>CM040120.1:78433348-79127275 GCA_022559845.1 Amorphophallus konjac
ATGAAGAGCAACGCCGCCACCTTTGCCAAGCCTTGGATGTCGCCCCGCCTAGGATGCCGCCGTCATGAGAGGATCAAGAGATGAAAATCCGCTAAAGGGATATATGGATGAAATATGGGAGATGAAGAGAGGAAGGTGGAAGAAAAAGTTTAAAAACCACGTATGATGTGTGTGAGAGTGTGCTGTAAACAGAGAGAAGAAAGGAGGTTCGTGGGAAAAGATGGAAACGTGCAGTAAACAAAATTTTGGTATAAATAGAGGGACATTGGAGGAAGAATAACTTTAAAATAAGAAGAAATTAGGAAAAATGATAAACATGAAAGTTGTAGAAGATGAGAAGGGGGAAGAAGATTGGTGAAGACTTCAGAGTTTAAAAATGAGAGGAAGGTGGAGAAAATGGAGGATGAACAGGAGGTGATCGCGGATGAACAGTGCAGAACTCTAAAAATCAGAACTTTAGAAAATTGACTGTAGCTTGAAAACGGTGAAGATTTGGATGAAGTGGTAAAATAAGAAGTTGAAGAACTTTCAAAAACGCACAACCTTCATGAAGAACACAGAGAGAGATACGGACCAGAAGGGGGAGAAAAATGATGAAGAACAGAAGGTGTGAAAATTGGGTGAACAGTAAAATCCGTAGATAGAACTTTGAAAAACTAATTATAGCATAAAAACGTGCAAGAATTAGAAGATGAGCAAGAAGAAGAATTTGTAGAAGACTGGAAAACGAAGAACTTTGATGAAGAACTCAACTGCAAAGGATGAAAGGAAAGGCTTTGAAATTAATCCCTAAGGTAGACCTCCAAACTATCCTCCCCGTAACCCTGCGACCATGGCATCCTTTTAATGGCATTCGGCAGTTTCCTTCGACCGTGGACTCCAATCTTGATGCATATCCTTATTTCCAGCAATGGATCATTACCCCAATAGAGTCCTTACTCATAATAGAGTCCTCCTTTCCACTGTGTCTTCGTAGATAAATCAAAATAAGGAAGATTAGCTCGATCGGGAACTGCAATTGTCGTTTCTGGGTGAACTTGAAATAGCGACTTCCTCAGGGGCGTCTTTTTAAATGACGCCTTGATCCAGGACGTCTCTTTCTAAAGTAACGCCTCTTTCTTAGGCGTCAATTTCTTATTTTCATATTTTGCTATTTCCACATTTTTCGTAAAATAGGAATTGACGACCTTCACTTTGGGCGTCCTTTCAATGATTAGCGACCTCATCTCGGGCGCTAATTCTTTTTCTTCTTTTTCTTCTTTTTCTCTTTTTTTTTCACTTTCTTCTTTCAAATTAATTGACGCCTGTGACACTGTCGCTTCTTTCTGAAGACGCGCCCTTGCATCTGTCGTTATTTAAATAGCACCTTGATCTAGGTCGCTGTTTCCTGAAAATTAAAATATCAACCTATTTAGCTCCAAAATAAATGTGCAAATATTTAAATATTTCTCACATGGTCTTTTAAGCTCAAAAAGATGATAAAATACATGAAGACCCAAATAATGTGTAAGAATGTCATTAATGCTCATGTTGCACAAATATATTCCAATAATGCTCAAAGATGATGGATGTGATGTAAATTATGATGTAAAATATAGCACTTATCAGAATTCACACTTACTGAACTTGGCATATAGCTGATGATCTCTCAATAGTTGCAATGCCATCCTTAGATGTTCAGCATGCTCCTCTTCATTCTTGAAATAAATCAGGATGTCATCAATGAACACCACGACCCATTGATCAAGATAGGGTCGAAATACATTGTTCATCAACTGCATGAAAGCTGCTGGTGCATTCGTTAGACCAAAAGGCATAACGACAAATTCAAAATGACCATACCTACTGCGAAAAGCTGTTTTATAGATATCATCTTCCTTAATCCGCAACTGATGATATCCAGATCGAAGATCGATCTTAGAAAAATACTGAGCTCCTGCTATTTGGTCAAATAATTCATCAATCCTCGGCAATGGATATTTGTTCTTGATAATCTGCTGGTTCAATTGCCGATAATCGATGCACAATCTCATCGAACCATCTTTCTTCTGGACGAATAATACAGGGGCTCCCCAAGGGGAAGTACTAGGACGAATGAAACCCTTCTCGAGCAATTCCATCAACTGTTGCTTTAATTCTCTCAGTTTCGGAGGAGACATACGATAAGGAGCCTTGGAAATAGGAGATGTGCCAAGAATGAGATCAATAGAGAAGATAACTTCCCGCTCAGGTGGAAGTCCTGGTAGTTCCTCTGGAAAGACATCAGAAAAATCTCGGACAATAGAAATGTCCTTAATCTCAATCTGCTGCTCAGGGGTTGCACAAACAAAGGTTAGAAAAGCCTCGCATCCTCGTCTCATTAGCTTATCAGCTTGAAGAGCCGAGATAAGTGGTACGGAGTTATGGTGCTTAACTCCCACAAAAGAAAGTCTCGGGTGCCTAGGAAAAGACACAGAGCTAGAACTGCAGTGAACACCTGCCTCATATCTAGCTAGCCAATCTGCTCCTAGGATTACATCATAATCCTTCATGTCCATGCAGACTAAATCAGCTGGTAAATTATGTTCATCAATCATAACATTACTAGAAGGATAGAAATACTGAATTGCCGATCTAGAACCAATAGGCGTTGAGATTTCTAACGAAGAATTCATCAAAATATGTTCCACAGCTAAAGACTTAGCAAATCTCCGAGAAATAAAAGAATGTGTGGCACCCGTATCAAAAAGAAAAAATGCTTGCTTGTCGAGTATAATAAGAGTACCTTCGACGAGTCCACCATCCTCGGCGGTTCCTGCTTCATCTGCGTACAAAGCTTGGAGCTTGCCTTGCGGCTTTCTGATGTCTTATGGTTTTGTCGGGGTAGCTTGCTCCGATAAAAGAGGATAATTAGGGATACGGTGCTCCTTACTTCCACATCGCAAATAGGCGCCCAGCTTGCGCCAGCACTCCTCCATCTTGTGACCAGGACGATCACAAAACTTGCACACACCCTTGAAGGGAACAATAGGGCCAAGCTTCTTATCTTCGTGCTTCGGTATCTTGCCCTTCCACGATCCATAACCACTCCACGAACCAGGCCCACTAATAGGCCTCTTCTTGCCATACCCGGGTTTGATATTCCCGGAACCCATAGGTTGTTCCTTCTTTGTGCCTTTTCCACGGATTCTCTCCGTCATTTCTTGTAGTGCCCCAGAAATTATAAATAATTTTCTAGAAAGTATAAATGTCGAAATAAATTTATGAATGGTTTATTAGATTAATAAGTCATTATAAGGCCCAATTAAGGAAAAACAATTAACCCAACCCACTTAATTAAAGTCCAAAAGGTTTTTAACTCAGGCCCATTAAGTTTGGCCCATATTCTAGAAGGTTATTAAGACTATTCTCAGATTTTTAAGGATAAATATCACTTAATAAGATAAGTTAGTGGATAAGGGATAAAAGAGTTTATTTAATTAAAACTCTAAAATACATTGAATATAACGGTCTACAGCCCGACCGTCACATACTTGTAACGCATGGGAGCTAGACCGTTACACTATGTGTACTCCGTGAGTTGAAGAGTTTGAGGCATGTTGAACTCTGGGAATAAGATATGTAACGGTCTATCGTGAGACTGTCACATATCTATAACGCATGGAACGTCGACCGTTACATACTGTTAGTTCCGTAAAAGAAAGAACAAGTCCAAAGATCAAAACTTCGGACTCTTATCCACTAAGGATAGACTTGGGAACAGTAATAATAATACTAAGGACTATTAGAGATTAGATTATGACCAAACAAGGACTCTAAACTCGATCTAATCCTCAAACCCTCGTCTAAACCCTATAAATAGGGCATAGCTCTAAACTGTGTGACCCTTACTTTTTGGACGTAAAGAATCAAGGTAAGGAGTCACTATCTCAGGTAAGTTCTTTAGAAGTATTTGTTTACAATACTTTAGACTAACTTCCCTCCAAATTTCACATCTTTAGGTCAAGAGGTCGTGGAGTTAGAGCCCAAAGAAGTTGCTAGAAAAGTCACAGAAGAAGGGAATCTAGAGCAGAATTCTCAACCCAATTCAGAAGCAACAGCCTAAGTTAAGAGGTAGGTTATCTCATGAACGGCAAAAATGAGTTGATAGGACTAAAATCCCTCTGGTTTGGTTGAATTCTATACATGGTAGAGCATCAATTTCATGTTTTACTAGTTCTATGCATATCATGCATCGCTTAGCCCTAATAAGAAAATTAAAGCATGTTATTCATCTAATTCACTGGTACCCATGCATATAGATAGCCTACACTTCGTTATCATGCCGAGAAACTCATCATGTTTTGATTATAGACATGATGTGAATTGATATCTTAGGGTTTATGCCATTTTCTATTAGCAGACGCTCTGACGCATCAGCGTAGGACCGTCACTTTCATGTAACGGCCCTACGACAGACCGTTACACACCCTGTTGTTTTTAGATTTCACTGTTGTTTCTAATGCACTTGGACAGGCGCGTTACGTTCATGTAACGGCTGGTTCCTGACCGTCACAATCACTGTGACGCCCCATCGCCAGATCGTCAGAGTCTGTGTTCTGTCAACCCTAAGACATAATATAACTTGCCAATATTATTTATTGTTAAGCCTAGTTACCTAAGTTTTAACCTGATCATGTGATTTTAAGGTTATTGGATTATTCATGATAGGCATTACATGTTTTGTTATCTCACTTTTACTTGAGTTATGTTAATTTCTTGAAGCCAAAATTATATAGTTTTGTATTATAAAGCCTGACTTTTGTATTGACGGGGTTTTCATCATGATTTTCACATTGATTATACATATCTCTCTCTGTCAATAGAGTCAATTCTGTAAGTACATGGCACATATTCCGGTATGTTATCATTAGTTCACACTTTGCACTATAGGAACGCAATCTTGGACATGAGGACCTCTCTATTGGATATTCCTTCCAATGGACTAGGAAATCATTATTTCAAGGCCTCCGTAATTCTCCGTGAGCCTGGGATTCCCACTAGGACGCCGAGTTGGTTGTACCATCAAAGCCCAATAACTAGAATACACTATCATTATTTTCTGGATCTTGTAATGTAACGGCCTTGCACTGGATCGTCAGGCTCACGTAACGGAATGCCCGGCCGTCACATTTCACTGAGTCTAAACTAGTATGCTGGACTCTGGTCACTGTAACGGCCCATTATGGACGCGTTACATAGTGTAACGGCCCAGTAAACGACCGTTACATAGCTTGTATATGTTAACCCAAGGTTTGACTAAGGGTTGATATTTTAATGATTCTAGACAAACCTTGATGATCTAGAACTTATCATATTGCGTAATAGACTTAATGTAATGGATGAAAATTAAGGAAACATACCGTTATGCTGCCGATTTATTCTATAAGCATAACATAGTTTAAATGTCATTCTTGATCTCATATATTCAAATTAAAGCATTCATTCATTGATTATTGTTATCATAGAATTATTGAACTTATTACATTCTTGGCCATACTTTACTGTTACATGCGTGGAAGTAGCTTAATTTATAATTGAAGATGCGATCGAGCACTGATTGTGTTCAAGGGCTCTATGCTAGTCCCCTCGACGGATTGCCGGAAACATACTATTTTATAAACCATGGGGTATGATGCTACTGCGTCGCATTGCGCTGGGAGTACTATTTCTATAAATAAGTGAAGATCCATGACATGACATGACATTTTTATACATGATTTTCTTGCTTGATATTGCACAGAAATTCATGAACTATGTACTCAAAAGAGACTAGTGTGATGAATATGTGGCTTGCTCGCTACATGCTTGCTCGTGAAAAGGCCAAATATCATGTTCATGTTATATTCTTGCTAGTTCATTCTTGATCATTCTATCTTACATGATTATCTTGTTACTTTGGTTTAATCGCGTGATTGATTTGCATTCGCATGATTTTACCTTATTCTTTAGAGCTAAAATTGTTAAATACTTTAATAGTGCCTTCATGTTGATGCGAAGATACCTACTGGGCAAGTGTGCTCATTACCTATTTCCAATGTTTTTCAGGAGATGGAAGTAGTTCGGATTCGGGCTATACTAGTAGCGGGTCCGGAAGTGAGTGAAAGTCCTGTAAAGCTACGAGTGAAGACATAGGAAGTCTATAATGTCTAGATTGAGTCAATGTAATTTTCCTATTTATTGAGTCTAGTAGAATGATGGAAAAGATGGATGTAATTGAATGTTGATCTTTTATGAAATAAAGTTGAAGTTTGATTAAATCCTGTGCAATTGCATTTAATTGTGTGATTATCTTGCGCTCTGATTGATTCTTGCTTGCAAGAGGCTTACCATGCCGACTGTTCACGCTCCCCGAGCGAGTCTTCCGCTGTAATAAAGGCTCGGGGCGTGACAGTTAAGTTGGTATCAGAGCCTAAGTCTCAGAACTTAGGGAAAAGAGTCATGTCATAGGATAAGTCCAAGGTTTAAGGACCCATACCTATGAACTAAGGAAGAAATTCCACACCCATGTGAGGATTGGGTAGAGCCCGGGATAAGATAACTCATTAGCTTTAAGATTTATTATGCTTATTCCAATTTCATGAGAAATAACAGTTGTTATTTTCTCTCTCAGGTACCCTATTTTTCAAATGGCTCATCGCGTAGATTGGGACGGTATGCAACAAAATGTTGCCGGCCTCACCCAGACATTGCAAACTATAGCACAAGGAGGTGCAAGGGCAAGGGCTGGTGACCTACATCGCAACTTCCGGAGTCTAAATCCTCCGCGTTTCTATGGATCTTCCAATCCAGACAAAGCAGAAAATTAGATCGATCAGATGATCTAGGATATTCGATGTTATACAATGCACTGATCAGGAGAAAATCCATCTAGCAACGTTCCAATTAAATAAGGACGCCCGTACTTGGTGGAAATCGGTTCTGGCACCTCCGGCCGATGCGCCTCACACGTGGGATGATTTTCTCACTTTATTTCATGCAAAGTATTTCTCCGAACATGTAAAGGAAAGGAAGGCGATGGAGTTTGCCTCCCTTCGTCAGGGGATGATGTCAGTAGCAGAGTATGAGTTACAGTTTTCAAGGCTAGCACCATATGCACCACATTTGATTAGTACAGAATTGTTAAAAGCAAATCGATTTATGGACGGGTTACGGCCCAGTTTCATTCAGCAACTGGGGACACAAAATATCCACACTTATGCAGAGATGGTTCAGAGGGCATATCTATGTGAAAGGACCTTAGAGAAGGTCAAAAAGTTGAAAGGAAAGGGAGAAGAATCAAGCCGACGATCTGATCGACATTATAAGAAAGAGTAGTTTAGCATCACGGAACCCAACAAAAGCCGTGATAACAAGAAAAGATCAAGGAACAGGAACGGTGGAAGTTCCCAAAAGAGTAATAAAAAGGTGAAGGAAGAGAAGGAGCAAGTCGCCTCGGCGTGCACTTTTTATGAGAAATTCGGCCACTCGACTGAAGAATGCTGGAAGCGCCTCGATGCTTGTTTGCGCTGTGGGAGTAGGGAGCATCGCGTGCCAGATTGCCCCCTTATGAAAGATCAACCAAATAATGGAGGACGTAGGAGGCAGGCTCGCATCAATGCAGTTATAGATGAAGAAGAAGCGCCCAGGGATCAAAATGATGGGCTCATGGAAGGTACTCTGCAAATTTGTTCTCGTCTTGCATTCATGCTATTTGATACTGGTGCTTCTCATTCTTTTATCTCCACCACTTTTACAAACACCATACCAACTGAATCAGTTCCCCTACCTTCAGATCTCGCTATTACTACACCTTTAGGATCTGGAACTAAGCTTACCAAGTATTATCCCGATTGTGAGGTGATAGTAGAAGGACACAATCTCCCCGCAAACTTAGTATGCCTTGATATGAAATGATATGATGCCATTTTAGGGATAGATTGGCTTGTAGACCATGATGCTTACATCAACTGCCGAAAGAGGATTATATCTTTCCGAAAGCTCGGTCTTCCAAGATTTTCTTTTCTTGGTATGAAATACAAGAATCATCCTACCATTATATCTTCTCTTCACGCTTGCAAACTTATCTCGCGAGGATATGAAGCTTTCCTTGCTTCAGTCATTATTACCGAATCTAAGGAAATTGTCCTAGCAAACATTCCTATTGCAAATGAGTTCCCAGATGTGTTCCCATCTGAACTACCTAATTTACCGCCCGAAAGGGAAGTAAACTTTACTATTGAACTCATTCCTGGTGCAGCACATGTTTCTATAGCCCCTTACAGGATGTCCCCCACAGAACTTAAGGAACTAAAGAAGCAATTACAGGAACTTCTAGACAAGGGTTTTATCAGACCCAGCACATCCCCTTGGGATGCGCCTGTTCTATTTGTCAAGAAGAAGGATGGTTCTCTCAGGTTATACATTGACTACCGGTGATTGAATCAACTTACAATCAAGAATAAATATCCATTGCCGCGTATTGATGAGCTCTTCGATCAGCTTTCGGGAGCAGAGTATTCCTCTAAGATTGACCTTAGGTCAGGATATCATCAGCTTAGAATCAAGAAAGAGGACATTTATAAATTGGCTTTTTGAAGTCGTTATGGCCACTATGAATTCGTGGTGATGCCGTTCGGGTTGACTAATGCCCCCGCAGCATTTATGCAACTAATGAACAATGTCTTTCAGCCATATTTAGACCAATTCATTGTCGTCTTCATCGACGATATCCTGATATACTCCAAGACAAAAGAAGAACATGAAGAACATCTAAGGATAGCTTTGCAAACACTTAGAGAACACAAGCTCTATGCCAAACTCAATAAATGTGAATTATGGCTCAAGGAAGTCTCATTCCTAGGCCACATTATTTCAAAAGAAGGTATGGCTGTGGATCCTTCTAAGGTAGAAGCTATCAGAGATTGGAGTCGACCAACGACTGTATCTGAAGTCAGAAGCTTTTTGGGTCTAGCAGGTTATTATAGAAGATTCATAAAGGACTTCTCAAAGATCGCGGTTCTTTAACTAGACTTACTAGAAAAGAAAATCCTTTTGTCTGGTCGAAGGACTGTGAAAAGAGTTTCTAAAGTCTTAAGAATTATCTTACTACAGCCCCTGTTTTGTCACTACCAATAGAAGGTGCTGGATTTGAAGTATATACGGATGCATCTGGAATTGGCTTAGGGTGTGTCCTTATGCAGAATGGAAAGGTGATTTACTATTCTTCAAGACAATTGAAGCGTCACGAAGAAAATTATCCTGTACATGATTTAGAATTGGCAGCAGTTATCTTTGCCTTAAAAATTTGGCGTCATTATCTTTATAGAGAAAAGTTCACGATCTACACAGACCACAAGAGCTTGAAATATTTATTCTCTCAAATAGAGCTTAACATGAGGCAAATGAGGTGGTTAGAACATCTCAAGGACTTTGATTTTGCTATCCAATATCATCCTGGCAATGCAAATGCTGTAGCAGATGCACTAAGCAGAAAATCAATGGGTATGTTATCAAGTCTCATGATTAGTGTGACTAATCTTGTTCCTCAATTTGCTTAGTTGAATCTAGATGTTGACATTAAGAAAGAAGATTGCTTCATAGCAAATATCTGAGCTCAACCTACTTTGATTGAAGATTTGGCCAGGTTACAAGAGAATGACCCAGTTTTATTGGAAATTAAGGCCAATATTGAACAGAGACCGGATTTTTCTATTTCCGAAGATGGAAGAATGCTATTCAAGGACCGAATGTGTATTACGGATCATGAGGATACAAAGAAAATGATGTTAGAAGAAGCACATAAATCAAAGTACTCCATTCATCCAGGAGGTACAAAAATGTATTAGGACCTCAAAAGAAACTTTTGGTGGCCCAATATGAAGAGAGAAGTAGCTGATTTTGTGTCTCGCTGTCTCACTTACGAACAAGTTAAGGCGGAACATTTCAGACCTGCAGAAAAATTACAGCTCTTAAGTATTCCAAAATAGAAATGGGAGAGCATAGGGATGGATTTCATCATGGGATTACCTAAGACAAGGGGTGGACACGATGGAATATGGGTAATCATAGACCGATTGACTAAGTCTGCACATTTCATACCAATTAAGAGTCAATGGTCTGTGGATATTCTAGCAGCATTATACATCAAAGAAATTGTTAAACTACATGGTGTCCCTGTCTCTATTGTATCAGATAGAGATCCTCGATTCACATCACAGTTCTGGAAGGGCTTACAACATTCACTAGGGACTAGATTGAATTTTGGCACAGCCTTTCATCCACAAACTGATGGTCAAACGGAAAGGACAAATCAAGTAGTAGAAGACATGCTCAGGGCTTGTGTCATTGATTTTGGAGGAAGTTGGCATGATCACTTGCCTCTAGTGGAATTTGCATATAATAACAGTTATCAAGCAAGCATACAAATGACACCTTTCGAAGCTCTATATGGGAAGAGTTGCCGATCACCAATATGTTGGAATGAAATAGGAGAAAGTCAATTTCTAGGCCCTGACCTTATCAGAGATTCTATAGAGAAAATAAAGCTCATTCAAGAAAGGATGAAAATGGCCCAAGATAGGTAGAAATCTTATGCTGACAATCGAAGGCGCGACTTGGAATTTCAAGTAGGAGAACATGTATATCTATAGGTTTCTCCGGGTCATGGTATTCGAAGATTTGGCATTAAAGGAAAGCTAACTCTGAAATTTATTGGCCCATTTAAAATTCTCGAGAGGATTGGTGAAGTGGCTTATAGATTAGCTTTACCTCCACAATTGGTAGGAGTTCATGACGTATTTCACATCTCTATGCTGAAGAAGTATGTGTATGATCCAGATCACATTATCACTTATGACAATATAGAGATTCAGAAAGACTTGACGTACGAAAAACACCAATAAAGATTCTGGATCGGGAAGTGCGTCAACTCAGAAATAAGGTCATTCCTATGATTAAGATTCAATGGAAGAAAGCATGGCCTTATGAAGCGACATGGGAAACTGAAGCAGCTATGAAGAAAAGATTCCCGGAATTGTTTGACTGTAAGTACACTCTCCTCAATCCATGTTTTGAGTTTGGGGACCAAATTATTTCTAAGTGGGGGAGGGTGTAGTGCCCCAGAAATTATAAATAATTTTCTAGAAAGTATAAAGGCCGAAATAAATTTATAAATGGTTTATTAAATTAATAAGTCATTATAAGGCCCAATTAAGGAAAAATAATTAACCCAACCCACTTAATTAAAGTCCAAAAGGTTTTTAACTCAGGCCCATTAAGTTTGGCCCATATTCTAGAAGGTTATTAAGACTATTCTCAGATTTTTAAGGATAAATATGACTTAATAAGATAAGTTAGTGGATAAGGGATAAAAGAGTTTATTTAATTAAAACTCTAAAATACATTGAATATAACGGTCTACAGCCCGACTGTCACATACTTGTAACGCATGGGAGCTAGACCGTTACACTATGTGTACTCCGTGAGTTGAAGAGTTTGAGGCATGTTGAACTCTGGGAACAAGATATGTAACGGTCTATCGTGAGACCGTCACATATCTATAACGCACGGGACGTCGACCGTTACATACTGTTAGTTCCGTAAAAGAAAGAACAAGTCCAAAGATCAAAACTTCGGACTCTTATCCACTAAGGATAGACTTGGGAAGAGTTATAATAATACTAAGTACTCTTAGAGATTAGATTATGACCAAACAAGGACTCTAAACTCGATCTAATCCTCAAACCCTCGTCTAAACCCTATAAATAGGGCATAGCTCTGAACTGTGCGACCCTTACTTTTTGGACGTAAAGAATCAAGGTAAGGAGTCACTATCTCAGGTAAGTTCTTTAGAAGTATTTGTTTACAATACTTTAGACTAACTCCCCTCCAAATTTCACATCTTTAGGTCAAGAGGTCGTGGAGTTAGAGCCCAAGGAAGTTGCTGGAAAAGTCACAGAAGAAGGGAATCTAGGGCAGAATTCTCAACCCAATTCAGAAGCAACAACCTAAGTTAAGAGGTAGGTTATCTCATGAACAGCAAAAACGAGTTGATAGGACTAAAAGCCCTCTGGTTTGATTGAATTCTATACATAGTAGAGCATCAATTTCATGTTTTACTAGTTCTATGCATATCATGCATCGCTTAGCCCTAATAAGGAAATTAAAGCATGTTATTCATCTAATTCACTGGTACCCATGCATATAGATAGCCTACACTTCGTTATCATGTCTAGAAACTCATGATGTTTTGATTATAGACATGATGTGAATTGATATCTTAGGGTTTATGCCATTTTCTATTAGCAGACGCTCTGACGCATCAGCGTAGGACCGTCACTTTCATGTAACGGCCCTACGACAGACCGTTACACACCCTGTTATTTTTAGATTTCACTGTTATTTCTAACGCACTTGGACAGGCGCGTTACGTTCATGTAACGGCTGGTTCCTGACTGTCACAATCACTGTGACGCCCCATCGCCAGACCGTCAGAGTCTGTGTTCTGTCAACCCTAAGACAGAATATAACTTGCCAATATTATTTATTGTTAAGCCTAGTTACCTAAGTTTTAACCTGATCATGTGATTGTAAGGTTATTGGATTATTCATGATAGGCATTGCATGTTTTGTTATCTCACTTTTACTTGAGTTATGTTAATTTCTTGAAGCCAAAATTATATAGGTTTGTATTATAAAGCCTGACTTTTGTATTGACGGGGTTTTCATCATGATTTTCATATTGATTATACATATCTCTCTCTATCAATAGAGTCAATTCTGTAAGTACATGGCACATATTCCGGTATGTTGTCATTAGTTCACACTTTACACTATAGGAACTCAATCTTGGACATGAGGACCTCTCTATTGGATATTCCTTCCAATGGACTAGGAAATCATTGTTTCAAGGCCTCCGTAATTCTCCGCGAGCCTGGGATTCCCACTAGGACGCCGAGTTGGTTGTACCATCAAAGCCTAATAACTAGAATACACTATCGTTGTTTTCTGGATCTTGTAATGTAACGGCCTTGCACTGGACCGTCAGGCTCACATAACGGCCCAATGCCTGACCGTCACATTTCACTGAGTCTAAACTAGTATGCTGGACTCTGGTCACTGTAACGGCCCATTATCGACGCGTTACATAGTGTAACGGCCCAGTAAACGACCGTTACATAGCTTGTATATGTTAACCCAATGTTTGACCAAGTGTTGATATTTCAATGATTCTAGACAAACCTTGATGATCTAGAACTTATCATATTTCGTAATAGACTTAATGTAATGAATGAAAGTTAAGGAAACATACCGTTATGCTGCCGATTTATTCTATAAGCATAACATAGTTTAAATGTCATTCTTGATCTCATATATTCAAATTAAAAGCATTCATTCATTGATTATTGTTATCATGGAATTATTGAACTTATTACATTCTTGGCCATACTTTACTGTTACATGCGTGGAAGTAGCTTAATTTATAACTGAAGATGCGATCGAGCACTGATTGTGTTCAAGGGCTCTATACTAGTCCCCTCGGCTGATTGTCAGAAACATACTATTTTATAAACCATGGGGTATGATGCTACTGGCGTCGCATTGCGCTGGGAGTACTATTTCTATAAATAAGTGAAGATCCACGACATGACATGACATTCTTATACATGACTTTCTTGCTTGATATTCCACATAAATTCATGAACTATGTACTCAAAAGAGACTAGTGTGATGAATATGTGGCTTGCTCATTACATGCTTGCTCGTGAAAAGGCCAAATATCATGTTCATGTTATATTCTTACTAGTTCATTCTTGATCATTCTATCTTATATGATTATCTTGTTACTTTTGTTTAATCACGTGATTGATTCGCATTCGCATGATTTTACCTTATTCTTTAGAGCTAAAATTGTTAAATACTTTAATAGTGCATTCATGTTGATGCAAAGATACCTACTGGGCAAGTGTGCTCATTACCTATTTCCAATGTTTTTCAGGAGATGGAAGTAGTTCGGATTCGGATTCGGGCTATACTAGTAGCGGGTCCGGAAGTGAGTGAAAGTCTTGTAAAGCTACGAGTGAAGACATAGGAAGTCTATAATGTCTAGATTGAGTCAATGTAATTTTCTATTTCATGAGTCTAGTAGAATGATGGAAAAGATGGATGTAATTGAATGTTGATCATTTATGAAATAAAGTTAAAATTTGATTAAATCCTATGCAATTGCATTTAATTGTGTGATTATCTTGCGCTCTGATTGATTCTTGCTTGCAAGAGGCTTACCATGCCGGCTGTTCGCTCTCCCCGAGCGAGTCTTCCGCTGTAATAAAGGCTCGGGGCGTGACATTTCTAATGTGTCTTCCAGGACTTGAGCTTTCCTCACCATCTCGGAATAAGTCAAAATTTCCATCGGTGCCAGTTGATTGATATAATGCAGCCTCAGTACATTAAGAAAGCGCTTAGCCTTCATTTTCTCGGTGGATATTAAGTGAGTAGCATAACGAGAAAGCCGAGAAAACTGAGCTTCATATTCTGCCACAGATAGACTTCGCTGCTTCAAAGCCGCGAACTCCGCTGCCTTCTTCTCTTGCACTCTATCAGAAAAATATTTACCATTGAAGAACTCCTCGAACTCCTCCCATGTGACTTGTTGATCACCGAGAGTCGCCTTTACTGATTCCCACCATGTCCTTGCATCACGTTCCAGTTGAAAGGTCGAGAGAAGGACACGTTCTTGATTGCTACATTGCATTACTTCAAATATCCTTCCCATCTCATCCAGCCAATGCTCGGCTTCATCAGGGTCAGTCGAGCCCGCAAATCTTGGCAAATTCATCCCCTGAAAGTTCCGATATAAATCGCCAGTGCCATGGTGTGCAGCTCCTGCTTGAGCTACTTGTTACAAAGCCTGAGTAAGGCCTTGAACCGTGCACTGCAAGTTCCTCCATTCCGCACGATCAGCTGCCATTGCAAAAGCCTACACGTGGAATAGATCATTTAGGTTCATTAAGATAGATAACCTCGTAATTATGGTATGGACTTAACCCAAGTTTCTACCCAATCTCACCAGGTCAGGTCCTTAGACTTATACCAAGGTTATGGGTCCTATGATAACACCTAAATCCCTAGAACTTAGAACACCTACGAATATTTAACTTAGGTCTCTGATACCAACTAAACTGTCACGCCCCAATGCGGAATATCGGGACGTACAGTTATAAACTAGCTAGAGATAATATTAATATGCTAAACTAAACAATCGTACAGGTGCTATGGAAACAAGTACTTCTATTGACCAAGAAAGACTCCAAGTTTTATTACAATAACCATCAATGCTTAAACAAGATCAAACATAACTTCCAAACTGATTCTAATACAATAACTGACTCAAAAAGGTAAATAAAGTGCTAACACAACACTAAGGAGTAACTAATGTAAACAACTATGCCAACTCGACATCTACTAACAGGTACACTCAAGGGTATCACTCCTGTCCCTCCCCTTCAGCATGCGCACCGTCACCTGAATAGCCTGGAAAGGGGGAAAACAACTATATGAGCTAACGCTCAGTAGATAATAACAGGCAAGTTTACATGATTAACCAATTAGTTACATTTTCATATGCAATGACAAGAAAAGAAATAACTGACGAGACGATAAAATAGCGTAATATAAGATCTTGCAAGGTCAAGAAATATATGATGACAAGAATTAACAAGAATATCAAGTACAAGAATGTTCAATAGGAAATTGAAATATAGAATTGGTCAACAAGCAAGTGTTTTAAACATCAAGTCAAGCACGATAATGTAACAAGTATAACAAGAGATTTTCTGTCGTAGACGTCACGCTGATCATGCACTCGGTGCAATGCCTCACCATGTCATTACAAACTCCCATGGGCACAAGTACTTTTTGGGCGCTCTCCCCAGGACCAGACCGGGCCCTTATGATGCGTTGGCATTGATTTGTTGGATCCAAGATCCCAAGTTTTATCTAGACAATTAATCAAGTTTAATGGCCAATTAATCAGAGGAATTTCTGTCAAAAGTACGAGATTTAAGAACTAACATGTCCTAGGATTCATTATCTTAAAAACTCGATATACGGTCACTTCTGGACCGTTTGACAGGACATATGGCTACTACTGGCCGCATTACAAGAACTGGACCAAACTCAGTCCACGAGGTCAAGAATGAACGGTTGACAGTGTGCCGTTCAGGTAAGTAAGCAGTACGTGACCTTATGACACAATTACGATACTTATACGGACCACAGCGATTTGGTCATGAATTTCCAGGTTGTAACCGGGTCATACGGGTCTCAAAATGGTGGATTCTAACTCACCGGATAGGGTGTCCGGGTAGAATCGTACTAAGGGACAGTAATTTAGACTTAATGACCGTAATGCCATATAGATTGTTAGTGTGCTATTAGTCTATTCTATCGGGATATAAGGGCTTTTAATTGATTTCCTAACAGCCATTTCAAAATACCTTGATTCGTGAATTATTAAAATCTCAATTTCAAGAGATAAGTTAATTACAAGATGGTAACTCAAGATACTAGAACAAGCCAATAATGACAGTAGACAGTAATACATTACAGCAATTTACTTTCAAAATTACCATTTTATTATATGGGTTTCTAATTAACCATTTGTGCGTTGAAGTGGAGATAGTAATCGGAATGGTTTATACACTTGGACCTTTTCTTCAATTTTGGATTGAGGAACACCGGGCTTAATTTGAGATCATAGGGTTGCATGTATGGGTCATTGGTTCCTCAAGATATGGTTTTCAATTGGACTAGGCTTGACTGGGTCGATCCCCTCACGGTTCAGATCGATCCTCGGGCCAAAAACACGTCTACCAGGGTTGACAGCACATGGGTGGACCCATTGGGGGTCGACCCCTGCACAGACAGACTGCTGTCTGCTGCATGGGTCGACCCCCCTGCACAGACAGACTAGTCCATGTATGGGTCAACCCAATGGGTCGACCTCGGGTTCGTAGAAGCGAATGGGACTTCCGGAATTCGAAAAATCTCACCCAATTGGGGTCTAATTGGACTGAGATCTTAACCCCATGCCCCTAGGTTCTTGATGGACATATTAGGGTCATAAAATAAAAGTTTGGAACACTAAATTCACCGAAAAACCAATCGAAATCATAACTTATCTAGGAAGAACACTTAAAAACTAGTCTTAGCATGCTTCTAATCAAACACGAAATTCTCTAAGCATGGTCTATAAAAATTGGGGCTTTCTACGCCAAATGATAGATAACATGCTGACGATTACAACCATATACATTAATTAGAGTTGGGTCTGTTATCATCTACCTGAATCGAAGAGATATTTTGAAGTTAGAACGAAGAATGCCCGTTTGATAGCCCTTCACTATTTTCACGAGATCTCCCTCCACACCTAATAGAATTTTGGGCTTTTACAACCAATGGAAAGAGCTCTCTGAGAGGATCAAAATGGTATACTCATGTGCAGATTTTGGTCGAGGGTACCTACCTTAATCGAAGGAACAAAGAAGACGGAAGGAGGACGACGGGATGCCAACACACCTCCACTAATCTCCCGAGATCTCCCTGGATCGATCTCCATTGCGGCCGCCGCTGCTACCAAAGGATTCTAGGGTTGAAGAGCTTTATTTTTATAGCTCATACACCTTCTGGAGCTTTCGGTGCTAGGAGAATTCGTCGATACAAGGTGAGTGTTTGAAACGGCACCGAAATGTTTGACCTAACCCATGCGCGACCAAATGCTTCCCATATGATAAAAATTTCATGGCATTGTGAGAGGGGAAATGATCCTCTCTTTAATACCTTTCATTTGCCCCTGGAATCACCTGATTTGGTTGAGAAATGAGCTCGAGTTTGATGTTTTAAGGTGGTGGTTACTATTGAGCACGAATTTGGTTAGGTAAGTGTGAAAATTTGACTAATCCCACTAATTCGGCCTAGTTAATGATTTTATTTGGGTTTGCCACATAAGAAAAAAATGTTAAACGCAATTGATTCTACAAGAATATGATTTTTATGGATTTTTATAAAATAGTCGAAATGTGACTTATTCTATTTATTAAAGAATTAATCTAATTAATTTCAAATTAATTCCCATTAATTCAAATAAATTCAAATAATTTCTAATTAAAATCAAATAAATTTCTAATTAATTTTCTAAAAGAATTTGGGGTATTACATATTCCCTGCACAGACTCTATGCAGGATGATTCCCCTGACGAGCATCTCTCTGTTCTTACTCATCATCCCTTCTGGTCTCTGCACTTTGATGGTGCACTCAATTCTTAAGGCCGAGGGATAGGCGCTATTCTGCTCACTCCGGAAGGGGTAACGATTCCCTTTACTTATCAGCTTCACTTTCCTACTACCAACAACGTCGCCGAGTATGAGGCTCTCCTGGCCGAATTGAAGCACGCCAATCTCTTGGGTGCGCGTTACTTGAACATCATAGGAGACTCTCAGCTCGTTCTGCGGCAAGTTCTGTCCACTTACCGCACTCGTGATCTGAAGCTCAATCCATATCAGGATTTGGTCACTCTATTGGCTAGGCAATTCTGCAAGTTGATCTACATCTATACTCCTCGATCTCAGAATATTCTCGCCAATGCCTTAGTATTGCTCGCTTCCTCCTTGTCCTTCCCTCTCAATCGAAGCACTGAGACTATCGTCATCCAGAGATTGGACGCCCCCTCTCTTCAGGATCCTTGGTTCGACAACCTTAGAAAATCTATAGAGGCTAGGGCTAAGAAGGAAGATTTGAAGGATCGTTCCCAACGTAAGGCTATTAGAAGAGCCACCTCGAAGTACACCATCATTGCTAGAGAATTGTACATGCGCGCTCTTAATGGGATGCTCATGAGATGTCTCGATGATGATGAGGCTTGGAAGGTGGCCGGAGCAGTCCATTCAAGTGAGTGTGGAGGTCATGTCAATGGCCAGGCTCTAGCGAAGAAGATTCTTAGGCAGGGCTACTATTAGCCCACTCTAGAGGAAGTTTACTCCCTCTATGTCTGGAGGTGTCTTAAATGCCAACTCAACGCTAACAAAATCCATGCTCCTGCTTCATCTCTTCATCATCTTTCTGCTCCTTGGCCATTCTCTATATGGGCTTTCGACATTGTTGGCCTACTCAGTGATCCCAACTCTCAGACTAAGCAAAAATTCTTTATCCTTATCGCCACCGAGTACTTCACCAAATGGGCCGAGGCAAAAGCGTATGCAAAGATCAAAGCTACTACGGTGTGTCGCTTCATCTTGAAGAATATCATCTCGCGGTTCGGAGTGTCAAGCAGCATCGTCACCGACAATGGACCCCAGTTTATCTTTCAAGAGCTCCAGGATCTTTGTAAGAAGTTCAATATTGCATTGCATCATTCATCTCCATATTATCCACAAGGCAACGGTCAAGCCGAAGCTACCAATAAGACCCTTCATAAAATCATAAAGAAAACATGCGAATCTCACAAATTTTCTGATTGGCCTGAACGGTTAGTGGAAGCTCTATGGGCTTACCGCACCTCCGTCTGTACTCCTACGGGGCAAACCCCCTATGCTCTTACTTGCGGGATGGAGGCGGTGCTCCCATATGAGATCTTGATCCCTTCCTTAAGGGTACAGCTTGATAAGAAACTTAATCTCGATGAACATCGAGAGGCGTTGCTTGTGATGTCCCAGACCCTTTTCAAATCCTTCTTCTTGGGTCCCGGATCTGTGTTTTCGGTGAATTTGGCTCCGTTGTGTCTAGAATTATGTTCTGGACATCTTTCGTGTTTGGATCCGTGCGATTGGGGTCAGTTCGGAGGCTCGGAACGTGTTTCGCGGCCTTTTCGCGTGTTTTCCGACTCCCGCGTGTGTGTGTCTCGGAAACACCTACGGAACCCTGTAGCGGGTGAATTGGGTCGTTCATCTACCCGCGAGTGGTACCGTTGCGATCAGCGCGTCGAGAGGATCGAGGAGGTGTATTTTTCTATTTTTTGGATTTTTCCAATTTTTCAGATTTTCGATAAATACCAAATCTTTTTCTTTTCTTTTTCACCTTTTTCTTCTTCTTCTTCCTCCTTCTTCCAACCATTGGAGAGCGGCCTCCCCCTCGCGACCGTTCTTGTTCCCCGGACGACCCAGACGCGGCCTCCTTCACTCGGGCAACGACGTGGCGGCGGTGGCGGTGGCAAGGCGGTCCCGATGGTGGCCTTCTCACGGCGGGAGGCGGGGCACGTGGCATTCTAAAAGCTTCTTCCTTGACTTCGGCAGTGATTCGGCGAGCATTTGCTCCATTGAGGTAGGGGGATGAATCCCTATGCTCATCCCGTAATCCCCCGCGATTTGTAGGCCGAATGGGAGCCGAGAGGGGTGTGTTTGAGCAGTTTAGGGTAAAATCATGTTTCGGGGAGAGTTCACCCGATCTATGGATTTGAGCCACGATTCGGCGTTTTGATGGCCTAGAATCATGCTAGGGGTCCCCAGGGGTCTTCCCCTTTGATTCCCCCCTCTCCTATGGAGGTATAGGGGCGTGGTTAGATTTTTGGGCGTTTCCCGCCGTTTCGCCCTCGGGCAGGTGTGACGGTCCTTCCAGTGACCGTCACACTGTGTAACGCGCCTGGATGGGTGCGTTACAGCCCTGAGTGCAGCCAGTGGGGTCTGTGGGCTGTGACGGTCTCACGATAGACCGCCACGGTGCTGTGACGCACCTTGGTTGGACCGTCAGGCTGCGTTCGACCGTTGGCTGCCGACCGTTGGTTTTTGACCGTTGGGGGTCAAGGCACGGCTTGGTGCGTCACAGCCTTGTGACGCCCCTGGGTGGGTGTGTCAGAGCAGGCGAACCCACCTCCCCTGACGCACTAGGGTTGGTCCCTCAGGTGCTGTGACACCTCTAGGTGGGTGCGTCAGAGCCCGTTTTCCCCTTGGCTTGTGACGCTCCAAGGTTGGACCGTCAGAGCCTTGTGACGCTCCAGTGTAGGCGCGTCACAGGCTGTGACGACCCAAGGGTGGACCGTCAGGCTCTGTGCAACACCGTGTATGTGCGGTCCCGTTTCTTTGGCAGTGGTTTTCGTGAGTTAGTCCTTACTGTCAATGACCTTTCCACTAGTCGTAGCTTCCTGCGCACGCGGGTGCGGACACACCTGGGAGTGGTAGAGAGCGAGACCCAGTGAGAGGAGGTTTTCAGGCTAGTTACCGTAGGGCCCCTTGCCTTTGCCACCAGAGTCCGGTGGGGGGAAAACCAGCTAGAGGACCCGACCTAGAGCAGATGGTCTGTGTGTGCACACGTAGTTGGGGGCTTAGGACACGCGCTGACGAGCGTGACCCCAGCTAATCCTTGTTGTGGTACTTGTTGCGTGTCTGAGTCTCACGCCCGGGGCGTTGTAGCTAGACACTTGTGACACGGTGTAAGACGTCAGGGGACGCTTCTGGTCGTTCTTCTAGTGGGTAGTGCTCCTGTTCGCTGGCAGGTGTGGACTCGAGTTTCGTTGGACTGAGGTTCAGTAGTACGGTACTGTTAGAGTGGACAGCTTTTTCGTTTAGTTACTTTAGCTTGTTGGTTCTACCGTACTCCTGTTAGGTAGGGTTGCTTTTCTGCTTTCTTGCTTCCTACCTTATTTTCTACGCGAGGTGGGGATTCGCAGGATCCCTATTAGGCCAATGAAATGAGGCTTACCCCTGCTTTTCAGGTGAGGCGGGGTCTTCAAGAGGTGCGGCCGAGTTCTAGCATGGTTCTTCTAGCTAGGGTTAGCCGCCAGTCTGCCAGAGCCGGGGGATGCCCCGTGTAGTTGTACGCCGAGGGATGCCCTGTGTTGTTGTACTTTCCTTTCTGTTGACTGTACTTTTATTTGGACATGAGACTCTGTGGACCTTGTAGCAGTTTATTTTATTTATATTATGCTGTGCATTTTATTTTAGAGCATTGTGCTATCTCTGTAGTCATTTCAGCTTCTCTTGTACTCCCACACCATCCCTTTTTACCCTTCCGAGTCTTCGGGCTCATGGGCTGACGGGCCGAGATTCGAGACGCGCCGGTTCCTTTCCGGTACTCGGATCCCGGGGTCATCACATCTGGTATCAGAGCGTAGGTTGTGGAGATATATCAAAACTTGAAACGAATTGTGGTGGTCCAGGAGGTCCATGAATGTCCTGTACAGTCGGAGCTTGGCTTAGGGCCGTGGGTGTTTTATTGATTTGTGGTTATTTTCCTTGATGCCAAGTGTGTTATGGCGCCACGGAGGAGGGCTTGTCCCCAGCAGGGAGAGTCTAGTGGTGGTTCGGAGGAGCAGAGCAGGGCTTTAGTTTCCGAGGGTGTAGCTGGAGGTGCGAGAGCTCCAGGGATGGATGATTTCTTCCGAGGTATGTTTGAGTATGTGCTTCAGCGGCAACCGGGAGGTCAGCAACATGGATATCACCAGTAGCAGGGCGGCGACGCTGGTGAGGATGGGGCTCGTGGTGGTCATGGTCGTGTGCTGAAGGAGTTCTTGCTGTACCAGCCTCCTTCCTTTAGTGGGCAGCCAGATCCTAAGGTGGCCAGAGAGTGGCTGGATGATGTGCGGCGGATTTTCAGTGTGATGGAGTGTCCCGAGGAGGAGTAGGTAGCGTTGGCTACTCATCATCTTCAAGGGGCGGCCCGTACTTGGTGGACGTCAGAGTGGGGTTCAGTGTTCCAGTCCCGTCCTCTTCGACAGATTACATGGCAGGAGTTCGTCACGGCTTTCGAGCGTGGTTTCTGCTTGTCCTTTGTCAGGTCGCAGAGGTTGCGTGAGTTTATGGAGCTGACTCAGGGTGACATGACGGTGATGTAGTACCGTGCCAGGTTTATCGAGTTGGGCCGTTATGCTCCTCATATTGTGGCAGATGAGGAGGTGAAGACTGATCAGTTTGTGGGTGGCTTGAGGCTAGAGTTGAGGCATCATCTTCTTGCGTCAGGTTTGACCACGTTGGATGCAGCATGTAAGGCAGCAACGGCGCTGGAGAGAGACTTGCAGAAGGTTCGAGGGCAGGGCAGTGCAAGTCAGGTGCAGGCAGATTTCAGCCAGCCGACGGGAATGTAGCAGCAGAGTACCGTCCAGCTCTCAGCAGGTGGATCAGTGGCGACGCAGTCTGTGGCCCCTGCGCTAGGGTCATCGTCCTTTAGATCGAAGCTTAAGAAGTTGCTTAAGGAAGCTAGTTTTCGTAAAAGGCGTCAAGATCGTAAGGAGTCGAAGCAGGAGTCGATGGACAGTGTTCAGTAGCCGGTGGCTTTTCAGCGTCAGGGTTCGACGACCGGTTTGCGGAGCGGTTGTCCTAGGTGCGGTGGTTCTCATCCGGGTAGACCGTGTTCAGTGCTCGTGATTTGCTTTAGGTGCGATCATCCAGGGCACATGGCACGTGACTGTCCGCAGAGACCGAGCCAGCCACATGAGTTTCGGCAGCAGCAGCAGTTTCAGCCCCAGCAGTTGTCATCACAGCCGCAGCAGTACCAGCAGCAGTGATAGTTTCCTCAGTTGTCACGGTCAGCTACTATGGGGAGGCTGAGATCCAGAGGCAGAGTGACTCACATGACCGGGGCAGAGGCTGAGGCATCGCATTTGGTTGAAGGTACTCTTTCGATTTTGGGTTGTGCGGCTCGTGTTTTGTTTGATTCAGGTGCTTCTCATTCGTTCATCTCGGAGGATTTTGCTCAGAGTGTGGAGGGCCCAGTGACTGAGGTGTCCTGTGACTTGGCAGTAGAGTTACCTACCGGTGACTTCATGATCACCCCGTACTGCTTTGAGAAGGTACCTATGTGGGTGGAAGGACGAAACTTACCAGTTAGACTCTACGCGTTACCGCTTCAGGATTTCAATGTAATTTTGGGCATGGATTGGCTCGAGGTTGTTGCGATTGGTGCGATGGATTCAGAGGGGGGTGAATGAATCCCTCTTTTAAAATTTTGTTCACTTGATAAATTTAAACACTCTAAAAAACTAATTAAATCTTCTATTGAACCAGTAAGCAAATATGTAGAGCGCACCTAAGCATTCATCTAGCGGAAGTAGATTATGAGCATTCAAACCACAGCAAACAAAGGATTTTTAGGTGGTTCGGTCCTCCAGACCTACATCCACCCCACACTCAAACCAGAGTGTGGATTACCGCTGATACACAGCTTAAACCGCTGGGCCTCACAGCTTGCCTATAATCGCTGAGCATCACAGCTTGCTTCCGCTGGGCAATACAGCTTAGCCATCTGCTGATTCACAGCTTCAAAACGCTGGGCCTTACAGCTTATGCCACCGCTGATTCACAGCTTCTGAAAGGTATGTAAAAAGGAAAACAAGTATAATAAAATTCAGCAACGAAAAGCTGGAAATGAAGCTCGAAAATAAAGCTCGCTCTTGGAGCAATGTAGCTTAGATTTGATCCAGAAGCTACAGATCTTCTTCTTCTACCGATTTATGCCTCTCTCTATCCTCCTTTCACTTCTGCTGCCTCTCTTTCTCTTCTCTCTAATCTCTCTCTCTCTTTTTCTTTCTCTTTCTCTTCTTTTGGATCGTGCAGGCTCTCTCTCTGCTTCTGCTCTTTCAGATAAGTTCCCCTGCTTCAATCTCCTTTCACCATCACTTCTCACCTGAGGAAGAAGCCTCTTATTTATAGAGCAGTGAAGGTAGAGCGTGTGCTTTCCATGATTCCCGCCCAGAGGCCTTAGTCCACGTGGCGGTATCCCAACACAATGGTTCCACCTGTCACGATCAGGGTTGGACCTCCATCCTTGGATCACGAGCCTTCATTAATTTCTTGAACAGATATCCTGCAAAGGTTAGACTTAATATTAGTTAAAACCAATATGAGGATAGTAGAGGGATGTACAGATTTTGTTCGAGAATGTATAGACTTGGAATGCATGGTAAAGAGTGTATAGACTTTGCATCTATCAAAGTATGCACAACAAAGATGAGTGCTCAGGCATGCTGTCAAAGAATGTACAGACTTTACGTTTACGTGCATGAGACAAGACGATGTACATACTATGTATATGTGTGCAGAACACTGGCTGTACTAACTTGATCGAATGAGACAATGGAGATTGTACAGACTAACCATCATAGAATGTACAGACTTTGGTGAGAGAGATGCATACATGCACACTGAACACGGATTGCACTGACTGAGCCACGAGCTTAGCTAACGGATGTATAGACTTGCTTAGTTATCAGCTAATGGATGTATAGACTTAGTTATGCATAAAGCAAAGCTAACGGATGTATAGACTTGTGAAATGATGCACGAACTATGCATATGCATGAAGAGCACTGGTTGTACTGACTGATCGAATGAAACAACGGAGGTTGTACAGACTTACAGCCAAAGAATGTACATACTTGAGTTGATGCAGTCTAGGCAAAACTCTGTACATACTTTATCCCTTAACTGGCCTGAGTCTAGGCATTCACTGACTTATAGCCACCATAAAACACAGTTATGAAATGCATAGGCCTAGACGGTTAACCCTGCACTGACTATGTATGCATAATGACCACGCATCGACTTTGAATTAAAGCAACTGATGAATGCACCGATGCAGTGACAGACAATGCAATGAGATGAATGTGCATACTCAAATCAAACAATCAATCATACACATAGTGCTTGCAGACATCAAAACCATACATACTCATAGTGCTTGCTGACATCAAAACCATAGGGGCACAACAATCTCCCCCTTTTTGATGATGGCAACACTATGAGTCACTGTGAGACACACAGATCCAAACAATTCTCCCCCTTTGACTTCATCAAAAAAGAGAAAAGTTTGAAGTGGAAATAGAAGCATGTATGCAATGATTGACTAAAAATCTCCCCCTTTAACTACAGGAAGGCATATTAGAGCTATTCTCCCCCAAGGTGCAATATGACACCACATATTCTCCCTAGATAAAAAGGAAGAACAATCATACATGAAACTCCCCCTCAATAAAGGAACACAATCAACAAGCACAGGGGCATTAAGACAATCAAGTATCAATCCTCCTCCTTTAAGAAGCGGTTTGGACAAAGATTTCATAGTCAATTGAAATATGTCACTGATAGTTAGATGAAGCACAGTCAGACATTGATATCAAATGAGAGCAAAAGAATTAAGCACTCTAGAGACACTGAAATTATGAAAAAATGGAATTACATTCAGGGATTTTTAATAGATAAAATGCAAGATCCCTTATGAGAGGTATGATGAGAAATGACGAGAGCCCTTAATTCATTTAATGATGTGGAGAAAAACAATCTTGAGAATTTGAGACAAATCCTTGAACAAAAAGATCATGATTATGAAATAAGGATAGAACAATTTGCACACTTGGAACATCCTCATATCTTTGTCCTAGATTGTTCAAATTCAAGAGACCCTTATAGAAATGAATTTAACCAGTATTGACCATGATTAATTCAGCGCTCATTTGGAATGTAAGAGGTATAGGAAACATGGCCACAGTAAGAAGTCTTGCTCAGATAATAAAAGATAAAAGACTTGGCTTGGCAGCTGTATTAGAACCTCGCATTGATTTTAGTCAGGCTACTAAAGTGGCTTGTAAAATAAAACATCATTCTGTTCTGGGTAATAATGATGCTAACTCAAAAATATGGATATTCTAGAGCAATGATATTAGTCTTGAAGTTGTAGAGATGCATACACAGTATATTACTATTGGATTAAAAGAGAGCAGTTCCGTTTACATGCTTTTCACTGCGGTTTATGCATCATGCAATGCAAGAATTCGCAAGGATATGTTTGATTCATTGATGAATTTCAGTCAAGGGGTGACCATTCCTTGGATTATTGGTGGTGATTTCAATTGCATAATTACACCTGAAGAAAAGATTGGAGGGATAATGCCTTCAGCTGGAGCTATGTTAGACTTCCAAAGTTTCATTTCTGCAGAGGGATTAATAGATTCTGGCTATTCTGGAACTACTTATACATGGTCAAACAATCAAATTGGGAAAGCACATATCGAGCTAGATTGCACAGAGTCCTACATAATGAAATGTGGTTAAATTCCACTTTCAGTCTATCTGTAAAACACTTAGTCAGAGGACCTTCTGATCACGCTCCCATTCTTGTGAATATGCTTCCTATAAAAGCTGCACCAGGAAGATTCATATATCAACAAATGTGGCATACACATTCAGACTTTATGGAGTTTGTCAAAATGCATTGGGACAAACAGGACCAAAACTGTCATCCTTTTTATGCTCTGCAGAATAAGATCAAGCACTTAAAAGCTGCATTGAGAAAATGGAATAAAGAAGTATTTGGCAATACCCACCAAGCAAAAGATTATGCTGAGGCCCAACTACAGAGGATGCAAGAAAATTATGATGAAAATCCAACAATGGAGAATAGGATAAATTTGCAAAAAGGTAATGCTGAGATGAGGCTTACTCTACATAGAGAGGAGATTTTTTGGTTTCAAAAGTCCGGGCTTCAGTGGATTACTTATGGGGACTGCAATACAAAATTCTTCCATCATCATACCAAAATCAGAAGACAGATGAATTTTATTCAAAGGCTAAAAATGGATGGCACTTGGGTGGAGGATCAGACAACCCTATTAAATGGAGCTGTGGATTATTACAATAATTTATTATCTTCAGAAAATCATTATGTAGATGATCATATGCTATCTATCATTCCCAACTTGGTTACAGAAGATCAGAATATGGCACTATGTTGTATTCCTTCAGCTGAGGAAATTAGAAGCTATGTCTTTTCTCTTCTAGGAAATAGCTCCCCTGGACCTGATGGATTTACTGGTAGCTTTTATCCTCACTGTTGGGATATTATTGGAAGTGATGTAATAAGTGCCATAAAAAGTTTCTTTCAAGGATGGGGGCTTCTGAAAGGAATTACTTCTACTACATTATGTCTGATTCCTAAGGTAAAGAATCCCATTACATTTGCTGATTTCAGGCCAATTAGTCTATGCAATTTCACATGCAAAATTGTATCCAAAATAATATGTGATCGATTGCGTCACATTCTTCCTCTCATAATTTCTGAACAACAAAGTGGTTTTATAAGTGGCAGACTCATAACTGATAATTGCTTGCTTGCTAAAGAATTATTCATGGAACTGGACAGACCTGTTAGAGGGCATAACATCCTTATTAAGCTGGACATGGCCAAAGCATATGATAGATTGGAATGGGATTTCATCCTATCAGTCATGAAAAGGTTTGGGTTTTCAAACATATTTACTTCTCTGATATCCCAGATATTAATGAACTGCTGGTTCACTGTTGCTTTTAATGGCCAGTATCATGGATACTTGAAATCTACTCGGGGAGTGAGACAAGGGGATCTACTAGCCCCAGCTCTATTTGTCATAGCAGAGGAAATGTTAAGTCGGGGTCTGAGTCAGTTATTCAGCTCTGGTCAATGCAGATACTATCATCTTCTTCGGAATGTTATGCCCATATCTCACATATTGTATGCAGATGATTCTATCATTTTCTTAAATGGTGGCTTGTATTCAGTAAAACATCTGCTTTCATTCTTAAGAAGATATGAAGCTTCTTCAGGACAGAGAATTAATACTCAGAAAAGCTCTTTCATGGCTTCCAAGCATATGCGAAGAAATGCCATGGAAAAAATCAGACAGATAACTGGTTTTCAATATAAAACTGGCAGCATCAGTTACTTGGGAATTCCTTTATTCAAAGGTAAGACTAAAATTCCACATTTTAAATATTTGCTTGATAAAGTTAATGCAAAGCTTGCTGGATGGCAAAGTAAATTCCTCTCCCAGGCTGGCAGAGTCATTCTTATAAAGTCTGTGCTATCATCAATTCCCATTTACTCAGCAAGTGCAGCTGTCATTCCATACACTATACACAAACAAATTGAGCAAATATGTTCCAATTTCCTATGGCAAGGAGCTGAAAATGTTCACAGGAAACACTGGGTATCTTGGAGTAAAGTTTGTAAGTCACATTATGATGGTGGACTAGGCATTCACAGATTAGCAGATATCCAATTATGCTCATATGTAAGACAACTATGGCTGTCATTACAATGCAATTCTCTATGGGCAAAATTCATCAAGAGTAAATATATTCAAAATCTGCACATTTCAGATTGTAAAATTCCATTTCCTGTTGGTATTAAAGCCAGGGACTTTGAAAAGGCTAGAAATATTCTGTTAGCTGGTATGAGGAGGATTGTATTCAATGGAGCAAATACAAATTTTCTCAAAGATATATGGTACAAGGATAAGCCTTTGAAGGAATATGCCTCTTCTAATATGCTTTCAATTGAGGATTGTTCAGTACAAGTTGCATTAGCAGACCGCCATCATTGAATATGGCAATGTATCGAAGATAATAACTTAAAGAATGAAATTTTCAGGTTTGTTACACAGGAAGGGGATGACAAAGTTGTTTGGACATTTACTAATACTGGAAATTTTGATACCAAATCTGCATACAGATACATCAAAGGACAAGAGGCAGGAAATCTAATAGTCAAATTATGGCACAATAAATTTCCCCCCCGTGCTGCTCTATTTTACTAGAAGGTGCTAAATCATGCTGTGCCAACTGATAACCGAATTCAAAGCATGGGAATACAAATGGCATCCTATTGTGACTGTTGTACTCATTCACATGACATTGAAGATTTTGATCATCTCTTTATGAATAGTAAAGTGGCATCATATCTGTGGAATAAGTTTGCTATGCTCATTGATAATTCATATCTGGAAACTTACACCATTCATGACAGGATATGTAAAATTCTCAATGAAGCAGTTATTTACAGACCACAAGGTTTTATTACCTTGTTGGTAGCCATGCTTATTGTCTGGGAAACATGGAAGTATAGATGCAAAAGTAGATTTGAAGGCATTAAAGTCAAATTTATTCACATTACTGATCAGATACATGATACCATCATTCAAGTTATGAGACAGATTTCTTTTAAATAGGGAATTGATCATTCCATTTGCAGCAGATACCAAAATATGGGCATCCCCATCAAACATAAAATTCTTAGCTGCATATCGGTCCGATGGATAGCTCCAAAACTCAATTATGCTCTTAATGTGGATGGCGCTAGCAAGGGTAATCCAGTACCATCTGGAGGAGGTGGTTGCTTCCGAGACAATAAAGGAAAAATGTTAATGGGATATTCTTATTTTTTATGGCCGGGGTTCAAACATGATTGCTGAAGGCAGAGCCCTTCTAGATGGCCTCAGATTAGCACAACAGCACAATATTCCCATCTCAGTTATATACACTGATTCATTAGTATTGGTGGAACTATTAAAGTACAACAGAAGCCCCCCTTGGTCCTTCCTCCCGTGGTGGTATAAACTTAAAGAAATATTCAGCAGATTTCAATGCTCGATTGTACATACATATAGGGAAACTAATATGCTAGCAGATGCTTTGGCCAAACATGCTGCCAGAGGAGGACTAAATTCTGAATTTGCATCGACAAAGGAGTTGCCACTCATTGCTAGAGGAGCTACTATAGCTGATACTGCTAACTTACCAAATATACACATTAGACATGTATAGAGTTAGCTTTTGTTTTCTTTTATCTCCACATTTGGAGTTGTATAGAGATAATTGTCATCTCTTGCTGTTTGTACCTAAGGGACAGTGTCCCACTGAACTTTATACAACTTTTATGCAATAAATTTTCATCTAGTGGTATAAAGGTGGAGTGGGAACATTCCTTTCTTCTGGAAAGGGGTGCACTCTCCCTTTAAGTCCATTAGATGATTTGGTTAAAAAAAAAAATTAACCAGTATTGAAGATGAACTCTATAGGATTTTATTTGAGCTTCAGGTCAACCACATATATATATATATATTTATTTGTTCATTTTTCATTTTTCATTTTTCAATTTTAAATACTCATTTGCAGTCAAGTGTAGCTAGCCTTTTGACACGGGTACACATGTTTATCAGACACCAGAGTTCCCGGTTACTCATCATAGCTAATTATTCTGCTCCAATGAAACAGAGTTGGCAACTCACATCATGACATGCCATTCAACACTTCATTGGTGCATGAAGGTAGTTTCTCAGTTGAAAGTTATCATTGCTCTGCAATGAATTATTTTTCTTTTGAAACAGAGATAATAGCTCACATCATGACATGCTCCTTAGCACTTCTTTGGTGCATAGAGACAGTTTCTCAGTGAAAGCTTGCCATTGCTCTGCCATTTATTCTATGTAGATATATATATACATAGGGTTTGTTTCTTCAGCTCTTATTAAACCTATTCTGAGTTTAAAGTCAATACAGATATTAAATTCATTTACACAAAGCGACCCTTTACTTTTGATCATCATAGTTCAAGAATGGATGAGTTCCTAGTTTTATTAAATTGTTCCATAATTATTCCACATGCAAAACACTTTTATGTTCAAGAGTTTTAGCATTCAAAGATCATAAGATTTATAGATCTCCACCCATTGATACTACATAGAGCCAGTCAATAAAAATCACCACCTCTTAAAAGGGAATTATTACTTTAGCTCCCCCTGAATTTATGACATCAATCCACATTTCAGTGCTCATGGATCAGACATGCAATGCAATCAGAGAGAGAGAAACTACTTGATACACCAAGATCAGACATTGCTACCCTCTCCCTGATATTATGATGCACCGACTTACATGCTATTTAACCACAAGAGGCACGAACTATATGCAAGATATGCAACTACCTATACTCGGTGCAATGCAAGCATCAATTGGAAACATCAACTATGTAAGACATGCATATGACACTCAGCTGTCTTTATTCAGAAATCAATAACAGGCTGGCACAGGATAATTTTTCAACCAATTCAACTCTCAAATCAGAATGAAATCAACACACATGAATATGAAAGTGAGCCGAATAACTAGACAGGAAGGGTTCAAGAGGTGAACGACTAGTGAGTCTAAAATACTCCCCCTGTCTAGATGCAATGAGTTATTCCTTTTTGGATTTTTTTTCAAATTAGATGATATGCAATGCATCACACTATATATATGCACTATGCAATGAGACTGGTCATGAGTAGTAAGAACATCATGCGAAATCAATCAAATTTTCAAAAGATTTCAATTAAGCATAGACAGATTAATATGATATGCAAACATCTAAAACAAACAATTTCTAATAACAAAATTTAGAATAGATTTTTAGAACTGACCTAAATAGTGCAATCCTGGGGGTTTTCATTTTGAATGCCTTGGCTTATTAACCCCGTTTATTCATTTCCAAGGCACACCTGCAGCAAGACAATCATTTCAGTCCTGCAGGAACCCAAGCCGCCTTGGGTCCTGTATTAGCCCTAACAGGTGTTCTAAATAATCTTTTAGCATGAAGGTCATCAATTCTCATCAAGTAACAATTATGCATTGAATGACCTATTTGACCACAGTAATGGCATGATGCAGCAGATTTCAAATTCTTTTTATGCAAATTACTGTTGTCATGAAATTTATTAGCAGAGAGAGAATTCTATTTACTAAAACTAGCCAGCCAACAATCAGCAGCTCTATGGCCTGGCTTACCACAGTTAAAACATGCAGAAGTCTTCCTTTTAAAATTGAGTTCATTTTTGCCAAAAACATTTTGATCTTTAGGAAGATTAATAGTTTTAGAATTAAAGTTCTTCCCCTGAGCACGTCGGCAGTCCGTGACAATATGACCATGCTTCCCACATTTGAAGCACTCATTGTGCTTGCCTCTAGGGACAATATCATTTCTATCAAAAGCATTTTGATACACAAGGGTTTTAGCAGATTTGTGACGATCGTTACTCCCCTGTGCATGCCAGCATTGTGCAACAATGTGGCCCAATTTGCCGTAACAAAAGCATTGAAGTTTCCTTTTAGGAATTGCATGATTTTTAGCATGGAAATATTTATCATGCATTCCCACAGCAGACATGTCATCTATTTTCATTAACTTACATTCATGCATGAGATGACCCATTTTATGACAGTAAAAGCATTTAGATTTCCTGTTTTGAACAGAATAGGATTTCTTAGCATAAGAAGTCCTAGCATGAAATCTATCATCATCATTCTTCATGACAAGACAATCGTTGATTACATGGCCAGAATTTCCACAATAAAATCATTCAATATTCTTTCTGTGAACAATTGGGAATTTTTTAGCCTTAGACTTGTTTGCATGAAATTTATTATTCTTCTTCAGTGTTTTCATTTTCACATTTTTGTTCTATTTTTGAATCTTCTGATCATCAGACTATTTTGAAGAAGGTGTAGAAGTGCTAGCTAAATTTGAGCTACTGACACATGTTGCGTATAGTTTGTTCCTTACAGCCTGCTTAATTTGAGAATTGCACCATTTCTCTTCACTCAATTTGGTGACTTCAACATTCAAAGAAGCTTTCATTTTCTCTTTACCTTTGACAAATTTTAACATGGAATGGTCCAATTCAGTTACCTCAGATTGCAGAGAAGAAATTTTAAGTTCTGAATTAGTCAAGTCTTCCTCACATGAGATTATTTGTCTCTGCATGACATCATTCAATTTTTTAACAATTTCTAGTTCCTGTTTCAGTTTCAATTCATTCTCAAATTGAATTTCCTTATCAGTAGATTTTTCTTTCTCGACAGCCAGAAGCCTCTCTGATATAACAACATTTAAGACCATGAGCTTCTTGTTTTGTTCTTTTAGATCTTTATTCTCAATCAACTCATTTTTGTCACCAGATTTCAGCTTTTTATTCAACTCGTCTTCAGTCTGTTCTAGCTGTATTTTTCTGTTTAATAACTCTTCATTTTCGTCTCTAAGATTGTCAATTAATTCTTCTTTCAATTTCAATTCAGATTGAAGATCATCATTCAAAGTTTTTACAGAGATGCATTTACTACAAGAATTTTCAATCTTCTTTATTTCAGCTTTCAATTGTTCATTTTCAGACCTTAATGACTTTATTTCAGATAGCATTTCCTTTCTCATTTTCTTCGTTTCAGATTTGACGGTTTTGTACTTATCTAACAAATTATTATAAAGGTTCGTGAAATCTTCAAATGTAATTTCCTCTGAGTCAGAGTTTACCTGTGACGAAGATCCAATCATGTGATCATCAGTGTAGTCTCTTCGATTTGCCATCAGACACTGTTCCTCATTCTTTTCATAACTGGCCATCAATTTATCCAATATTTCTTTTCTAAATGTACACCTGAGAGCAAAAGGATATATATCAGTATTAATCGCAGCTCTTAAGATATTAAGAACTGTGACATTATCACGGTTCTTTACTCTGTCCTCTCTAGACCACTTGGTCTCATCATGAGGTAATTGGTGTGGGCCTTTTGAGACCAAACTCCATAGATTAGGGTCGATGGAATTTATATAAACGCATAGGCCGCCTAACCACTTACTGAAGTCAGGGCCATCAAACGCAAAAGGACGAGCCATTAAGACAGATAGCAAACATGTTCAACGCACAAAGCAATCGATAAGAATTGCACCAACAGCAAGATAGCACCGAAGACAGCAGGATCCTCTGCAGATCGTTGGATCTGGAAAGTCAGAAACCTGGCTCTGATACCAATTGTTGTGATCGGTGCGATGGATTCAGAGGCGGGTGAATGAATCCCTCTTTTAAAATTTCGCTCACTTGATAAATTTAAACACTCTGAAAAACTAATTAAATCTTCTGTTGAACCAGTAAGCAAATATGTAGAGCGCACCTAAGCATTCATCTAGCGGAAGCAGATTATGAGCATTCAAACCACAGCAAACAAAGGATTTTTAGGTGGTTCGGTCCTCCAGACCTACATCCACCCCACACTCAAACCAGAGTGTGGATTACCGCTGATACACAGCTTAAACCGCTGGGCCTCGCAGCTTGCCTACAACCGCTGAGCATCACAGCTTGCTTCCGCTGGGCAATACAGCTTAGGCATCCGCTGATTCATAGCTTCAAACCGTTGGGCCTTACAGCTTATGCCACCGTTGATTTACAGCTTCTGAAAGGCATGTAACAAGAAAAACAAGTATAATAAAATTCAGCAACGAAAAGCTGGAAATGAAGCTCAAAAATAAAGCTCGCTCTTGGAGCAATGTAGCTTGGATTTGATCCAGAAGCTACAGATCTTCTTCTTCTACCGATTTATGCCTCTCTCTATCCTCCTTTCACTTCTGCTGCCTCTCTTTCTCTTCTCTCTAATCTCTCTCTCTCTTTTTCTTTCTCTTTCTCTTCTTTTGGATCGTGCAGGCTCTCTCTCTGCTTCTGCTCTTTCAGATAAGTTCCCCTGCTTCAATCTCCTTTCACCATCACTTCTCACCTGAGGAAGAAGCCTCTTATTTATAGAGCAGTGAAGGTAGAGCGTGTGCTTTCCATGATTCCCGCCCAGAGGCCTTAGTCCACGTGGCGGTATCCCAACACAATGGTTCCACGTGTCACGATCAGGGTTAGACCTCCATCCTTGGATCACGAGCCTTCATTAATTTCTTGAACAGATATCCTGCAAAGGTTAGACTTAATATTAGTTAAAACCAATATGAGGATAGTAGAGGGATGTACAGATTTTGTTCGAGAATGTCTAGACTTGGAATGCATGGTAAAGAGTGTATAGACTTTGCATCTATCAAAGTATGCACAACAAAGATGAGTGCTCAGGCATGGTGTCAAAGAATGTACAGACTTTACGTTTACGTGCATGAGACAAGACGATGTACATGCTATGTATATGTGTGCAGAACACTGGCTGTACTAACTTGATCGAATGAGACAATGGAGATTGTACAGACTAACCATCATAGAATGTACAGACTTTGGTGAGAGAGATGCATACATGCACACTGAACACGGATTGCACTGACTGAGCCACGAGCTGAGCTAATGGATGTATAGACTTGCTTAGTTATCAGCTAATGGATGTATAGACTTAGTGTATGCATAAAGCAAAGCTAACGGATGTATAGACTTGTGAAATGATGCACAAACTATGCATATGCATGTAGAGCACTGGCTGTACTGACTGATCGAATGAAACAAGGGAGGTTGTACAGACTTACAGCCAAAGAATGTACATACTTGAGTTGATGCAGTCTAGGTAAAACTCTGTACAGACTTTATCCCTTAACTGGCCTGAGTCTAGGCATTCACTGACTTATAGCCACCATACAACACAGTTATGAAATGCACAGGCCTAGATGGTTAACCCTGCACTGACTATGTATGCATAATGAGCACGCATCGACTTCGAATTAAAGCAACTGATGAATGCACCGATGCAATGATAGACAATGCAATGAGATGAATGTGCACACTCAAATCAAACAATCAATCATACACATAGTGCTTGCAGACATCAAAACCATACATACTCATAGTGCTTGCTGACATCAAAACCATAGGGGCAGAACAGAGGCTCATCATGCCTTGGTGGATTGCGGCTCGAAGAAGGTCTACTTCCGACAGCTTCGTGGACCCACCTTCTATTTTCAAGGTATTCGGTCTTCCTCTTCCCGCTTGCTTATTTCGGCTATCCGTGCGCGTCGTTTGCTTGATGCGGGTTTTCAGGGCTTTCTCGCATCTGTGGTTTTGAGTGATCGACAGTGTCCTGAGGTAGAGGACATTCCTGTCATGTGTGAGTTTCCTGATGTTTTTCCCGAGGAGCTACCAGGGTTGCCACCATAGCGAGAGATTGATTTCGTGATTGAGGTGGTGTCGGGTGCGGCGCCTATGTCGAAGGCCCCGTATCAAATGGCACCCGCAGAGTTGCGAGAGCTGAAGGCGCAGTTGCATGAGTTGCTAGCCAAGGGGTATATTCGTCCTAGCTTCTCCCCTTGGGGTGCGCCGGTGTTGTTTGTGAAGAAGAAGAATGGTAGTTTGAGGCTGTGCATCGACTACCGCCAGTTGAACCAGGCGACTGTAAAGAACAAGTATCTGTTGCCTCGGATTGATGACTTGTTCGATCAGCTTCAGTCGGCCCGGGTGTTTTCGAGGATCGATTTGAGATCGGGCTATTACCAGCTGCGGATTCGAGAGTCGGACGTGGAGAAGACGGCGTTTCGGTCGAGGTATGGGCATTATGAGTTCTTGGTGATGCCGTTTGGGCTCACCAATGCCCCCGCAGCGTTCATGGATTTGATGAGGAGCATGTGCATCATTTGAGAGTGGTGTTACAGACCCTTCGTGATCACCAGTTGTATGCCAAGCTCAGCAAGTGTGAGTTTTGGATTCGTGAGGTGCACTTTTTGGGGCACGTGATTTCTGGTGATGGCATTTCCGTGGACTCAGCTAAGGTCGAGGCTGTGGTACAGTGGCCGAGGCCGAGTTCTGTCACGGAGATTTGGAGTTTCTTGGGGCTCACAGGCTATTATCGGAGGTTCATCCAACTTTTTTCTCATATTACGGCCCCGATGACTAGGCTTACGCGGAAGGATGTGCCGTTCGTCTAGACGAACGAGTGTGAGCAGAGCTTCATGGAGCTGAAGAAATTGCTCACGACTGCTCCGGTGTTGGTGTTGCCTTTGGGATCGGGAGGCTTTGTGGTGTGTACAGATGCTTCCGGGGTAGGTTTGGGTGCTGTGCTGATGCAGCACGATGGAGTTGCGGCATATGCATCTCGGCAGTTGAAGCCACATGAGGAGAACTACCATACTCATGATCTTGAGTTGGCGGCGGTGATTTTCACTCTGAAGATCTGGAGGCACTATCTGTATGGTGAGAAGTTTGAGATGTTCACTGACCATCAGAGTTTGAGGTACGTGTTTACCCAGAAGGATCTTAACCTCAGGCAAAGGAGGTGGATGGAGTACATGAAGGATTATGATTTTACTCTGTCTTATCAGCCTGGCAGGATGAATGCCGTGGCTGATACTCTGAGTAGGAGAGTAACGATTAGTCAGATGTTGTTGAGGAAGTGGAGGCTTTGGGAGCAGGTTCTGGCCATGACTTTTAGGCTCAAGGTCCCTCGGGACCAGGGTTCGGCTGTCCTTGTGAGTCTGACTATCACGCCCGCGGTGCGTCGACAGGTGACTGAGGCTCAGCGAGCGGACCCCGAGCTACCTCGTATTCTGTCGATGGTCGAGGTGGAGCTTGGTGAGGATGGAGCTGTGAGGTTCAGAGGTAGGTTGTACATGCCAGCCGAGGAGCAGGTACGGCGTACGGTATTGCGCGAGGCTCATGGGAGTCGGTATGCCGTGCACCCCGGATCGGCTAAGATGTACCAGAACCTGAAGAGGCAGTTTTGGTGGCCTGGCATGAAGAGAGGCATGGTGGAATTTGTGGCCAGGTGTTTGACCTGTCAGCAGGTGAAGGCTGAGCACCAGCGACCAGGAGGCACACTTCAGCCCTTGGATGTTCCTGCGTGGAAGTGGGACCACGTGACCACTGATTTCGTGGTTGGGTTACCGAGAACGTCCAGCGGGGAGTATAGTATCTGGTTGCTAGTGGATAGACTGACGAAGACGGCGCGGGTGCTGCCGGTCAAGGTCAGTTGGAGCGTGCATCGTTTGGCTCGTTTGTATGTGGAGCGAATTGTTCCGTTGCATGGAGTTCCCATCTCCATTGTGTCCGATCGTGATCCCCGTTTCACTTCTGGATTCTGGAGGAGCTTCCAGAAGGCTCTAGGCACCGAGTTGGCATTCAGCTCGGCCTATCATCCTCAGTTAGACGGTCAGTCTGAGTGGACCATCCAGACTCTGGAGGACATGTTGCGAGCGTGTTGCTTAGAATGACAGGGGAGTTGGACACACCATCTGCCATTAGTAGAGTTTGCCTATAACAACAGCTATCATTCGAGCATTGGTATGGCCCCCTATGAGGCGTTGTACGGGCGACCTTGTCGGACTCCGCTTGATTGGTTCGAGGTGGGCGAGCGTGCCTTGACCGGACCAGATTTGGTGTAGCAGTGTGTTGAGGTGGTGCATCTCGTTCGGCAGAGGATGTTGGCAGCTCAGAGCCGACAGAAGAGTTATGCCGATCGGAGCAGGCGACCTCTCAGCTTTGCTGTGGGAGATCAAGTTTTCTTGAGAGTTTCGCCCATGAAGGGTGTGATGTGTTTCGGTAGGCGCGGGAAGGTGAGTCCCCGCTACATTGGTCCCTTTCCCATCGTCGAGCGTGTTGGGGAAGTTGCTTATCGGTTGTAGCTACCTCCGGAGCTTTCCGCCGTGCATGATGTGTTCCACGTGTCGATGCTTCAGAAGTATATGCCTGATGATTCCCATGTTCTCGAGGATGCCGTTTGGCCTGAGGTGACCCCAGATCTATCCCTTCCAGAGTTCCCTGTTCGCATTGAGGATCGGCGAGAGCAGCGCCAGCGGAACAAGGTTATTCCTCTGGTTAAGGTGGTCTGGCAGCGTCATTCTGGTGGCGAGGCGTCTTGGGAGCGTGAGGATGAGATGCGGGAGCTATATCCTCATTTGTTTGTGTGAGTCTTTCCCCCGTTCTTGTGCCTTATTCTCGAATTTTGAGGATGAAATTTGTTTAAGGGGGGAGGGCTGTGATGTCCTGGACCCTTTTCGGATCCTTCTTCTTGGGTCCTGGATCTGTGTTTTCGGTGAATTTAGCTCCGTTGTGTCCGAAATTATGTTATGGACATCTTTCGTGTTTGGATCCGTACGATTCGGGTCAGTTCGAAGGCTCGGAACGTGTTCCGCGGCCTTTCCGCGTGTTTTCCGACTCCCACGTGTGTGTGTCTCGGAAACACCTACGAAACCCTGTAGCGGGTGAACCGGGTCGTTCATCTACCCGCGAGTGGTACCATTGCGATCAGCGCGTCGAGAGGATCGAGGAGGTGTATTTTTCTATTTTTTGGAATTTTTCTGAATTTTAGGATTTTCTATAAATACCAACCTTTTTCTTTTCTTTTTCACCTTTTTCTTCTTCTTCTTCCTCCTTCTTCCAACCGTTGGAGAGCGCCCTCCCCCTCACGACCGTTCTTCTTCCCCGGACGATCGAGATGCGGCCTCCTTCACTCCGGCAACGGCGTGGCGGCAGAGGCGGTCCCGGTGGTGGCCTTCTCGCGGCGGGAGGCGGGGCGCGTGGCATTCTAAAAGCTTCTTCCTTGACTTCAGCGGTGATTCGGCGGAGCATTCACTCCATTGAGGTAGGGGGACGAATCCCTATGCTCATCCCGTCATCCCCCGTGATTTGTAGGCCGAATGGGAGCCGAGAGGGGTGTGTTTGAGCGATTTAGGGTAAAATCATGTTTTGGGGAGAGTTCACCCGATCTATGGATTTGAGCCGCGATTCGGCGTTTTGATGGCCAAGAATCATGCTGGGGGTCCCCAGGGGTCTTCCCCTTTGATTCCCCCCTCTCTTATGGAGGTATGGGGGCGTGGTTAGATTTTTGGGCGTTTCTCGCCATTTCACGCTCGGGCGGGTGTGACGGTCCTTCCAGTGACCGTCACACTGTGTAACGCGCCTGGATGGGTGCGTTACAGCCCTGAGTGCAGCCAGTGGGGTCTGTGGGCTGTGACGGTCCCACGATAGACCGCCACGGTGCTGTGACACACCTAGGTTGGACCGTCAGGCTACGTTCGACCGTTGGCTGCCGACTGTTGGTTTTTGACCGTTGGGGGTCAAGGCACGTGACGTACCTGGCTTGGCGCGTCACAGCCTTGTGACACCCGTGGGTGGGTGCGTCAGAGTAGGCGAACCCACCTCCCCTGATGCACCAGGGTTGGTCCGTCAGGTGCTGTGACGCCCCTAGGTGGGTGCGTTAGAGTCCATTTTCCCCATGGCTTGTGATGCTCCAGGGTTGGACCGTCAGAGCCTTGTGACGCTCCAGTGTAGGCGCGTCACAGCCTGTAACGGCCCAAGGGTGGACCGTCAGGCTCTGTGCTGCACCATGTATGTGCGGTCCCGTTTCTTTGGCGGTGGTTTCCGTGAGTTAGTCCTTACTATCAGTGACCTATCCACTAGTCGTAGCTTCCTACGCATGCGGGTGCGGACCCACCTGGGAGTGGTGGAGAGCGAGACCCAGTGAGAGGCCGTTTTTAGGCTGGTTACCGTAGGGCCCCTTGCCTTTGCCACCAGAGTCTGGTGGAGGGGAAAACCAGGTAGAGGACCCGACCTAGAGCAGATGGTCTGTGTGTGCACACGTAGTTGGGGGCTTAGGACACGTGCTGACGAGCGTGACCCCAGCTAGTCCTTGTTGTGGTACTTGTTGCGTGTCTAAGTCTCACGCCCGGGGCGTTGTAGCTAGACACTTGTGACACTGTGTAAGACGTCAGGAGACGCTTCTGGTCGTTCTTCTAGTAGGTAGTGCTCTTGTTCGCTGGCAGGTGTGGACTCGAGTTTCGTTGGACCGTGGTTCAGTAGTATGGTACTGTTAGAGTGGACAGCTTTTTCGTTTAGTTACTGTAGATCGTGATAAATTCACACACGAAGAAGAAATTTAAATATGAGAAAGCATAACAAAAATAAGGGGGAGATGATATAATAATAAGGAAAAGAAGCACGTGGTGCTACTAAGGAGGGTGATCGCCAGAGGGGTTACCTCAAGAAGAAACAAAGAAGATCGCGAATACCTGGTGGAAAATAGAACGCGGGATGGGTTGTGAGTTCCTCCTCCTCCTTCAACCGGCCGGCCGATGAAGGGGGTTTTCCTTTATTGATTACCCTTGCAAAAAAAAGACAATAAAACAAGCCAAGAGAAGTGGATCAGCCAAAAGTGTGTAGTATCAACTCTCAAATAGAAAATATGATGAAAAGGATAAAAACATGCGCACCTCTTTTTTTGTTGTTTTTAAAACCCCTAAGAAGAATTAGGGAGGGAGGAGATATGATGCAGCTAATGCAAAGGAAACTGTGCGACAGAGATGATATGAATATGATGATGCAACAAAGCAAACGGAAGACAGAAAAAGATAGAAAGAAGGCCCCTGCTGTTCCTGTAAAACAGTAAAGGGGAAACCGTAGCAGGAAGAAGAGGAAGCAGCAAGGAAGCAGAGGCAAGCCCTTAGAAAGAGATCAGCAACAGAAGGAAGATGGGTCTGTTCTGCTAAAGCTAACATGCGGACTTCTCTACTCTGCTTCTAACCAAGCTCTGCTATCTAACAGGCTAACCTCTGTTTTTTCTCTAACATCTCTGCTGCTCGGCTTGCTGATCTGGTAATCTCTGCCTTCTCTTGCTAACCTCGCGCGAGGTCGATCAAAGCCACCATATATAGGGTTTAGATCAATGATTAACTCAAACTTGGAAGGATAAGATTGGGCAATGATAAACGGAGGCAAGGACTCTAGTTCCCAGATCGAGCAAGGTGACTAACGGAGGTAGGAAACTCTTCGGGAAAGAGAAGTTTAAGCAGGACATGAAAGGGAAAACACGACCTTGCGAAGGGCGTCAAATCTTGAATTGACGACCTACATAAAGACGTTAATCAAAACACGACCCCAAGAAAGGCGTCAATTCCTGGATTTAAATTTGGAAATAAAACTTACTTCATTTGAAAATTATGAGAACATGCCTGAGATGAAGGCGTTAATTGAAACCACGCCCTGAGGAAGGACGTTAATCAATAATTTGAACTTATTTTGAATTTATTTTGAAACCGGATAATACCAGGAATTGACGCCCTGATATTTGGTCGTCCTTTCTTTTGAACACGCCCTAGATAAGGTCGCTTTTAAAAACACGCCCCTCCTCAGGTCGCGAATCACAAAAATGTAAGAACAAATCAAAATCACACACAAGAAATAGAAAAACTTCATATTATGAATATATCGAAGTTCACTTTGGGGCGTCAACATAGTGACATGAGATTTGATCAACATAGCGTCAATTTTGGCATGTCTACAGTTACTTTAGCTTGTTGGTTCTACCGTACTCCTGTTAGGTAGGGTTGCTTTTCTGCTTTCTTGCTTCCTGCCTTATTTTTCGCGTGAGGTGGGGATTCGCGGGATCCCTACTGGGCCAATGAAATGAGGCTCACCCCTACTTTTCAGGTGAGGCGGGGTCTTCGAGAGGTGCGGCCGAGTTCCAGCGTGGTTCTTCTAGCCAGGGTTAGCCGCCAGTCTGCCAGAGTCGGGGGATGTCCCGTGTAGTTGTACGCCGGGGGATGCCCCGTGTTGTTGTACTTTCCTTTCTGATGACTGTACTTTTATTTGGACATGAGACTCTGTGGACCATGTAGCAATTTATTTTATTTATATTATGCTGTGCATTTTATTTTAGAGCATTATGCTATCTCTGTGGTCGTTTCAGCTTCTCTTGTACTCCCACACCATCCCTTTTTACCCTTCCGAGTCTTCGAGCTCGTGGGCTGACGGGCCGAGATTCGAGACGCGTCGGTTCCTTTCCGGTACTCGGATCCTAGGGTCGTCACATTGCTCGTCCCGCTAGAGCTCTTAGACGATAAGAGGATGAATGCGGCCGATCACGTGTCTGTTTATCAAAAGAGAGTTTCGCGTTATTTTCAAAAGAAGGTAATTGAACATAAATTTCAAATAGGTGATATGATTTTGAAACGTAAATTCATTAGGTCCAGAGGTCCTAGGTCCAAATTGTAACATAACTGGGAAACTCCGTTCATCGTTAAAGAAGCTTATCTAGGGAACGCATATCGCCTTGTCAACGCAGAAGGTGAAGAGCTGTCTCACGCCTGGAATGGGTTATATCTTAAACGTTTTTTCCCTTAGAGTCAGAATAATGAAGGCTTGGTAGCGAGGTGTCCTTTCCTCGATCAAGAAGGAGGATTCCGAGATTGGAAAATCACACACTTCACGACATCCCTGGTCGGGTTCCCAATTTATTGTTGATACTGTTTCTCCTTGGCTATGCTTGGGGGAAGTTAAAGTCCCTGTCTGTTTATTTCTTCGGCTGAATCTAAGGGCAAGAGGCAAATAAGGGGGCGATGACTGATCTAGACACCCTGACGAGAGGAGGTCTCAAATAGGGGCAGTCCGTTATGACCTAATTCCACAAGAGAAAAAGAAAAAGAAGGAGCAAAAGAGAAAAGCAAAATCAAAAGCTCATTCCAAAAGTCCAAAAAGCTCAAAAGTTAAAATTACCAAAAGTATGAAACTAGGCATGGCAAGAGTGGCAGTATAGTTTCCCCGCGGGACGTCATGAGCCCGGTCGTATGCGTGCCTAGGATGGATGGAGGTTCGATGACGGACACAAACCCCCGGCGTAATAGACTAAATCTCTGAAAGAGGTTGCCATGAGAAGGACTCAAACCCTAAACAATCTCTAAAACGTGGTCTAGGCTTACCTACTAAATTCCTTTCCCTTTTTCCTTTTACGACTAAAACTATACCCTGGGTATGGTCTCGGTAGAAGCACCGTCGCACGGGTTGGCCCTGGCCAGGGTTTGTCATCTCAAAAGTCCGCCGACCTTAGGAGATTCCTAATGTGACAGGTGGGACTCTCGTTGTCAAGACGGAATTAGCTTTTCAAAATCCAAAAAAATCAAATATTTCAAAACCCAAAAAAAATCAGATATTTTCAAAATCTAAAAAAATAAAATATTTCAAAATCTAAAAAATCAAATATTTCAAAACCCCAAAAATCAAATATTTCAAAACCCCAAAAAAATTAGATATTTTTAAAATAAAAAAAATCAGATATTTCAAAATAAAAAAAATTAGATATTTTCAAAATTCAAAAAAATCAGATATGTCAAAATCCACAAAAAACTAAATATTTTCAAAACTCAAAAATAATACCATCCTTACATAGCATGCATTGTGCATCCCATATTTGGTTACTACATTCTTGCCTATTTAATAAGGCTCTACCCCTTGACCAAATATCAAGAATTGGTCATTCTCTAACTTGCTACAGGCAAGGGGTTGAGCCTAAGAATGGATCTAACTTGTTTCTTGTTTTAAGTGTGTGCAGACGTAGGTTACATTGCCCATAATTCAAAGCTATCAGGTTTCTCTGACCTTTGTCCCTTGGCGGTCTTATACTAGACCGTTTATGCATCCCTAGAGGTCCAAGCATGACCGTTAACATTACCCAAGACCCCAACTCTCAGGGTTTCTCTGCTTCTCGTCCCTAGCGGTCATTCGATGGACCGTTTATCGTTCCCTAGCGGTCCTTCGATAGATCACATGCCCTTCCCGAGAGCTTAAAAACTCTTAGTTTTTCTGGGTTCTTTCCCTCGCGGTCTATCTCTAGACCGTTTACCATGTCTAGCGGCCCTACGCTAGACCGTTTGTTAAACAGAGGACCATGTTCAAACTTAATCATTCATGCAAAAAGGACATTCTACGTACAACAAAACTTCAATCAAATCCCTCTATCTTATTCATCTGAGGTTTATGATGCATCATTCATCCAATAAAACCAAATACAAGATCAAGAAATTCAAAGTACATTCAATTTCCTATCTGCATTAGGCTAGATCTTGTGTAATTCCTTTACATAAGCACGGTATTCCTCATCGCTTTCTTTCACTTCTGCTTGCAAGGTACGGACGCGGCTGATCTCCCACATGGTCAGAGCACTCCAGACTGCACGTTCATCCTCCTACGTCCCGATCTTCCTAGCTTGAAGGGGAGGGTAGTGTGATAGTGCTTGAACCATAGTGCGAGGAAGCCCAACTTATAGATAGCACTGGTGCGGGTTGTAGATCGCCAAGGTAGTGTTCCCCACTAGCTGTAGGTCTAGGCCTAGTCACCGAGGTAATCTGAGGATAGTGCCTTGAAGAGCTCGAGGTCGCATCACAAACTTGTCAATTGGCAAAGTGTTGAGGAAGAGGCGCCAATCATCCCGTGTTTTCTTATCCGCCGTCCGGCACTCAACCTGAGAAGAGAATCCAAATGCACCCCCTATGAAGAAGAGTGGGTGGCTCTCAAATATGCGGCTAGCTGAAGGCAAATCCTCCTTGGGTAGAAATTTCAGTCTTACTCCGGTTGAACATGTGTGCAACATGATTAATTTTATGGTTTTGATGATGTCTGCCTCTGTAGTCATTAATGAACTATACCTGCATTTGATAGTGTTAATATTCATACATTTCAGGTCATTATACTTCAAGCGCAAAAGATCAAGAATGACACACAAATCTAGGCAACTGGATACACAGATATCAAGGCATATGACAATATTGGAGGCACGAAAATCTAGCATGTTTCAAGCACAGAAATCAAGCTAAATAGCATCACACATAAGGTCATTGCATATTCCTCATATGGTCAGTGCATATCTTGTCTTATGGATGGTTCAAGGTCGGTGCAACTTCTGGATAGCAAGCCACAAGATAATCCAAGGAATGGAGTGGAGTTGGCAAAAGTTAAAGCTCAATGATTGCGCCCTCGCACGCGAAGCCCCCGGAACAAAATTTTGATTATAGGAGCAATATAATCAATAGAAATCTTCAAGACAGTCAAGGTTGATGCCACAGACATGAACGGGCTGCTAAAGGACTTAAGCGACTGAGCTAAGAAGGTTAACGAACCGACCCGGGAAAACCCAGGGTCTGCCCAGTTGGCGGTCGACCGCCAGCCCAGGGGCGGTCGACCGCCCCAGCCAGCAGCCCACCATCTACAGTTCTTTCAGTGGCGGTCGACTGCCAGCCTAGTAGCGGTCGACTGGAAATCCCAGGGAACATCCGTCTACAACGTTTCTCAATAGAGGTCGACCGTCGAAAGCCACAGGTCGACCGCCAGCCCCGAGCCTTTAATGTTGATTTTTTTTTTCACTTCGAGAAGGGCCATTCCCCATGGATTTCATTAATCCAAAAGTCACCTAATCACCCACAAAATGTGGATCTGGTCTGAAATGTGTTTATTGACCATCCAAAGAGATATAAAACCAACACAAGAGGGTTAGAAACCCTAGTTGATCATTTGGAGCAAAGAGAGATGAAGAGAGGCTAGAGGAGCTCCAAGGAAGAAGAGGTACTGTAGCCATGAATAGTACTTCGTGCAGAAGTTCTACATCCAATCCAAGGGATTCAAGCCTACATCTGAAGCCCTCAATCTGCAAGGAAGAAGAGAAGCAAGCAAGCTCACAAAGGAGATCAAAAGGAAGATCAAAGCTACATTCAAACCTCTTCATCAACTCAAGGGAAGATCAAAGCTACATCCAACATTCTTCTTCATCAACTCAAGGCGATTCAAAGGAAAGATCAAGCTATATCCTATATCTTCTCCATTAACTCAAAAGGATCAAAGCAAGATCAAAGTAGCAGATTCAAGATCCAACAATCTCAGACAAGATCTAGTTCATTCTAGCATATCGTCATATCTTGTTTGAGCATTTTCATCTTGTTCTATTTTCATTTCATTCAATCTATTGAAACGGAAGATCGTCCCTACCGGTGGTTAGTAGGAAGGCAATCGAAAGTTCTCCGATCTGCGGTATAGCCATCCCTGCCGGCTTTGTGTGTAGGAAGACCAAAAGAGGGCTTTCTCTGTTATGTGATTTGGGGCGTGTCCCCAGTCAAGCTGTGAGTCAGCAGGGAAGCCTCACCGGGTTTTGGTGAGGGGTGGACGTAGGTTGTGGGGTTGCAACCGAACCACCTTAAAAAACCCTGTGTTGTGGGTTGTTCATCGTGTGCGATTGCTCTATATCTTCTACCCCCATTCACAGGTTCGTGTGCTTCCAAACTTGGTTATCTTATTTACACACTCAAGCACTCAGATTTGCACCTTCGGTTTTATCTGTACTTTAATTGGGCTTAGCACTTTGACTGCATCCCTTGGGCGGCCTGCTACACCCTTGCACACAGGCGCCAAGGTGAAAGTATTGCTAAGTGTTTCCCTTGCTTAGACTCGCATGCACCTTGGTTGATCACCACTACATTCACACACATATGCACTTTGAGTGATCAACATAGCACACACACACGCACGCTTGTTACAAGCTAATTCATGTTCTAGTGTTATGCTTTATGATCCCTACTCTACAAGGCTTGTATCTCTCAAAGATCACAAAAGTGCTTAAATAAGTGTTGACGGTTCATCGCTTGTAATCCAAGTCTTTTCATTTGAGCCACTCTACTTAATTCCGCTGTGCATTGTGCCTAAGTGATTCATTCACTTTATAGGAGTGGTTCATGCTTCCGATAGCTAAGAGTATTTAAATAGGCCAAAGCTTTTGAAAGGATCTATTCAACCCCCCCTTCTAGATCCGTTTGCACCTCGCGGGACCCAACAACTCCCACCCAACACTCAAGGATGATCATGGACCCAAAGAGGGGACCCCCTAAAGAAGTTGAGCTAAGGCCTTCATAGAGGTAAGAGAGGATGACTTGAGAGATAGATAAACCCCGTCATAACCCACTAATCATGCTGAGATTTTGGATATCTAAGAGGTGGTCGGTGGTAGTGAAGAGTAAAGCCCCGCACAAGCAAATGGAGACGGCTTTTGCTATGGCTTCAAACCTACCACTCTTGTTCTTACAAAAAGCGGTAATCCATTAGGCTATGGGTATTAAATGGATATGGAGGGGGCCGATCATGGTCCTAACATCCTTTGGATTGTGAATGAAATCCCCTAAGATGAGTGATGGGTCTATTGGTTCAACCGTGTGACACACCAAGTCTTCATCCCCCACCTTAGTCTTAGGAAGGGCTAGGTAGGTCTCTACCTCTTCAATAAGGACTGTGACTTCAAAGGTTGGGAATATGAAAGTGTGTGTTTGAGGGTGCCATAATTCACAAGGGCTGAAATGCTAGGCCAATCATAGAAGAATTTCAAAAAATTCTTGGCTAAAACCAATAAGGGGTGAAGGTGCCATGCCCTTAGGATTGAAGTGACTTCTAAAGCTAGTTCCTTTATCATGGGAGCACCCACTTCAAGGAAGAATAGCATCTTGGACAAGGAAAGAGCTAGAAAAAGGAAGAAAAGAGAGAAAAAGAGGAAGAAAAGAAATGTCACATGAAGAAATTAATGAAAAGGCAGAATTTTGAAGATTAATTTAAACTTACCTATCTTGAAGGATTTGTGCTCAGGTGTTTAGGGATTGTAGTCAGCCGTTGCAACTCCCCATGCTCCCTTTTAGCCGCCTTTGGCCCGGTTTAGGCCATCTCTCCCATGGTGCTAGCTTCAAAGCTCCTCTTCATGGTGATTTTGGGTGACTTTGAGGAAGTTTTCAAGGTTTTATGCAGAGATTGCTGAAGGCTACGAATTCTAGGTGTATTCCTAGTTATAAGGCTTTAATTCTTGTCCTAACACATCAGGATTGAGGCCAGTTAGCTTCAGATTAAGTTAGGATAAGTCTTAGCACATATTAGGTGCTTCTAGCCCCGAGTTCGGACTCTCACGGAGAGTCCCGCTTGGACTTGACTGAGTTTTCTCCCTAGCGGTCTATCGAGCAATCACTAGGACCCTCCAAACGGTCGACAGGCGACCATTTCCTCCCTTTCTTCACCGCCTTCTCCTAACGGTCTTACGTTAGACCATTTTCACCCTCCTGGCGGTCTTCCAGAAGACCGTTTTCCCTTGTTTATCCCTGTTTTGGTTGATCTTTTTTCACTCTAAACCTCAATTTTCCCTCTCCCTCCCACTCTCGTTCTCCTAATCTCTTTGTCAGTCCTAGGAGTCATTGTTAGTGAGTCAGCATTCATATTCACATTGCATTTATAAAATATAAAAAATAAAAAAGATAATATATTTCACTAATATAGAGTCATGTACATAAAGAAAGAAAAGAAAAGTACATGTCACGCCCCGGCGGGTCCCTCTCCTGGACCCCCGCTGTCCCCAATACCCTCAGGTCTATTCGCCGATAGTGCCATAGAGGTGCTCCCCTCCTCTCACTGATGTCGCCTCCTCTCTACATCCTCATTCCTCCGAAGGCTGGAGGAACCCGTAAGAAAGTCTAGGAAGGCGCTGCTCCATGTGCCGCTCTACGATGCACTCGCTGTAGATCCTCGGCCCATTAATCGGAACATCCTCTCCATGGTTCGCAGCTCGATCCTCAGATCGTACGCCTAGCACCGAGCCTCCCGCACCTCGGTCCTGTAGCGCTCCAAATCTGCTGCTCCAGCGCTCAATCTCTCCACCTCTGCCCGGAGACGCTCCACCTCTGCTCTAGCCCGCTCTGTCTCACTAAGTGCTACAGTCAGCTCCCTCTTCTGCATAAACATTCATCAGGGTCAGTCAAATTGCATTTTCATATATCATTTAAAAGAAGGAAGTCGGTCAGTTACTTATCCTCTCCGTGAGAGCAGCCTCGGCCTCCTCGGCCTGAGCAACTGCCCGAGCGATGTCGGCGTCCCGCTCAGCTCGTCCTGCAAGCTGGGAAGATGAGGATGGAGCGTCAGGTCCCTACCGCCCTGCTCCCTTGGCTCGCTGCAGTTAGAAGTCCAAGTCAGTAGCATGCATAAGCATTTGCATTTAACTCCAAGGTTCATGAACTTACCAGGAGGTCCAGAGAGCGCTGGAGGTCATCCCTCTGCTGTACGGTGGAGTGGAGGAGTCCCTAGAGCTCTGCTATCCAGCCCTAAGGATCTAACTGCATATAGAAAGTCGAGTGGTCAGTGCATCATTAATAGGTGTCAAAGCATTAAAAGTAATTTAGAAGTTTGAGTTTAGAAGTTGTACTGGTCGTCGGGTGCCGCGGAACACCTGATCGCCCTACCTCCTGGCGTAGGCCTTCAGGTAGGCCTCATCGCTGGTGGCCCGGGCTCTCACCACTCGGCCTCTCTTGGTCCAATCGCAAACCTGGTCGATCACCCGGGTGACCCAATCGATCTCCCCACTCAAGCGCTTCGAAGGCCGTCCGAAGCGCTCGTCGTCTCTGGATGGGAACTCCACCTCTGGCTGGTGGACCCCTCACGTCCTCATGATCAGGTGATGGTGCAGTGGCTCGATGATGTTGAGGCAGTGCAGCCACAAGTCCCATCCCACGTATGCCTGGGCCGCCTCCACCCAGGGCTGTCCGTCGTGACCCTCGTCACGATAGGGTGTCTAGCGCACCTGAAAGGTCAATTGAGTCAAATGTCAGCATTCATAGAAGCATGTAAGAGCATGTAGAAGTTTTAGAGTTTAGAAATTTACCGATGCATATAGGAACACATCCATGTCCTCCTGGATCACCCGTGTGAGCCGCCGCAGTGACCCCGTGTCCCGTATTGCCATCCACCGCCTCGCGATGGGTACTCAGTCCGGATGTACCTTCTTTCCCCGCCCTAGGCCTGGGAGGTACAGGTAGCTCCAAACCTGCATTAAGTCAGATGTCAGCATAATCATAAGCATAAGCATTTAGAGTTAAGCATTTTTACCTGAAGCAGAGGCGCAAACCTGCCCAGCATCCTCTGCCGGTCGGTGGTGTTGAGGGAGTCAAAGAGAAACGTCAGCACTACAGCTCCCCAGGCGTAGCCTCCAATCTCGTCCAGGTCCCGCAGTAGTGGGAGGAGTTTGATGCTCACTCCATCCGCCCTCATCGTGAACAGGAGCTTCCCGAATAGTAGCATCAGGAAGCGGCGCAGGGTGATGTCTCCCTCTGGTCCTGGTCCCGCTGATACTCTCTCTCAGGCTCGGTCAGTCAGTCTCCCGAGGTGCTCCTCCGGTAGCTCTCCGACAACTATCGCTACTCCCCTCAATCCTAAACTCTCCTAGAGAGTCTCTCGTCCCAGCATGGATGAGTGGCGTCTCGGTCTCAACAGCTCCAGTCCAAGAAGCTCCTGTGCTAGCTCTCGGTAGTCGGCATGTGTAGTGCCCGTCACTGGTGCTCCATGCACTCTCAGTCCTGTGATCCTCACGACGTCCTCAAGCATTGGGATCATATGTCCCTATGGGAATAGAAACGCTCTGCTGATTGGGTCCCATCTCTCATGGAGTGCATACAATAATGCTGTGTCTATCCGCAGCACCTGGATGCTGAGCAGCTCCCCAAAACCCATCGCTGCCAGTCTTTCTCACTGATAATCTGGCAGAGCTAAGTAGACTGCCCAGACCTGCAGCCAAGAGATTCTGGTCTTTCTTTTTCCCTGCATACATTTAGAACATCAAACATTAGTCATGCATATCACATAAGCCATACAGGTCATGCAATGCATTGCATTTTAAACAAAATCACAAAAAATGCTCTGATTCCCAAACGGTCTCCCTCTGGACCATTTTTCCTCCCGAAGCGGTCGCCCCTTGGACCGTCTGGACTCCTAGCGTTCACTGCAATGACTGCTAGGCACTCAGCGTAAGGGCATTGTTTGCCTCGGTTCCCCCAGATTGGAAAGTGGCCCAAATGGCCTACAAATCATCTTAATGGGTCCCCAGACCCATTCCCATCTCATTCCCACTCCATTCCACACATGCATGGACTTAATGAAATTAAAAATGGGGTTTTTAAGAACTTCAGCCTACCTCTGATGAATGTCGCCCGGTCATCGCCGTCGGTGCTTCCTCGGCCGCGGGCTCATCTTCCTCCTCTTCCATGGTCTCTCCCAGTCTTTCTTCCACTATGGGGACCCCCTCCATCATGATTTGGGCCGCTAGCCCTTCTTCTCCCTCCGATGGGTTCACCAACGCCGGAGGTGTTTCTTCCTCCTCTATCCGTTGTCGGAGGCATTTTATCACCCTCTTCTTCATCATTTTGGGTGGGGTGGATGCACAATCGGGGTAGTCGCCGGTGGGGTGATTGACAGAGTAGTCGGAGTAGGTTGAGATGCAATGGAACGAGATTGGGGCGTGTGGGGTGAATGAAACGCCCGTTCAATATTTGAATTTGCTCAGAGCTTAGCGGTCTATCACCAGACCGTTTGCTCTCTCTTAGCGGTCTTCCACTAGACCATTTGCCATCTGAGTTATCTCCTCGAAGAATGTGAACCGCCCTTGCCCAAGCGGTCCATCTCTAGACCGTTAGGGGTGCCTTTGCGGTCCTTATCTAGACCATTTGCATAGCTGCATGTTGATTGATTTATAACGAAATATCTGCTTGATTCTTGATGCTATTTTGGTATGGATCATATTTTATTGATGCCTCATGCTCATCCTATGCTTATTTTTGTTGATGGCTAAACCTCTCTTGTTGCCAAATCTTGAATGCCATCATCCCGTCAATTGTTCGCCAGGTAGGTAAGTCAGGTAAGTATTTTGATTATTTGGTCCCTTAATGCATTATTATATGATATCTATGATATATTATCTCGAGAATCGGATGGTCATTCATGTGTTCTAGGATCTGATGTTCCCCTCTAACAAAAACGATGATGATCTAAGTGCACATGTTTAATCATTGGATAGGCCGTTAGGTTGGAAGAGTTGGGGGACGATGGTTCTATCTTACACGCCGTGGTTGTAGATAGTATTTTGACCCTGATTTGTCTGGTCTAGCAATACTTTTCTCAAGTATTTTGTTATTTTATCTTTTCTTTGCATTCGATTTGATGATTTCTTTATTTTAGCCCAGCATGCATCATACGCATCTTTGAGCATTCATGTGCCCTCATTTGTCTGAAGTGTCTTAGTAAATGGTGGATAATTATGTATCCATAGTTTTGAGTAAGGAGAATCATTCCTCTCTGAGTTGGAAGGTTTCCTTCGGTCTATTTGCTCGGTTTGGTTAGCTGAGGATTCCTATCTGGAGTTTAGTTGTTTGTATCTTTACTTTTTTGTTCGCTCCGATCGCCTATCAGCTGTGCATTCCAGTGAGGAGGTTGGTTGTGATTTTACTTTCCTTTAGTTGTTAGTTCCTCCAGGCATGCGTCGTTCGATTTTGCCGTTCCTTGTGATTGGTTCGAAGTTTTTTGAAAGATTTCTATCGCTCGTTGGTCGAGGACAGGTGTCAGTTTACCTTAACGCCCACTTTTCAGTCCACTTCGCTTCATTTCCACTTCATTTCCATGTTCCATGTTGCTTTCGCTTCACCTCCATTCACTCCCTTGCAAAGAGGACGTTAAGGAGGGGCATCTGTTGACACCTGTTTTATGACCAATGAGTTGGGTCATCTCCTTGTCTATATTTTATGATGTCCCAAGTTGTTCACCATTTACTGGGTCATTTTTTAGTAAGTTTTTGGGCTTATTTTGTGGGTTGTTCTCCCTGGTTGGGCCTAGCTCCTCTGATTTCTCGTCATTACAGCTTATTGGGCCTAGGTAAGGTCTAATAAGGATTATCTTATGGATTAACTCGAAGATTTATTGGTCCTTATCTCTTTTGCCACGTCTCCTAGCAGTCTATCGCACGACCGTTTGGTAGGCGTTGGCAGTCATTTGCTAGACCGCTAGGAAGCAGAGAGTCCTACTGGGTCTCTTTGATCGTATCTTCTTGTGGACGAATGAGCCTGGCGGTCTATCGCTAGACTATTTTGGGCTGCCTTGCGGTCTATCGCAAGACCGTTAGGTCCAACAGAGAGTCCTGCTCTGTCTGATTTCCTCTGCTTCGCCGTGGACGAACTAGAGTCCATGATTCCTTGATTTCTCTCTAGATAGAGACTCTCAAAAGCTTCAGTTTGTTTCTATGGACTCTTGGGAGTATTATCTTTGAGGTTTATCTAGTTTCAGGCCTATTTTCGTATCATTATCCCTCCAACTCGAAGTTAGGGTTTGTGGGTCTATAAATAGAGCCCTTGACTTCATGGCTTGAGGAGGAGATTTTCGGAGCTTGCCATGAAGTGCTGCTGCATTCTGGAGCGAGTACCAACCAGGAAGAAGCTATTTCTACATCCATAAGGCTTCTGGTTAAGGGAGTATCAAGTTCCTTTGGTTTAGTTTTGAGTCTTTTCTCTTAGTTTTGGACTTTTCCCCTTGCATCCATAGCATATTCCCTCTTCTTATTTCCACGTTCTCTACACTCACACCACGTTTTCAAACATCCTCCTTTCTTTTCCATGCCCCACAGGGGTTATAAAACCACCCCCCTAGGTATTCACCCTTCCTTTTATACACTTTAGCTTATTTGCATTATAGATGCTACATTAGTCCCAAGGGCTTATTGGGTCATTTTTCTTTGTGTCTACATTATCTTGCAGGTTTACAGGACTCATTACACGAGGCCCATCTCTTCTAGCCGGCCAGGAGGGGTGGAGATTCAACATTCCACACTTCACTGTTCTGGGTGCCCTTGCGGTCTATTCAATGACCGTTTGCAGATCTCAGACGGTCTATCGTAAGATAGTTTGCCTTCGCCTAGCGGTTGTCCATTAGACCATTTTCCTCCGTAGCACCTGGGCTTTCTCTCTCCCATGGGCGGGTGACTTCAACCGGCTCTTTCCAAGGTACATATTGCAGTTTTACTGTTTTATTTACTTTGGTGGCGATCACATCATTCCTTATTTGGGTATTGTTCACTCTCTTGCTTGCTTGTCTTCTTTTACTTTAGTTGCTCCACACCCCGGTGTGTGTTTATTTTCATCTCTTTTCTCCATGCCCACGGCGTGTGTTTTGTTTTACTCTCCTTTTACATTTCTGCCATATTTGAGATGACATGCCCACATGCTTTGATTTCATATTGATTGCTTCAGTTAGTGCATCATTGGCTCACCCACATCACATCTTTCACATATCCATCACCATCACTCTACACTCACACATAGGAAAGAAGGAAGGAAACATCAACAGCAGGGACAGCCCGCACGAGGTTGCATTCTATAGCTTCCCGAGCTTCTCTACGGATTTCTAGAGGCAGTGATAGTTTTCCAGTGTAGATTGCCTGGGATTCTTCAGCAGGGCGGACCAGTTCGGGGTCCGTGTTGGAGAACTGGGTCTGGCTTCTTGGGACCTACACGGCCATCACCGAGTGGAGACTAAGGGGGTGATGGGGTTGGTGCTCGAGCCACCATGGCTGCAGTTTGCCAGTGAGGGGTATGATGATCACAGCCTCCTGGACAGGATACTTCGGAAGACAGTTGTAAGCTGGTATGGCTGATGGTCAGTGATCTCTTTGCATAGATACCACCAGGGTGCGACATAGTGGTTGATGGGCATAGTGCACCATTATTGAATGCTTCTGGACCGGGCAGGGATCAGGTATGTAGTGACGGTGGCACTATACGGGTATCCCTAGTACACGGGGTTGATTCAGGCACTGGCAGAATGCTTCACCCGTCGGTGGAACACTGTGGTGACGGTAGAGGAGGAGACCTCACTGGACTTGTGGCCTCTCTTCCAGATTTCAGGCTTGCCGATTATCGGTGAGGGCTATGCGGAGGTGGTGCTGGACGACCTCCATCGCAGTCACACTGACAGGTAGGGCCGGTATAGGGTGTCTCACAGCTACTAGTATTTGATGAAGACTTGGAGAGAACTAGCTCTGGCAGGGAGAGAAATGGCTGTGCATACTCCGAGAGTGCCTTTGAAGGCATGGGTCCGTCATTTCTACAATGGGCCATTTTGATTCTACCATGAGTTTGCGCGAGACCAGACCCCATGGGAGGAGTACACAGAGGTGGAGCTGCAGTTCCAGACTTACTCCCGGTACATCTACCCACCGAGAGTGAGGTGGAATCCCCATGGGCTGATGGACGTGACTCACTTGGCTACATATTTGGCATATTGGATGGCGGCGTTTGTGGTTCCCCACGGGGAGGACAGCCTTCTGCAGGCAGAGTTACTGTGGCCCGCGTATTTGCTGGCAGAGGGATGGAGGCTAGCATTGGCGCCTGCGGCGTTGGCCAACATATACCATGGGCTGGGGGCGTTGTCAGTGCACCTTGCGCTGTGAAAGAGGAGCTTACTTCTGCCGACCCACTACCTTAGTGTGTGGGCTGGTCTTCTTTTCCCAGGGCTGGTGACGAGGGCGATAGTGGAGAACCCAACAGCCCCCGTGCTTTTCAGCTTCACTAGTCATCCAGACGGGGATGCAGCAGCACAGTTGGAGAGAGCCAGGAGGGCCCTATCTTACTTGCCGGGCAGAGGCAGGGACGGGCTCCCTTTTGACTGCGAGTTGAGAGGCTTTTGACTGGTTCTGGTGCCATCGAGTGATGGGGAGGCCTGCGCCCTACCACACCAGCGAGAGCCCGACGCTTCAGTGTACACAGAGTGGGTGATCATCACCCGGATGATAGTGTTCGCACTATACTTGTCCAGTGCCAGTGTTCTGGAGCCTTACTACCCGCACCGGTTCGCGAGAAACTTTGGGTATGACAAGGCAATTCTGTCGAACCAGGAGTTTCCTTTGGCGGGCCGAGTGTATAAGGGCAATGATAGCCATTTGCTAGCGGTAGCTTGGTGGGACTTCTACTATTACAGGGAGCCGGAGAAGTTACCGACACCAGGGTTAGATCATCGCGGGAGGTTCGATGTCCACTACGCCTAGTGGTGGTTCGAGCACAGCCATCTATACTGCTAGAAGGCTTCGACAATTCGGAGGGCTGAGGAGGGTTAGCTTTTGCGGGAGGATCAGCCTCCCATTTCACTGGACGTTGAGTACCTGAGGACCCGCTTTTCTTGGATCCGCTAGGATGTGGAGCGGCTTATGCAGTAGTGGCCCCGAGATGGTCAGACTTCCTCGTCGTCAAGGTGGAGTTACAGCGGGGCTATCAAGCGCTTGAGGCCGGTGTCGACAGGGCCTGTGACTGCTATAGGGGCTGGTACAATAGGGTCGAGGTGGTAGAGGACTTGGTGGGCCCAATTTCGGGCTGACTATGGCTTCGGGAAGAGTACCTCCCTGGACGAAGTGCTCCCGGAGGGGACTTTTGCCAACACCACCATCAGCGACTGGAGGCATCATATTGGCCATGCGATTGGATCGGCTAGGCCGCTGGAGTTTAACTGCTACATTAAGCGGGTATATACACTGAGGGATATCAAAGAGGCAGTTGCGAAGGTTGCCCGTGTGCTGGGGTTGAAGCCGGAGCAACTGGTTCCTCTGTCGTTGGGTCCCTTAGGGGCTTCAGGTAAGATGCACTTTTTTTGTGTTGCCTTAGCCTTGCTTCTTTGTCTATTTGACTAAGCCATCACTCATTGGGGTGCTTCTTTGATAGGCTCCCCGGCAGTAGAGGATCATTCTTTAGCGGGGGCGTCCACCGAGAGTGGTGAAGGGGACACTCAGCCTAGGCGGAAGCACCCTCATGTGGATGTTAGAGCATCGAAGGCATGGGGAGTCCTCTCACGCCCCAAGGGGAGACGAACATATTGAGGCGGAGCCGGCTCTGAGTAAGTGCCAAGCTCGACCCTTCGTCTTTTGCTGGTTTAGTCGTTATGATTGACTAACCTTATGTGTTTGACTGGTTCCATAGCTCCGCTGGAGACTAGGGCGGAGGTGGCTTTCTCGCCACCCCTGGAGACCGACCCTTTGCTGGACGATGAGATTGAGTGCGATATCGACGTCGATGAGGTTCTCTGCGTGATGGACAAGGCCGGCCCCAACGTCGATGTGTTCCCTTACTTTGAGTCATGGAAGACTCCCGGGGGTGTTCAACCCAGTGGGCAAGTGATAAATGCTCAATTGTTTATTTTAATTCATATCATACATGTTATTTTTTGGACTTTAATGAAGTTAATTATGTAATTTTATATGATAATCTCAATCTCACATAAAATGGAACTTTTTCTGTTATTAATAGAATTGCATAATTAACTTTAATCATAGTAAACTTTGCTTTCTACAAAACTCACTTTGTATGATCAAATAAGGGTGGATAAATGACAAAACATGTATACATTAGTTAAACCTTGAAGGGCCTTTGTATAATTTTTCTCATGATTTCATAAACTTGTGAACAGTGCCCTCACCCTCTCACACATATGCAGAAGTAGGACGACGGCGCGTGGGGATTTCTCAACTGGGCACGGCAGCAGTGATGGTAGAATGGTCTCTCGCGATGGCAGCCTGCCATTGGTGTCCCCCTCCCCGACGAGCAGTAGGCGGTGCAGACATGGGGACCGTCGAATGCACTAGCTGGGCACGGCAGCATCTCATTGTTGCATTCTGTGTGTTTTCATGATGTCAATGCAATATGGTTCATTGGCTAAGAAAATAACTCTGAATTGCAGGTGCTCTGGTCGCTGGAGTTGCATCAAAGAGAGTGAGGAAGTTCTGAGAGATGGCTTATCAAATTAACCCTGAAACAAAGAAAAGTTAAAGTGAAGGTACAAAAATTTAGACAAGCAATCTTCATAAAAACATTCAGCAGAGTTAGCAATACAAAATCAAGCCTCAAGATAAGTTTGGTCGACCGAACTGTTCACTTTGGTCAACTGAAAATACCAGAAGAGAACTCAAGAGAATAGGCGATCTGTTTGCCAGCAGAACATCGACGCAGGATCACCACCGCATCGATGCAGTCATGCTTACTGAAGCGATTTCCAGAATTATGCATCGACATATCAAAGAAGTGCACCGACGCATCAAGAACAAAATCTGCCAATTAAGTCACACCATGTCGAAGCGTCAGAGTGATGCATTGACACACTAAGTCAAGGTTTGAATCTTAACTACAACCACGTCGAAGCACCAAGTAGCTGCATCGATGCACCAGGTCTGAAGTTAGAGTTTGAAGACAGCTGTTCGAAGGTTCTATGTTCACACTGCCTCGATGCATCTGGGGAATGCAATGACACACTCAGCTCGGAACCAGCAATTGGAAGACAACTAGGTCGAAGCACCAAAAGGAGAAGTAAGTGCTGTCACCAAGATAGGTCAAAGCAGCAAGCCACTTACCCGACGCATCAGTGGTCAGCATATGTGTTATTACATTCTGCCTCTACTTGAAGGCTTGTGCCTCGACGTATCTCATTCAAATTTTCAATGCACTTAAGGGAGCAACATACTCTGATAGTTCAAGTGGGATTAATGGTCTCTTAAGGATTAATTATGATCACTTGAGTGTTTAGAGAGGATACTTAAGAAGATTTGCATCGCCAATCAGAAAATCATCCTGAGCTAGTGATGAACCCAGGAGAATCACGTGCCGATGATGCCATGAAAGTTTTGGCACAAAAATTACATCACACGTGGCAGATTTCTGGAAAGTGCATATGATCTTCAGAATATTCCTTTTTTCACGTGGACCAATAGATTATTTTGGCTGATCGGAATCTCGAGTGGAAGAGAGTGGAAGACGATACTATGTTATATAAATATCAACCGCTCCGTTCAAGAGAGGATGCTGAAGCTACTGCCTTCGTGGCCATTGGAAATTCAGAGAGAGCTCTTCGAGAGAAGGAAGAGAGAAATCCACCTCGAGAAGAAGAGAGAAATTTGAGTGCAGCCAGTCCATTTCTTTTGGAGATTGCTTCAATTTGAAGCTACATTGTTCATTGTCTATTTTTCGGATCGAATTCTTTTATTTCTTCTATTTTTCTTTCTTACCTTCGTTTCGAACTTGTTTGTGGTTCCCTCTGAGTACTATTAGAGGAAGGGGGAGTATTCTCCAGAGTCCCCTCTGTGAATCAGAGGAAGAGAGGTTCAAACCTCTGGTTGTGTGAGCTGTAGGGTGCACTTCTTGGGGTTCCCTCTGTGGTCGCAGAGGAAGGGAGGTTGTTCCTCCTGGTTCCTTCTAGAAATTCAGAAGAAGCGACGAGTGTGTTCCTCGGGGGTGAAGCTGTGGTTACAGTCATTGTCACAGATTGAGTCTGATCTTTGCTTTGTTGAGCAAGGAAGCCTCACTCCAAGGGAGTGAGGGGTGGATGTAGATTGCGGGTAGCAATTGAACCACCTAAAAATCGCCTATCTCATTTGTGGTGTGTGTTCTTAATTGTCTCTTGCAATTGTACACAACTAGGGAGTATATCAAAAGACGTGGTGGGAAAGATAGGCTATGCCTATCCGTAACATTGCCCCTTGTGTGAGGAGATCCTTCGATCAAACCTCTGCCTAGTACTGCCCCTGGCTTGTGATTAATTGGCATTTGCTGTTGTATTTGATTGTTAGGTTGAGTGTAGTTCTTCTACTATTTTACTGCATCCTTTATTGCTTATGCGTATATGCTACTTGCTTGGTTGCCTGAACTGATCGATGTGGTGAATGATACCTTCTTGAGTGCAAGATCTAAGTGCAGTACTTGAGAATTTTTAATCCGCAAAGTTTTTAGTAGTAGATCTATTCATCCCCCCTTCTAGATCTTATCTCTTTTCTCTATCAATTGGTATCAGAGCGGGTTTCCGACAATGTGATCCAACGACCAGGGAAGATGTAGCAACCCTAATAAATGAATAATTGAAATGAATTAAAACATATATATTATAGAAGTAATATATATAAAAGGAATAGGGTTAATTGGACGAAATAAAACAAATTAAAAATAACGCCTCTTATTAGGGCGTTAATTCAAAAAGAAACGCCTCTATCAAAGGCGTGACTAAAGAAAGGACGCCCACACGTGCGGTCGTCAACTCTCACGACCAAATAGGCAAGTAAAAGAAACGCCCACATATGGGGCGTGTTTCAAAAACAAGGAACGCCCTTACCCAAGACGTTTCTTAAGGAACGACCTGAACTAGGTCGTTAATTAAAGAATCGACGCCCTTACCTAAGGCGTTAATTAAAGAATACACGCCCTGACCAAAGGCGTTAATTCAGTTCGTGAACCGATCGAACCCAGAACTTATCCAAGGAAAGATTAACCTAATCTAGTAAGTGTCTATTAGAGTAAGGACTCTATTAAGGATATATTACCCTCAATCAAACACTACCTTTGTTAGGACTCTAAAATCCTATAAATATACCCGATCGATCCAACCCTAAACCATTTGATCGATCTACTGCTACACGGTAAGTGAAGAACATACGTTCTTCTTATTTCTTTTGCCCTTCTGTTTACAGCCGCATGAAGAATATTGATTATTATTCTTCTCCTTTAATGCAGGATAAGGATCTGGTGCTTGAGTAAAGAACAAGGTTATGTTCTTCATTATTTGTCCTAGCTTCGGTTACATCTGTGAAGATTATTAACATCTTCATCTTCTTTCTTTTTTTTTCTCTTCCTCTACAGGTTCTGTAACGTGAAGAACAAGGTTCTTCATCATCTTCATCCAACATCTGCTGCCTCTTTAATTCTTACAGACCCTTCACGGTTATCTCCAAATCAACCCTTTAAGGTAGGTTTTCTCAAGTTACTGTAGCCCAAATGAAATTAATGCAAGATATATATATATATATAAGCATGTCATGCATATGATTATTATAGTTTTCATGCGTTTTCTGAAATATTTTGAAAGAAACGCCCTTGATTAGGGCGCTAATTTAAAAGAAACGACCATGCTAGTGGTCGTCAATTTAATATTTGACGCCCTCTACTCAGGCGTTAATTTCATAAGAATCGCATGTGATTAATAATTGATCCTGTTTAAAAATTACAATACATATGAAATATTGATTTTTAATATCTTGCATGACTCTGTGAATTCCTGTTAAATTTTACTGCCATGACATGTCTCCTGTCTCTCGAAATATTATTTATTAAAATATCATAAATCCCTTGAAATTCACGACTTGGACAAAGTCGTTTTCCATATTCTAACGCCCCAGTACAAGGCGTGAATCTGAAAAGTAACGCCCCTTCCTAGGGCGTGTATCTGCTAAAATCCTGAAATTCACATATTCTGTAAAATGGAATATTAAAAGTAACGCCCCTTCCAAGGGCGCGTTTTTGATAAATTTCTGAGAATAATTATATCCTGTCGAATATGTAAATGATGAGACGCCTGCCCCTGCAGTCGTCAACTTTTAAGAAACGCCCCCAGTAAAGGCGTGTTTTTGATAAATTAATGAAATAATGGAAATTCTGCAAATTGGCAATATATGTAAACGCCCTTCAGTTAGGCGTTAATTACTTGAGACACGACTTGACCTAAGTCGTTATTTTACTGTAAACTGATTTTTCCTCTGATTTGCTAACCGATGGTTTATATATTATACATATATATATATATATCGGCACTATTCTCCACTCCGTGAGTGTAGTCCCACGTTTCATGTTGATTTATCGATCACACTCAACTCTCATTGACATACAAGCTCTCCATTGGACATTCCGTTCCTTTGGACTAGCGAGTTAGTCATAGAGACCTCCGTAAGACTCCTCGTAGCCTTGGATTCCCTCAAGGCCGACTGAGCTGGTTGTACCCTAAAAAAAAACCCATTACACAGTTTTTGCCATGTCAATCTAAAGAAAACATGGTATACCGGCCCTTATGATTATACAAAGAGTATATCATAAGAAATTCTTAATGGGATGATGATATCATGCCATATCATGTCGTTCTTGTAAACCTCAATTCTATGATAAGAATGAGGGTATCTTACCTTTGATATACTGTTCATGTGGACCTCAATTCTATATAAAGAATGTCCATATTGATTTGTCATGGTACCTAAGTTAAAGGAACCATAATCTACCTAGTTTTACCGACATCGTGATTATACCGTTATTATCGCCATTCTATGTCCTTTGTCATATTTTGGACTCTATTCTATCAAAGTTGTCATACGTATCTACAAGCTTGATTATTGAAATTCTATATTGGCTATATAAACAAGAGTGGATGTCAAAACACATGATAAATGCCTGCGCATATAGGGCCCGATCTGGTCCTGGGAGGAGCACCCGAAAGTACTTGTGCCCATGGGAGTTAAAATGATAAGGTATCTGGCATTATACCGAGTACTTGACTTGCTTGATTGGACATTCCACACACATCTTGTACTTGAATCGTACTTGACTTTACATGAAATGCGTGGCCCGAAAAAGGGTAATTTACTTGCTTGATACATGATAGCCAAAGTTCTTGACATGACTCGATAATGGTACTTGCTTGAATATCTTGAATAACTTGTATCTTGTTCATGAAAGTTCATCTTATTTCTTTGATATTACATTCTCTCTATCTTGTCGTTTCATGCGAGCATGCATAGCTTTATTGCATCCATGAAAATGTAATTACTTAAACCACTTGCTAGTACTTGAGATATAATTTCCTACTGAGCATTCGCTCATCCCGTTTGTCCCTTTTTACTTTTCAGGTAAGTCCGACGACGATGGAAGTCAATCGGATGGGAATGGTCAAGAGTGAAAGTGATAGAGCTTCTACAAGTGTCGTCTAGTCTTTTCTATAGTTTCTTGAGTCAAATATGTATTCTTTTCCTTTTTATTAAACAGAGTATTGGATTTGTAATAGTCTATCCATTATGAAATAAAGGATTGGGTTATCTTGCTATTTTGCGCATCTCTGTCTTTGTGTCGAATACACGACCACTCTGATTGACATGATTGATATAGACACGTCGCGCATCTCCGGGTATCTTCCGCGCTCGGGGCGTGACAGTCTTTGTGGTATCAGAGCCTAAGGTATTCAATTCCTAGGAAACCCAAGTCCAAGGATAGGTTTCAAAACCCTTAACCAAGTGAGAGTGGGTAGAACCAAGGGTTAAATGATCAATGAGTCCCTTATAAGATTATAGTGACATAATGCTAACATAGCTATTGTAATTGTAGGATAATGGCTGCCGAACGTGCTCAATGGCGCAACATGCAGCGTACCCTTCAAGGGATGACCCAAGTGCTACAACAGGTAGCACAAGGTGGTGCTCCACGAGCTGGAAGCTTACACCAAGCATTCAAGAATATGAATCCCCCGAAGTTCATGGGATCGACCGATCCAGACGATGCCGAGCATTGGGTTCGGGAGATTGAACGTATATTCCGTGTCATGCAATGCACGGATCAGGACAAAGTCTTATTAGCTACTTTCCAGTTAGAAAAGGATGCTAGATGCTGGTGGGAGTCGATTGAAGCTACTATTGACCCAACGCAAGTTACATGGGGTGAATTCGTTGAATATTTCAACGCCAAATATTTCTCTGATAGGGTCCAGGAAAGGAAGGCCGCCGAATTTGCCGCATTAAAGCAAAGATCTTTATCGGTGGCTGATTATGAAGCACAGTTCTCTAGACTGTCTAGATATGCTAAGCATTTAATTGGCACGGAAAAGATGAAAGCCCGTAGATTTCTTAATGGGCTTAGGCCCCACTACATTACTCAACTGGCGCCTATGGATATTCAAGTTTATACTGAAATAGTGCGCCGAGCTCAGTTGCTTGAAGATGCCACGGAACTATCTGATAGGATCCGTGGGAAAGACAAAAAGGATCAAGTCACAAGTTCGGGTTCTTTTAAACCCAACTTTAAGAAGAGGCCCAATAATGGAGGTTCTTCCTCTCAAGATCAGAAGTACAAGAAATCCAAGCCTTTCTCTATCACCACTACCCCTTCAAACGTAGTATGCAAGCATTGTGACAAGGCTGGTCACAAAACAGAAGAATGCTGGAGGAAATTAGGAGCATGTCTCCGTTGTGGGAGTCGTGAACATCGGATTCCCGATTGTCCATTAATGAATGACCAAGACGGTGAGGGTAAACGCCCAGTGACAAGGAACGCGCGTCTTCATGCAATCCAAGAGACCGAACCAGAAGAAGAAGGCGGATTGGTGGAAGGTACATTAAAAATTTGTTCCAAATATGCACATGTCTTATTTGATACGGGTGCATCGCATTCCATTATTTCCAAGAAGTTTGCTGACCCATTACCTCTAGAACCAGAATGGATGAAGATAATATTGTCTACTCCTCTCGGAAACGAGATGGATATCACACATCATTACCAAAATTGTGAGGTATTGGTTCGAGGAAAGAATTTTCCTATTGATCTTATCTGCTTAGATCTAAAAGAATATGATGTTATACTAGGAGCAGATTGGTTATCCAAATACCAGGCAACGGTTGATTGCCGTGATAGCAAGATTGTTTTCAAGGAATTTCCGGAACTGACTTATACTAGTCCTAAGAGTCGAAGCAAATCCCCTCTTATTTCGGCTCTTCGAGCAAGCAAGCTCATCAGGAAAGGATGTGTATCCTTCCTTGCTTTTGTCACTAATAAAGAAGCTAAGGAAACCAAGATAGAAGACGTTCAAGTAGTACGAGAATTCCCAGACGTATTTCCGGAAGAATTGCCGGGATTACCCCCGCAAAGAGATGTGGCCTTTACCATCGACTTAGTCCCTGGTGCTGGTCCGGTTTCAAAGGCACCATATAGAATGTCCCCTGCTGAACTCAAGGAGTTGAAGGAGCAGTTGATGGAACTAATCCGAAAAGGGTTTATTAGACCAAGTACTTCCCCGTGGGGAGCACCAGTCTTATTTGTAAAGAAGAAGGATGGATCCATGAGATTGTGTATTGACTATCGACAGTTGAATCATCTTACTATCAAGAACAAGTATCCACTGCCGAGAATCGATGAATTGTTTGATCAGATTTCAGGATCCAAATATTTCTCCAAGATTGATCTCCGGTCGGGATATCATCAATTAAGGATCAAGGATGATGACATTCACAAGACCGCATTCAGAAGCAGGTATGGCCATTACGAATTTGTTGTTATGCCTTTTGGACTAACAAATGCCCCTGCTGCCTTTATGCAGTTAATGAATAGCATATTCAGGCCTTACTTGGATCAATTCATAGTAGTCTTCATCGATGATATATTGATATATTCTAAGACTAAGGAAGAACATGAAGAGCATTTGAGGATTGCATTGCAAGTCTTGAGGACAAATCAATTATATGCTAAACTCAGCAAATGCGAGTTCTGGCTTGAAGAAGTGGCTTTTCTCGGACATGTCATATCCAAGGACGGTTTATCTGTGGATCCGTCAAAAGTTGAAGCTGTGAGAAACTGGGAGAGACCCACTAATGCAAGCGAGATCAGAAGTTTCTTAGGTCTTGCAGGCTATTATCGGCGATTTATCAAAGATTTCTCTAAGATCGCCGTACCACTTACAAGATTAACTCGTAAGGAGATCCGATATGAATGGAGTGAGGAATGTGAAAGCAGTTTCCAAACTCTCAAGGATCATCTCACCACAGCTCCAGTCTTAGCCCTACCAATTGAAGGAGAGAAATTCGAGGTCTACACTGATGCTTCTGGCATTGGCCTCGGATGTGTTCTAATGCAACATGGGAAGGTCATAGCATACTCTTCTCGTCAACTGAAGAAGCATGAGGAGAATTACCCCGTCCATGACTTGGAATTGGCCGCGGTAGTATTTGCCCTAAAGATATGGAGACACTATCTCTATGGGGTACAGTTTACTGTATACTCCGATCACAAAAGTCTCAAATATCTATTTTCACAAAAGGAGCTGAACATGAGACAAAGACGTTGGCTAGAATATCTCAAGGACTTCGACTTCAGTATACAATACCATCCCGGAAAGGGTAATTATGTTGCTGACGCCCTTAGTCGAAAGCCGAGAGCAAAGATAGCAAATTATATGATACAACTGAGAAGATACAGGTAATCAGAGAAAGATTACAAGTTGCTCAGACAAGGCAAAAGGCTTATGCTGATACCAGGAGAAGAGATCTTGAATTCCAGGTTGGAGATCATGTATTTCTTAAAATATCCCCTGGACGTGGCATACGAAGATTTGGTGTTAAGAGCAAGCTTACGCCAAGATTCATCGGACCATTTGAGGTACTCGAAAGAGTTGGCGAGGTTGCTTATCGCATCGCGTTGCCTCCTCAGTTGTCCGAGGTACACAATGTATTTCACATATCTATGTTGAAGAAGTATGTGCACGATCCGTCACATATTATTGAGCATGGAGATCTGGTGATCCAGAAAGATCTCACATATGAACAGAGGCCCTTGAAGATATTAGATCGAGAAATACGAGCTCTAAGGAATAAGGTTATTCCCATGATCAAGGTGCAATGGAATAAGAATCCTGAACGCGAAGCGACATGGGAGACCGAGGAATCTATGAAGAAACGATTTCCCGAGTTATTCTAAGAGGTATATGTCCTACACTCTCCGCGTGTATAATTATATATATATTGAATTTGGGGACCAAATTCTTTTTAAGTGGGGGAGGGTGTAGCAACCCTAATAAATGAATAATTGAAATGAATTAAAACATATATATTATAGAAGTAATATATATAAAAGGAATAGGGTTAATTGGACGAAATAAAACAAATTAAAAATAACGCCTCTTATTAGGGCGTTAATTCAAAAAGAAACGCCTCTATCAAAGGCGTGACTAAAGAAAGGACGCCCACACGTGCGGTCGTCAACTCTCACGACCAAATAGGCAAGTAAAAGAAACGCCCACATATGGGGCGTGTTTCAAAAACAAGGAACGCCCTTACCCAAGACGTTTCTTAAGGAACGACCTGAACTAGGTCGTTAATTAAAGAATCGACGCCCTTACCTAAGGCGTTAATTAAAGAATACACGCCCTGACCAAAGGCGTTAATTCAGTTCGTGAACCGATCGAACCCAGAACTTATCCAAGGAAAGATTAACCTAATCTAGTAAGTGTCTATTAGAGTAAGGACTCTATTAAGGATATATTACCCTCAATCAAACACTACCTTTGTTAGGACTCTAAAATCCTATAAATATACCCGATCGATCCAACCCTAAACCATTTGATCGATCTACTGCTACACGGTAAGTGAAGAACATACGTTCTTCTTATTTCTTTTGCCCTTCTGTTTACAGCCGCATGAAGAATATTGATTATTATTCTTCTCCTTTAATGCAGGATAAGGATCTGGTGCTTGAGTAAAGAACAAGGTTATGTTCTTCATTATTTGTCCTAGCTTCGGTTACATCTGTGAAGATTATTAACATCTTCATCTTCTTTCTTTTTTTTTCTCTTCCTCTACAGGTTCTGTAACGTGAAGAACAAGGTTCTTCATCATCTTCATCCAACATCTGCTGCCTCTTTAATTCTTACAGACCCTTCACGGTTATCTCCAAATCAACCCTTTAAGGTAGGTTTTCTCAAGTTACTGTAGCCCAAATGAAATTAATGCAAGATATATATATATATATAAGCATGTCATGCATATGATTATTATAGTTTTCATGCGTTTTCTGAAATATTTTGAAAGAAACGCCCTTGATTAGGGCGCTAATTTAAAAGAAACGACCATGCTAGTGGTCGTCAATTTAATATTTGACGCCCTCTACTCAGGCGTTAATTTCATAAGAATCGCATGTGATTAATAATTGATCCTGTTTAAAAATTACAATACATATGAAATATTGATTTTTAATATCTTGCATGACTCTGTGAATTCCTGTTAAATTTTACTGCCATGACATGTCTCCTGTCTCTCGAAATATTATTTATTAAAATATCGTAAATCCCTTGAAATTCACGACTTGGACAAAGTCGTTTTCCATATTCTAACGCCCCAGTACAAGGCGTGAATCTGAAAAGTAACGCCCCTTCCTAGGGCGTGTATCTGCTAAAATCCTGAAATTCACATATTCTGTAAAATGGAATATTAAAAGTAACGCCCCTTCCAAGGGCGCGTTTTTGATAAATTTCTGAGAATAATTATATCCTGTCGAATATGTAAATGATGAGACGCCTGCCCCTGCAGTCGTCAACTTTTAAGAAACGCCCCCAGTAAAGGCGTGTTTTTGATAAATTAATGAAATAATGGAAATTCTGCAAATTGGCAATATATGTAAACGCCCTTCAGTTAGGCGTTAATTACTTGAGACACGACTTGACCTAAGTCGTTATTTTACTGTAAACTGATTTTTCCTCTGATTTGCTAACCGATGGTTTATATATTATACATATATATATATATCGGCACTATTCTCCACTCCGTGAGTGTAGTCCCACGTTTCATGTTGATTTATCGATCACACTCAACTCTCATTGACATACAAGCTCTCCATTGGACATTCCGTTCCTTTGGACTAGCGAGTTAGTCATAGAGACCTCCGTAAGACTCCTCGTAGCCTTGGATTCCCTCAAGGCCGACTGAGCTGGTTGTACCCTAAAAAAACCCATTACACAGTTTTTGCCATGTCAATCTAAAGAAAACATGGTATACCGGCCCTTATGATTATACAAAGAGTATATCATAAGAAATTCTTAATGGGATGATGATATCATGCCATATCATGTCGTTCTTGTAAACCTCAATTCTATGATAAGAATGAGGGTATCTTACCTTTGATATACTGTTCATGTGGACCTCAATTCTATATAAAGAATGTCCATATTGATTTGTCATGGTACCTAAGTTAAAGGAACCATAATCTACCTAGTTTTACCGACATCGTGATTATACCGTTATTATCGCCATTCTATGTCCTTTGTCATATTTTGGACTCTATTCTATCAAAGTTGTCATACGTATCTACAAGCTTGATTATTGAAATTCTATATTGGCTATATAAACAAGAGTGGATGTCAAAACACATGATAAATGCCTGCGCATATAGGGCCCGATCTGGTCCTGGGAGGAGCACCCGAAAGTACTTGTGCCCATGGGAGTTAAAATGATAAGGTATCTGGCATTATACCGAGTACTTGACTTGCTTGATTGGACATTCCACACACATCTTGTACTTGAATCGTACTTGACTTTACATGAAATGCGTGGCCCGAAAAAGGGTAATTTACTTGCTTGATACATGATAGCCAAAGTTCTTGACATGACTCGATAATGGTACTTGCTTGAATATCTTGAATAACTTGTATCTTGTTCATGAAAGTTCATCTTATTTCTTTGATATTACATTCTCTCTATCTTGTCGTTTCATGCGAGCATGCATAGCTTTATTGCATCCATGAAAATGTAATTACTTAAACCACTTGCTAGTACTTGAGATATAATTTCCTACTGAGCATTCGCTCATCCCGTTTGTCCCTTTTTACTTTTCAGGTAAGTCCGACGACGATGGAAGTCAATCGGATGGGAATGGTCAAGAGTGAAAGTGATAGAGCTTCTACAAGTGTCGTCTAGTCTTTTCTATAGTTTCTTGAGTCAAATATGTATTCTTTTCCTTTTTATTAAACAGAGTATTGGATTTGTAATAGTCTATCCATTATGAAATAAAGGATTGGGTTATCTTGCTATTTTGCGCATCTCTGTCTTTGTGTCGAATACACGACCACTCTGATTGACATGATTGATATAGACACGTCGCGCATCTCCGGGTATCTTCCGCGCTCGGGGCGTGACAGAAGACCTGGAACCAACAATGCTCATAGCTTCATAGCTGAACGGCATTCAATAAATAGACCCCCATTCTTCGATGGTGCTAACTACTTGTATTGGAAGAACAGGATGGAGGTGTTCTTGCGAGCTCAGAGCCATGAGCTATGGAGGGTTGTTACCAGCGATCCATTTGAACTCCCTGAAGATGAAAGCGCATGGACTAGGGAACAGATTATATTGTCAACTCTCAACTGGACTGCTCTCAACATCATGCAGTGCATTGTGCATCCAGAGGAATATTCAAGGATCTTAGCTTGCAAAACGGCCAAGAAGATGTGGGACGAGCTGGAGCTGATCTATGAAGGAACGTCCCAAGTGAGAGCAACTAAGGTAAACATGCTCACCTTAGAGTATGAATTGTTTAAGATGAAGTCTGAAGAAAACATATCTGAGAAGTATGCGAGTCTCTCACTAACCTCTAATAGTCTTAAGGCACTAAGAAAATAATTTTAGGAAAGTGATCTAGTTAGGAAAATTCTTAGGTCTCTAACCCTAGTGTGGGACACGAAAGCCACTATGATAGAGGAGTCTAGGGATCTGACCACTATGACAGTGACGGAGCTAATGGGATCACTGATGACATATGAGGATAATCTCAAGAGGAGCATGGAAGAAAACAAAAAAGGGAAAACTATAGCCCTCAAAGTGTCTCGGAGTAGTGGAGAGAGCAGTGAAGAGTATGCGAGTTTTTCAGACCTTGATGATGCTCAACTAGCTATGCTTACCTGACAATTTCAGAAGTTTTTAAGAAGCAGAGGTAAAACCTTCAGGAGAAGAAGGTCATAGCCGGCTGGTAAGAACTCTAACTTCAAATCCGAAAAGAATAAAAATTCTAACAAAATCACCTGTTTTCATTGCAAAAAGCCTGAACATATGAAAGGAGACTGCCCCGAGCTCATGAGGAAGAATATCAAGGTGTAGAAAAAGAAGCCTCAAGCCATGCTTTGCACATGGAGTGATGAAGAAGAAGACACTGAAGGTGGGTCTTTAGAGGAAGATGAGCAAGGGCTATGCCTCATGGCCGATAGTGATAATGAGGTAAGCAATCCCTTTGAAAAATATTCAATTGATGACTGGGAAGTCGCTTATGCTGATTTGTTAGATAAATTTAACTATTAAACCAAAGAATACAAAGTAGTGAAAAGAAAGCTAAATAGTGTCATTCATGATAAAACTTCTGTGGAAAAAGAGAATGAAAATCTCAAGAAGCAAATTGAAGAATCAAACTCACTAAAAATTGAGAATGAAAATTTTAAAACAGAAAATGAGGATACCAAGAAACATCTAGATGAGTTCAAGATGAAATTTCAAGAAATCCAAAAAGAAAAAGAGTTAATAACTAAAAAATATGAAGCTGTCAGGAATGCAAATTCTGGAATTCAAAGACATTGTGAAAAGCTTCAAAAGGATTTAGATGACAAACAAGAAATGCTGGAAAAATATGTTCAAGGGAAGACCAACCTAGATACCATGCTAGGTGTAAAAATGAATTTCAACAAAGAAGGTCTAGGTTATGATCCATCAAACAAAAAACCTTTTTGTCACGCCCCGAGCGCGGAAGATACCCGGAGATGCGCGACGTGTCTATATCAATCATGTCAATCAGAGTGGTCGTGTACTCGACACAAAGACAGAGATGCGCAAAATAGCAAGATAACCCAATCCTTTATTTCATAATGGATAGACTATTACAAATCCAATACTCTGTTTAACAAAAAGAAAAAAGAATACATATTTGACTCAAGAAACTATAGAAAAGACTAGACGACACTTGTAGAAGCTCTATCACTTTCACTCTTGACCATTCCCATCCGATTGACTTCCATCGTCGTCGGACTTACCTGAAAAGTAGAAAGGGACAAACGGAATGAGCGAACGCTCAGTAGGAAATTATATCTCAAGTACTAGCAAGGGGTTTAAGTAATTACATTTTCATGAATGCAATAAAGCTATGCATGCTCGCGTGAAAACGACAAGATAGAGAGAATGTAATATCAAAGAAATAAGATGAACTTAATCATGAACTTCCAACAAGATGACAAGTATATTCAAGGTATTCAAGCAAGTACCATTATCGAGTCATGTCAAGAACTTTGGCTATCATGTATCAAGCAAGTAAATTACCCTCTTTCGGGCCACACATTTCATGTAAAGTCAAGTACGATTCAAGTACAAGATGTGTGTGGAATGTCCAATCAAGCAAGTCAAGTACTCGGTATAATGCCAGATACCTTATCATTTTAACTCCCATGGGCACAAGTACTTTCGGGTGCTCCTCCCAGGACCAGATCGGGCCCTATATGCGCAGGCATTTATCATGTGTTTTGACATCCACTCTTGTTTATATAGCCAATATAGAATTTCAATAATCAAGCTTGTAGACACGTATGACAACTTTGATAGAATAGAGTCCAAGATATGACAAAGGACATAGAATGGCGATAATAACGGTGTAATCACGATGTCGATAAAACTAGGTAGAATATGGTTCCCTTAACTTAGGTACCATGACAAATCAATATGGACATTCTTTATATAGAATTGAGGTCCACATGAACATAAGATCAAGCAAGATACCCTCATTCTTATCATAGAATTGGGGTTTACAAGAATGACACGATATGGCATGATATCATCATCCCATCAAGAATTTCTTATGATATACTCTTTGTATAATCATAAGGGCCGGTATACCATGTTTCTTTAGATTGACATGGCAAAAACTGTGTAATGGGTTTTTAGGGTACAACCAGCTCAGTCGGCCTTGAGGGAATCCAAGGCTACGAGGAGTCTTACGGAGGTCTCTATGACTAACTCGCTAGTCCAAAGGAACGGAATGTCCAATGGAGAGCTTGTATGTCAATGAGAGTTGAGTGTGATCGATAAATCAACATGAAACGTGGGACTATACTCACGGAGTGGAGAATAGTGCCGATATATATATATATATATGTATAATATGAAACCATCGGTAATAGAATCAGGATAAAATCAGTTTACAGTAAAATAACGACTTAGGTCAAGTCGTTTCTCAAGTAATTAACGCCTAACAGAAGGGCGTTTACATATATTGCCAATTTGCAGAATTTCCATTATTTCATTAATTTATCAAAAACACGCCTTCCCTGGGGGCGTTTCTTCAAAGTTGACGACTGCAGAGGCAGGCGTCTCATCATTTACATATTCGACAGGATATAATTATTCTCAGAAATTTATCAAAAACGCGCCCTTGGAAGGGGCGTTACTTTCTAATTCCATTTTACAGAATATGTGAATTTCAGGATTTTAACAGATACACGCCCTAGGAAGGGGCGTTTCTTTTCAGATTCACGCCTTGTACTGGGGCGTTAGAATATGGAAAACGACTTTGTCCAAGTCGTGAATTTCAAGGGATTTACGATATTTTAATAAATAATATTTCGAGAGACAGGAGACATGTCATGGCAGTAAAATTTAACAGGAATTCACAGAGTCATGCAAGATATTAAAAATCAATATTTCATATGTATTGTAATTTTTAAACAGGATCAATTATTAATCACATGCGATTCTTATGAAATTAACGCCTGCGTAGAGGGCGTCAAATATTAAATTGACGACCACTAGCATGGTCGTTTCTTTTAAATTAGCGCCCTAATCAAGGGCGTTTCTTTCAAAATTTTGCAGAAAACGTAATAAAACCTTATAAACAGTATGCATGCCATGCTCATATACGTATGTATAGATATCTTGCATTAATTCTTATTTGGGCTACAATAACTTGAGAAAATCCTACCTTAACAATGGATTTGAAGGTGACAGACACGTGAAGACGTTGATAAGGATAAACTGAATCAGCAGTAGGCAGAGAACCTTTGTTCTTTGGTCGATCCCTAGAGTTTTCCTACAGAGGAATATGAAGAGATATTAGAAATTTCTTCATAAGCTTGGCTGAAGATGGAAGTTTAGAAGAACTTACCCTTGTTCTTCACGATGTCTAGGCTTCCTCAACCTGTAAGAAGAAAAGAGAGTGAAGAATCATTAGTTCTTCGTGTAGGCAAAGCAGAGATCAAAGGAATAGTTTGTTCTTCACGTACCTAGCAGCAGACGTTCGATCAAATGGGTTTTAGGGTTCGATCGAACATGTTATTTATAGGATTTTGAAGTCCTAACAAGAGTAGTGTTTGTTTGAGGGTAATATATCCTTAATAGAGTCCTTACTCTAATAGACACTTACTAGATTAGGTTAATCTTTCCTTGGATAAGTTCTGGGTTCGATCGGTTCTCGAACTGAATTAACGACTTTGGTCAGGGCGTCTATTCTTTAATTGACGCCTTACTTTAGGGCGTTTCTTAAAAAGCGCCTTGACAAAGGGCGTTTCGTGTTTTAAAACACGCCCAAGATAGGGGCGTTTCTTTTACTTACTCATTTGGTCGTATGAGAACTGACGACCGCATGTGTGGGCGTCCTTTCTTTAGTCACGCCATGGATAGAGGCGTTTCTTTATAAATTAACGCCTTAATAAGAGGCGTTATTTTTAATTTTGCTTTACTTCGTCCAATTAACCCTATTCCTTTTATATATTACTTCTGTAATATATATGTTTTAATTCATTTCAATTATTCATTTATTAGGGTTGCTACACCCTCCCCCACTTAAAAAGAATTTGGTCCCCAAATTCAATATATATATAATTATACACGCGGAGAGTGTAGGACATATACCTCTTAGAATAACTCGGGAAATCGTTTCTTCATAGATTCCTCGGTCTCCCATGTCGCTTCGCGTTCAGGATTCTTATTCCATTGCACCTTGAGCATGGGAATAACCTTATTCCTTAGAGCTCGTATTTCTCGATCTAATATCTTTAAAGGCCTCTGTTCATATGTGAGATCTTTCTGGATCACCAGATCTCCATGCTCAATAATATGTGACGGATCGTGCACATACTTCTTCAACATAGATATGTGAAATACATTGTGTACCTCGGACAACTGAGGAGGCAACGCGATGCGATAAGCAACCTCGCCAACTCTTTCGAGTACCTCAAATGGTCCGATGAATCTTGGCGTAAGCTTGCCCTTAACACCAAATCTTCGTATGCCACGTCCAGGGGATATTTTAAGAAATACATGATCTCCAACCTGGAATTCAAGATCTCTTTTCCTGGTATCAGCATAAGCCTTTTGCCTTGTCTGAGCAACTTGTAATCTTTCTCTGATTACCTGTATCTTCTCAGTTGTATCCCTTACCATGTCTGGACCTAATAGTTGTTTCTCTCCAACTTCGTTCCAACATATGGGAGATCGGCAACTCCTTCCGTATAAGGCTTCGAAAGGTGCCATTTGGATACTAGCTTGATAGCTATTATTATATGCAAATTCAACTAAAGGTAAGTGGTCATGCCAGCTTCCTCCAAAGTCAATAATGCATGCTCTCAGCATATCTTCAACAACTTGATTAGTTCGCTCGGTCTGACCATCCGTTTGTGGGTGAAAAGCAGTACTAAAGTTGAGCCTTGTCCCCAACGAATGTTGTAATCCCTTCCAAAAATGAGAAGTAAAACGGGGATCTCTATCAGACACGATTGAGACAGGAATTCCATGTATCCTGACTATTTCTTTAATGTATAGTGCAGCTAGCACATCAATTGACCATCGGCTTTTGATTGGCAAGAAATGTGCCGATTTAGTCAATCGGTCAATGATAACCCAGATTCCATCATGTCCTCCTTTAGATTTAGACAAACCCATGATGAAGTCCATACCAATATCCTCCCATTTCCACTTAGGAATATCTAGAGGATGTAGTTTTCCCGCAGGCTTTTGGTGTTCCGCCTTGACCTGTTGGCATGTGAGACAGCGTGATACATAGTCCGCTATTTCTCTTTTCATATTGGGCCACCAAAAGTTCCTCTTTACATCTTGGTACATTTTAGTTGATCCAGGATGAATAGTGTATCTTGATCTGTGAGCTTCATCTAAGATCTTCTTCTTTAATTCCGGACAATCGGGTATACAAGTTCTATCTTTGAACGATAATCTTCCATCAGAAGTTAGTTGAAAATCAGATTGTCCTTCTAATCTGCCTTTGATTTCTACTAACATAGGATCATCATCCTGAAGTGTTTGTATTTCAGATAATAAGTCTGACTGTATGCTTACATGAGATAATGTGATAAATTTGGATTCCGTGTCCAAGCTTATATTGAGCTCGGAGAATTGTTCAAGTAACCTCCATTCTTGTATCATACAATTGGCTATCCTTGCTCTCGGCTTTCGACTAAGGGCATCAGCCACATAATTACCCTTTCCGGGATGGTATTGTATACTGAAGTCGAAGTCCTTGAGATATTCTAGCCAGCGTCTTTGTCTCATGTTCAGCTCCTTTTGTGAAAATAGATATTTGAGACTTTTGTGATCGGAGTATACAGTGAACTGTACCCCATAGAGATAGTGTCTCCATATCTTTAGGGCAAATACTACCGCGGCCAGTTCCAAGTCATGGACGGGGTAATTCTCCTCATGCTTCTTCAGTTGACGAGAAGAGTATGCTATGACCTTCCCATGTTGCATTAGAACACATCCGAGGCCAATGCCAGAAGCATCAGTGTAGACCTCGAATTTCTCTCCTTCAATTGGTAGGGCTAAGACCGGAGCTGTGGTGAGATGATCCTTGAGAGTTTGAAAACTGCTTTCACATTCCTCACTCCATTCATATCGGATCTCCTTACGAGTTAATCTTGTAAGTGGTACGGCGATCTTAGAGAAATCTTTGATAAATCGCCGATAATAGCCTGCAAGACCTAAGAAACTTCTGATCTCGCTTGCATTAGTGGGTCTCTCCCAGTTTCTCACAGCTTCAACTTTTGACGGATCCACAGATAAACCGTCCTTGGATATGACATGTCCGAGAAAAGCCACTTCTTCAAGCCAGAACTCGCATTTGCTGAGTTTAGCATATAATTGATTTGTCCTCAAGACTTGCAATGCAATCCTCAAATGCTCTTCATGTTCTTCCTTAGTCTTAGAATATATCAATATATCATCAATGAAGACTACTATGAATTGATCCAAGTAAGGCCTGAATATGCTATTCATTAACTGCATAAAGGCAGCAGGGGCATTTGTTAGTCCAAAAGGCATAACAACAAATTCGTAATGGCCATACCTGCTTCTGAATGCGGTCTTGTGAATGTCATCATCCTTGATCCTTAATTGATGATATCCCGACCGGAGATCAATCTTGGAGAAATATTTGGATCTGAAATCTGATCAAACAATTCATCGATTCTCGGCAGTGGATACTTGTTCTTGATAGTAAGATGATTCAACTGTCGATAGTCAATACACAATCTCATGGATCCATCCTTCTTCTTTACAAATAAGACTGGTGCTCCCCACGGGGAAGTACTTGGTCTAATAAACCCTTTTCGGATTAGTTCCATCAACTGCTCCTTCAACTCCTTGAGTTCAGCAGGGGACATTCTATATGGTGCCTTGGAAACAGGACCGGCACCAGGGACTAAGTCAATGGTGAAGGCCACTTCTCTTTGAGGGGGTAATCCCGGCAATTCTTCCGGAAATACGTCTGGAAATTCTCGCACTACCTGAATGTCCTCTATCTTGGTTTCTTTAGCTTCTTTAATAGTGACAAAAGCAAGGAAGGATACACATCCTTTCTTGACGAGCTTGCTTGCTCGAAGAGCCGAGATAAGAGGGGATTTGCTTCGACTCTTAGGACTAGTATAAGTCAGTTCCGGAAATTCCTTGAAAACAATCTTGCTATCACGGCAATCAACCGTTGCCTGGTATTTGGATAACCAATCTGCCCCTAGTATAACATCATATTCTTTTAGATCTAAGCAGATAAGATCAATAGGAAAATTCTTTCCTCGAACCAATACCTCACAATTTTGGTAATGATGTGTGATATCCGTCTCGTTTCGAGAGGAGTAGACAATATTATCTTCATCCATTCTGGTTCTAGAGGTAATGGGTCAGCAAACTTCTTGGAAATAATGGAATGCGATGCACCCGTATCAAATAAAACATGTGCATATTTAGAACAAATTTTTAATGTACCTTCCACCAATCCGCCTTCTTCTTCTGGTTCGGTCCCTTGGATTGCATGAAGACGAGCATTCTTTGTCACTGGACGTTTACCCTCACCGGCTTGGTCATTCATTAATGGACAATCGGGAATCCGATGTTCACGACTCCCACAACGGAGACATGCTCCTAATTTCCTCCAGCATTCTTCTGTTTTGTGACCAGCCTTGTCACAATGCTTGCATACTACGTTTGAAGGGGTAGTGGTGATAGAGAAAGGCTTGGATTTCTTGTACTTCTGATCTTGAGAGGAAGAACCTCCATTATTGGGCCTCTTCTTAAAGTTGGGTTTAAAAGAACCCGAACTTGTGACTTGCTCCTTTTTGTCTTTCCCACGGATCCTATCAGATAATTCCGTGGCATCTTCAAGCAACTGAGCTCGGCGCACCATTTCAGTATAAACTTGAATATCCATAGGCGCCAATTGAGTAATGTAGTGAGGCCTAAGCCCATTAAGAAATCTACGAGCTTTCATCTTTTCCGTGCTAATCAAATGCTTAGCATATCTAGACAGTCTAGAGAACTGTGCTTCATAATCAGCCACCGATAAAGATCTTTGCTTTAATGCGGCAAATTCGGCGGCCTTCTTTTCCTGGACCCTATCAGAGAAATATTTGGCGTTGAAATATTCAACGAATTCTCCCCATGTAACTTGAGTTGGGTCAATTGTAGCTTCAATCGACTCCCACCAGCATCTAGCATCCTTTTCTAACTGGAAAGTAGCTAATAAGACTTTGTCCTGATCCGTGCATTGCATAACACGGAATATACGTTCAATCTCCCGAACCCAATGCTCGGCATCGTCTGGATCGGTCGATCCCATGAACTTCGGGGGATTCATATTCTTGAATGCTTGGTGTAAGCTTCCAGCTCGTGGAGCACCACCTTGTGCTACCTGTTGTAGCACTTGGGTCATCCCTTGAAGGGTACGCTGCATGTTGCGCCATTGAGCACGTTCGGCAGCCATTATCCTACAATTACGATAGCTACGTTAGTATTATATCACTATGATCTTATAAAGGACTCATTGATCATTTAACCCTTGGTTCTACCCACTCTCACTTGGTTAAAGGTTTTGAAACCTATCCTTGGACTTGGGTTTCCTAGGAATTGAATACCTTAGGCTCTGATACCACAAAGACTGTCACGCCCCGAGCGCGGAAGATACCCGGAGATGCGCGACGTGTCTATATCAATCATGTCAATCAGAGTGGTCGTGTACTCGACACAAAGACAGAGATGCGCAAAATAGCAAGATAACCCAATCCTTTATTTCATAATGGATAGACTATTACAAATCCAATACTCTGTTTAACAAAAAGGAAAAAGAATACATATTTGACTCAAGAAACTATAGAAAAGACTAGACGACACTTGTAGAAGCTCTATCACTTTCACTCTTGACCATTCCCATCCGATTGACTTCCATCGTCGTCGGACTTACCTGAAAAGTAGAAAGGGACAAACGGAATGAGCGAACGCTCAGTAGGAAATTATATCTCAAGTACTAGCAAGGGGTTTAAGTAATTACATTTTCATGAATGCAATAAAGCTATGCATGCTCGCGTGAAAACGACAAGATAGAGAGAATGTAATATCAAAGAAATAAGATGAACTTAATCATGAACTTCCAACAAGATGACAAGTATATTCAAGGTATTCAAGCAAGTACCATTATCGAGTCATGTCAAGAACTTTGGCTATCATGTATCAAGCAAGTAAATTACCCTCTTTCGGGCCACACATTTCATGTAAAGTCAAGTACGATTCAAGTACAAGATGTGTGTGGAATGTCCAATCAAGCAAGTCAAGTACTCGGTATAATGCCAGATACCTTATCATTTTAACTCCCATGGGCACAAGTACTTTCGGGTGCTCCTCCCAGGACCAGATCGGGCCCTATATGCGCAGGCATTTATCATGTGTTTTGACATCCACTCTTGTTTATATAGCCAATATAGAATTTCAATAATCAAGCTTGTAGACACGTATGACAACTTTGATAGAATAGAGTCCAAGATATGACAAAGGACATAGAATGGCGATAATAACGGTGTAATCACGATGTCGATAAAACTAGGTAGAATATGGTTCCCTTAACTTAGGTACCATGACAAATCAATATGGACATTCTTTATATAGAATTGAGGTCCACATGAACATAAGATCAAGCAAGATACCCTCATTCTTATCATAGAATTGGGGTTTACAAGAATGACACGATATGGCATGATATCATCATCCCATCAAGAATTTCTTATGATATACTCTTTGTATAATCATAAGGGCCGGTATACCATGTTTCTTTAGATTGACATGGCAAAAACTGTGTAATGGGTTTTTAGGGTACAACCAGCTCAGTCGGCCTTGAGGGAATCCAAGGCTACGAGGAGTCTTACGGAGGTCTCTATGACTAACTCGCTAGTCCAAAGGAACGGAATGTCCAATGGAGAGCTTGTATGTCAATGAGAGTTGAGTGTGATCGATAAATCAACATGAAACGTGGGACTATACTCACGGAGTGGAGAATAGTGCCGATATATATATATATATATGTATAATATGAAACCATCGGTAATAGAATCAGGATAAAATCAGTTTACAGTAAAATAACGACTTAGGTCAAGTCGTTTCTCAAGTAATTAACGCCTAACAGAAGGGCGTTTACATATATTGCCAATTTGCAGAATTTCCATTATTTCATTAATTTATCAAAAACACGCCTTCCCTGGGGGCGTTTCTTCAAAGTTGACGACTGCAGAGGCAGGCGTCTCATCATTTACATATTCGACAGGATATAATTATTCTCAGAAATTTATCAAAAACGCGCCCTTGGAAGGGGCGTTACTTTCTAATTCCATTTTTACAGAATATGTGAATTTCAGGATTTTAACAGATACACGCCCTAGGAAGGGGCGTTTCTTTTCAGATTCACGCCTTGTACTGGGCGTTAGAATATGGAAAACGACTTTGTCCAAGTCGTGAATTTCAAGGGATTTACGATATTTTAATAAATAATATTTCGAGAGACAGGAGACATGTCATGGCAGTAAAATTTAACAGGAATTCACAGAGTCATGCAAGATATTAAAAATCAATATTTCATATGTATTGTAATTTTTAAACAGGATCAATTATTAATCACATGCGATTCTTATGAAATTAACGCCTGCGTAGAGGGCGTCAAATATTAAATTGACGACCACTAGCATGGTCGTTTCTTTTAAATTAGCGCCCTAATCAAGGGCGTTTCTTTCAAAATTTTGCAGAAAACGTAATAAAACCTTATAAACAGTATGCATGCCATGCTCATATACGTATGTATAGATATCTTGCATTAATTCTTATTTGGGCTACAATAACTTGAGAAAATCCTACCTTAACAATGGATTTGAAGGTGACAGACACGTGAAGACGTTGATAAGGATAAACTGAATCAGCAGTAGGCAGAGAACCTTTGTTCTTTGGTCGATCCCTAGAGTTTTCCTACAGAGGAATATGAAGAGATATTAGAAATTTCTTCATAAGCTTGGCTGAAGATGGAAGTTTAGAAGAACTTACCCTTGTTCTTCACGATGTCTAGGCTTCCTCAACCTGTAAGAAGAAAAGAGAGTGAAGAATCATTAGTTCTTCGTGTAGGCAAAGCAGAGATCAAAGGAATAGTTTGTTCTTCACGTACCTAGCAGCAGACGTTCGATCAAATGGGTTTTAGGGTTCGATCGAACATGTTATTTATAGGATTTTGAAGTCCTAACAAGAGTAGTGTTTGTTTGAGGGTAATATATCCTTAATAGAGTCCTTACTCTAATAGACACTTACTAGATTAGGTTAATCTTTCCTTGGATAAGTTCTGGGTTCGATCGGTTCTCGAACTGAATTAACGACTTTGGTCAGGGCGTCTATTCTTTAATTGACGCCTTACTTTAGGGCGTTTCTTAAAAAGCGCCTTGACAAAGGGCGTTTCGTGTTTTAAAACACGCCCAAGATAGGGGCGTTTCTTTTACTTACTCATTTGGTCGTATGAGAACTGACGACCGCATGTGTGGGCGTCCTTTCTTTAGTCACGCCATGGATAGAGGCGTTTCTTTATAAATTAACGCCTTAATAAGAGGCGTTATTTTTAATTTTGCTTTACTTCGTCCAATTAACCCTATTCCTTTTATATATTACTTCTGTAATATATATGTTTTAATTCATTTCAATTATTCATTTATTAGGGTTGCTACACTTTTGAATTTAAAACCATGACTTTCTGCCCAGGCAAAGGGAAAGAAAAACTGGACACTCCATCCAGTTCAAATAGCAACAAGTATGTCCGGCAACCAAAAATGATGAAATTCGTAAAAGCCAGTTCAACAAATCCCACTGCACAACTAATCAAAATTTAGGGTAACCCAACCGTTAAAACAACCCTGCATCGATGAGTCCGACTGCTGCGTCGAGTCACTCTGTCACAGACATAACTAAATTTGACTATCAAGTTGAGGTGCATCGACGCAACCCACACCACAGGTCGATGCAGCCTATCTAGAACAGAGACCCAAGAAAATACAGAAATGTGAATAATCACAAGTCACACTGGTCACATCTTGATTACTCTCAAGAGTACTTTAATAAGCATACCTTCCAGAATTAGAAAACCTTCATGAAGAAATCCAAAAGTTATTTTGGAAGAAAGTGGAATAAAATAGCTTTTAATAAAACTCAAGGAAGACCAAAATCAAGATTTGCTACCACTAAACCTATCAATGCTGAAAACATGAGATTTAATCAGAAGAAAAATATTAGACAGCTTTGGATTCCAAAAAACTTGCCGAAGGACTTGAATGATAATTTTGGACCCAACTTTTCTTGGGTTCCAAAATTTTCTACTTGATTTGTTTGCAGGTCAGCCTAGCAGCCATGCACAACAGACGGTACTTAGATGGTGGCTGTTCTAGGCATATGACAGGAGACCGACACAAGTTCAGTGAGCTAGAACTGAAGGTAGAAGGTCTGGTTAAATTCGGAGGGAAGAACAAAGGTAAAATAATTGGGTCAGACACCATTGGTAAGTCTCCCTCAAACATTGTTGAGAAAGTTTTACTTGTTGAAGGTCTCGAGAATAATTTGCTAAACATTAGTCAACTGTGTGACAAGGGTCACAACGTTATTTTTGATAACCATGCATGCAAGATTTTTGAAATAAATTCTGACAGAGTTAAATTTGTAGGGCATAGAGTCAATAATGTCTACATAGTAGACTTGAATGAAAATTCAGCATCCAATTTGTGTTTGCCTACCAACCTAGATAATAATGCTTTTAATTGGCATTGGAGGTTAGGCCATGCTAGTTACAACACTTTAAATAAACTGGTCAAGCATGGTCTAGTTAGAGGTTTACCCAAATTTCAATTCAAAGCAAATTCAAAAATATGTGATGCATGTGCATTGGGCAAACAAACCAGAAAATCTTTTAAACTTAGAACATAACCACTGTCTTCCAGACCACTGGAATTTTTGCATATGGACCTATTTGGTCCCTCTAGAACTCAGAGTTTCAATGGTAAACGCTTTGGATATGTGATTGTGGATGATCATACTAGATTTGCATGGATATTTTTCTTGGCTCATAAAAATGATGCATTTTAGAAATTCAAAGAATTCTTTAACAAAATAAAACAAGAAGGTAAGCACAAAATTTGCATAATCCAATCTGATCATGGGGTGGAATTTGAAAATTCAATGTTTTTAGATTTTTGTGACAGCGAAGGACTGACTTATAACTTTTCTTCCCCGAGGACCCCAGAGCAAAATGGAATAGTGGAGAGAAGAAACAGAATGATTGTGGAAATGGCAAGGACAATGCTCATTGAAAGCCACTTACCACGAAGATTTTAGGCAGAAGCTGCAAATACTGCATGTTATACAATTAATAGGGCCATGGTAAGACCCATTCATAAGAAAACCCCATATGAGCTTCTGAAAGGTAAGAAACCAAACTTGGCTTATTTCAAAATTTTTGGTTCTAAGTGTTTCATTCATAACAATGATAAAAAGGACTTAGACAAATTTAAAGCCAAGAGTAGTCCAGAGAATTTTCTTAGGATATTCTGAATCATCAAGGGCATACCGGGTTTTTAACATCTCTGACCAAACAGTAGAGGAGTCCCCTCATGTCATATTTGATGAAACATTCAACTCTACTAACATGAATGATGATGACAGGAAATCAAGAGATGATGGAGAATTTCTGGAGGACAAGCTGAGTGAAGAATCACAGGAACCTGCTGCATAAAATGACCCAGTTCAAGGTGAGTCAACCGAGCAAGGTGAGTCCTCAAACAACATCAGATTTCTGAAAGATCACCCTGCACACAACATCATAGGTAATTTACATGATCCTCCTAGGACTAGATCTTATCATCAAGCAGTCAATAATCAAGATCTTGTAGCACTTGTGTCCCAAATTGAACCGAAAACCATAGAAGACGCTTTAAAAGATGAATCTTGGATAAATGCCATGAATGAAGAATTGGGTCAATTTGAAAGAAATAATGTCTAGAATCTAGTTCCTAGACCTGAAAATGTGTCTGTCATAAGAACTAAGTGGGTCTTTAGGAATAAGAGAAATGAAGATGAATCGTTTCTAGAAATAAAGCCAGGTTGGTAGCCAAGGGCTACAGTCAGGAATTTGGGGTGGATTTTGATGAATCCTATGCACCAATTATTAGAATGGAAGCAATTAGAATATTGTTGGCATTTGCTTGCTCAAATAATATTAAACTTTATCAAGTGGATGTAAAAAGTACTTTCTTAAATGGGTTCATAAAAGAGGAAGTTTATGTTGAGCAACCCCCCGGCTTTGAGTTATCTGTGCTACCTAACCATGTCTTCAGGTTAAATAAAGCCTTGTATGGACTGAAACAGGCCCCACGGGCTTGGTATGACAAACTGACAGAATTTCTACTTAATAAGGGCTACTGTAGAGGTAAGGTGGACAAGACTCTCTTTACAAAAATTCAGAATGACCAACTCATCATAGTTCAGGTATACATAGATGATATTATTTTTGGTTCAACATGCACTGAACTATGTGATGAATTTGCAAACTTGATGTCTAGTGAGTTTGAAATGAGCTTGGTTGGAGAACTGAAATATTTTCTTGGCTTACAGCTTCAGCATATGAAGGATGGCTGCTTCATCAGTCAAACAAAGTACACATAGGAAATCCTTAAGAGGTTTGGTATGGACAAAGTGAAGCATATAGCTACTCCAATGGGTACAAATGCCTCCTTAGATGCTGATGAGTCAGGTAAAGAAGTAGATGCAAAATTATACCGAGGTATGATTGGCTCCCTACTATACTTAACTGCCTCAAGACCTCACATTCAATTTAGTGTGTGTATGTGTGCTAGATTTCAGTCTAGATCTACTAAATTACAGCTTGCTGGTGTTAAAAGAATTTTCAGATATATATCAGGCACACACAATTTAGGTCTTTGGTTTCCTGCTGCACACACACTAGATTTAATTTCATGCACTAATGCAGACTATGCTTGCTACAAATTAGATAGGAAGAGCACAAGTTGTTTCTGTCAATTCTTAGGTGGTTGTTTAGTTTCTTGGGCTTCCAAGAAACAACACTATGTTCCCCTCTCCACTGTAGAGGTAGAATATGTAGCTACAGGGTGTTGTGGTACACAAGTCAACTGGATAAAACACCAGCTCAAGGACTACAAGGTAGACCTTGGCTGCACGCCTATAAACTATGATAATACTAGTGCAATAAACCTATCTAAGAATCATGTACTACATTCACGAACCAAGCATATAGAAATCAGGCATCACTTCATAAGAGATAAAGTTTCTAAGGATAACTTTGAATTAATCCATGTAGGCAAAACACATCAAATTGCAAATATATTTACTAAGCCTTTGGATATTGAGAAGTTCTCTACCTTGAGGAGAGAGTTGGGCATTTTCAGATCATCCTGATTACTGAATTCCGCCACCTTTCACTACAAGAAAATGCAGTATTAGTGACAGAAATTTCAGACGGATTAATTTTCATCGAAAAATTTGTTTGTAAATTCAGATGAATATATTTCATTGTAAATTCCATATGTATTTCAGACAGATTATTATCTGTCTGAATATACGTCTCAATTTGCAATGGATATTCGGACAAAAATTATTCCGTCAAAAATATAGTAAAATTTTGAGACAGATATTCGGACGGAAATTATTACGTCTTAAATTACCGACGGAAATAATTTTCGTCCAAATTTCTGTCGCACAAATTCACAGCCTCCCGCCTCGATCAACCCTTTCCTCCCCCCCATTCTCCCTATCACAATTTCCCCCCCACTCTCCCTCTCACTCTCTCTTTCTCCTTTGCTTGCCGTCATCGCCGCCGAAGTCATCGCCGTAGCCGGCCTCTCTCCCTCTCACGTTGGCCGTCGTGTGTGCATCCTCCCGTCCTCACCATCGTTGTCGTCGGTAAACCCTCTCCCGCCCTCTCTCCCTGTGTGTGTTGTCCGCAGGCCCCCCTGCTCCCGCCCTCTCTCGTTGGGCCCCCTCTCTCTCTCCTCCCCTCTCTCCCTCTCCCTCTCCCTCTCCCGCCCTCTCTCCCTTTCCCTCTGTGTGTTGGCCGCAGGCCCCTCTTCTCCCACCCTCTCTCTCTCCCTCTCCCGCCCTCTCTCCCTCTCCCTCTGTGTGTTGGCCGTAGGCCCCCCTGCTCCCGCCCTCTCTCCCTCTCCCGTTGGCCCCCCTCCCCCTCATAGACACACTGCTCCCGCCCTCTCTCCCTCTCCTGTTGGCCCCCATCCCCCTCACAGACCCTCCCCCTTACAGACACACGCACACACCTGGCGCCCCCTCTGCCAGCCGGGGGTGGTCTCACACACGTAGATAAACTAATTTATTTTTATTTTATTTAATATATTTTTTATTCATTGTAGGATGATCGGTCAAGGGGACGGGAGCGAAAGAATCAGAGAAATTTTTATGAATAAACAGTAAGTAAAAATTTAATTTGATTTTTACATGTTGTTTCATTTTATTTTAATTTATGTAATCTTACTTAGATTTATTGTTAGGATGTCTTGTTTAATATTAACTAAATTAGAGAGGGTTAGAGAGGGGGTGGGGCGTGGAAGGGAGGGTGGGAGGGTGATGGGAGGGGGGGAAGGGGATGAGGGGAGGGGCACACGGTGGTGTCTGTGTGGGGGTTCGAGAGAGGGGGTGTCGATGGGGGAGGGGGCTTCGGTTGGAGAAGGGGAGGGGGGTTTTCGCAGGGGCCAGCGGCGAGGGGATCGGAGGGGGGTCAGTTGGGGAGGGCAGGGGAGTCGAGGGAAGGCGAGGGGGGCCGATCCGATGGGGTGTGTGTTTAAATTTATTAGTTTATTAATTTGATTTAAATTATTATTTATTATTATTATGTGGGGATGTGTTTAAATTTATTATTTGAATTTACTATTTATGTGGGTGTGTGTTTAATTTTATTATAATGTGGGTGTGTGTTCGGGAAAGGGAGGGGGACCGATCCGGTGGGGAGGGGAGGGTGGGGGGGTAGGTGGGGGGCGAGAGGGGATGGAAGAGGAGGGGAGTGGATGGTGGGTAGGGGAGGGGGGTTCGAGAGAGGGAGGAGGTATAGTGGAGAGGGCAGGGAGGTCTGGAGAGGGAGGCCATGACGAGTAGGGGAGGGGAAGGGAGGGGGGTCGGGAGAGGGTTGGGGGTTCTGGAGAGGGAGGCCATGGCTGGCAGGGGAGGGGAAGGGAGGGGGAGTTCTTACCCATGGGAGGGGTGGGGGAGTGGCACACGGTGGGGAAGGCAGGGGGTTTGAGAGAGGGGCACACGGTGGGGGGGAGGAGTATTTGTTATGGGAATCAAGGAATAGGGTTGGTAATGAAAGAAAAAAAAGAGGGTGAGGACAGTGTTAGTGATGGGGGAAATCCTCTCCAAGGTTAAGACCTGAAAAAAAAAGAGAAAGCAATATAAAAAAAGCAAGGGTTTGAACTTGCTAATTTTCGTTTCTTTTTTTTTCTTTCTCTTCTTGACGAGCAGGGGAAGGGAGGGGGAAGCAGGCACGGAGGGGAGGGGACGGGAGGGGGGGTCCGTGGGGGGCGGGAGAGGAGAGGGGTGGGGAGGGGAAGGGGGCACATTGGGTGATTGGGGAGGTGTTGGTGGCAGAAAACAAACAAACAAAAAAAAGAAAAGAGAACTGAAAAAAAAGAAAGAAGAAGAGGGCGCACAGGGATAGCGGAGCCAATAGAAGAAAGAAAGGGGGAGAAAGAAAGAGAAGATTTTTCAAAAAAAATGGAATTGGCACTTGAACTTTCAGATAGTGAAACAAAGCCTTAAAGCCAGCAGTATTGAAACCGATTACATTGCTAGAACACGTCATGCAATGAACCACAAGCATCAGGTGTTGTTTGAGTACACCTTTTGAATCTCATTGGAAGGATATAATCTATCATTTGTGGTTAAAATTTTTGACCTACCAAGAATCCTTGTAAAGGGTAAGATGATGGATAGCAAAGTATACGATTTAATAGCTAAATGAGGTATGACAAAAAAAAGTTAGAAGAGGCATTTTGCCCTTTTTCGCAATGAAGCTCTAATTGCATATCCTTTCATCATTTCATTTATGCTATGGACTTTTATCCTTTGTTGCAATTAAGCCCTATTTGTAGGTATTTTGTTATATCTATTTGTTCTTTTTCTCTAGCTCATCTTTCTTTCCCTTTATATTATTTAACTTTGATGTTCTTCATTTGAATATTTTTATAAATTACATGTTGTTTAATTCGATGTATGCATAATGATAAGTGAGATGCTATTTAATTTTTTGTTATATAATTACATGTGATATTCCTGTGAGCTGAGGTGCGTGGGTGTGACCTAACATTACACGCACCTCAGGAGAGCGTGTTAAACCCGTGTCAATGAACCTTCCCGTTCAAGACTTTGGGATTAATGTGTATGTTCTCATTTTTTTTACGAGAATGTATATATCTATCTCGAAGTCTTGAATTATCCTGTTTGGACAGTCTGTGAATGTTTGATCGCACCTAGGCAGTCATTTACTATATGTGTTTGTATGGTTTGTTGAGTGTTTCGGTTGCGTCTTCTCACTCTTCTCTGGTATACCTTTATTGATTTTGAGTATTTTCTTAACCACTTACTTGTAAGTGTTTAAGAAAATTTCTTAATCAATAAATATTTTTGGTATATCGGAGAAGTGTGAGGAGATGCTGCAAAAATTTTCAGCAAATCGTACAACACATATAGTAAGTGATTGTGCGATCAAACCTTCATGGATGGGTTAAAAAGTGATAATCTAAATAATTATCCTCTTCCAACTGCAAACAGTCTATGGCAAACGATGTGAGGAAAGGGTCGGGCTTATTTTCAGGAGTAATGATTTCAAAGTTATTTGTGTATTAACATTTATTGGGTGCAGGCAAAATGTTGACAGATCGTTCATAGATGTATCGTAGAATAGTTGACCAGGTGGTGTCAGATGACTTTAAGCATGGAGTTGAGAGTTTCATTCAATTTGTATTAGGGAATCCAAATGCAGCAATAGACCGCGATGGTCACATTCGATGCCCTTATTCAAGTGGTAGAAACTTGAGATGACATTCACCATGGGATGTGCAACATCATTTGTACAAGAAAGGGTTCGTGGATGGTTATACAAATTGGACGTGTCATGGTGAGGATGTCTTATCGTATGAGCCTGACAATATTACAGGCACAAGTGGGTACGTAGATATGGTTGTAGATGCTGCTGGTCCTAGTTTTAATGTTCATGAGGAAGATGCATACATGGAAGAAGCACCGAATAAGACAGCCGGAAGATTTTATCATCTACTTAGGGATGTTGATGAGCCGCTGTGGGATGGTTGTGAAAAGCACACTCGGTTATCTACAGTGTCACAATTGTTGAACTTGAAATTTGAATTTCACATCAGTGAGACTTGTTTTGGCCATCTCCTCCTCTTGATCAAGAGTATGTTGCCTCGAGATGAGAAGTTGCCAAAAACTTTTTACCGTGCAAAAAAGATGGTCAATGAGCTAGGGCTTGGATATGTGAAAATAGATGCATGCTTGAATCACTGTATGTAATATTACAAAGACGATGCAGATAAGATAGCACGTTCTATTTGTCACCATGAAAGATTCTAAGAGAGGGGACAATTCAAAGTAAAAAGATGTACCTTACAAGACATTGTGATACTTCCCTCTTATGCCTAGGCTGCAGCGGCTGTATATATCCTCAAAGATGGCTCAACATATGACATGGCACACCGAAAGAGTACGTTGTCCCGATGATATGATCAGTCATCCTATCGATGGTGAAGCTTGGATTCACTTCAGTCGTACTCATCTTGATTTCTCAAAAAACGTGAGAAGTTTTTTGCCAAATAGCTGAGATATCGAGTTAGTGTCAATCGTTGAATATATATGTTTCTATTTACTCTATATTTTTATAATTGTTAATATTTTAACTACTCTGATTTACATATAGGTTGAACAAGGAATTATTACTGATCAAAGAATACAAGAGATAAGTTATGGCCCCTCGAAAGTTGTACGTGCCTATCTAGGATATATTATGAATGGATACAGATTTCACACGAGGGATTATGGATGAAGTAAGTCTATGATGAACAGTAGCGTATGTGTTAAGGGAAGCGCATATAATGAAGTGGAACTAGACTACTATGATATTCTTGAAAAAGTCATAGAATTTTAGTTTTTGAGACAAGATAATCATGTATACCTATTTAAGTGTCATTGGTTTGATCCTAATTCTGTTCGACATGACACAACTTATGGGATTGTCGATGTCAAACATAGGTCTAAACTTAATACATATGAACCATTCATTTTAGCGGCACAAGCCCAGCAAGTGTATTATTCAAGCTATCCATCGTTTAAGAATAAAGATTTGTGGGCAGTTTACAGGGTTAGAGTCAAACTTTTTCCCACTTATGAGTTAAATGTGAGTGAAAATGTCTCAGAGGTTGCCAGTGCCGAATATTTTTAATCAGACGAAGTTGGCGTTGTAGGTTCCATTCATATTAATCTAGACGAATCTGGTGAGCCACTGTCATTACGTAAGGGAGATGAAGTAGAAGAAGTCGATCCGATGGAGCTAAATGTTGATGTTAGAGGGGAGGAGGAGTCGGATGAAGAGACAAAGTTCGAATATGATGAGGCTACTATAGATGACGAAGATGAGGCTGAGTTAGATATATCATCCGCATGAGCTAGATAAATTTTGATAATTTAGTAAGATATTCCTACATTTTTGCATAATTTTTAATAACATTTGCCTAGCCTTATATAATTGTGGATTAATATGTATTAATTGTTTTATTCTTAATAAAGAAATGGTCCGAGGAGGTCGTAGTGGGAGTGGGAGGAGACAGGGTAGTGAGAGGGGCTCTACTCCCCCCTCTTTGGCGTCTTCTTCGGGCACAGGTATATCTATTCAAATTATTAGGTATATAAATATTTTAATTATTTACTAGCTTAAAAGATTTTTTTTATAGGTCCAAGTGTCGGTTCACGACCACCGCAGCAGACAGGTAGGTATACATGTCTATTTTGAAAATGCAATGAAATGTTGTGTGATTATATGTTTTACTTATGATATTTAATTCTTACAGGTCCTAGTGCCCTCCCACCATTTGTACATGCGCCACCCCCACCACCTCCTGCTGCAGATATGTATATTTTAATTTTTAGAAAAATATTTGTTTTACTTATGATATTTAATTCTTACAGGTCTCAGTGCCCTCCCATCACTTATATAGGTGCCACCCCCACCACCTCCCGCTGTAAGTATGTATATTTTAATTTTCAGCAAAATATTCATTTTAGTTATGATATTTAATTCTTACAGGTCCCCGTGCCCTCCCACCACGGCCACATGTGCCACCCCCAACACCTCCCACTATAGGTATGTATATTTTAATTTTCAGCAAAATATTCATTTTACTTATGATATTTAATTCTTACATGTCCCAGTTCCCTCCCACCACTTGTACAGGCGCCACCCCCACCACCTCCCGCTGCAAGTATGTATATTTTAATTTTTAGCAAAATATTTGTTTTACTTATGATATTTAATTCTTACAGGTCCCAGCGCCCTCCCACTACTTGAACAGGCACCACCCCTATCACCTCCCGATGTAGGTATGTATATTTTAATTTTCAGCAAAATATTTGTTTTACTTATGATATTTAATTCTTACAGGTCCCAGTGCCCTCCCAGCACATCCCGCTGTAGGGCACACCCCCACCACTCAGCCGCTTCAGGATGTCGACAGTCGTCACGAGGGAGGCACGACCCATGATGGACGTCGCCCGTGCTGGATCTCCGGGTAAATTTTTATGGTTATTACATTCATTATTTAGGCTTCAACTGTCTAATGTGAATATTTTGACATTTGTAATTACAGTACTAAATTTGAACCTTCCGATCCTGTCCGTCATTCTATCGATCTAGTAATGGCACAAGTGCCTAGGCCAGCATTATCTTTCAAAGAATTTCGATGGGCGTCCGGGATTCATTGTTCGACATGTTCTTAGTAAGTAATTACGTCATTTAATTCAAGTATTTTTCAAACTCAATTCACAACAGTATACTAACTGTAAAACTTAATTTATTTATAGCGGACTTATCAATTCATGAGTGGACATGACGCGGTGAGATGTCGTTCTGCCTGGGACTCTATTGTAAAGACAAATTATCGAAAGAAAATACATGAGGCCCGAGTAAAGGCTAAAAAAAATGCTGATGGGAGTGAAGATCGACAACTGTGGAAGGAGCATCGCCCTCTATGGATGAGGAAGGAGGAGTGGGAAATAGTATGTGACAAATTTGCTGACCCCAAGTGGATAGAAAAGTCCCAAAAATCCAAAATAAACAGGGTGTCACAACCGGACACAAATGTGCATACGAGTGGGTCCATCTCTTACGCGACTCATAAACAAAAAATGGTAAGTAATGTTTCAATTTATCTTCTTATATTTTATTAATATATATGACATTTTTTTACTATGAATTGTATAACAAGCTCTAGAGCTTAATCGAGCTCTGTTGTTCCTCGAGGTGTTTGACATAACACACAAAAAGAATGGGACAGATCAATTTGTTAGTGAGAGAGCTCGCTCAGTAGCGGTAAGTTTATCTACATATGCAAGTTCTACCGTTCATTTAAATATGATTGATTCATATGAAATTGACTAGTTATTTTATTCAATTTGTAAGAAATATATAGCAGAGCTGTGATAGAGAAGTATGGGGATGGAGATGCGCAACAATCGACGTTGGATCTTGCGGAATGGGTCGCAGCAGCTGGCGTATCGAAGAAAGGTCGGCTATATGGTTTTGGGGAGAGCCTGGACACTAGCGCGGTTATATAATCATGTGCGAGTTCAGGCGCTGCCCAAACCAGTACCAGTGCCTTCAGTACACCTCCACTCGGCCCCAGTACTTCTACCAGCGACGTCAGAGACATTGTCCGAGCGGAGAACTCAAATTTGCAATGGCAGATGGGAGCGGAGATGTCTATCTAGCAGGCAAGCATGTTGCAGGCAATCACTGGCCTCCTCTCCCAGGCGGTAATTCTCCCTCATGGATCCACCACCACGGCACATGCCCATCAGGTGAGTGTTTATTATATTTTTATTTTGACATAATTACTCAATTATAAAATTACTCAATTCAAAAACTAAGTTACTTTTCAAAACTAACTTACTTTAGAAGAATTTAGATAATTAGGGGTTCAGGGATTTAAATTTTAAAATACTCGCCTGATCGGCATGCTGATCATTCCAACATGACTTGGGAGGTAGAAGTGACTTGTGAGAGCTGACGGAATCCAAATCGGATATCCGATTTAAGCCTGGCGCTCAAATAACTAAGTTAGTTTTTAAAACTAACTTAGTTTAGAAGAATTCAGATAATTAGAGGTTCGGGGGTCCAAAATGTAAAATATTAGCTTGATCGGCATGCCGATCGTTCCGGCAGGACTTGGGTGGTAGAAGTGACTTGTGAGAACTGACGGAATCCAAATCAGATATCTGGTTTGAGCCCGGGGCTCAAATAACTCAATTCAAAACTAAGTTAGTTTTTAAAACTAACTTAGTTTAGAAGAAATTATATAATTAGGGGTTCGGGGGTCCAAAATGTAAAATACTTGCCTGATCGGCGTGCCGATCGTTCCAACAGGACTTGGGAGGTAGAAGTGACTTGTGAGAGTATAAGTGTTCATCTTGGTATCACTAGTAAACTTCCTTCTGTGTTTCTGTCCATTCCCTCAAATCTCTAATTGTTCAACCATTTCTCAAGGATGATGAATTTATATTTGTGCACTATAAGACTCATTAACTAATATTGTTGCCATCATCAAAAAGGGGGAGAATCTTACATTCTGTGTATTTTTATGATGTCAATGCAATATGGTTCATTGGCTAATAAAATAAGTCTTAATTGCATGTGCTCTGGTCGCTGGAGTTGCATCAAAGAAAGTGAGGAAGTTCTGAGAAATGGCAGATCAAATTAACCCCAAAACAAAGAAAAGTTACTGTGAAGGTATAGAAATTTAGACAAGCAATCTTTAGAAAAACTTTCAGCAAAGTTAGCAATACAAAATCAAGCCTCAAGATAAGTTTGGTCGACCAAACTATTCACTTCGGTCAATCGAAATTACCAGAAGAGAACTCAAGAGAACATGCGATCTGTTTGCCAGAAGAACGTCAACGTAGGATCACCACCACGTCGACGTAGTCATGCTTACTGAAGCAATTTCTAGAATTCTGCATCGACGTATCAAAGAAGTGCATCGACGCATCAAGAACAAAATCAGCCAATTAAGTCACACCTTGTCGAAGCGTTAGAGTGATGCATCGACGCACTAAGTCAAGGTTCGAATCTTAACTACAACCATGTCGAAGCACCAAGTAGCTTCATCGATGCACCAAGTCTGAAGCCAGAGTTTGAAGACAGCTGTTCGAAGGTTCTATCTTCACACAGCCTCGATGCATCTGAGGAGTGCATCAACGCACTCAATTCGGAACCAGCAATTAGAAGACAACTAGGTCGAAGCACCAGAAGGAGAAGTAAGTGTTGTCACCAGGATAAGTCGAAGCAGCAAGCCACTGACCCAACACATCAGTGGTAAGCAGATGTATCATTACATTCTGCCTCGACCTGAAGGCTTGTGCCTCGACGTATCTCATTCAATTTTTCAACGCACTTAAGGGAGAAACATACTCTGATAGTTCAAGTGGGATTAACGGTCTCTTAAGGATTAATTATGATCACTTGAGTGTTTAGAGAGGATATTTAAGAAGATTTGCACTGACAATCAGAAAATCATCCTGAGCTCATGAACCTAGCCAAATCACGTGCCGGTGCTCCCATGAAAGTTTTGGCATGAAAATTACATCACATGTGGTAGATTTCTGGAAAGTGCATATGATCTTCAGAATATTCCTTTTTCCATGTGGACCAATAGATTATTTTGGCTGATCAAAATCTCGAGTGGACAAGAGTGGAAGACAATACCCTGTTATATAAATATCAACCGCTCCGTTCAAGAGAGGCTGCTGAAGCTGCTGCCTTCGTGGCCATTGGAAATTCAGAGAGAGCACTTCGAGAGAAGGAAGAGAGAAATCCACCTCGAGAAGAAGAGAGAAATTTGAGTGCATCCAGTCCATCTCTTCTGGAGATTGCTAAAATTTGAAGCTAAATTGTTCATTGTCTATTTTTCGGATCGAATTCTTTTGTTTATTCTATTTTTCTTTCTATCCTTCATTTAAAACTTGTTTGTGGTTCCCTCTGAGTACTATCAAAGGAAGGGAGAGTATTCTCCGGAGTCCCCTCTGTGCATCAGAGGAAGAGAGGTTCAAACCTCTGGTTATGTGAGCTGCAGGGTGCAGTTCACAGGGTTCCCTCTGCGATCGTAGAGGAAGGGAGGTTGTTCCTCCGGGTTCCTTTTGGAAATCCAGAGAAGTGAGGAGTGTGTTCCTCGGGGGTGAAGCTGTGGTTACAGCCGTTGTCACAGACTTAGTCTACTGTTTGCTTTGTTGAGCAAGGAAGCCTCACTCTAAGGGAGTGAGGGGTGGATGAAGATTGCGGGTAGCAATCAAACAACCTAAAATTGCCTATCTCATTTGTGGTGTGTGTTCTTAATTATCTCTTGCAATTGTACACAACAAGGGAGTATATCAAAAGACATGGTGGGAAAGATAGGCTACGCCTATCCGGAACATCGCCCCTTACGTGAGGAGATCCTTCGTTCAAACCTCTGCCTAGTATTGTCCCTGGCTTGTGATTAATTGGCATTTGTTGTTCTGTTTGATAGTTAGGTTGAGTGTAGTGCTTCTGCTATTTTACTGCATCCTTTATTGCATATGCGTATATGCTACTTGCTTGGTTGCCTGAATTGATCGATGTGGTGAATGATACCTTCTTGAGTGCTAGATCTAAGCACAGTACTTGAGAATTTTTAATTTGTGACGTTTTTGGAAGTATATCTATTCATTCCACCCCCTTCTAGTGTTGAATACGTGTGCACCATGATTACTGTTATGGTTTTGATGATAGCAACTACTATAAGTCACACTGTGGTGCATCTGTTTAAACAATCAGTCATTTCATCGAACATGTTGTGTGCATGAGCAGTGCATGATTTTGATAGCAAATACTAAGTCACACTGTGTTTGCATATGACGTCATTGTGCATATGTTTAAACAGTTAGTCATTTCATTGAACAGGTTGTGTGCATGAGCAATGCATCAGTGCATACCACTGTTCCTATCTTGCATTGGTTCATTCATATAGTCGGTGCATCTCTTACGCTGCTACACATAAAGTCTATACATTCTCCATGCATCTTCATTAACAAGTCTATACATTGGCATTGGTTGCATAGCTTGCCAGGCAAAGTCTATACATTCTCCATGCATCTTCATTACTAAGTCTATACATCCTTCAGCAGCAAGTCTGTACATTCTTCAGCAGTAAGTCTGTACATCCTTCAGCAGCAAGTCTATACATCAGCAAGTCTATACAGCCAGCAAGTCTATACATCAGCAAGTCTATACAGCCAGCAAGTCTATACAACAGCAAGTCTATACAGCCAGCATGTCTATACAGCCAGCAAGTCTATACATCATGCAAACACAAAGTCTGTACGTTGGCTGCTAGCACAAACTCAAAGTCTATACGTTGGACTAAGTCTGTACATTGGACAAAGCCTATGCGTTGGACAAAATCTGTACATTGTACAAAGTCTATACTTTGGACAAAGTCTGTACGTTGCTGAACATGAAGTCTGTACGTTGGCTACCTAGCATAACTCAAAGTCTATACGTTGCTGCACACAAAGTCTGTACGTTGGCTGCATGCACAACTCAAAGTCTGTACGTTGCACAACACGAAGTCTGTACGTTGTGGCATATGAAGTCTGTACGTTGCTGCAGATAAAGTCTATACGTTGGCTGCATGCACAAAACAAAGTGTGTACGTTGCACAAGACAAAGTCTGTACGTTGGCTGCTAGCATAACTCCAAGTCTGTATGTTGGTTGATGGCTGCAACACAAGTCTATACATTGCGTTCTGTTGTGTTCATGCATCAAGTTACCAAGTCTGTACGTTCATGAAGCAAGTCTGTACAAGCTCATGCATGCTCAAGGTGCAAAGTCTGTACAGAGTTCATACATGCACACAAAATCTACACGTCCAAGCCTTGATGCAAAGTCTATACAACAACTACAAGCTTCATTCAAATAGCCAAGGCCACTGCACAAGATGAGAGTCAAAAGACAAAGATTCAGTTGGTACTTTCTAGACCAACAAGGATGAAGTTACAGACATGAACATGCTGCTAATGGACACAAGTGACGGAGCTGAAGCGGCTAACGAACCGACCCTGGATGGACCGGGGTATGCCCAGCTGGCGGTCGACCTCCAGCACAGGGGCGGTCGACCGCCCCAGCCACGGATTGCCCATCTGTAGTTCTTTCAGCTGTAGGTCAACCACCAGCCCGTAGCGATCGACCGGAAATCCCAGGGACCATCCGTCTACAGCATGTTTCAGTAGAGGTCGACCGCCAGCCCCGAGCCAACCAATGTTGACTTTATTTTCCACTTCGAAAAGGGCCATTCAACATGGATTTGTTTAATCCAAAAGTCACCTAATCACCCATGATTTGTGGATCTGGTCTGGGGCTTGTCTATAGACCATTCAAAGTCTATAAAACCAATACAAGAGGGTTACAAACCCTAGTTGATGTAGTTGATGAAGTGAATCAAAGAGAGCTCAAGGGAGGCCATTTCGAGGGTACTGTAGCACCTGCGTGAACAGTACTTCGGGCTAGAGTTCTTCATCCTTCCAAGGTGATTCAAGCTCAGATCTGAAGCCAAGCAACCTCCAAGCAAGCAAGAAGCATTCAAGGCTCTCAAAGGTGATCAAAGCTACATCAATACACCTCTTCATCAACTCAAGGAGATTCAAGAAAAGATCAAGCTACATCAAATATTCTTCTTCATCAACTCAAGAAGATTCAAAGGAAAGATCAAGCTACATCCTATATTTACTCCATCAACTCAAAAGGATCAAAGGAAGATCAAATCCTCAACAGATTCAAGATCCAACAATCTCAGACAAGATCTAATTCATTCTAGCATATCTTCATATCTTGTTTGAGCTTGTTCATCTTGTTTCTTTCTTCATTTCATTCAATCTATTGAAACTGAAGATCGTCCCTACCGGTGGTAGTAGGAAGGCAATCGGGAGTTCTCCGATCTGCGGTGTAGCCGTCCCTGCCGGCTTTGTGTGTAGGAAGACATAAAGAGGGTTTTCTCTGTTCTATGGTTTGGGGCGTGTCCCCGGTCAAGCTGTGAGTCAGCAAGGAAGCCTCACCGGGTTTTGGTGAGGGGTGGACGTAGGTTGCGGGGTTGCAACCGAACCACCTTAAAAACCTCTGTGTTGTGGGTTGTTCTTCGTGTGTGATTGCTCTATCTCTTCTACCCCCATTCACAGGTTCGTGTGCTTTCAAACTTGGTTATCTTATTTTATACACTCAAGCTCTCATAATTGCATCTTGGTTGATCACCACTGCATTCACACACATATGAACTTTGAGTGATCAATATAGCACACACACACGTACGGTTGTTGCAAGCTATTGCATGCTCTATGCCACTCTACTTAATTCCGATATGCATTATGTCTAAGTGATTCATTCACTTTATAGGAGTGGTTTATGCTTCCGATAGCTAAGAGTTTTAAATAGGCCAAAGCTTTTGATAGGATCTATTCAACCCCCCCTTCTAGATCTGTTTACACCTCGCGGGACCCAACAAGTGGTATCAGAGCGAGGCTCTGTCATTCCCAGATCCAACGATCTGCAGGGAAAGATCCCAGTGTTTGTTATTTAGATGGCTTCATATGCTACACATGCTTCGATGGCTTCTCCGCCCATTTATGATGGTTCAGATTTTTCTACATGGGTTGGAAGAATGTTCATCTATGTTAGCTCCATAGATCCACAATTGTGGACTCTTATATACAATGGTCCTCATGAGCTGCCATCAAATTCAATTGATTGGTTAGCCGAACATGAGACCAAACACAATGATAATCATCTTGCATATAACTTAATTACAGCTGCAGTTGATCTAAGACTAACTCATCTTGTGTCCTCTTGCAGCACAGCCAAGCAAGTATTGGACAAGTTGGTGAAAATTCATGAAGGGAAAGAACAAGAGCAAGAATGTTTCATGGCCGACCGCGCAGAACAGTCCGACAATACATCCTCATCACAGGTAAACTCTGACTCCGAGGAATTCACTTTTGAAGAACTTATGGAAGCCTAAGATGAGTTGATTACTCAATACAAAAAGGTAAAATCAGAAAACAAAAAATTGAAAAAGGATCTCAAGAAAATCAACCAAAATGAAAGCTCGTTTTGTAAAAAGTGTTCTATTTTTAAAGAGCTTAACGACACTCTCTCAGTTGATCTAGATACGTATAAACAAAGCATTGCATGTCTAAGGGAAGAAAATGAAAATCTTCATGATGAAATCACTAGGTTGGAAGAAATTGTAATAAAACTTCAAAACCAACCTAAGTCAATCTCTAATGATCAAACTATGGCCGATGGGCTAATCTATCATGAGAGGTTGATTGAAGAAAATAAAAATTCTGTTTCATGCTCTACTAACTTTGTATGTGAAAAATGTTCATTATTGAGAAACATAAATGTTGGTCTTCATGATGATTTTGAATGGCAACAAAATCTGATTGATTCTCTGAAAGAAGAGAATAGAGAGTTGTTAGAAAAGAAAATTGAACTTGAACAAGCTGAAGAAGAATTGTATGAAAAATTGGCTACATATGAAAAAGACAAATCTGTCATTGAAGATCACTCTGAAACTGTGAATGCTTTAGAACAACAAAATCAAAATCTTAAAGCAGTAAACGCCATGCTCAATGAGCAATTAGCAGCATGCGAAGAGGGACTTGTTGAATCTAAACAGCACATTTCCTCACTTGAAAATGAAATTCAAAGTTTGAATGATTTCCTGTCAATGTTTGCCCAAATCCAAGATTCTGGCTCACCGGAAGGCACCACTTCTTGTGGTCACCAAAAAGGGCACACTGCTCGAAAGAAAAGTAAAATTCAGCATGCTTATCCAAACATGCACCATAACATGTCCAATGCTAAATACCATGCCTTCCACAAAATGAATGTCAATTGTTATTATTGTGGTAAACATGGTCACACTGTGCATGATTGTTTTATCTTGAGAAATGATGAGCTTAGAGCAGGAGATCAAGTGAAAGGACAAGGAAAGAAACATGTCAACATTGGCAGAGGGGCTGGTCAGCAGAACTCTGCATAGAATCGCATGGAGAATCAGAAGTGTCGACATTCTCATTCAGACAGGTCGACACTCCCCATGGTCTTCAACAAAAATGCTTCTCTTTGCTGCCTTCATTATGGTAAGACTGGTCACACTGACCAAGAATGCTGGCATCTGAAAGAAAGACACCACCCTCATACAATAAAAGGTAAGAATCACGCTCATCCACAAAAGCATAGTCCACATGCACACACACATGAACATAAAACGAAAAATCAATCTTTTGTGTGCTGTTTCTATTGTGGGAAAAATGGGCATGAGATATATGATTGCCTCACAATGAGGGAGGATGATGTGATTCCTCTGAAAAAGATGGGCCAAGATGCTAAACATGTTGCTAAACCACAAGGACCCAAGCAAGCTTGGGTACCTAAAAATTTCAAATGAGAATTTTGGGTGCAGGATGCCTTGGAGCTGAGAAATGAATGGTCAGGTAAATAAAAGCTCAAGGCACAGGTATGTAATTTTTTTTTTTATGTTTAGTCTTAACATGTAGATATTGCATCATACGTCTTGCCAATGTCATTAGATTCTGCAAACTGAATTGCTCTTTGAAATGCAAAACCCCCATGGTGTGAGATGAACTTTTGAGCTAAATAGCTTGTTCACACCATGCTTGATTTTAGCTATTTAACTCATGAAAAACTTGTTATGCTGATGAAGTTAATGTGATGATGAGTTGCATAAGTCTTACTATCAGCCACATCAAATGCTTGGATTTTGGTTTTGATGATGCATGTCATGGCTACATTTTCAACTCGTTATTCATATTAGCATTATTCAAAAGGAGGAGTCTAGCAATTGACATCATCATGTTGCATTCAGTTCAAAATCAATTGTGAATGATTCGTGTTTGCATCATATTGTGATCACACATACCTTAATGCACATCATGCTTAGTAGACACAAAAATGCACAATTATTTTGCAGCATCTTCATCGCATTGTGTATTCACATAAGTCTTAGGCTGCATAATTCATTGCCAACCCATGCATGTATTCAGGGGGAGTCAACATCAATCTAGCTTGAATCATTTTACATCATATCATTCTTGCATGGCCATGATATATCAAATGTTAATGTATGGAAGGGCAGGTTATACTTGCCTCAAAGCACTCAATATGCGTGAGGTTTCACCTCCGCCAAGTACCATGCGTCACTGTCGCACATAGGCCATATAGCTAGGGGGAGTTATCTTCTTGAGGCATTCGTGCATATGGTTCATATTCATTATGTTGCATTTCATAAGTGTAAAATCATGCATTATGTTGGTTCATGCATTTCATATTTGTTCAGGTCAACCCCTGCATGGTTCAAGTAAACATCTCCTTGACATTTGTCATTCTAGTTGACTGCCTACATAACTCATTGAGTGCATTCATTGCATATTCTTAGGGGGAGTCGTGTTGTTTTTTCTTGGTTCATCTGTCCTTTTTGCATCTGAACCTCAATGGCCTCCAGTGTGATAATAAGTTCAAGTGACAGACATCACTACGGTGTAAGAGCTTTCTATTATATGCCCTAATGATTGTCCATTCACTGAAAATGGTTCAGATTTAATGATTTCCTTGTAGTTCTGATATATCTTGTTTGAAATCATCTATGTTCTGTAGTTTTAATAGACTTTAATTAAAGACTGAATGTTATGTCTTGAATGACTACCCTGAAATCTGAAAATCCAGACTTCATGACAATCTTGGTGATACTCTAGAGCTTAGTATTGTTTCTAAACATCTTGATGAGCTGGAATACTTGAAAATCAATTTGCAGAGTAATGATATTGTTGCACGGAGAAATATGTCACGTCATCAAATCAAGTGACGAATGATATGTCATGATGTGCCTCTATTATCTCTGTCTTAATTACATTTAGACTCTAGGCAGAGCAATGGCATAATTACTGAGAAATATATTCTCTCATCAAAGAAATGAGATCGAATATGTCATGACGTGACTTTGCTATCTCTGTTTATTTTGAAGCATAACAGTCAGTCTTACCAAATACCTAGGAATACTGGCGTCTAAACAACGTGTATTCTTACGGTTAAGAGACATGTACTAGACTAGACTGCTCATAAAATATGAGTCTTGTGCCTTCAAATGCAAAAGATACTGAAAATCACATTTGCTGTTATCATAAAATTCCATGATCTAATCATGATTGTTTAGCCTCAATACTAGTTTTTATGCTATTTCCTTTGTAGTTCTTGAATATGGATGTATAAGACAAGGGAAGGTTAAACATTGTCATGATATGCGCTTCTAGTTCATTTCTATTAAACCATGGATGTCGATGCCTTTTGAACTCTATTGATGATCTTGGTTTTCATTAGCTTTGAACCATATATACTGCTCTCGGCATGTTTCCAATTTCCATATAATGGCTTGCTCTTCCACTACCATTCCACTCTGATCTCTAGGACTTTTGTCAACCACTGTACCGTATCCCTCCTTTTTGCTGTTGGCAAAGGGGGAGAATGTCTTGTTGTGAGTCCTTGCTGTGGACTTGGGAGAAAGGGGGAGATGTTGCCTAATGTTGCCTTTGTGCATTGTCAAAGGGGGAGAGTGCATTGTGGATATGGGAGAATCCAAGGGGGAGAGAACCTTCATTTATGATGAGGGTTTATGCATAGCATTCATACACTTTACTTCTCCATGCATACGTATATCCATGCATACATATCTGCATTCACATGCTTCACTATCATGGATCTTGAGCTGCACATGTTACATATGTCATAAACTTTGCTGTCTTGGCTATTTTTGCCATATAATGACTCACAGTGTTGCCATCATCAAAAAGGGGGACAATGTTGAATATGTGTGTACCATGATTACTATTATGGTTTTGATGATAGCAACTACTATAAGTCACACTGTGGTGCATCTGTATAAGCAATCAGTCATTTCATCGAACATGTTGTGTGCATGAGCAGTGCATGGTTTTGATAGCAAATACTAAGTCACACTGTGTTTGCATATGACGTCATTGTGCATCTGTTTAAACAGTTAGTCATTTCATCGAACAGGTTGTGTGCATGAGCAATGCATCAGTGCATACCACTGTTCCTATCTTGCATTGGTTCATTCATATAGTCGGTGCATCTCTTACGCTGCTACACATAAAGTCTATACATTCTCCATGCATCTTCATTAACAAGTCTATACATTGGCATTGGTTGCATAGCTTGCCATGCAAAGTCTATACATTCTCCACGCATCTTCATTACTAAGTCTATACATCCTGCAACTCAAAGTCTATACATCCTTCAGCAGCAAGTCTGTACATTCTTCAGCAGCAAGTCGGTACATCAACAAGTCTATACAGCCAGTAAGTCTATACCTCAGCAAGTCTATACAGCCAGCAAGTCTATACAGCCATCAAGTCTATACATCAGCAAGTCTATACATCCTACAAACTCAAAGTCTGTACGTTGACTGCTAGCACAAACTCAAAGTCTATACGTTGGACTAAGTCTATACGTTGGACAAAGTCTATGCATTGGACAAAGTCTGTACATTGGACGAAGTCTATACGTTGGACAAAGTCTGTACGTTGCTGAACATGAAGTCTGTACGTTGGCTGCCTAGCACAACTCAAAGTCTATACGTTGCTGCACACAAAGTCTATACGTTGCTGTAGATGAAGTCTGTACGTTGGCTACATGCACAACTCAAAGTCTGTACGTTGCACAACACGAAGTCTGTACGTTGTGGAAGATGAAGTCTGTACGTTGCTGCAGATGAAGTCAATACGTTGGCTGCATGCACAAAACAAAGTATGTACGTTGCATAAGACAAAGTTTGTACGTTGGCTGCTAGCACAACTCCAAGTCTGTACGTTGGTTGATGGCTGCAACACAAGTTTATACATTGCGTTCTGTTGTGTTCATGCATCAAGTTACCAAGTCTGTACGTTCATGAAGCAAGTCTGTACAGGCTCATACATGCTCAAGGTGCAAAGTCTGTACAGAGTTCATACATGCACACAAAGTCTACACGTCCAAGCCTTGATGCAAAGTCTATACAACAACTACAAGCTTCATTCAAATAGCCAAGGCCACTGCACAAGATGAGAGTCAAAAGACAAAGATTCAGTTGGTACTTTCTAGACCAACAAGGATGAAGTTACAGACATGAACATGCTGCTAATGGACACAAGTGACGGAGCTGAAGCGGCTAACGGACCGACCCGGGATGGACCGGGGTCTACCCAGCTGCCGGTCGACCGCCAGCACAGGGGCGGTCGATCGCCCCAGCCAGGGATTGCCCGTCTGCAGTTCTTTCAGCTGCAGGTCGACCGCCAGCCCGTAGCGGTCGACCGAAAATCCCAGGGACCATCCGTCTATAGCATGTTTCAGTAGAGGTCGACCGCCAGAAGCTGTAGGTCGACCGCCAGCCCCGAGCCAACCAATGTTGACTTTGTTTTCCACTTCGAAAAGGGCCATTCAACATGGATTTGTTTAATCCAAAAGTCACCTAATCACCCCTGATTTGTGGATCTGGTCTGGGGCTTGTCTATAGACCATTCAAAGTCTATAAAACCAATACAAGAGGGTTAGAAACCCTAGTTGATGTAGTTGATGAAGTGAATCAAAGAGTGCTCAAGGGAGGCCATTTCGAGGGTACTGTAGCACCTGCGTGAACAGTACTTCGGGCTGGAGTTCTTCATCCTTCCAAGGTGATTCAAGCTCAGATCTGAAGCCAAGCAACCTCCAAGCAAGCAAGAAGTATTCAAGGCTCTCAAAAGTGATCAAAGCTACATCCATACACCTCTTCATCAACTCAAGGAGATTCAAGAAAAGATCAAGCTACATCCAATATTCTTCTTTATCAACTCAAGGAGATTCAAAGGAAAGATCAAGCTACATCCTATATCTAATCCATCAACTCAAAAGGATCAAAGGAAGATCAAATCCTCAACAGATTCAAGATCCAACAATCTCAGACAATATCTAATTCATTCTAGTATATCTTCATATCTTGTTTGAGCATTTTCATCTTGTTTCTTTCTTCATTTCATTCAATCTATTGAAACTGATGATCGTCCCTACCGGTGGTTAGTAGGAAGGCAATCGGAAATTCTCTGATCTGCGGTGTAGCCGTCCCTGCTGGCTTTGTGTGTAGGAAGACAAAAAGAGGGTTTTCTCTATTCTGTGGTTTGGGGCGTGTCCCCGGTCAAGCTGTGAGTCGGCAAGGAAGTCTCACCGGGTTTTGGTGAGGGGTGGACGTAGGTTGCGGGGTTGCAACCAGATCACCTTAAAAATCCCTGTGTTGTGGGTTGTTCTTCGTGTGTGATTGCTCTATCTCTTCTACCCCCATTCACAGGTTCGTGTGCTTTCAAACTTGGTTATCTTATTTTATACACTCAAGCTCTCATAATTGCATCTTGGTTGATCACCACTGCATTCACACACATATGAACTTTGAGTGATCAATATAGCACACACACACGTACGGTTGTTGCAAGCTATTGCATGCTCTGTGCCACTCACTTAATTCCGTTGTGCATTGTGTCTAAGTGATTCATTCACTTTATAGGAGTGGTTCATGCTTCCGATAGCTAAGAGTTTTAAATAGGCCAAAGCTTTTGACAGGATCTATTCAACCCCCCTTCTAGATCCGTTTACACCTCGCGGGACCCAACATCTAGATCTCATCTCTTTTCTCTATCACTCATTGGGTGTGCAGCCCTCTCCCTCCCTCTGGACGGTAGCTGCAGCAGGCAGAGCAAATGTGGCAGCGGTCACAGGTGATGATGGCAGCATGCTTCTCCCTAGCATGATGACATCTCAGGCCTCTCCCCAGTGTGCAGGTGATGGTGGTCGGCAGGCATAGCAGGTGGCGTGCGGTGGGCTCACTCATCCCTGGGCTCCTATAAAACCCATCAACTCACCCCTCCACAGAAGACTCTTCTCCGCCCCCTCCGGAACTTCTCTCCCCCTCTCTCCTTTTTTTTCCTCTCTTCTCTTCCCCGGTGAGTCTCCCCTCCCCCTGTAAAACTTCTCCCTTCTTCCCCTTCTTCCTTCCCTTCTCCTCTCCCCCTTCACTTCACCTCAGTCTGGAACCCCTGTTTTGAATAGGGCCGACGGCGGCTCTCTCCTCCCTTACCCTCTCTATTATGCTCTCTCCTATCCTCCCAGCGTAAACTCTCTTTCTGTTCTCATCCTGATGGGGGCATCCCTTGCCCTTCACATTTTTTTGAGGCTCAAAATATTTACCGACATGTGCCATTGTGTTCATCTTATTTTTCTGAGTCTAGTCATGTAATTTTCATATTTTATGAGAGTCATGGTTATGTAATTTTCCATTTATTTGTGTCTAGTACCTAGGTTAGGCAGTCATTTACCTAAGTTGATTGTCATTGTAGTACCCCAGAATTTATATATATAATTTTTGAATTATAAAATAGTTTTCTAGAAATTATAAAGGCCTAAATAAATTAATGAAGGATTATTAGTTTAATAAGTCATTATAAGGCTCAATTAGGCTAATTAGTTAACCTAGCCTATCTAATTATTATCCAAAAGGTTAATGGACTAAGTCCATTAAGTTTGGCCCATATTCTAGAAGGGTAATTGACTTATTCCCGTATTTTAAGGATAAATACTAATTATATAAGATAATTATATGGATAAATGAATAAAAGAGTTTTATCAAATTGAAACTCTATATACGTTACATGTAACGGTCTATCGGGCGACCGCCACAGCCCTGTAACGCACCTAGACACAACTGTTACAACCTACAGATTCCGTAAGGTGAGGAAATTGTAAAAAGATTGGAACTTTGAAATCCTATCTACAAGAGATCGACTTAGGGAAGCTTATAACATTACTAAGGATTCTTGGGATTAGGTTCTGACAAATTAAGGACTCTAGAATCGATCTAATCTTCAAACCCTAGTCAAAACCCTATAAATAGGACCTAGTTCTGAACTGAGCGACCCTTACTTTTGGCTCGTGAAGAATCAAGGTAAGGAGTCATAAATTCGGGTAAGTTCTTTAGAAGCTTTTGTTTAGTATACTTTAGACTAATGGTTCTCCAAATTTCGTGCTAGGAGATCAAGCAACCAAGGAGATAGAAGCTTCCAAAGTTACTGATTCAACCTTATCAACCCAGGAATCTGAACGCAAGTCCCCTGAAGATCAGGACATTAGGACGTCTAAACGAGGTAATTAGAACTCAATCCTTTAGAACCTTTTGTTCCCAATAGTTTCATCTTCTTACCCTCAAAATTTCACATCCTTAGGTCAAGAGGCTGAGGAAATAGAGCATATTGAAGTTGCTGATTTATCACAAGAAGTCCAAGGGTCTAAGGGTAGCACCTAGCATCAAATTTGAAGTTTTAAGGTTCTAAAAGAGGTAGGTTATCTCATGATTGGTAAAAACAACTTGTTAGGAATAAAAGCCCTCTGATTGTACTTGATTTCATGCATTATAGACTAAGAATTTCATGATTTCCTAGTTCTATACATTCATGTATTTCTTAGCCCTAAATGGAAATTTAAAAAGATATTATCCTATCTATTCACTAAACCTATGCATATAGTTGGCCTATACTTCGTTTTCATGACTAGGACAGTGGTAGTATGTTGATTTCCAGGCATGTTATGTTTTCATAAACCTTCACTTTAGTTTACTGCCAGCAGGTTCTCTAACACACTAACGTGAGACCGTCACATGCATGTAACGGCCTTACGATAGACCGTCACAACCTGTTATGCTTTTATTTATTCTATTGTCTCTGACGCACCCTAGCAGGAGCGTTACACAACTGTAATGGCTCCTCGATAAACCGTCACACCCTGTAACGCACCTATCCTAAACCGTCAGACACCTGTGTTCTGTCAGCCCAAGGCAGAATAATAACCAGTTAAGTTTACTTATAAATAAGCTTAGATAGCTAAGTTTGGACCTATTATCATGACTTTGAGTTTAGTTTCTGATTCATAATCAAATTGCATGATTAATGTGTCTTAGGTTATTTTAAGTTATGCTAATTTCATTGGCTAAAACTCTATAGTTTTGTATTCTAAATCATGATTTTTCCAATGTTGTATTGACGGAGTTTTATCTTGGTTACACATTCTTTCCTATCTATAGAGTCATTTTTTTAAGTATATGGCACATATTTCGGTATGTTATCCATTAGTTCACTTTACACTATAGGAACACTATTCTTGGACATGAGGACCTCTCTATTGGATATTCCTTCCAATGAACTAGGAAATCTTGTTTCAAGGCCTCCGTAATTCTCCGCGAGCCTGGGATTCCCACTAGGATGCCGAGTTGGTTGTACCATTAAAGCCCATTGATTAGATTACACTATCGATATTTTTGGTTATCAGTAATGTAACGGCTCTATGTTGGACCGTCAGGCACAAGTAACGGCCCAATATATGACCGTCACATTCCACTGAGTCTGATTTCTTGGTTCTGGATTCAGACTAATGTAACGGCCCAATACTGGAGTGTCACATCATGTAACGGCCCAGTACACGACCGTCACACTGCTTGAGTATTTTAACCCAAGGTGGACCAAGGGTTGATATTCCAAGGTTCTAAATAGACTCTTGATGATCTAGAACTTATCATATTGATCAAGAAACCTAATATAATGAATGGAAGATAAAGAACGTATCGTTATGCTGCCGATTTATTTCCATAAGCATAACCTTGCTTAAGTCATTCTTGATTTCTCATGATTCTTATTGAAGCATTCATTCATTGAATTTTTGTTATCATGAGCTTATTGAACTTATTACATTCTTGGCCATATTTTATTGTTAACATGCATAGAAGTAACTTGATTTATACTTGAAGATGCGATCAAGCACTAATTATGTTCAAGGGCTCTATGCTAGTCCCCTCGGCTGATTGTCGAAAACATACTATTGTATAAACCGTGGGGTATGATGCTACTGGCGTCGCATTGCGCTGGGAGTACTTTCTCTATAAATAAGTGAAAATCCACGGCACGACATGACATTCTTGTACATGACTTTCTTGCTTGATATTCCACAGAAATTCACGAAGTACTTGCTCATAAGTAAAAGATACTAGAGTGATGATTATGTGGCTTGCTAGTACATTCTTGATACATTCTTGTTCATGAAAGGTCAATATCATGTTCTTGTTACATTCTTGCTAGTTCGTACTTGCTCTCATTCTAACTTACTTGATCATCTTGTTACTTTGGCTTAATTGCATGATTGATCGCATTCACATAATTTTTACCTTATTCTTTAGAGCTAAATTATTAATTACTTTAATAGTGCCTTCATGTTGATGCGAAGATATCTACTGGGCAAGTGTGCTCATTGCCTATTTCTAATCTTTTCAGGAGATGGAAGTGATTCGAATTTGGATTCGGGTTATACAAGTAGCGGGTCCGAAAGCGAATGAAAGTATTGTCAAGATGAGAGTGAAGACTTAGGAAAGTCTATAATGTTTAGATTGAGTCTATGTAATTTTCCTATTTCTTGAGTCTAGTACATAAGAGAAGTTGAATTAGTGATTGTAAGTGAGGGTTCAATTTGATTATCAATGAAATGAAGTTGATGTTTGAATATATATTGTGCAATTGCATATTTATGTGTGATTGTCTTGCGCTCTGATCATTCTTGCTCGCAAGAGGCTTACCATGCCGGCTGTTCGCGCTCCCCGAGTTAGTCTTCCGCTGTAATAAAGGCTCGGGGCGTGATAGTTAAGTTGTATCAGAGCATAAGTCTCAGGACTTAGGAAGAAGAATCATGTCATAGGATAAGTCCAAGGTTTAAGGACCCCTACCTATGAACTAAGGAAGAAATTCCATACCCGTGTGAGAATTGGGTAGAGCCCAGGATAAGATAATTAATTAGCCTTAAGATGGATTTTTCATTCCAATTTCATGAGAAATAACAAGTTGTTATATTTCTCTCAGGTACCTTATGGCTCATCGTGTAGATTGGGATGGTATGCAACAAACAGTTGCCGGCCTTACTCAGGCATTGCAAACCTAGTATGCCTTGACATGAAAGGTTATGATGCCATTTTAGGGGTAGATTGGCTTGTAGATCATGATGCTTATATCAATTGCCGAAATAGGATTATATCCTTTCAAAAGCCCGGTCTTCCAAGATTCTCTTTTCTTGACATCAAGTACAAGAAACACCCCACTATCATATCCTCACTTCACGCTTGCAAACTTATCTCGCGATGATGTAAAGCTTTTCTTGCTTCTGTCATTATTACCGAATCCAAAGAAATTAACATAGCAGACATCCCTATTGTAAATGAGTTCCCAGACGTGTTTCCATCAGAACTACCCAGTTTACCGCCCGAGAGGGAAGTGAACTTCACCATTGAACTCATTCCAGGAGCAGCACCTGTTTCTATAGCCCCTTACAGGATGTCCCCCATGGAGCTTAAGGAATTGAAAAGGTAGTTGCAGGAACTACTAGACAAGGGCTTCATCAGACCCAGCACATCTCCTTGGGGTGCGCAGGTTCTATTTGCCAAGAAGAAGGATGGTTCTATCAGGCTATGCATAGATGACTGGCGACTGAATCAACTCACAATTAAAAATAAGTATCCGTTGCCGCGTATTGATGAGCTCTTCGATCAGCTTTCAAGAACAAAATATTTCTCTAAGATTGACCTCAGATCAGGTTATCATCAGCTTAGAATTAAAGAAGAGGACAATTATAAATCGACTATTCGAAGTCGTTATGGCCACTATGAATTCATAGTGATGCCGTTTGGGTTAACTAATGTCCCAGCATCATTCATGCAACTTATGAACAATGTCTTCCAGCTATATCTGGACCAGTTCATCATCGTCTTCATTGATGACATCTTGATATATTCCAAGATGAAAGAGGAACATGAACAACATTTCAAAATAGCTTTACAAACACTTAGAGAACACAAGCTTTATGCCAAACTCAAGAAGTGTGAATTCTGGCTCGAGGAAGTCTCATTCCTAGGCCACATTATTTCAAAAGAAGGTATTGTTGTGGATCCTTCTAAGGTAGAAGCTGTCAAGAATTGGAGTCGGCCAACGATTGTATCTGAAGTAAGAAGCTTTCTAGGTCTAGCTGGTTATTATAGAAGATTCATTAAGGACTTCTCAAAAATTGTGGTTCCTTTAACTAGACTTACTAGAAAAGAAAATCATTTTGTCTGGTAAGAGGAATGTGAGAAGAGTTTCCAAACTCTTAAGAATCATCTTACGACAACCCCTATTTTATCACTACCAATGGAGGGTGGTGGATTCGAAGTGTATACGGATGCGTCTAGCATTGGCTTAGGATGCGTTCTCATGTAGAATGGAAAAGTAATCTGTTATTTCTCAAGACAATTGAAACGTCACGAGGAAAACTATCCCGCACATGATCTGGAATTAGCAGCGGTTATTTTCGCTTTGAGAATTTGGCGTCATTATCTTTATGGAGAAAAGTTCACGGTCTACTCGGACCCCAAAAGCCTGAAATATTTATTCTCACAAAAAGTGCTTAACATGAGGCAGAGGAGGTGGTTAGAATATCTCAAAGACTTTGATTTTGCTATTCAATATCATCCTTGCAAGGCTAATGCTGTAGCAGATGCACTCAGCAGAAAACCAATGGGTATGCTATCAAGTCTTATGATAAGTGTAACTAACCTTGTTCCTCAATTTGCTCAATTGAACTTAGATATTGACATAAAGGAAGAAGATTGTTTCATAGCTAATATCCGAGCTCAACCTACATTGATAGAAGATCTGGTCAAGCTACAAAATGATGATCCTATATTACTAGAAATTAAAGCCAATATGGAACAAAGGCCGGAATTTTCTATTTCAAATGACGGAAGATTGTTATTTAAGGGCCGAATATGTGTACCAGATCATGAGACTACGAAGAAACTAATCCTAGATGAAGCGCATAATTCCAAATGTACAATTCATCCAGGAGGAACAAAGATGTATCAAGATCTCAAAAGAAATTTCTGGTGGCCCAATATGAAGAGAGAGATAGCTAATTTCATGTCCCGTTGTCTCACCTGCCAACAAGTAAAAGCAGAACATTTTAGACTCGCAGGTAAATTACACCCCTTGAGTATTCCCGAATGGAAATGGGAGAGTATAGGGATGGACTTTATTATGGGTTTACCTAAGACTAGAGGTGGACATGATGGAATATGGGTAATCATAGACCGATTGACTAAATCCGTACACTTCATACCAATAAAGAGTCGATGGTCTATGATATTCTAGCAGCATTATACATAAAGGAGATTGTCAAACTACATGGTGTCCCCGTCACTATTATATCCGATAGAGATCCTCGATTCACATCACAATTCTGGAAGGGTCTACAACATTCACTAGGGACTAGATTGAATTTCAACACATCTTTTCATCCACAAATAGATGGTCAAACGGAAAGAACGAATCAGGTAGTAGAAGATATGCTCAGGGTTTGTGCTATCGACTTTGGAGGTAGTTGGCATGATCACTTGCCTCTAGTATAGTTTGCATATAACAATAGCTATCAGGCTAGCATACGAATGACACCTTTTGAAGCTTTATATGGAAAAAGTTGTCGATCACCAATATGCTGGAATGAAATAGGGGAAAAGCAATTTCTAGGCCCTGACCTTATAAGAGATTCTACCGAGAAGATCAAACTCATTCAAGAAAGAATGAAGATGGCACAAGATAGGTAAAAGTCTTATGCTGACAATCGAAGACGTGACTTGGAGTTTCAGGTAGGAGATCATGTATATTTAAAGGTTTCTCTAGGTCATGGTATTTGAAGATTTGGCATTAAAGGAAAGCTAACTCCAAGATTCATTGGCCCATTTGAAATTCTTGAACGGATTGGTGAAGTGGCTTACAAACTGGCTTTACCTCCACAATTAGCAGGAGTTCATGACATATTTCATGTCTCTATGCTGAAGAAGTATGTATATGATCCCGGCCATATTATTACTTATGACAATCTGGAGATTCAGAAGGATATGACGGTCGAGCAAACGCCAATAAAGATTCTGGAACGAGAAGTGCGTCAACTACGAAATAAAGTTATTCCTATGGTCAAGATTTAATGGAAGAAAACATGGCCATATGAAGTAACTTGGGAAACCGAAGCAGCCATGCGGAAACGATTTACAGAATTATTTAACTCTAAGTACACTCTCCGAAATCCATATATTGAATTTGGTGACCAAATTCTTCTAAGTGGGGGAGGGTGTAGTACCCCAGAATTTATATATATAATTTTTGAATTATAAAATAGTTTTCTGGAAATTATAAAGGCCTAAATAAATTAATAAATGATTATTGGATTAATAAGTCATTATAAAGCTCAATTAGGCTAATTAGTTAACCTAGCCTATCTAATTATTATTCAAAAGGTTAATGGACTAAGCCCATTAAGTTTGGCCCATATTCTAGAAGGGTAATTGGCTTATTCACGTATTTTAAGGATAAATACTAATTATATAAGATAATTATATGGATAAAGGAATACAAGAGTTTTATCAAATTGAAACTCTATATACGTTACATGTAACGGTCTATAAGGCGACTGCCACAGCCCTGTAACGCACCTAGACATGACCGTTACATCCTGCAGATTCCGTAAGTTGAGGAAATTGCAAAAAGATTGGAACTTTGAAATCCTATCTACAAGAAATCGACTTAGGGAAGCTTATAACATTACTAAGGACTCTTGGGATTAGGTTCTGGCAAATTAAGGACTCTATAATCGATTTAATCTTTAAACCCAAGTCAAAACCCTATAAATAGGACCTAGTTCTGAACTGAGCGACCCTTACTTTTGGCTCGTGAAGAATCAAGATAAGGAGTCATACATTCGGGTAAGTTCTTTAGAAGCTTTTGTTTAGTATACTTTAGACTAATGGTTTTTCAAATTTCATGCTAGGAGATCAAGCAACCAAGGAGATAGAAGCTTCCAAAGTTGCTGATTCAACCTTAGTAACCCAGGAATCTGAATGCAAGTCCCCTGAAGATCAGGACATTAGGATGTCTAAACGAGGTAATTAGAACTCAATCCTTTAGAACCTTTCGTTCCCAATAGTTTTATCTTCTTACCCTTAAAATTTCACATCCTTAGGTCAAGAGGCTGAGGAAATAGAGCAGATTGAAGTTGCTGATTTATCACAAGAAGTACAAGGGTCTAAGGGTAGCACCTAGCATCAAATTCGAAGTTTTAAGGTTCTAAAAGACGTAGGTTATCTCATGATTGGCAAAAACAACTTGTTAGAAATAAAATCCCTCTAATTGTACTTGATTTCATGCATTATAGACTAAGAATTTCATGATTTCCTAGTTCTATACAGTCATGCATTTCTTAGCCCTAAATGGAAATTTAAAAAGATATTATCCTCTCTATTCACTAAACCTATGCATATAGTTGGCCTATACTTCGTTTTCATGACTAGGACAATGATAGTATGTTGATTTCCAGGCATGTTATGTTTTCATAAACCTTCACTTTAGTTTACTGCCAGCAAGTTCTCTAATGCACTAACGTGAGACCGTCACATGCATGTAACGGCCTTACGATAGACCGTCACAACCTGTTATGCTTTTATTTGTTCTATTGTCTCTGACACACCCTAGCAGGAGCGTTACACCACTGTAACGGCCCCTCGATAAACCGTCACACCCTGTAACGCACCTATCCTAGACCGTCAGACACCTGTGTTCTGTCAGCCCAAGGCAGAATAATAACCAGTTAAGTTTACTTATAAATAAGCTTAGATAGCTAAGTTTGGACCTATTATCATGACTTTGAGTTTAGTTTCGGATTCATAATCAAATTGCATGATTAATGTGTCTTAGGTTATTTTAAGTTATGCTAATTTCATTGGCTAAAACTCTATAGTTTTGTATTCTAAATCATGATTTTTCCAATGTTGTATTGACGGAGTTTTATCTTGGTTACACATTCTTTCCTATCTATAGAGTCATTTCTTTAAGTATATGGCACATATTCCGGTATGTTATCCATTAGTTCACTTTACACTATAGGAACACTATTCTTGGATATGAGGACCTCTCTAATGGATATTCCTTCCAATGGACTAGGAAATCTTGTTTCAAGGCCTCCGTAATTCTCCGTGAGCCTGGGATTCCCACTAGGACGCCGAGTTGGTTGTACCATTAAAGCATATTGATTATATTACACTATCGATATTTTTGGTTATTAGTAATGTAACGGCTCTATGTTGAACCGTCAGGCACAAGTAACGGCCCAATATACGACTGTCACATTCCACTGAGTCTAATTTCTTAGTTCTGGATTCAGACTAATATAACGGCCCAATACTGGAGCGTCACATCATGTAACGGCCCAGTACACTACCGTCACACTGCTTGAGTATTTTAACCCAAGTGTACCAAGGGTTGATATTTCAAGGTTATAGATAGACTCTTGATGATCTAGAACTTATCATATTGATCAAGAAACCTAATATAATGAATGGAAGATAAAGAACGTATCGTTATGCTGCCGATTTATTTCCATAAGCATAACCCTGCTTAAGTCATTCTTGATTTCTCATGATTCTTATTGAAGCATTCATTCATTGAATTATTGTTATTATGAGCTTATTGAACTTATTACATTCTTGGCCATATTTTATTGTTAACATGCATGGAAGTAACTTGATTTATACTTGAAGATGCGATCGAGCACTGATTGTGTTCAAGGGCCCAATGCTAGTCCCCTCGGTTGATTGTCGGAAACATACTATTTTATAAACCATGGGGTATGATGCTACTATCGTCGCATTGCGCTGGGAGTACTTTCTCTATAAATAAGTGAAAATTCACGGCACGACATGACATTCTTATACATGACTTTCTTGCTTGATATTCCATAGAAATTTATGAAGTACTTGCTCATAAGCAAAAGATACTAGAGTGATGATTATGTGGCTTGCTAGTACATTCTTGATACATTCTTGTTCATGAAAGGCCAATATAATGTTCTTGTTATATTCTTGCTAGTTCGTACTTGCTCTCATTCTAACTTACTTGATCATCTTGTTACTTTGGTTTAATCGCATGATTGATTGCATTCACATGATTTTTACCTTATTCTTTAGAGCTAAATTGTTAATTACTTTCATAGTGTCTTCATGTTGATGCGAAGATACCTACTGGGCAAGTGTGCACATTACCTATTTTCAATCTTTTCAGGAGATGGAAGTGATTCGAATTCGGATTCGGGTTATACAAGTAGCGGGTCCGAGAGCGAATGAAAGTATTGTCAAGATGAGAGTGAAGACTTAGGAAAGTCTATAATGTTTAGATTGAGTCTATGTAATTTTCCTATTTCTTGAGTCTAGTGTTGTGCCCCTGGTTTTGATGATGACAACCATGAGATGTGTGTGTGTTGAGTTCAACAGAACTGATGAATTAACCCTTGATTCATTAATGAATGTATATACTTTATTCTTGAATGCAAGGAAGAAACAGGGTCTACGCAGGATGCTCACGGCATCCACGCAGCGATTTGAATAAAAGGATAGCACCAACGCCGGATGCTAATTGCGTCTACACATCAGTACAAGAGGCAGAAGTACCAAATCACTGGCATAGCTCAGTGCGTCAATGCCACAGTTCAGCAGCGTCGACGCAGTAGTTCAAGTGGTAGAATCATTGTTCACTGGAAATACCCCGGTGCGTCAACATTACAGCATGATAGCGTCTACGCAGCAGTTCATTCTGAGATAAAGATCGCTTTGGGTCAGTTCAGTGGGTCGACGTAGTGACCCCATGCGTCAACTCATCCAGCTTTATACTCAAACACATGTGGGGCATTTCAAGGCTGCGTCAACCTCATGGTCTCAATGAGTTGACGCCATCTGAATTTCATCAAGAGATGATTGGGTGGACCCCAGTCATAAGTGGCGTTAGAAGCCACGTCATCTAAAAGAGCATGCGCTCTCTTTCCCTCGCGATTTGAGAAGCCTCAAGGACAACAATCATTGGGCTAACCAGAAAATCTGGTTGGGACCCACAAAAAGGAATATTCACGTGAATAGGTAGAGCGCGGGAAAATAGAACAATAAGAAGGAGTAGCAGTCGAACAAAAAGAATAGGAGAGCTCTGCAGAAGAAGGTCTGCATTATCGGCTTGCTGAGTGCGTGCTGTTGCATCCACTGAAGATCAGAGGAAGCCCAGTGGCAGTTGATCATTGCAAGATTATCTACCATCCAGAAGGAGAAGGCCAACTGATCGACGAAGCCGTTCCTCTCCGATCTCTACGTTCGAGATTTGTGAATCAGCACCATCATATATCTGAGGCTCCTTCTTCCATTTTCAAGTGATTTCGTTTATTATTTTTCATTTCAGTTTGAACTTTACTACTGTAATTCTCCCTTGTACTTGTTGAGTAGAGGGAGGGGTTTTGATCCAGCGGAGTGTGCTTGGGTCAAGGGGTCTGGGCTTGTATGCCCTCAAGCTGTTTGTCAGCGGATATCTGGTGAAGAGGATATGTTCCTCTAGTCAACCAAGCTGTAGTGGTTAGCATTGTCGAGGGGATTGTTCCTTAGTTTAGCAAAGCTGTAAGGCTCAGCAGGGATCCTCACTGATCTAGTGAGGGGTGGACGTAGGTCTCCACAGGGACACCGAATCACCATAAAAATCTGTGTTCTCTTGTGGTTTGCTGTCTCTAGCTATATCTGTGTGTCGCTAGATGATTGATTAGGTTCGATCTCCACACTGTCTGTTTCTTGAATTCTGAAATAGTATTCTGGTTCTTAAAAGTTGATTGTGATTTTTCGCAAAAGATTTCAAAGGGTCAACCTATTCACCCCCTCCCCCTCTAGTTTGACCATCCACTTAATCCAACACGTGGTATCAGAGCTTGGCTCTCTTGTCAAGGGTCTCACAACCCAGAGAGATTTAGTGGAATGGAAAACAAGGGGCTCATGCCTGAAGGGTATGAAGTGAATAGGCCACCCTTCTTTGATGGCACTAACTATGCTTACTGGAAAAATCGGATGTAGGTATTTCTGAGAGCTCAGGACCATGAGATTTGGAGAGTCGTGAGCAAGGGACCCTATCAGTTAGAAGGAGATGAAGAACTGTGGGTGAAAGAGCAGATTCGGAAGTCCAACGTCAATTGGCAAGCTATGAACATCATGCAATGCTCATTGCATCCTAAGGAGTTTTCACGAGTGTCCTCATGTGCCAGTGCCAAGGAAATGTGGGACAGACTTCAAGTCATCTATGAAGGTATGTCAGAGGTAAGAGAGACAAAAGCTAATATGTTAATTTCTGAATATGAAGCTTTTAGAATGAAGCCCGAGGAAAATATATCTGAAATGTATGCTAGATTAACCCTATTAGTGAATGGTTTTAAAGGTCTGGGAAATGTTTACACTGATTATGAACTAGTCAAGAAAATTCTTAGATCCCTAACTCCAATTTGGCACACCAAGGCCACTGTTGTTGAGGAATCTAGGAACCTTCCTACCACTACCCCTGATGAGCTTATTGGATCACTGATGGCTTATGAGCTGAATTTCAAAAGAACTGATGAGGATGTGAAAAAGAAGAAGCCACTTGCTTTGAAGGCTGGTCCTAGCAGCAAGCAGAGTTCAGATGACAGTCAGTCATCTACTTCATATGATGACTCAGGTGAGATAGCAATGCTCACTAGGAAATTCAGGAAGTTTCTAAGGAAGGAATGTAAATTTAGGAACAACAGAAGACCAGAGGTAAGAAAGACTTTAAAATTCAAATCAGAAAACTCTAGGAAATCTGACAAGGTTGTCTGTTACAAATGCAGGAAACAAGGTCATATTAAATCTGAATGTCCAGAGAATGTGAAGAAAGTCCAACCAAAATGGAAGAACAAGAAGCCAAAAGCTATGATGAGTACTTGGAGTGACGAGGAGAAAGATGAAGATGAAGAAGAGAGTGTTGTGCCCCTGTGGTTTTGATGATGGTTTTGATGATTGGTTGTTGATGCGAGTTAATCAAATGTTCAGTCATCTTGCTGCTCAGTTTAGATGAACATATTTGATGTTCATTCATGCTACATGTTAAACTGATGCATAAAGCATTCATTACTGTGGTTTTGATGATTGGTGTTTATTGTTAATCACTGTGAGTCATTTTGTTGGATAAGTCATTGCATTTGAAGTTCAGACTGTTATCTGCTGCATAAAGCATTCATATGCATTTACAGAGTCTATACACTGATTGGCAGTAAGTCTGTACATTGAGCGTCTCTTAGAAGTCCATACAGTGCATTGCATTGGCTAAGTGTATACACTGTCAGTCTCATTTAGCGTCTGAAGACAAAGTCTGTACAGCGCATCACTCACGTTGGAAGTCTATACATTGGCGTTGGTCATCCAAGTCTGTACATCACTTGGCGTTCACAAAGTCTGCACATCCTGTTCAGTGAAGTGTGTACATTGCATAGCATGTTGCGTCAACGCGTGAAGTCTGTACATCCACAGTTAAACTTGAAGTCTGCACACTAGTCTTCACTGTCAAGTCTGCACATTGGTCTTCGATTTCAAAGTCCATATATTGGACTGTTCTTCAAAGTCTGTACATCAGACTGCACATCATCTTCGTGTTGTTTCTGTATTTGAGTCTTCGTGTTGTTTCCCCTCACTAACACGAAAAGATTTCGTGTCGTCTGAGCTTACAACACTTCGTGTTGAGTTCTATGCCTAACAGGAAATCTGCTATGAGGTAGTACATTGTATGTCCGTACTGTTTCTGTCATACTTCGTGTTGTTTATGTTTACTGTCCTTCAAGTCGTGTGTCCGTGTTGTTTCCACTATATTTCGTGTCGTTTCTTTTGTTTTTTAGTTGTTCATCTCGTGTCGATTTCGTTTGTTTTGAAACCAGACCTCGTGTCAGTTTCTGTGTTGATCTTCGTGATGTGTCCGTGTCTTTCATATTATTTCAGTAGTTATGTCTTCGTGTTAAGTTTATGAACTTCGTGTCATTTTCGCTGTCTTCGTGCTGTTTTCCTCTTTAGACTCAGTGTCCTTTTTCGCCTTAACCACACTTCGTGTCGGTTTCTATTTTTCGTCCTTGAGTTGCTGTCAGCTCGTGTCGTTTTCACCTCGTACTGTTCTCACTCAACTTCGTGTCGTGTTTCTGAAACAGCTCGAATAGTTCTGATGAACTTCGAGTCGTTTCCCTGTAGACCTCATGTCGTTCCTGTTTAGTAACCACACTTCGTGTCGGTTACTGTTGTTTCTGTGTCCTCGTGTCGTTTTTATTCCACTGCGTGCAGAACATTGCAGCACCTCGTGTTGCTTTCTGTGCCACTTCGTGTTGGTTTCTGTTTGTGTCTTCGTGTCTCCGTGTTGTTTTTGTCTTCGTGTCTTCATGTTGTTTTCTTTCTACCTCGTGTCATTTTCTACTCACCTCGTGCCGTTCTTATCTGACCTCGTGTCATCTTCCTTGTTGTATTAGCCTTGGTACCTCGTATTGTTCTATTTTCTATCTCGTGCTATTTTCTGTACCACCCCATGTTACCCTTAGGTCTTTATTTTCATTTGTATTAATGTCTTCGTGTTTCTCTTGTGTTTATGTCCGCGTGTTGTTTCCTTCTAACTTCGTACTGTTCTCATATGAACCTCGTGTTGTTCTCTTGTAATGTTTACTTTTGTCACCACTGTATTTCGTGTCGTTCTCTTCGTTGTGTCTGCTCTGTCACAGTGTATCTCGTGTTGTTCTTTCCTTGTTTCGTGTTGTAGTCACCGTATCTATCTCGTGTCATTCCCAGTACAGTCCATACCTCATGCAGCTTTAGTTCCTGTAGCCCTCAGTTTTAATGGGTTGTAATCTCATTACAGGTCCGAGGAAGAACATTCCACACTCCTGAGCTGCACGTGATCCGAGACAAGAGGAACCAATCTGATAAAGACACGTGGCAGGAAGATTCTGGAAATGTGGGAGGCACACGCGTTTTATGCCCTATCCACCTGCTGTTGCTGCTATAAATAGAACCCTTCGTCCTCAGATGAAGGTGATCGAGTTGGCAAGAAGAAAAGCTCATACAGAGAGCCCCGATCCAGAAAAAGGAAGAGAAGAAAGAAAAGAAGAGAGCAGAGAAGAGAGTGAGAGCAAAAGAAGAAAAAGAGTGAGAGATATTGCTCGTGTGAAAAGAGAAGAAAGAGTGAAGAAGAAGAAGAGCAGAAGGAGAAGAAGAGAAAGAGAGAGATAGAAGTGTGAGCCGAAGAGAATAGGGGAGCAGAGATCGAGAGAGTGAAAGAGAAGAAGAAGGAGAGAAGTGAAGAGGAAGAAAAACTTACCTGAAGATCTGTCTACTGGACCGTGGATCAAATCCAGGCCAGCCAGCTCCTGCGAGAGCCACATTTGGTTTTATCTTTTCAGCTTTCTGTTGCTGGTTTCGTTTTTCTTTTGATCTATTTACTTGCTATTTTTCCGATACTCTGTAGAGAGGTCGGGTTTCCTCCTGTTTGTTCAGGAGAAGGGAGATTGATATCTCCGGTTGCAAATAGCTGGGTGCTACTTGTGGGTTCCCTCCGGTTTGGAGGAAGGGAGATCTGATCTCCGGTTCTGGGCTTGTGGATTGCAAGTCCAGGGGTCCCTCCTGGTCTGGAGGAAGAGAGGTCTTCGACCTCTGGTTTGCTGGTGACTGGAAGTCACCGGTTGGTTCCCTCCAATTTTGGAGGAAGGGAGGATTGGTCCTCCGGTTCTAGTCTTGTGGGTTGCAAGACTAGGTGTACCCTCCGGTCTGGAGGAAGAGAGACTTGCGTCTCTGGTTTGCTAGTGACTGGTGTCACTAGTGGTTCCCTCCGGTTGGGAGGAAGAGGGGAGGTTGTTCCCCTGGTCAAGCTGTGTGGCAGCACCTGTTGCAGACTGAGTCTGCGGTTTCTAACGTGAGCTAGTGGAAGCCACACTCGGGTTGAGTGTGGGGTGGATGTAGGTCTACTGGACCGAACCACCTAAAAATCTATTGTGCGGTGGTGTGATTGTCTTTTTGTGCTTCCGCTAGGTGATTGTATAGGGGCGCTCCTTGTGTTTGCCTTCTGGTTGAGCAGAAGAGTTAATTAGTTTTCAGATTGACTAAATCTGTCTGGTTAGCCCCCTAGTGACCTCACTCTGTGTTTGGTTGTTTCACTACTGCCATTCTGCCTTCAAGTATATTTGGTTTGCGAACGAGCATTTTTAGTAAGCGAAATTCTAACTGGGCGAAAAGGTTTTTAAGAGGAAATATTCATTCACCCCCCCTCTGAATACTTGCACCGATCCTAACAGTTGGTATCAGAGCAGGTTCTGGATACAAGGTCCAGCGACCTGCAGATTCGATCTTGCAGTTTTCGGTGCTAATTTGTTCTTAGTGCATCAATATTCTTGTTGCATTAATCTGTTGTGTTCTCATGGCTCATCCTCCACTATTCAGCAGTTCAAATATTAAATTCTGGCTATATCGTATGCACAAGCATGTTAACTCTATTAATCCACAATTGTGGAAGATTATCTCTCACAGTCCACATGAACTTCCTAAGGATAAGTCCAAGTGGACTCATGTTCATAAATTGAAAAATGATGATAATGTGAGAGCTCTAAATTTAATGAAGGCTGCAATCGGTTCTGATGATTTTTCCTCCTTCTCAGATTGTAGCACTGCAAAGGAAATGTTTGATAGAGTGACTACAACACACGTGGAACAGGGAGAAGAATGTCTCATGGCAAGAAGGAGTGATCAGTCAGATGAGTCCTCATCCCAGGTAATCTCTGAGACCGAGGATATTAGCCATGATGAGTTAGTTGCCATGCATGAGCATCTTCTAGATAAATATGAAAGAGTCAAATCAGGAAAGAGAAAATTAAGAAAAGAAAAAAATGCTGAAATCACATGTCTAAAGGCTGAAAATGAAAATCTAAAATCTAAATTGAAGGAATTGATTGAAGAATTACATTCTGATGATAACGTACAGGAAAACTTAATCACTTCCTTGAAAGAAGAAAATGATTCTCTGCTGACTCAGAAGAAGGAAATTGAGAAATTAAAAGATAAGCTGATTGAAGAAAATGTCTACTTGAAAGATCAAAATAAAAAGCTAATGGTTCTTAATACTGTCTTCTCTGAAAAATGGTTGTCAATTGAAAAAGGAAAAACTGTTGTAAGGGGAAATGAGAACAACATTGAAATAATGGTTCAACAAGAAAATGAAACTCTGAAGAACCTGAATGATGCTTTGCAACAACAGTTGATTGTTTGTGAATCTGAGCTATCCAAGTATGAAGTGAGTATTGCTTCATTGAATTCTGAGATTGAAGATCTGAAAAATTCTTTGTCAAAATTCGTCAAAGGAAAAGACAATTTGAATAAGCTGCTTGGTTCTAAAGTGAATTTTCAGAAAGAAGGACTTGGGTATGTGCATGCTAATAAGAAAGTGAATGAAAAGAAGAAGTCAACTGTATTCGTGAAAAGCTCTGAACAAGCTAATCAATCTAATTCTTCTATTTTTCAATTCACTGCAAAGAAGGCTAAAAATTCAGATAAGAAACAGAAAAAGATTCAAAAACAAAAGAAAAATGCTGATTTGAATAAATCCAAATATGTTTCTGATTTACATGTGCATGCTGCTCACTGCTCACACACACATTCACACTCTCATGAGAATATCAATCTTGTCAAACGAGTGAATGTAAATAAAAAGGCTATAACATGTCACTATTGTGGGAAAGTTGACCATATTATGCATAACTGTATAGCATTGACAAAAGATGAAAGAAATGCTGTTAGAAAGTATCCTAGAAAACATCTTAGGAAACATTCTACTGATCAGGAAAAGAAAATTCAATGCTATTGTTGTGGGAAGTTTGGTCACATTGCTGCCTTCTGCTGGCATGCTCAGGGAAAGAAAACTAACTCTGGATTTGTTAATTTCCCTGTTAATAAAAGCATCATTGATGGAAAGAAGTTTGGTTCTAGAAGCAACTACACTGTATGTTTTGAATGTGGAAAGCCAGGCCACATAGCTGTCAACTGTTGGCTGGCCGGTTATGAAAAGAAAATTTTTTATGTCAATAACAGAATTAATCATGTTCACTCACACCATGTTCACGCCAATGCTGATGTATACAAGGAAAACATGAAATCTGTTATCTCTTGTTATCATTGTGGGCAGGTAGGGCATTCCATGTATAATTGTCATATCATGTGTTGTGATGATAAACATGTGAAAAATCTGTTGAGAAAACCTGCTAGGAGTGTCACTGCCAAACCAGGACCCAAGGTTTCTTGGGTACCTGTTACATCAAAATGATGTATCTGCTACAGGTGTGCCTTGGAAGCTGAGGAATAAAAGGGGGTAATGATCCAAGGTACTCAAGAATGAAAACCCCATTCTCACACTGTTCAGGTAATCTCTCTGCATTTCCCATTTTGAAACTTATTGCATATCTGGTTTGATGTATTCTTGCATATTCATTCATCATCTGCCAGTTGCATTATTTTCTGATCATGCACTCTGAAATTTCTGAAAATCTGAACTGAATGTGAATGCTGTTTGAAAACTGTCTGTTGCATAATTCATTGAAAACCTGAATTGCATATAGGACTGTTGAGTTTACCTTGTTATTCATGACCTCGATGGTATATCAAATGGTAAGCTACCAAAAGACAGGGAAATCTGTCCGGAGGTCCTTACTATGTGAGAGCTGGTCTTTTAGACCAAGTGCTCCGCCTAGTACCATGGGTCATGTTGCTTGATAGGGCAGTCTGAATGTGCATGTATCATTTGGAATCATATGTTCAGTTTTTAGTGCAAGCATTGCATGTTTTCAGGGGGACTCACTTGCATATCCTTGCATAACAATTCAATGTTGAGTCTTTGCATGTCCCTGCATGCATATAGTGCATTGCATCTCCCTGTATTGAAAATGCCAAAAAGAGAGTTTGAATGCATATTGTGAGGGGGAGTCATTGCAATTGCATAAAGGTTGTCAAATGCATACATGGGTCAGAACTCATTGCATATCCTCTCTTACTGATTTTGTTGACAAGCCTTGATCATAATTTGAAAACACTAAGCTTCAAAATCTCTCCTATCAATTGGTAACAATTGGTATCGCTTGGCTTCAGAATTCTATCAGTCTTTCATGAAGATTTCAATGGGCTATCTCGATCATAAATCTGAAAATTTTGAACTAGAAATCTGCTATTATACATTTTTATGAATGACTAAAATAACTCATGTGGTTTAAGTTTAATGTATTCAATGAGTTTGACTTTAAAATCTCTTAAAAAAAATATCTGAAGCATGTTTAATAAATCTTAACCATCTGTTTCATACTGTATCTTGAAAACTTCTGAAATCTGCATTATTGAATTCATGGCTTCAATTGGTTAAGTACATGAAATTATTATTGACTTGAAGCAAAGGAATTTGTCTGTTTTGTCTAAAGGGTAATTGTTGTCAGAGCAATGACTTTGATCACTGAGAAACTATGTCCAAAGGACTATGTCATGAGGTGTCTTAGTCAACTCTGCAGAATAAATTTTATTGAAAATTCAGGCAGAGCAATGGCATGCACACTGAGAAATATAACTCACTCATCAAGAAATGATTTGGAGTGCATCATGATGTGTAAATGCTATCTCTGTTCATATATAGCATGACAGTTAGTCACACTAAGTGCTTAGGGATATTGGCCTCTAATCAAGGTATATCCTCTAGCTACAAGGTGTGAACTGAACTAGAGTGCTCGTAAAATTGTAGCAAGAAAATTATTCAAAAGATTGAAATATCTGAATATTGATGCTAAAATCAAATTGCTACAACCCTAGACAAAATAATATGACTTCATAATTGCTTGATTTCAATACTAGTGCATGTAATTCTGAAAGAAGTCAATAGATTTGATTGTGTAAGACAAAGGGAGGATAATCAAGATAAATATGAGGGCTTGGTTCATTTTTATTAAAACATGACTTTAGATATCAATACAGAATTTTATTGATAAACTCTGCAAACATCATGTTTAAACCATGCTGTTCAAATAAATGTCATTCATAAGCCCTTATGATAGAAGACTTTGAAAACTTATGCTTTAGATTTATGAGATTGATATCTCTTTGAAAATCTGACTAATTTTCTTGTGTTTGGAGCATCCTTGAAAAATCTGTCTGGCTGAATTTCTTCTGCTCATGTTATTGGTTCACTGAACTGAACTTCTCCTTGTTTACCCCTGTGGTCTCCTTCTCATTCATCTCATAAGATTCCACTTATTGAGAGGGATATTCCATGTCTTGCATCAATTTCATATCAATTGGCATCTATTCAGGGGGAGCATTCCTTGTCACACTGAATCATGTTCATATCATTTGTGACCTTGCACTCATATACTCAGGGGAAAGTATTGCATTTCTTGCAAGGGGGAGAAATTGACTGAACCTTTACACCTGCTTTAATTTCTCAAATTATTTTCTTTTTGATGAAGTCAAAGGGGGAGAATAATTTGAGTCTTCAGCAGATTGCCTCACATCATCAGAATGACTCAATATATTGAAAGTGTTGCCATCATCAAAAAGGGGGAGATTGTTGTGCCCCTGTGGTTTTGATGATGGTTTTGATGATTGGTTGTTGATGTGAGTTAATCAAATGTTCAGTCATCTTGCTGCTCAGTTTAGATGAACATATTTGATGTTCATTCATGCTACATGTTAAATTGATGCATAAAGCATTCATTGCTGTGGTTTTGATGATTGGTGTTTGTTGTTAATCACTATGAGTCATTTTGTTGTGTAAGTCATTGCATTTGAAGTTCAGACTGTTATCTGCTGCATAAAGCATTCATATGCATTTACAGAGTCTATACACTGATTGGCAGTAAGTCTGTACATTGAGCGTCTCTTAGAAGTCCATACAATGCATTGCATTGGCTAAGTGTATACACTGTCAGTCTCATTTAGCGTCTGAAGACAAAGTCTGTACAGCGCATCACTCACGTTGGAAGTCTATACATTGGCGTTGGTCATCCAAGTCTGTACATCACTTGGCGCTCACAAAGTCTGCACATCCTGTTCAGTGAAGTGTGTACATTGCATAGCATGTTGCGTCAACGCGTGAAGTCTGTACATCCACAGTTAAACTTGAAGTCTGCACACTAGTCTTCACTGTCAAGTCTGCACATTGGTCTTCGATTTCAAAGTCCATACATTAGACTGTTCTTCAAAGTCTGTACATCAGACTGCACATCATCTTCGTGTTGTTTCTGTATTTGAGTCTTCATGTTGTTTCCCCTCACTAACACGAAAAGATTTCGTGTCGTCTGAGCTTACAACACTTCGTGTTGAGTTCTATGCCTAACAGGAAATCTGCTATGAGGTAGTACATTGTATGTCCGTACTGTTTCTGTCATACTTCGTGTTGTTTATGTTTACTGTCCTTCAAGTCGTGTGTCCGTGTTGTTTCCACTATATTTCGTGTCGTTTCCTTTGTTTTTTAGTTGTTCATCTCGTGTCGATTTCGTTTGTTTTGAAACCACACCTCGTGTCGGTTTCTGTGTTGATCTTCGTGATGTGTCCGTGTCTTTCGTATTATTTCAGTAGTTATGTCTTCGTGTTGAGTTTATGAACTTCGTGTCATTTTCGCTGTCTTCGTGTTGTTTTCCTCTTTAGACTCAGTGTCCTTTTTCGCCTTAACCACACTTCGTGTCGGTTTCTATTTTTCGTCCTTGAGTTGCTGTCAGCTCGTGTCGTTTTCACCTCGTGCTGTTCTCACTCAACTTCGTGTCGTGTTTCTGAAACAGCTCGAATAGTTCTGATGAACTTTGAGTCGTTTCCCTATAGACCTCATGTCGTTCCTGTTTAGTAACCACACTTCGTGTCGGTTACTGTTGTTTCTGTGTCCTCGTGTCGTTTTTATTCCACTGCGTGCAGAACATTGCAGCACCTCATGTTGCTTTCTGTGCCACTTCGTGTTGGTTTCTGTTTGTGTCTTCGTGTCTCCGTGTTGTTTTTATCTTCGTGTCTTCGTGTTGTTTTCTTTCTACCTCGTGTCGTTTTCTACTCACCTCGTGCCGTTCTTATCTGACCTCGTGTCATCTTCCTTGTTGTATTAGCCTTGGTACCTCGTATCGTTCTATTTTCTATCTCGTGCTGTTTTCTGTACCACCCCGTGTTACCCTTAGGTCTTTGTTTTCATTTGTATTAATGTCTTCGTGTTTCTCTTGTGTTTATGTCCGCGTGTTGTTTCCTTCTAACTTCGTACTATTCTCATATGAACCTCGTGTTGTTCTCTTGTAATGTTTACTTTTGTCACCGCTGTATTTCGTGTCGTTCTCTTCGTTGTGTCTGCTCTGTCACAGTGTATCTCGTGTTGTTCTTTCCTTGTTTCGTGTTGTAGTCACCGTATCTATCTCGTGTCATTCCCAGTACAGTCCATACCTCATGCAGCTTTAGTTCCTGTAGCCCTCAATTTTAATGGGTTGTAATCTCATTACAGGTCCGAGGAAGAACATTCCACACTCCTGAGCTGCACGTGATCCGAGACAAGAGGAACCAATCTGATAAAGACACGTGGCAGGAAGATTCTGGAAATGTGGGAGGCACACGCGTTTTATGCCCTATCCACCTGCTGTTGCTGCTATAAATAGAACCCTTCATCCTCAGATGAAGGTGATCGAGTTGGCAAGAAGAAAAGCTCATACAGAGAGCCCTGATCCAGAAAAAGGAAGAGAAGAAAGAAAAGAAGAGAGCAGAGAAGAGAGTGAGAGTGAGAGCAGAAGAAGAAAAAGAGAGAGAGATATTGCTCGTGTGAAAAGAGAAGAAAGAGTGAAGAAGAAGAAGAGCAGAAGGAGAAGAAGAGAAAGAGAGAGATAGAAGTGTGAGCCGAAGAGAATAGGGGAGCAGAGATTGAGAGAGTGAAAGAGAAGAAGAAGGAGAGAAGTGAAGAAGAAGAAAAACTTACCTGAAGATCTGTCTACTGGACCGTGGATCAAATCTAGGCCAGCCAGCTCCTGCGAGAGCCACATTTGGTTTTATCTTTTCAGCTTTTTGTTGCTGGTTTCATTTTTCTTTTGATCTATTTACTTGCTGTTTTTCCGATACTCTGTAGAGAGGTCGGGTTTCCTCCTGTTTGTTCAGGAGAAGGGAGATTGATATCTCCGGTTGCAAATAGCTGGGTGCTACTTGTGGGTTCCCTCCGGTTTGGAGGAAGGGAGATCTGATCTCCGGTTCTGGGCTTGTGGATTACAAGTCCAGGGGTCCCTCCTGGTCTGGAGGAAGAGAGGTCTTCGACCTCTGGTTTGCTGGTGACTAGAAGTCACCGGTTGGTTCCCTCCAGTTTTGGAGGAAGGGAGGATTGGTCCTCCGGTTCTAGTCTTGTGGGTTGGAAGACTAGGTGTACCCTCCGGTCTGGAGGAAGAGAGACTTGCGTCTCTAGTTTGCTAGTGACTGGTGTCACTAGTGGTTCCCTCCGGTTGGGAGGAAGAGGGGAGGTTGTTCCCCTGGTCAAGCTGTGTGGCAGCACCTGTTGCAGACTGAGTCTGCGATTTCTAGCGTGAGCTAGTGGAAGCCACACTCGGGTTGAGTGTGGGGTGGATGTAGGTCTGCTGGACCGAACCACCTAAAAATCTATTGTGCAGTGGTGTGATTGTCTTTTTGTGCTTCCGCTAGGTGATTGTATAGGGGCGCTCCTTGTGTTTGCCTTCTGGTTGAGCAGAAGAGTTAATTAGTTTTCAGATTGACTAAATCTGTCTGGTTAGCCCCCTAGTGACCTCACTCTATGTTTGGTTGTTTCACTACTGCCATTCTGCCTTCAAGTATATTTGGTTTGCGAACGAGCATTTTTAGTAAGCGAAATTCTAACTGGGCGAAAAGGTTTTTAAGAGGAAATATTCATTCACCCCCCCTCTGAATACTTGCACCGATCCTAACAGAGAGTACCTCTAAAGAAGAAAGTGATGTTAAGCTGTGCTTTATGGCTAAGGGAGATGATCAGGATGAGGTAACCTCCTCTTTTGAAAACTTTTCTTGCAGTGATTGGGAAGAAGCATTTAATGAATTGCTAGATAAGTATGATTATATGAGGAAAGAAAATAAATCACTGAAGAAGAAGAAAAATTTGACTAGTCAAGATAATTCCTTGAATGAGAAAATCATGTGCTTAGAAGCTGAAATTACTCATCTAAGAGAGTCTCTTGCTGAAAGTAATCTGTATAAAGATCAATTAATAAAGATCAATTAATAAAGTACATGATGACCTGAAACTCAGAATGCAAAAATTGTAGAGTGATGTAAAAATTACTGAAGAAAAATATGAAGCCATTCAAGGAGTAAATCTAGAACTCCAAGAAAACTTGAAGAGACTGGAAGTTGAAAACTCAAATAAACAAGTCTCCCTTGAGAAATTTACATAAGGCAAAAACAACCTAGAAGCTGTTATGGGAATGAAAAGTAATTTTGGAAAAGAAGGACTTGGATATAATCCAACTAAAAAGAAGAATCTAGGGATAAGGCTAATAACCTTTGTTCCAGAACAGGGCACATCTGAGCAAAACCCAATGGCTGCTGTGAAGTCCCATGAGAAAAATCAAGAAGAAGTAAAATAGACATATGAAACCAGAAATGAGAAGGGCAAAGAGAAAATGAATGTCACCTTAAATGCCAATCACCATAAAAATGTGCCTAAGCTCAGAAGTAAACCCTCAGGTCAGCCTATAGACCCTAGTTCATCAACCCAGCATCAGACTTATAGAAATTTAGGGAGTCATAGGTCTGGTACAAGACAGTTGCGTCAACACACTGGGTACCCTACATCCACTCAACCCATGTCCTAGAGGTTCTACAGAAATAATGCTAGAACAAACCATTGGTCGCGTCAACACAGTGTCCATACTGTGTCAACGCATACACCCTTCCAGGATGGGTATTCTTTCGGAAATACTAGAGTGAGTCAACGCAGCCACTACAGTGTGTCAACGCATCCTATGCACCAGAACCCATATGACAGAAGGGTTAGATGGATGAGTCAACGCAGTCAGGTGAGAGGGTCTACGCAGCGAACCTTCATTCCTTCAAGAGTTCAGTATTCTTCTAGAACTTCTCATCCTAGATTCCCCAGTGCTTCTTGGAGTCACAATAATCATTGGAATGAGAACAAGAATAAAACTTCATACTTCTCTAACAACAGAACTGATTCAAAAAGGTCATTCCAAAGGGTACCTCAATCCAATCAGAAAACTCTCAAACCTTTAAACTCCATATATCAAAAACCTCCAAAACAATAAATATGGATTCCCAAAAGCATGTTGTCTTATTTAACACAATCATATGGTGTGATGGGACCCAAGTGTATTTGGGTTCCAAAATCTCTTGTTTGATGTGAATTACAGGAGTGCCTTGCAGCTGTACACAACAGATGGTATCTTGACAGCGGCTGCTCAAGGCATATGACGGGAGATAAGGCAAAATTCTATTTCTTGGTTGAGAAAGAAGGAGGGCATGTCACGTTTGAGGGCAACAATAAAGGTAAAATTATTGGAAAAGGTAAAGTTGGCAAAAATCCCTTGAACTCCATTGATGATGTGCTACTTGTTGAAGGACTAGAATACAATCTTCTTAGTATAAGCCAACTGTGTGACAGGGGACACAAAGTTGTGTTTGATTCTCATGCATGCACCATTCTTGAAATGCATTCTGAAAATGTTAAGTTCATTGGAAAAAGAATAAACAACATGTACATGGTAGACTTGGATGATCCTGCTCACAACAATCTATGTCTTGCCGTTAATAAAAGTGAGCTGGCTTGGCTATGGCATCGTAGACTAGGACATGCTAGCTATAGTGTCATGCATAAGTTAGCTAAATTCAGCATGGTAAACGGCTTGCCTGATGTCTCATTTAAACAAAATGACAAAGTTTGTGATGCATGCACTCAAGGTAAGCACACTAGGAAGTCATTTAAATCTAGAATAGAAAACCAGTCTTCTAGACCTCTTGAACTTATTCACATGGATCTGTTTGGACCCATCAGAACAACAAGTTTAAGTGGGAATAGATATGGCTTTGTTTTGGTAGATGACTTTTCTAGGTTTACTTGGGTGTTCTTTTTATCTCATAAAAATGATGCGTTTGAAGAATTTCAGGCATTTTTAGGAAAGTTCAGCAGGATGGTAAGTACACTATTTCATCTATCCTGTCAGATTATGGAGGAGAGTTTGAAAATTCAGAATTTGATGGCTTTTGCAGGGCAAAAGGAATATCACACAAATTTTCATCACCAAGAACTCCTGAGCAGAATGGAGTGGTGAAAGAAGAAATAGAACTCTTGTGGAGATGGCTAGAACAATACTGATCGAAGGACAACTTCCAAGGAAATTCTGGGCTGAGGCGGTAAACACCTCGTGCTACATTATAAATCGTGCAATGGTAAGACCTCTATCCAAAAAGACTCCATATGAGTTAATGAAAGGTAAGAAGCCATCTGTTGCTCACTTCAAAGTATTTGGGTCAAAATGCTTTGTTCAAAATAATGGCAAATAGGACTTGGATAAGTTTGAACCTAAGAGTGAACCAACCATTTTTCTAGGATATTCTAATCACTCTAGGGCCTATAGAGTCCTAAATGTCAAAACTCAAAATGTAGAAGAATCTCCACATATTGTCTTTGATGAAATGAATGTTAGAGCTGAAAATGAACAATCTTGCAGGGACAAGGATGATGGGGAGTTCCTTGAAGTAAAGGAAGAACAAGATCTTCAGGAGAAAGAGTCAAGGCCAAGTGAGAGTCTGGCAGAATCAAGCACTCAAGGTAATGCATATGCTAATGAAGGTAATTCTTTAACCAATGTTAGAATGTTAAGAGATCATCCTTTATCAAGCATTATTGGTAATCTGCATGACCCTATAAGAACTAGATCTCACTTTAGGATGATTGAGGAAAGGGATAATTTGGCTCTTGTATCTCAAATTGAACCTAAAAATGTAAGTGAAGCCCTAAAAGATGAATGTTGGATAAATGCAATGCATGAAGAACTAAATCAATTCAAGAGAAACAAAGTGTGGCACCTTGTACCTAGACCCAATGAACATTCTGTAATTGGAACTAAGTGGGTCTTCAGAAATAAACAAAATGAAAATGGAATTGTGATAAGAAAAAAAGCAAGACTGGTAGCACAAGGATATAACCAAGAATTCGGCATTGATTTTGAAGAATCCTTTGCTCCAGTAGCTAGATTAGAGGCCATTAGATTATTACTTGCATATGCTTGCTGCCATGAAATAAAACTACAACAAATGGATGTAAAAAGTGCATTTCTTAATGATCTAATAAAAGAAGAGGTGTATGTTGAACAACCCCCTGGTTTTGAGTGCATAGATAGTCCTAACCATGTTTACAGATTAGACAAAGCTTTCTATGGGCTTAAACAAGCACCTCGAGCATGGTACGACCGACTCAGCTCATACCTCACTGAAAAATGATATTCAAGAGGTAAAGTGGACCAAACTTTATTCACCAAGGTAAGAAACAATGACATTGTTCTGGTTCAAATTTACGTTGATGATATAGTCTTTGGATCCACTAAACCAAGCATGTGTGAGGAATTTGCACAATTGATGACTACAGAATTTGAAATGAGTCTAATGGGTGAGCTACAATTTTTTCTAGGACATCAAATCACCCAAAGCAAAGAATGATGCTTTATCAACCAGGCAAAGTATATCTCTGAACTATTGAAGAAATATCAAATGGAGACTCTTAAAGCAATCAACACTCTCATGAGCACCAACACAACTCTGGATGCGGATCTGAAAGGTAAATCAGTGGATGCCAAGACCTATCGAGGTATGATCGGATCACTCCTCTATCTTACTGCATCTAGGCCAGATATCCAATTTTATGTATGCATGTGTGCTCGGTTTCAATCTGATCCTAGAGAATCCCACTTGAGCTCTGTTAAGCGTATCTTTCGATACCTTGCTGGAACTCGAGATATAGGGATTTGGTATCCTGCATATTGCACTCTTGATTTAGTATCTTATTCTGATGCAGACTATGCTGGTTGCAAACTTGACAGGAAAAGCACAAGTGGCTATTACCAATTTTTGGGAGGGTGTTTGGTTTCTTGGGCATCCAAGAAACAACACTCAGTGGCACTATCCACTGTAGAGGCAGAATATGTCACTACAGGGAGTTGTGGCACTCAAGTGTTGTGGATCAAACACCAACTCCAATATTATCAAATTGATCTTGGGTGTGTACCAATATTGTGTGATAACACAAGTGCCATTAACCTGGCAAAAAATCCAATTCAGCACTCTAGGACCAAACATATAGAAATTAGGCATCACTTCTTGCGAGATGAAGTTAATAAAGGAAGCTTTAAATTGATTTTTGTAGACTTAGAACATCAAATTGCTGACATTTTTACCAAGCCTCTGAGTAATGAAAGATTTACTTGTCTTAGGAGAGAGCTTGGACTATGTAATTTTCATCCTGTTGCCTAACTTGATAGCTCAGTTTATTCTTTGGAATTTGATTGGTTAATTTTACTTAGCAATAAATTGATTACATGCCTTGCTTGAGTTGAAAGTGCTTGGTTTCTAAATAAGTCACAAATCTAGGGGGAGCTCAGTTTTTGGTCATACTCTCTGTCTTGAAAAATAGATGATGAATAAAAATCCCATCATGTCAATCACTGCATTTTCATCAAAACTTTTTATCATGCATGATCTGAGGGGGAGCTTGTACTAGATTTTTCTTGCTAAGGAGAATAAGTTACCACCTTGAGATTAATATTTTGTGAACCTGAAGTGTGGCTCACTCAGTTGATTAAACTAGCTTTTTGGTGAAGAAGTTAGAGTTAACGCAGTGATGAGGCTGGGTCAACGCACTGATAGAACTAATCTGGAAACAGTGCTGGCAGTTCAGCTGATTGGTGGAGTGAGTTAACGCTGTGATGTGGTTGAGTTGACGCACAGACAGAAACCTGGTGTAAACCGTTTTGGAGTCAGCTTGCTCACATGAGAGGGGTTAACTCAATACTGGCGTTGAGTCAACGCAATCTGGAAATTCTGCCTACTGTGGACATTTTTGGTGAGAAGAAGCTATCACAATGTCTGCTGTGCTTCAAAGTCTGCTGCTATGATAATGTGTTCTGAAATGGCACTTCCAATACCTTAGATTGTCTGAAGCCTGGAGCCTTGTCAACTTCTCATCAATTCGTTTCTTCCTCACATGCTTCATCCATTCATCTTTTTTGCTAGTTGTTAAGAACTCATCAATCTTTAAGTATGAGGTAAGGTTCATGAGCTCTGGATTTGAATTGATGCCATTAATTCAGGGGGAGTTAAAATGATGATTCCTTTATGAAAGGTTTTGGTCTTCACCGACCGACTCTATATAAATTTAATGGCTGGAGACTTATAAATCTTATGATCCTTGAAGGTTACAAATCCTTGAACTTAAAAGTGCTTTGCATATGGAATAGCTAGAACTATTTAATAAAATTGTGAACTCTTTCACTCTAGAACCATGATGATCAAAAGTAAAGAGACCACTTTGTGCAAAATGAATTTAATCTCTGTATTGACCTTAAACTCAGAATAGGTTTAATAAGAGCTGAAGGAATAAACTCTATATATATATATACATATATGAAATAAATTGCAGAGTAATGGCTAGTTCTCACTGAGAAATTGTCTCTATGCACCAGGGAAGTGCTAAGGAGCATGTCATGATGTGTGTTCCTATCTCTGTTCCCAAAGAAAAATAATTCGTTGTAGAGCAATGGTAAACTTTCATTGAGAAACTACCTTCATGCACCAATGAAGTGCTGTGAGGCATGTCATGATGTGAATTGCCAACTCTGTTTCATTGGAGCAGAATAGTTAGCTATGCTGAATAATCGGGGACTCTGGTGTCTGATAAACATGTGTACCTGTGTCAATATGCTAGCTACACTTGACTGCTAATGAAAATTAAAAATAAAAATTAAAAAATATGAATAAATAGATATATATATATATATATATATATATATATATATATATATGTGGTTGTTCTTAAGCTCACATAAAATCCTACCGAGTTCATCTTCGATACTCGTTAAATTCACTTCTATAAGGGTCTCTTGAAATTGAACAATCTAGGGGATAGTTTTGAGAAAGTTCCTGGTGTGCAAACGGTTTTATCTTTATTCCATACACATACTCTTCTCGTTTATGGGCTTAACTCAAACTCATAAGTTTGTCTTTCTCCACATCATTAAATGAATTAGGGTCTATTATCATATCTCTCATAAGGGAACTTCAATTTTATAAATTAAAAATCCCTGAATGCAATCCTCATCTTTCATGTTTTAGTGTCTTTTGAATGCCTCAATACTGTGGCTCTTAAATCGATATTACCTTCATATTCCTTTTGGTGGCGTCGCCTCAGGCCTCCACTGCGTCAACGCAGTCGCATGGTCGCTCCATCAAGCCAGTCCGGTTCATCTCTTTGAACCGGCTCTGTCTCTTTGAAACCAAGGGGTCATCTCTTTAAAACCCCTCAGCTAATCACTTCTGTCTCCTCGCCTCTTTCAAAAGCCCTCTTCGCTTCTCTCATCTCTTTCTTCCCGCAGCACTTCTCTTCCCTGTCGTCGGGTGATTCACCTCGCTACCATGGCTCCTCCGTCAAAAGAGAAAAAGGACAAGAAGAAGAAGAAGAAGGGTCTAAATAGAAGAGCTCCAATCCAAGCTGAGGGCAAGATTGTGCCTCGTACAAAATTTCAACCTGCTCAAGAGGAGTCATCATCTCAGTCAGCTCCACGGAAACGTAAAGGGAAAGAAAAGAGCTCACCGGCAAAGACAAGGGCAGCGAAGTAGAAGGAGACTCACGATGTTCCCGTGGCAGATCCTCCAGAGGAGATACCATCTCCTTCAGCTCTAAGGAAACAGAAAGGAAAAGAGATAGAGCTATCTCTTCGGAAACGCCGTCTCCATCCGAGCCCGCCGACCAAAAAGAGAAAGCTATCTAAATCAAGGGCAGAGGAGTAGTCTACATCTTCAGCTGCTGCGAAGGGGAAGCAAGGTGTGGACAGCTCCCATGCAACGTCTTCTGATACCTCTCTCACCATCAATATAGAAGAACCTCTGAAAGTCCTTATTCTACGATATATTGTTGCTACCGAAGTTGAGTTGCTTGAGGTTTTTCCGCAATTATTTCCCACTTTGGATTTTCATGGTTGGTGGTCTTTTGTCACAAATCATAAGATATATTACCCCACCCTTGTTCGAGAATTTTACCAAAATTTGAAATATGAGCCTCAAATCCCTAAAGTTTCTTCAACAGTCAGAAATGTCTGTTTTGAGTTAACAAATAAACTGTTTGCCAGATCATGGAAAATTCCAATGGGTTGGGTTCAGCTACACAGTTTTCACTTTGATGAACATGAAGCTTATGCTCTTTTGACTGAACAGCCTAGTGATCATACTGTTGTTAAGCAGACATATCTATCTAGTCTGAAAGCCAATCGGTTCCCTCCCTTCAACAGAGTGCTACATCATATCTGCACATCCATCATTACACCCCAGAGCAGTGGTAGGGAACGAGTTACTGAGATGCAAAGATTTTTGCTATACTGTATGCTGAAACAGATCAAGATTTCATTGACTAATGTTATCATTCAGACCATGGGTACATGTCTGAAACAGTCTAGGACACTTCCATATGCTGCCCCATTGACTGCAATTTTTAGAAAAGTTGGAGTGAACTTTGGAAATGAAAAGAAACTAAACATTCCCAGAGGGAATAGATACTCCTTATCATACATTCAGAAGTTCATGGGATTTAAAATTGTGCATGGACAGCCAGTCAGAGTACTGCCAAGTCAGAAGCATGCCTCTACCTCTGGGACCCCTATTGTAGAATTGAGAGAAACAGCACAAGAAAACCCAGAGGCCAGTCCAGCCAGAGTAGACAGACAAGAGGTTAGTCCTGCCAGAATAGACCAACAAGAAGCCAGTCTTGTCCAAGCTGATATTGTCACAAATACTACTCCAAATTTCCCAGCTGTCACTAGAGATATTATGATCATACATGGTCCCTTTCAGGAACCCTCTCCTCGAAGGGAACATGAATCTACCTACTTTCTTGAGGAAGAAATGCCAGATAATTTTCATCATGATGCTGGCATGCATGATCAGACTTCTAGCATCAATCCCACCTTGATTCAATTTCTGGAAATGAAATTCAAGAACATTGCTTCTTCCATAATGCACCTGAGCTCAACTATGGAAATGAGGATTTCCCATCTTGAGCAGAAATCAGACAGCAGATGGGAACAGTTCAAGCAAGACAAATTCAAATCAGACAAGAAGCTTCATAACTTCATGGAATCCCTCCTTCAGGTTTGTCAGAAAGCTGGATCAGTAATGCACAATTTGAAAAGCTTGCATCAACAATTTCTGAACAGGCTAAAGGTTGTACAGACATATAACTATGAAGTCAAGGAAAACCATTCCAAGCTGAATTTGAAATTTTCCACCCTGATTGACAAGAACAATGAGTTCAGTGAAAAGGTTCAGACTTTATTTGAAAAGATTACATCTTTTGGTACGGACCTTGCTAAACTGTTTGAACGAACCACTCTAGTGGGTGATGAGGTAATGGATGTTTTGCACATTCTAAAAGAAAATTTCCCACCCACACTTGAAGATCAGTGTGATGTGTACCGCCCTCCACCAACAAAAGCCTCCTCTTCTGCACCTGAATGGGGATCTCAATAGCAAGCTCAAGTGGACTATCTATTTGATATTTTACACAGCTGGTTTGATAGTATCACTTCCAAAGTACAGGATTATCATAAGTCTATCCTGCAAAGAAATCAGCAATTTTTGGACAGACTAGACAGTTTAGCATCTTCTATGACTCAGCTTCAGCAACAACTGGATAATGTGTCTGCAACCATCCTTTAGTCACACTCTTCCTCACCTGCTCCCCTTCCTGATGATGTCAAAGGGGGAGAGACATGAACTCAAGTTGGAGCCTGGAATTACATTGCATCTGCATCAAATATGATTGAGTAAAATTTTCCTTCATTTACATATTTTGTGAAATGCTCGAAAGAAATTGTCTGTGAGATTGCCCAACTTTTTGTTAGAAAAGTTCTTTTGTTCCTCTTATTGATGTTAAACCTTGGACTTAAATGAAATGAATGAAATGAATTGGTGTTCTGGTCTCTGAAGTATAGCAAAACCTTCACTTTAGTTTACTAAACCTATGCATATAGTTGGCCTATACTTCGTTTTCATGACTAGGACAGTGGTAGTATGTTGATTTCTAGGCATGTTATGTTTTCATAAACCTTCACTTTAGTTTACTGCCAGCAGGTTCTCTGATGCACTAACGTGAGACCATCACATGCATGTAACGGCCTTACGATAGACCGTCACAACCTGTTATGCTTTTATTTGTTCTATTGTCTCTGACACACCCTAGCAGGAGCGTTACACCACTATAACGGCCCCTCGATAAACCGTCACACCCTGTAACGCACTTATCCTAGACCGTCAGACACTTGTGTTCTGTCAGCCCAAGGTAGAATAATAACTAGTTAAGTTTACTTATAAATAAGCTTAGATAGCTAAGTTTGGACCTATTATCATGACTTTGAGTTTAGTTTATGATTCATAATCAAATTGCATGATTAATGTGTCTTAGGTTATTTTAAGTTATGCTAATTTTATTGGCTAAAACTCTATAGTTTTGTATTCAAAATCATGATTTTTCCAATGTTGTATTGACAAAGTTTTATCTTGGTTACACATTCTTTCCTATCTATAGAGTCATTTCTTTAAGTATATGGCACATATTCTAGTATGTTGTCCATTAGTTCACTTTGCACTATAGGAACACTATTCTTGGACATGAGGACCTCTCTATTAGATATTCCTTCCAATGGACTAGAAAATCTTGTTTCAAGGCCTCCGTAATTCTCCGCGAGCATGGGATTCCCACTAGGACGCCGAGTTCGTTGTACCATTAAAGCATATTGATTAGATTACACTATCGATGTTTTTGGTTATTAGTAATGTAACGGCTCTATGTTGAACCGTCAGGCACAAGTAACGGCCCAATATACGGCTGTCACATTCCACTGAGTCTAATTTCTTGGTTCTGGATTCAGACTAATATAACGGCCCAATACTGGAGCGTCACATCATGTAACGGCCCAGTACACGACCGTCACACTGCTTGAGTATTTTAACCCAAGGTGTACCAAGGGTTGATATTTCAAGGTTATAGATAGACTCTTGATGATCTAGAACTTATCATATTGATCAAGAAACCTAATATAATGAATGGAAGATAAAGAACGTATCGTTATGCTGCCGATTTATTTCCATAAGCATAACCTTGCTTAAGTCATTCTTGATTTCTCATGATTCTTATTGAAGCATTCATTCATTGAATTATTGTTATTATGAGCTTATTGAACTTATTACATTCTTGGCCATATTTTATTGTTAACATGCATGGAAGTAACTTGATTTATACTTGAAGATACGATCGAGCACTGATTGTGTTCAAGGGCCCAATGCTAGTCCCCTCGGTTGATTGTCGGAAACATACTACTTTATAAACCATGGGGTATGATGCTACTAGCGTCGCATTGCGCTGGGAGTACTTTCTCTATAAATAAGTGAAAATTCACGGCACGACATGACATTCTTATACATGACTTTCTTGCTTGATATTCCATAGAAATTTATGAAGTACTTGCTCATAAGCAAAAGATACTAGAGTGATGATTATGTGGCTTGCTAGTACATTCTTGATACATTCTTGTTCATGAAAGGCCAATATAATGTTCTTGTTATATTCTTGCTAGTTCGTACTTGCTCTCATTCTAACTTACTTGATCATCTTGTTACTTTGGTTTAATCGCATGATTGATCGCATTCACATGATTTTTACTTTATTCTTTAGAGCTAAATTATTAATTACTTTAATAGTGCCTTCATGTTGATGCGAAGATACCTACTGGGTAAGTGTGCACATTACCTATTTCTAATCTTTTCAGGAGATGGAAGTGATTCGAATTCGGATTCGGGTTATACAAGTAGCGGGTTCGAGAGTGAATGAAAGTATTGTCAAGATGAGAGTGAAGACTTAAGAAAGTCTATAATGTTTAGATTCAATCTATGTAATTTTCATATTTCTTGAGTCTAGTGTTGTGCCCCTGGTTTTGATGATGACAACCATGAGATGTGTGTGTGTTGAGTTCAACAGAACTGTTGAATTAACCCTTGATTCATTAATGCATGTATATACTTTATTCTTGAATGCAAGGAAGAAACAGGGTCTACGCAGGATGCTCACGGCGTCCACGCAGCGATTTGAATAAAAGGATAGCGCCAACACAGGATGCTAATTGCGTCTACGCATCAGTACAAGAGGCAGAAGTATCAAATCACTGGCATAGCTCAGTGCGTCAACGCCACAGTTCAGCAGCGTTGACGCAACAGTTCAAGTGGCAGAATCATTGTTCACTGGAAATACCCCGGTGCTTCAACATTACAGCATGATAGCGTTGATGCAGCAGTTCATTCTAAGATAAAGATCGCTCTGGGTCAGTTCAGTGGGTCGACGCAGTGACCCCATGCGTCAACTCATCCAGCTTTATACTCAAAGACATGTGGGGCATTTCAAGGCTACGTCAACCTCATGGTCTCAATGAGTTGACGCCATCTGAATTTCATCAAGAGATGATTGGGTGGACCTCAGTCGTAAGTGGCGTAAGATGCCACATCATCTAAAAGAGCATGCGCTCTCTTTCCCTCGTGATTTGAGAGGCCTCAAGGACAACAATCATTGGGCTAACTAGAAAATCTGGTTGGGACCCACAAAAAGGAATATTCACGTGAATAGGTAGAGCGTGGGAAAATAGAACAATATGAAGGAGTAGCAGTCGAACAAAAAGAATAGGAGAGTTCTGCAGAAGAAGCAGAAGAAGGTCTGCATTATCGGCTTGCTGAGTGCGTGTTGTTGCATCCACTAAGATCAGAGGAAGCCCAGTGGCAGTTGATCATTGCAAGATTATCTACCATCCAGAAGGAGAAGGCCAGCTGATCGACGAAGCCGTTCCTCTCCGATCTCTACGTTCGAGATTTGTGAATCAGCACCATCATATATCTGAGGCTCCTTCTTCCATTTTCAAGTGATTTCGTTTATTGTTTTTCATTTCAGTTTGAACTTTACTACTGTAATTCTCCCTTGTACTTGTTGAGTAGAGGGAGGGGTTTTGATCCAGCGGAGTGTGCTTGGGTCAAGGGGTCTGGGCTTGTATGCCCTCAAGCTATTTGTCAGCGGATATCTGGTGAAGAGGATATGTTCCTCTAGTCAACCAAGCTGTAGTGGTCAGCATTGTCGAGGGGATTGTTCCTCGGTTTAGCAAAGCTGTAAGGCTCAGCAGGGATCCTCACTGATCTAGTGAGGGGTGGACGTAGGTCTCCACAGGGAGACCGAACCACCATAAAAATCTGTGTTCGCTTGTGGTTTGCTGTCTCTTGCTATATCTGTGTGTCGCTAGATGATTGATTAGGTTTGATCTCCACACCGTCTGTTTACTGAATTCTGAAATAGCATTCTGGTTCTTAAAAGTTGATTGTGATTTTTCGCAAAAGATTTCAAAGGGTCAACCTATTCACCCCCTCCCCCTCTAGTTTGACCATCCACTTAATCCAACATCTAGTACATAAGGGAAGTTGAATTAGTGATTGTAATTGAGGGTTCAATTTGATTATCAATGAAATGAAGTTGAAGTTTGAATATATATTGTGCAATTGTATCTTTATGTGTGATTGTCTTGCGCTCTGATCATTCTTGCTCGCAAGAGGCTTACCATGCCGGCTGTTCACGCTCCCCGAGTTAGTCTTCCGCTGTAATAAAGGCTCGGGGCGTGTCAGTCATTAGGTTGGTTAATGGGCCCAATTAAGTGGGCTAGGCCCAGGGGCGCCCCCTTCCCCCTTGGTTTCTTGTCATTAGTCCTAAAGTCATGGACTTATTGTAAAATTCGGGATTCCTATAAATAGGACCCCAATCACCCATTTGAGAACTAATGAATATTTGAAGCATTTTAAAATCTACCAAATTTGTGAGAAGCACACTCTCTCCCTCTCCCTCTCCCTAATTCTCTCTCTCTCTAAAGGGGGCGAACTCCATTCTCTCTCCTCCCCCCCAATTTCAAAATCCTCTCTCTCTCCTCCCCACTCCACTCCCATTAAGACCCGTCTCCCCTCCCCATACCCCATTTAGTCCCACCATTACTCCCTCCCCTCCCAAGACAACCCTTGACACTCCCCATACAACCCTTCACTTCCCAACACAACCTTTCCTCTTCCCCGAGCACCTCTTCCTATTCCCCAAACATCCCTCCACGTTCCCAAGGGAAATTTGAACTTCCCCACCCCTTGAGGCCTGTGCCCCAGCCTCTCTCTCTCCCCCACCACACCTTGGTCGCACTCCACCCTTCGCCACCCCTTGGCTTGGTCGAACTCCCCATCTCCCCTCCTCCCCTTGGCCAGCTGCGCACCCTGCCCACCCTGCCCACCCTGCTCTACCTCCACCTACTCCAGCCCTCTAGCTCCACCCTCCTCGCCTCACAGCCTCCTCCATCAATCCCCTAGCATCTCCTTCTCCACCTTCCACAACCATTAGACCCCTCCCCCTTGCTGTAACTTCGCCCTTCCCCACCCCTATTTTCATCTTTCACCATCCTGCTCTGTCCAGCTCGCAGGCAGCCAATAAGGTCCTGAAAGAAACGTCGCCATCAACATCTCCCTGAAGCTTCTGGTGACAAGTCATACACAACTGGAAAGGGCATCCAGAGTTCTATCCAAGCGAGGTGGTTTTATCGCCATCCAAATTTTGGGCGGCCCGTGAGATTAGTTCTCCCACGACTGTGCAATATTGTTCTGGCAGGGAACCAGAGCCTGAGAGCAGAAGCTCCCATGGCCGCCCCAGTTAGAGTTTGTTGTGCCCCTGATTTTGATAATGACAATCATGAGATGTGAATGTAGTATTCAACCCAAGATGTTGAATTAATTCTTGATTTAGTAATGATTCTACTTGATTTCATTCTTGTTGCAAGAAAGGAACAGGGTCGACGCTGGGAGCTTAAAGCGTCCACGCATCAGTTGAAGAAGCCTTCACTGATATCTCTCACAGCGTTAACTCCCCGAAGCAAGCAACGTCAACTCATCATATTCTGAAGCAGAGACCTTCACAGGTTATTCTACTGTGTCAATGCCACAATAGAGCAGCGTCGACGCAGCAGTTAAAGAGGCAGAGCTAATGGCTTACTGGAATGCCTCAGTGCGTTAACGCTATTGCATGACAGCGTCGACGCAGCAAGTCAGATTGTTGTGATTTCAGCTCAGGGACAGGTAAGTGGGTTGACGCAGCAACCCCATGCGTCAACGCATCCTGCTTTACTATCAAGACATATGATAGATCTCAAGGCTGCGTCAACCCTGTTGACTCAATGGGTTGACACCTACGGGAACTTCCGAGATCAGTTGGGTGGACCCTAGTCACAAGTGACGTCAAAGGCCACATCAGCCCAAAAGTGATTGCGATCTGCTTTTTCCCTCTCGACTCCAGAAGGCTCTACATGGAGCAATCACAGGGCTAACCAGAAAATCTGGTTGGGGCCCACTAGATGTATATATGCATGGATCTGGAAATGAGCGCGGAAATGCTTGCTGAATTGTAGAAGGAGTTGGAGCTTTTCGAAGTGTGCTGAAGACAGGGGCTGAGGAAAAGAACCATGAGAAAAATAGCGAGTTGATCTTCCTCCTGATGTCGATCTGCTGAAGATAGTTGGGAGATCCAGGAGCAGCGTTCCTTGTGAAGCTCGTCTACATTTTGGAAGAAGAAGACCAGACGATCATTGAAGCTTCTTCCTCCAGATTTATGGATTCAAGGCCGAGCTTAGGTTGCTTCATAGATCTGAGTTTATTCCTTCTTTTACTAAGTGGTTTCGTTTTGTTATTTGTCTTTCCATTTGGAACTCTATTATACTGTTTCTCCCTCGTACTGGTTTGAGTAGAGGGAGGGGTTGATCCAGCAGACTATGCTTGGATCAAGGGAAATTGGGCGTGTTGCCTGCAAGCTGTTTGTCAGCGGGTTAGAGAATTTGTTTCTCTGGTTAAGCCAAGCTGTAATGCTCAACGGTGTATGTGAGGAAGCTTTTTCCTCGGTGTAGCTAAGCTGTAGAGCTCAGCAGGGATCCTCACTAGTTAAGTGAGGGGTGGACATAGGCCTCCACAAGGAGACCAAACCACCATAAAAATCTGCGTACACTGTGTGGTTTGATTTTGCTTATTATTCTCCCTCCGTTAGATGTTTGATTAGGCACGATTCTCATTGCTGTTTAGTTATTGATCTTATCTCTATCATTCTGCACCATAATTCGTGTGTGATCGTGCATAGAATATTTTAAAGGGTCAACCTATTCACCCCTCCCCTCTAGTTTGACATTCCACCTAATCCAACACGTGGTATCAGAGATCGGCTCTCTTGTCAAGGGTCTTACAACCCAGAGAGATTTTGTGGAATGGAAAACAATGGACTCATGCTCGAAGGGTATGCTGTAAATAGGCCACCCTTCTTTGATGGCACTAACTATGCGTACTGGAAAAATCGGATGCAGGTATTTCTGAGAGCTCAGGACCATGAGATTTGGAAAGTCGTGAGCAAGGGACCATATCAGATAGAAGGAGATGAAGAATTGTGGGTGAAGGAGCAGATCCGGAAGTCCAATGTTAATTGGCAAGCCATGAACATCATGCAATGCTCACTGCACCCCATGGAGTTTTCACGAGTTTCCTCATGTGCCAGTGCCAAGGAAATGTGGGATAAACTCCAAGTCATCTACGAAAGTACGTCAGAGGTAAGAGAGATGAAAGCTAATATGTTAATTTCAGAATATGGAGCTTTTAGAATGAAACCAGAGGAAAACATTTTTGAAATGTATGCTAGATTAACCTTATTAGTGAATGGTCTGAGAGGTCTGGGAAAGGCCTACACTGAGTATGAGTTGGTCAGGAAAATTCTTAGATCCCTAACTCCAGTTTGGCACACCAAGGCCACTGTTGTTGAGGAATCTAGGAACCTTCCTACCATTACTCCTGATGAACTTATCGGATCACTAATGGCTTATGTGCTGAATCTCAAAAGGGCAGATGAGGATGTGAAAAAGAAAAAACCTCTTGCATTGAAGGCAGGACCAAGCAGCAAGGAGAGTTCTGATGATAGTCACTCATCTACCTCAAAAAATGACTCAGGTGAGATAGCAATGCTCACCAGAAAATTCAGGAAGTTTCTAAGGAAGGAAGGTAAATTTAGAAGCTACAGAAGACCAGAGGTAAGAAAAAGTTCAAAGTTCAAATCAGAAAACTCTAAGAAATCTGACAAGGTTGTTTGTTATCAATGCAGGAAACAAGGTCACATCAAATCTGAATGTCCAGATAATGTGAAGAAAGCCCAACCGAAATGGAAGAACAAGAAACCAAAGGCCATGATAAGCACATGGAGTGACGAGGAGAAAGATGAAGATGAAGAAGAAAGTACTTCTGAAGAAGAGAGTGATGCTAAGTTGTGCTTCATGGCTAAGGGAGATGATAATGATGAGGTAACTTCTTCTTCTGAAAATTTCTCTTGTAGTGATTGGGAAGAAGCATTTAATGAACTGCTAGACAAATATGATCATGTAAAGAAAGAGAATAAATCACTCAAGAAGAAGAAAAATCTGACTAGCCAAGAGAATTCATTAAATGATAAAATCAAGTGCCTAGAAGCTGAAAATGTCAGTTTAAGAAAATCTCTTTGTGAAAATGACGAATATAGAGATCAAGTAATAGAGATGAAAAGAGAAAATGAATTCTTGCTGAAAACTCAGGGTGACCTAAAACTCAAAATGTAAAAATTGGAGAGTGATGCAAAAATTGCTAAAGAAAAATATGAAGCAGTTCAAGGAGTGAATTAGGAACTCTAAGAAAACTTGAAGAAAATGGAAGATGAAAATTCAAGTAAACAAGCCTCTCTTGAGAAATTAACTCAAGGTAAAAATAATCTTGAAGCTATAATGGGAATGAGAAGTAATTTTGGAAAAGAAGGACTTGGTTATAATCCAACCAAGAAGAAGGAACTAGGAACTAGATTTATAACTTTTGTGTCTGAACAGGGTATTTCTGAGCAGAGTCAAATGAATGAAAAGGAGTCTTGTGAGAAAAATCAGGGAGAAGGAAAACAAACAAATGAGATCAGAAAAGAAAAGGGCAAAGAGAAAATGCATGATACCCTTAATGCCAAGCATCATAAAAATGTGCCCAAGTTCAAAAGAAAATCTTCAGGTCAGCCCATAGACCCTAGCTCATCAACCCAGCATCAAGAACATAGAAATTCATGGAGTCATAGGACTGATACCCAACAGATGCGTCAACACACTGAGCATCATGCGTCCACTCATCCCATGTACCAAGGGTTTTACAGAAACAACGCTAGATCAAATCCTTGGGTGCGTCAACACAGTGTCCGCACTGCATCAACGCATACACCCTTCCCCAGTGGGCACTCCTTGAGAAATATGAGAATGAGTCAACGTAGCCACTTCAGTGCGTCAACGCACCCTATGTACCTGAACCCTTATGACAGAAAGACTTACTGGATGAGTCAACGCTATCATGTTACAGGGTCTACGCAGCGAACCTTCATGCCATCTAAAGCTCATTATTCCTACAGAACTTCACACCCTAAGTTCCCCCAATGATTCTTGGAGTCACAATAACTATTGGAATAAAAATAAGAACAACACCTCATACTTCTCTAATAATAGAAATGGTTCAAAGAGGTCATTCCAAAAGGTACCTCGATCCAATCAAAAGAATCTAAAATCTATGAACCCCACATCTCGAAAACCCTCAACACAACAGATCTGGATTCCCAAAAGCATGCTGTCTTACTTGATGCAATCATATGGTCTGATGGGACCCAAGTGTATTTGGGTTCCAAAATCTCTTGGTTGATGTGACCTGCAGGAGTGCCTTGCACTGTACACAACAGATGGTACCTCGACAGCGGTTGCTTAAGGCACATGATGGGCGATAAGGTAAAATTCTGTCTCCTAGTTGAGAAAGAAGGAGGACATGTCACTTTTGGGGGAAACAATAAAGGTAAAATAATTGGAAAAGGTAAAGTTGGTAAAACTCTCCTGAACTCTATTGATGATGTGTTGCTGGTTGAAGGATTGGAATACAATCTTCTAAGCATAAGCCAACTGTGTGATAGGGGGCACAAAGTTATGTTTGATTCCCATGCATGCACTATTATTGAAAAGCAGTCTAAAAGTGTCAAATTCTCTGGAAAAAGAATAAATAACATGTACATGGTAGATCTAGATGATCCTGCACATGACAATCTTTGTCTAGCTGTGAATAAAAGTGAACTGGCTTGGCTGTGGCATCGCAGATTAGGACATGCTAGCTATAGTGTCATGCATAAGTTAGCCAAATTCAACATGGTAAACGGTCTGCCAAATGTTTCATTTAAGAAAAATGACAAAATCTGTAATGCATGAACTCAAGGCAAGCATACTAGGAAGTCATTTAAATCCAGAACTGAAAACCAATCTTCTAGATCTCTTGAACTTGTTTACATGGACTTGTTTGGACCCACAAGAACAGCAAGTTTAAGTGGTAATAAATATGGATTTGTTTTGGTAGATGATTTTTTCAGGTTTACTTAGGTATTCTTTTTAACACATAAGAATGATGCATTTGAAGAATTTCAGGTATTCTTCAGGAAAGTTCAGCAGGATGGTAAGTACACTATCTCATCTATCATGTCAGATCATGGAGGAGAATTTGAAAATTTAGAATTTGATGATTTTTACAGAACAATGGGAATATCTCACAAATTCTCATCTCCAAGAACTCTTGAACAGAATGGAGTGGTGGAAAGAAGAAACAGAACTCTTGTTGAAATGGCTAGGACCATGCTGATTGAAGGACAACTCCGAAGGAAGCTATGGGCAGAGGCTGTAAACACAGCTTGCTACATTGTAAACCGGGCAATGGTAAGACCTATGTCCAAAAAGACTCCATATGAGCTGTTGAAAGGTAAGAAACCATCTGTTATCCACTTCAGAGTTTTTGGATCTAAATACTTTGTTCAAAATAATAACAAACGGGACTTAGATAAATTTGAACTTAAGAGTGAACCAGCCATATTTCTAGGTTATTCAAATAACTCTAGGGCCTATAGACTCCTGAACATTAAAACTCAATCTGTTGAAGAATCTCCTCATATCATCTTTGATGAAATGGATGTCAAATCTGAAAATGAACTATCTTGCAGGGACAAAGATGATGGTGAGTTTCTTGAAGAAAAGGAAGAACAACACACTCAAGAGGAAGAGCCAAGGTCAAATGAGGATCTAGCAGAATCAAGTACTAGAGGTAATGCAGATGTCAATGAAGGTAACTCCTTGACCAATGTTAGAATGCTAAAAGACCATCCTCTATCAAGCATTATTGGTAATCTGCATGATCCTACCAGAACTAGATCTCATTTTAGAATCATTGAAGAAATGGACATCTTAGCTCTTATATCTCAAATTGAACCAAAAAATATAACCGATGCCCTGAAAGATGATTGCTGGATAAATGCAATGCATGAGGAATTAAATCAATTCAAAAGAAATAAAGTGTGGCACCTTATGGCAAGACCTAATGAACTTTCAGTAATTAGAACTAAATGGGTCTTTAGAAACAAGCAAAATGAAAATGGAATTGTGATAAGAAATAAAGCAAGACTGGTTGCACAAGGATATAACTAAGAATTTGGCATTGATTTTGAAGAATCCTTTGCACCAGTAGCAAGATTAGAAGCTATCAGATTATTACTTGTATATGCATGTTGTCATGGAATAAAACTCCATCAAATGGATGTAAAAAGTGCATTTCTCAACGGGTTAATAAAAGAAGAGGTGTATGTTGAACAACCCCCTGGTTTTGAATCTATAGATTGCCCTGACCATGTTTACAGATTAGACAAAGCTCTCTATGGGCTAAAACAGGCACCTCGAGCATGGTATGATAGACTCAGCTCATACCTCACTGAGAAAGGATATTCAAGAGGTAAAGTGGACCAAACTCTATTTACCAAGGTGAGAAATAATGACATTATTATGGTTCAAATCTACGTTGATGATGTAGTTTTTGGTTCCACTAAACCAAGCATGTGTGAGGATTTTGCAAATTTGATGACCACAGAATTTGAGATGAGTCTCATGGGTGAGCTACAATTTTTTCTAGGTCTACAAATCACCCAAAGCAAGGATGGATGCTTCATCAACCAGGCAAAGTACGTCTCTGGACTTCTGAAGAAATATAAGATGGAAACTCTTAAGGCAATCAGCACACCCATGAGCACCAATACAAGTTTGGATGCAGATCTGAAAGGTACAAAAGTAGATGCAAAAACTTATCGAGGTATGATCGGATCACTTCTTTATCTTACTGCATCAAGGCCAGACATCCAATTTTGTGTTTGTATGTGTGCTCGGTTTCAGTCTGATCCTAGAGAATCCCACTTGATTTCTGTCAAGCGTATTTTTCGATACCTTGCTGGAACTCGAGACTTAGGGATTTGGTATCCTGCATCTTGTACTTTTGATCTGGTATCATACTCAGATGCAGACTATGCTGGATGCAAACTTGACAGGAAAAGCACAAGTGGCTATTGCCAATTTTTGGGAGGGTGTTTCGTTTCTTGGGCATCCAAGAAACAACACTCAGTGGCACTATCCACTGCAGAGGTAAAATATGTCGCTGCAGGGAGTTGTGGCACTCAAGTGTTGTGGATCAAACACCAACTCCAGGATTATCAAACTGATCTTGGTTGTGTCCCAATATTGTGTGATAACACAAGTGCCATTAACCTGGCAAAGAATCCCATCCAACACTCTAGGACCAAACATATCGAAATAAGACATCACTTCTTGCGAGATGAAGTAAATAAAAGTAGCTTTAAAATGATCTTTGTAGACTCTGAACATCAACTTGCTGATATTTTCACCAAGCCACTAAATAATGAAAGATTCTCTTGTCTTAGGAGAGAGCTTGGTTTGTGCAATCCTCATTTTGTTGCCTAAATTGATTGCTTGAATTCTTCCATGAAACTTGTCTGATTAACTTTGCCTAAAAATAAATTGATTGCATGTCCTGCTTGAGTTGCAAATTTCTGTTTTCTAAATAAGTCACAGTTTTAGGGGGAGTTTAGTTTTGAGCATATCTGCTTAATAACTCATGTTGAATAAATACCCATCATTAATAAAAACCCATCATGAATAAAAACCCATCATGTCAACAATTGCATTTTCATTCATATTGTCTGTCATGAATAAATGGAGGGTTAGTTTGCATCAGACTTTACACGCTAAGGAGTGCAATTCCGTTCTGTTAGAGTCAGCTGTCTGGGTATCTGAAGATTGGTTTATGAGACTGAGTCAACACTGAAAAACATCGTCTGGAAACAGACTGAAAATTGATCTGATTGGTTGAGTGAGTAAACGCAGTCATCAGGTTGAGTCAACGCACTAACAGAAATTTTCTAAAAACAGTTGCTGGAATTGATTGGATGTATTCAGAAGGGTACTGCTGCTCTGAAGTTTGGATCTCACATATCCTTCTCTATATTGGCGCTGGGCATCCAAGTCTATACATCCACTCTTGAACCTCAAAGTCTACACATCGCTTGCATCTTCAAAGTCTATACATCCATAGCAAGTCTATGCATTGGCAGCACTGTACAAGTCTATACACTGGCAATGTGTTTGTGTTTCAAGCCATTCGTAAAGTCTATACATCGTTCAATTTGATTCAAGTCTATACAGCCATTTCCAAGTCTATACATTGGAGAACCTTCCAAGTCTATACACTGTCCTGTGGCCTTCAAGCGTTTCAAGTCTATTCATTGATGTTTTGGCCAAGTCTGTATAGCCTTCTGTTGAAATCTTCGAGTACCTCAGCTTGTCTTCTCAACTTATCATCAATCCTGTTGCTTCCACATTCAGTGTTTCAACTTGTAGTGAAGAACCACTCAATCTTGAGTATGAAGGAAGTTTCTTGAGATCTGAAATGTGAATTGATGCCATAGATTCAGGGGGAGCTAAAATGATAATTCCCTTATAAGATGTGATGATTATTATTGACTGTCTCTAGGCTATATTAATGGTTGGAGTTTTATAAATCTTCTGCTCTTTGAATGATAAAAATTCGTGAACGCTAAAGTGTTGTGCATATGGAATAGGTTCAGAACCATTTAATAAAACTGAGAACTCCTCATTTCTTGAACTATTATGATCAACAGTAAAGAGACCTTTGTGCAAAATGAATTTAACATCTGTATTGTTCTTAAACTCAGTTCAGGGTTAATAAAAGCTTAAGAAACATACCCTATATATACCATGATTCATATCATAAATTGTAGAGCAATGGCAAGCCTTCACTGAGAAACTGTTTCTATGCACAAATGAAGTGCAAATGAGCATGTCATGATGTGGGCTGTTACCTCTATTTTAAAAGAAAAATAATTCAGTGCAGAGCAATGGTTACTTTCCACTGAGAAACTACCTTCATGCACCAATGAAGTGCTACAAGGCATGTCATGATGTGAGTTGCCAACTTTGTTTCAGGTATGCAGAATAGTAAGCTATGCTAAGTAGCCAGGAACTCTGGTGTCTGATAAACATGTGCACCTATGTCAAAAGGCTAGCTATACTTGACTGCAACTGTTGAAAAATAAAAATTATCAATGTTCATATGGGGTTGACCTGAAGCTCAAAAATAAAATCCTTTTGAGTTTACCCTCAATTCATGTTAAATTCACAACCATAAGGGTATCTTGAAATTGAACCTTCTAGGGATATGATTTGAGAAAGTTCCATGTGTGAAAATTATTCAATCCTCATTCCATAATCATGCTCTTCTTATTCAAGGATTTTTCTCAAAGTCTTAAGATTATCTTACTCCCCATCGGTATATGGATTTAGGGCTCTCATAATCTCTCATCATAATATCTTATAGGGGAACTTGAATTTTATCGATTAAAAAATCCCTGAATGTCATTTCATCTCTTCACAACTTCTTTGTCTTAAGAATGCCTAAATATTGTGGGACTTCACTATCTACTGTCCACTTTACACTATTTTACTTTGGTGGCGTCGACGCAGTGCCTTACAGCATCAACACAGTCATTTACTTACTCCACTTACATCCCATTCCGGTTCAGCACAGTGAACCAGTGTACCCTTTTTGAATTGAAAAGTGAATGGTCTTCTTATATAAAACCCCACAGCGTCAACGCTGCAGTCGCCTCCACCTCTTCCAAAACCTAGTGAGTTTCTACCTTTCTGAATCTCTCCACCCTGCCTCTTCCGTTCTTTCTCTCAATGTTCACCCTTCCTGTTCCCATTTGTCTCTCGCTGCCATGGCGCCTCCGGAACAACAGAATAAGGGGAAGAACAAGAAGGGTCTACAGAAGAGAGATCCCCTCTTTGCTACGGGCAGGATTGAGCCTTGCACCAAATATACGATGAAGGAAACACCGTCTGTGTCAGCTCCACCACCACAACAAGGAAAAGAGAAAAGCCCGCTGGCAAAGACAAGGGCTGCAAGGAAAAAGGGCAAAGACAAGGGCTTGGCAGATCCCTCAACAGAGAAACCGTCTCCTTCAGCTCCAAGGAAACGGAAAGGCAAAGAGATAGCGTTACCTTTTCAGAAACGCAGTCTTCATCCCAGCCCGCCAACCAAAAAGAGAAAGGTATTTAATGTCAGGACAGAAGAGCAGGTTCCATCTTCAGGTGCTGCGAAGGGGAAGAAAGGTGCGGACAACTCTCATGCAAGGTCTTCTGATCCCTCTCTTACCGTCAACGTGGAAGAACCTCTGAAAGTTCTTCTTTCACGGTATATTGTTGCTACCGACCATGAATTGCTTGAAGTTTTTCCGCAACTATTTCCTACCTTGGATTATCAGGGCTGGTGGTCTTTCGTTACAACTCATAAGGTCTATTACCCTACCCTGGTCCAAGAATTCTACCACAATTTGAAGTATGAACCTCATATTCTGAAACTTTCATCAACTGTCAGGAATGTTAGTTTCGAATTAACAAATAAATTGTTTGCCAGAGCTTGGGAAATTCCCATGAATGGGGTTCAGCTACATAGCTTTGAGTTTGATGAACATGAAGCCTTTGCTCTCCTGACTGAAAAGCCTAGTGATCCTACAGCCATAAGGGAAACCTACTTATCAAGTCTTAAAGCAAATCAGTTCCCTCCTTTTAATAGACTACTCCACCATATGTGCACATCAATGATCACACCTCAGAGTAGTGGTAGGGAACGGGTCACTGAGATGCAAAGATTTTTACTCTACTGTATGCTGAAAAGGATACACATTTCACTGTTAGATGTAGTCATTCAGACTATGGGTTCTTGCTTGACCCAATCCAGAACACTCCCTTATGCTGCCCCATTGACTGCCATTTTTCGAAAAGTTGGAGTGGATTTTGGTTTTGAGAAGAAACTGATTATCCCTCAAGGAAATGTATACTCCCTTTCTTACATACAGAAGTTCATGGGATTTAAAATTATCAATGGACAACCAGTCAGGATCCTGCCAAGTCAAAAACCAATGCCCACCTCAGTGGAGACTGATCCTGAAGCAAGACCTGACAATCAATCTCAGCAAGAGGCCAGTCTAAACAGAATGGACAGAACAGAGGCTCGGGCAGATATACCTGAAGCTAGTTCAGCCAGAATGGATGACCAAGACTTCAGCACTTTTCCAGATAACTATAATGTCCAGGATGATACCCCTGTGGCTCCTATTGCTTCAAGAGAGATTGTCATAGTCCAAGGTCCTCTTCCAGCACCCTCACCACCAAGGGGACATGGATCTACTTCTAAGGAGATTCCAGCGAACTTTCAGACTAATTTTTCGAACATCAATCCCACACTCATTCATTTTATGGAAATGAAATTCAATAGTATTGACTCCTCAATAATGCACCTAAGTTCCACAGTGGATTTGAGGTTGTCACACCTTAAGCAGAAGATAGACAGCAGATGGGAGAAATTTACTCATGACAAATACAAGTCCGACAAGAAGCTTCATGAATTTATGGAATCCCTTCTTCAAGCATGTCAGAAAGCTGGCATAGTATTGCACAATTTATAGAACGTGAATCAACAATGTTTGCACAGGATACAAAGTGTACAGACGTACAACTATGATGTCAAAGAAAATCAGTCCAAGCTGAACTTGAAATATTCCACCCTGATTGACAAGAACAATGAATTCAGTGTACAAGTTCAAGCCTTGTTTGACAAGATTACCTCTTTTGGTCAGGACATCACTAGACTATTTGAAAGAACCACCTTGGTCGGTGATGAAGTGGTGGATGTGCTGCACATTCTGAAAGAAAATTTCCCACCCACCATTGAAGATCAGCGTGATGTATACTGTCCTCCACCAACTGAAGCATCCTCCTCTGCACCTGAATTTGGTACTCAGCAGAAAGCCCAGGTGGACTATCTGTTTGAAATTCTACATAAATGATTTGATGGTATGTCTACCAAGGTCAAAGAATATCACAAGCATATGGTGGATAGAGATCAGCTGCTATCTAACAGGATGGACACTATGGCAGAATCGATTGCTCAGCTTCAGCATCAGCTGGATGTTGTGTCTGCAACTGTTCTTCATTCTTCCTCATCTACTCCCCTTCTTGATGATGTCAAAGGGGGAGAGACATGAGAGCTCAAGCTCAAGTTAGAGTCTAGACTAGGGCTGCATTGCATCTGCATCAAATATGTTGATTGACTAAAAATTTTCTTCTTTTTTTTGTCTTGATCTACGATGTAAATCCATGGACTTAAATGAATGGCAAAATTGATGTATGTTTCAGTCATTGAGTTGAATTCCTGTTGATCAGAACCTTCTTGCCTAATCTGAATAAATACATGCTTGTTTAGATGCAATGGCATTCACATCATAGTTTCCATCATCAAAAAGGGGGAGATTGTTGTGCCCCTGATTTTGATAATGACAACCATGAGATGTGAATGTAGTATTCAACCCAAGATGTTGAATTAATTTTTGATTTAGTAATGATTCCACTTGATTTCATTCTTGTTGCAAGAAAGGAACAGGGTCGACGTTGGGAGCTTAAAGCGTCCACGCATCAGTTGAAGAAGCCTTCACTGATATCTCTCACAGCGTTAACTCCATGAAGCAAGCAACGTCAACTCATCATATTCTGAAGCAGAGACCTTCACAGGTTATTCTACTGCGTCAACGCCACAATAGAGCAGCGTCGACGCAGCAGTTAAAGAGGCAGAGCTAATGGCTTACTGGAATGCCTTAGTGCGTTAACGCTATTGCATAATAGCGTCGACGCAGCAAGTCAGATTGTTGTGATTTCAGCTCAAGGACAGGTATGTGGGTTGACGCAGCAACCCCATGCGTCAACGCATCCTGCTTTACTATCAAGACATATGATAGATCTCAAGGTTGCGTCAACCCTGTGGACTCAATGGGTTGACGCCTACGGGAACTTCCGAGATCAGTTGGGTGGACCCCAGTCACAAGTGACGTCAAAGGCCACATCAGCCCAAAAGTTATTGTGATCTACTTTTTCCCTCTTGACTCCAGAAGGCTCTACACGGAGCAATCACAGGGCTAACCAGAAAATCTGGTTGGGGCCCACTAGATGTATATATGCATGGATCTGGAAATGAGCGCGGAAATGCTTGCTGAATTGTAGAAGGAGTTGGAGCTTTTCGAAGTGTGCTGAAGACAGGGGCTGAGGAAAAGAACCACGAGAAAAATAGCGAGTTGATCTTCCTTCTGATGTCGATTTGCTGAAGACAGTTGGGAGATCCAGGAGCAGCGTTCCTTGTGAAGCTCGTCTACATTTTGGAAGAAGAAGACCAGACGATCATTGAAGCTTCTTCCTCCAGATTTCTGGATTCAAGGCCGAGCTTAGGCTGCTTCATAGATCTGAGTTTATTCCTTCTTTTACTAAGTGGTTTCGTTTTGTTATTTTTATTTCCATTTTGAACTCTATTATATTTTTTCTCCCTCGTACTGGTTTGAGTAGAGGGAGGGTTGATCCAGCAGACTGTGCTTGGATCAAGGGAAATTGGGCGTGTTGCCTGCAAGCTGTTTGTCAGCGGGTTAGAGAATTTGTTTCTCTGGTTAAGCCAAGCTGTAATGCTCAGCGGTGTATGTGAGGAAGCTTTTTCCTCAGTGTAGCTAAGCTCTAAAGCTCAGCAGGGATCCTCACTAGTTAAGTGAGGGGTGGACGTAGGCCTCCACAGGGAGACCGAACCACCATAAAAATCTGCGTACACTGTGTGGTTTGATTTCTCTTATTATTCTCCCTTCGTTAGATGTTTGATTAGGCACGATTCTCATTGCTGTTTAGTTATTGATCTTATCTCTATCATTCTGCACCATAATTCGTGTGTGATCGTGCATAGAATATTTTAAAGGGTCAACCTATTCACCCCTCCCCTCTAGTTTGACATTCCACCTAATCCAACAGAGTTTAGCCATGAATCTTGGCTGAGAGTTTCTCCTCCAAGTCCCCTGCCAGCTCCAACAACAAGGGCGCCATTTGGATCTCGGAGCACAGATTTCCAAATTTTCTCCTCGGAGTGCGCAGGTCAGCTTCTCCTGAGCCAGATCCGACCCTCCCCACCATTCTAGTTCTTGTGATCAGCTCCGACCTTCGATGATGACCCTGTTGGTCTCCGTTGGAAAAAGACTCACCATGATCACAACAGTTCTGGTCTCGCATCAATCAGACCCCAAGAGTGCTTGTGGCGCCCTCGTCTTCCTGCACCAGCTGTCTGGGAACAGTCAGAGCCAGAGCAGTTTGGTCCTATTCCAGACCCTGCCCTAGCCACCGTCGAATCCAGGAAATTCCCCAAAAATTCAGACGCCCTCCTGGGCTAACCCAGGAAGTTTTGGCTCCAGTTTCATCCTCATCGGAGCTCGGTGGAGTCCATGGCGGCGTCGTCATCGACTCCCTGTTAGGCAGTTCTAGAAGCGGACAGAACCAGCAACGATCACCGACTCGGCTAATTTAGTTCTTTCCCACCCCCGCCTGGCCGGTTTAAAGCGCCTCCCTGTGGGAGGTAGTGTTTGAATGTACATTTCATTTCCCCACCCCAGTTCCACCCCCTTTCAAGGGGTGTAGTGCTTGTATTAGCAGGTTGGCAGTCCAAGCTACACCGACACAGCGTGCGGGAATTGCCCACGCTTCCCCGCTCCCCTCGTCTCCGGTCGGGATCGGCATCTTCACGCCGATCAGGTGAGCTCCCCGAACACATTTCTCTGCTGGAATTATCTTGCTTAGTTTAGTATTGCTTCTGGTTGATCCGTCGGCAGAGAGTGAGCGCTCGATACGAAATCGATCAAATTGAGTGTCCACCACGGAGTCAGTTGTGAGAGAGCACACCCTACAACTGACGCCCTCGGCATGCTGGCCGACCATGAGGTTGGGCATCCCAGACCCTTAGGGGTTCAGCCTAAAGCTAGTCGAATCCCTCGGAGCGTCAAGGTCCCACCTCGGACCCTCAACACTATTGTTGATTCACCTTTCGGACCTGAGTGTGCCAAACGCGAGTGAGTCCACTTGTGTGACATCACCGTGTTTGTTGCATTGCTTGCAATCTAGGTCCTAGGTCATTTCACATCAAATGGTATCAGAGCAAGTTCACAACTTGTCTCTATCAAGTTGGTCCTAGGGCGCATTTGCATTCATCAATCGGTGCGTCATCATGGCTACCCCTCTTTGGTGAAATCCATACAACTCGGCCCTCCACAAGGGTCCGATCGACCCACTACTCTTGGACATGATTCTAGAAGAGGAACTTCATTTTGACGGGTCGAGCCCTAGTGCCTACCAAAAGTGGGAGGCTATCGTGGAAAAACACTTTGAGAGGACTATGGTATATGGGTCTGAGAGAGTCACCAAAGCAAAGGGACTGCTTTCGCCTCAAGCCAAGGAAGAGTGGCGATGCATAGTGACCCTTAAGGGGATTATGAGGCAAGAGCCCATATACTCATGGGAAGAGATGAAGATAGAACTTAGGAAGATGTACGCTCCCCGACCTTCCCCTTCCTACTCGGAGAATCGTAGTCCAAGGAGCACTCCCACTCCTCCTTTCTCTCCCGGCCGACCCAAGACCTCCCTTAGGGCCCAAATTCCACCACTCCCAATAATTCCAACCCCGATCACCACCACCAACTCTCCCCAAATCCAAGGGCGACCCACTTCCATCCCTCCTCAACTGTCCGATCGCAAGGGCAAGATACCCCTAGTCGACCCGGTTTCTCCCATGAGGGGCACCAACTCCCAACCCAAAGTCACTCACCCAACCCTCACCATTCAAACCCAAGTGGACCCCGTATCCACCCCTCCACCTAGGCCCATGACGGCCACCACACCCAACCTAAACCCCCTTCTCCAATCTACACTACTCAAGCCCCTTTGGCCCCTGCCTCCGCCCCACCATCTTACCCTATAAGGGACACACCTCCCAAGTCCAACTAACCCAATCCTCCTCACCCAACCCATCTCCCACTCCCTATCCCAACTCTACCATGTCATAGGCCTCCACTACTTCCACTCCCAATCCCATTCCAAGTCAGACCTCGCTCACCACCCGGGGTGCGCCATGCGCCAGCTATCACCAAACCACCCACCATAGATCCTCCGACCCCATTGGCATTAGAAGAAGTGACCCACACACTCGGCCACGTGTGGACAAATGCCCCTCTGGACCCTATCCCCACTATGGAGACCACCCATGTCCAAGTTGAAGAAGAAACCTCGCACGATGGTCTTAACCTTATACCACCCTCTCTAGTTGGGGCCGAGCTCATCTTAGGAGAACCCCTTGTTAGTTGGCTAAAGGAGAACCCAAGTACAGAGATCATGGCCCATGTTTGCCCTCCCACGGAGCTAGACCTCCCCATAGTACCCTTCCCCTCCTATGACACCACAATCCAATCATCCTACCAAGTAGAGACCTTAGGGGATCTTCTTAAGGGCTTAGCATGGCAAATAGAGTTCACGAGCATGCTGGCCACGGTGACCAACCAATTTAGGAGCCTTGACCTCCTACACCTTTGTGTCGGGTCTATCACCTCAATTTACACTATTGGTTGCTACACTAGCGACCTTCTATTATTCCTCCCCACACCCGATGAGCCCGACCTTCTCCTCAATTTGGAGCTTCTTATCTCGGGTAGGAAGCCAAGCCATCCCCTCATGGCCGACCCACTCACCAAAGACTTCGGTCCAATTATTTCATTAGAGGAGGATGATCCACCACCAATTGAAAAGCTTGAGGACATAGAGCTCCTCTCCATTGGTAACCTATTTCATGATCCCTTTGACCCCTTCCTTTGGGAGCTCGGGTACCCATGTGATCCACCCGCATCACCCACCACCCACCCTTTCCTACCCTCACCCACTATGTTGGGCCAAGCCCACCTCATCCATGACCCAGGATACACCAAAGGAACCATGACCTTAAGCAACACCCACCTAGAGATCGAGGAAGTGCCCCACCCCATATCCACCTTCCTAGATCCCTTCGACCCTTTCACATGGAAGTTCAAAGGTCGTCCCACACCTATGCACATGCAAGTCACCTTTGGGATAAGCATGCATGTGTCTAGGCTTACCACACCACTTGACATGAACACTATGTTGGGTCCATTCATTCACATCACCCACATATCATTTAGGAAACATGAGTGGTCCATATTTGGGTGCAATGGTCCTCCGTCATTTGTCATTAGTCTTATACATGTTAGGGGCATGCACGGATGTCCGGATCCCCCAGCATTTGCTACAACCATCCATGATAGATTCACCTATGGATGCCCCGGTCCTCCAACCTTTGCTATAAAGTCCATGCATGATAGGGCCACCTTTGGCTGCCCCAACCCACCTAGGTCCGTCACAGTCTTCATAGCATCAAAGCATAATTGGTCTACATATGGTTGTCCTGGTCCACCTTTGCATCCCATACATTTCACCCCCACACCGCATCGTAGTGCATGGCATGAGCGTCTAAGCAAGCACCAAGCAACCGCGGTGAGATTTACAAAAGGTGAGCAAAAGCTTGTGAGCACCACTTGGTACTCCAAGAAGGCAAAATTGGTGATGATGATATTGGAGTGTCTCTACCTTTGGGTCACATCCAAATCGAGGGCATGAGGACTTGGACCTTCCCAAGTTCCGAGTGGCTTTGGCAACCCGGCTTACGGGTTAGACTTACCGATGGGTTTTGGGATTCATCCCACTTCCCATGTGGCGGATCCGGCACCCTATTTGGGCACCGCGGTGGAACCCAGTGAGTTCCTCGAGCCGCTACCCTCCTTTGAGAGAGATACCCTTGGAGTGCCACCACAAATCAGCTTGAGAGCCCGACGTGAGCACAAGGAGGTAATACTGGGCAAGCAAGGCACCATCACCGGCGAGAGGGTGTGTCCGAGCCACTTTGAGAAGCTGAGACGTCGCTCCCCGGTTAAGGACGCTGGTCGAGTTAGGAGATCGGGGTTCACCTGGAGCTGCCTTGGCGCACCACCTCCCCGGTGGACCCATACTCGACGGGGTCGAGTTTTCCCCACCCCGGGGGTATGATGGGGGCATCCCTTGCCCTTCACATTTTTTTGAGGCTCAGAATATTCGCCGGCATGTATCATTGTGTTCATCTTATTTTTCTGAGTCTAGTCATGTAATTTTCATATTTTATGAGAGCCATGGTTATGTAATTTCTCTTTTATTTGAGTCTAGTAACTAGGTTAGGCAGTCATTTACCTAAGTTGATTGTCATTAGGTTGGTTAATGGGCCCAATTAAGTGGGCTAGGCCCGGGGGCGCCCCCTTCACCCTTGGTTTATTGTCATTAGTCCTAAAGTCAGGGACTTATTGTAAAATGCGGGATTCCTATAAATAGGTACCCCAATCCCCCATTTGAGAACTAATGAATATTTGAAGCATTTTGAAATCTACCAAATTTGTGAGAAGCACACTCTCTCCCTCTCCCTAATTCTCTCTCTCTCTCTAAAGGGGGCGAACCCCATTCTCTCTCCTCCCCCCCCAATTTCAAAATCCTCTCTCTCTCCTCCCCACTCCACTCCCATTAAGACCCGTCTCCCCTCCCCATACCCCATTTAATCCCACCATTACTCCCTCCCCTCCCAAGACAACCCTTGACACTCCCCATACAACCCTTCACTTCCCAACACAACCTTTTTTCTTCCCCAAGCACCTCTTCCTCTTCCCCAAACATCCCTCCACCTTCCCAAGGAAAATTTGAACTTCCCCAGCCCTTGAGGGCTGTGCCCCCAGCCTCTCCCTCTCCCCCACCACCCCTTGGTCGCACTCTACCCTTCCCCACCCCTTGGCTTGGTCGAACTCCCCATCTCCCCTCCTCCCCTTGGCCAACAGCGCACCTTGCCCACCCTGCTCTATCTCCACCTGCTCCAGCCCTCTAGCTCTGCCCTCCTCAGCTCACAGCCTCCTCCATCAATACCCTAGCATCCCCCCTCCACCTTCTACAGCCATTAGACCCCTCCCCCTTGCTGCAACTTTGCCCTTCCCCACCCCTATTTTCATCTTTCACCATCCTGCTCTGTCCAGCTCGCAGCCAGCCAACAAGGTCCTGAAAGCAACATCGCCATAAGCATCTCCCTGAAGCTTCTGGTGGCAAGTCATACACTACTGGAAAGGGCGTCCAGAGTTCTGTCCAAGCGAGGTGGTTTCGTCACCATCCAAATTCTGGGCGGCCCGTGAGATCAGTTCTCCCACTACTGTGCAATACTGTTCTAGCGGTGAACCAGAGCCTGAGACCAAAAGATCCCACGGCCGCCCCGGTTAGAGTTTGGCATGAATTTTGGCTGAGAGTTTCTCCTCCAAGTCCCCTACCAGCTCCAACAAGAAGGGCACCATTTGGATCTCGGAGCATAGATTTCCAAATTTTCTCCCCGGAGTGCGCAGGTCAGCTTCTCCTGAGCCAGATCCGACCCTCCCCACCATTCTGGTTCTCGTGATCAGCTCCGACCTTTGCCGACGACCCCGTTGGTCTCCGTTTGAAGAAGACTCAACCACGATTGCAGCGGTTCTGGTCCCACATCAATCGGACCCCGGGAGTTCTCGTGGAACCCTCGTCTTCTTGCAGTAGTAGTCTTGGAACAATCATAGCCAGAGCAGTTCAATCCTATTCCAGACCCTGCCCCAGCCACCATCGACACCAGGAAATTCCTTAAAAATTTAAATGTCCTCCTGGGCTAACCCAGTAAGTTTTGGCACCAGTTTCATCATCATCGGAGCTCGGTGGAGTCCGTGGTGACGCCATCATCGACTCCCTATCAGGCAGTTCCAGAAGCGGACAGAACCAGCAACGATCGCCGACTAGGCTAATTTAGTTCTTTCCCACCCCCTCTGGCCGGCTTAAAGCCCCTCCCTGTGGGAGGTAGTGTTTGAATGTACATTTCATTTCCCCACCCCTAGTTCCACCCCCTTGCAAGGGGCGTACTGCTTATATTAGCAGGTTGGCAGTCCAAGCTACACATGCGCAGCGTGCAGGAATTGCCCACGCTTCCCCACTCGCCTTGTCTCTGGCCGGGATCGGCGTCTTCATGCCAATCAGGTGAGCTCCAAGAACACATTTCTCTGTTGGAATTGTCTGGCTTACTTTAGTATTGCTTCTGGTTGATCCGTCGGCAGAGAGTGAGCGCTCGATCTGAAATCGATCAAATTGAGTGTCCACCGCGGAGTGAGTTGTGAGAGATCACACCCTACAACCGATGCCCTTGGCATGCTGGCCACCCACGAGGTTGGGCATCCCGGACCCTTAGGGGTTCAGACTAAAGCTAGCCGAATCCCCCAGAGCATCAAGGTCCCACCTCGGACCCTCAACACTATCGCTGATTCACCTTTCAGACCCGAGTGTGCCAAACGCGAGTGAGTCTGCTTGTGTGACATCACCGTGTCCATTGCGTTGCTTGCAATCTAGGTCCTAGGTCGTTTCACATCAACCCTTCCCCCACTGGCCGTTCTCACCTCCGCATGCCCCCTCTCCCGTCGTAGCCTTTATCCCTCTCTCTATTTTTACCCTCCCCTTCACCGTGCTCGTCTCGCACCCACACACACACATCATGCTAGTCGCTCTCTCTCTTCCTGCTCTGGGCCCCGTGACACTGCATGCACTCCGCCAACACTCCGCGTCGACTCCCTCCCCCTATCTTCCTCTCCACTGCATGCACACACAGACCACTGCAGCCTCCATTCTCCCGCCCTCTTTGCAGCCTCTTCTCACCCCATCTCTCTCTCTTTCTCTCCTCTCACTCCTTCTCATGCTCTCCCTCTCTTCTGCACCACGACCACCGTGGCCTCTCTTCTCCCTCACCTGCTAGCCTTTCTCACCAGCTCACCCCCCGTCTTTTGCTTTTCACCTCTGCCCCTTTCTTCTACTCACTTCGTCTCACGTCGTCTCTCACTCTCCATGCACACACACTGCATTGGCATCCCCCCCTTAGGCTGACTCGCTCTCTCTCTGGGACCACACACTCCTCCTCTCCTCCCTCACCCCCTCTCTCTTCTCTTCTCCCTTTCTCTAAGTTCTTCTGTGTTGTACCCCTGTGGTTTTGATGATGTCAAACACTATGCTTCATCTGTGCATTAATATCATGTGTGCTTGCTGCATTTGCATGGTGCAACTCGATTCACATAACTGCTGAGGTAAGGGCATGTAAAAAAGGAAGGTCGGTGCACTTTTACCCTTGAAGCGATACAAGGTCATGGAACAAGTCGGTGCATTTCTTGCTTGCGCACATACAAGGGTCGGTGCATTGCCTGGTTTGCATTTTCAAACTCGGTGCAAGGTTTGTTGTAAAAGGTTTTAGGTCTGTGCATATAGGATCGTGCAGTATACAAGTCGGTGCAAGTCCCTGTTATGTCCAAACAAGGTCTGTGCATGTTCTTGTACATGTTTATAAGGTCTGTGCACATCAGTCGTTAGGCATAACAACGTCGGTGCACATTTGGTGTTAGCCTTGTTAGCATCGGTGCACATTAGGTATGAGTTTGTTAGGGTCTGTGCATAATGCTTGATGGGTCTATGCATACGCTATCTAGAGTCTATGCACATGCATCCCAAGTCTATACATGGTACTGTACAGGTCTGTGCATTTCACTATTGAGGTCAGTGCAATATTTGTACCTGGCATGTATTGATCTGTGCATGTTTCACCTTTTGCATAGCCAACTCGTGCACTTCACTGTAGCACAGCAACGAAGGTCAGTGCACATTTTAGAGTCGGTGCACATCTTCCTTATGCATACTGAAGGTCTTTGCATACTTCATCTTTTGCATGGCCAAGTCCGTGCAACTCACCGTGCACAACGAGGTCGGTGCATTCCTTGCCTCGGTGCAAGTCTTGCATTAGACATAATAAGTCCTTGCCTCGGTGCAAGTTTTGCATTAGACATAATAAGTCTTTTCCTCGGTGCATGTTTCCCTGCTAGTGTATGAGGGTCGGTGCTAGTTTGCATTGGTGTTAATCATGTCCGTGCATACCACTGTTCCTATGCATATAAAGGTCTGAGCATCTTTTGTCTCATGCGCATATATAGGTCGGTGCATTGTTTGCCTTATGCAATAGCTCGCTCGGTGCATCCTTTGCCTCATGCCATATTAAGTCAGTACAAACTTTGTTCTATACCATATGACTAATTACTTCTAACTGACAGGATGAAGGAAGCACGTCAACTCGTGGAGGATAATAGAAGCAATTATTGGCACATGATCCAAGGGATGCAATCAGTGGACCTTATGCCATGAGGATCGTTGTCTGATTCGCACCTGACACGTGGCTGAGAGCTTTCTGGAATCTCTTGGTGGGAGTATTCCCTCCACACGCCCAATGCGTGAGCTCGTGGGTCCCAGGCTGAAGATATATATAGATCCCTCTTCTGCATTCAGACAGAGAGAGAGAGAGAGTTGTAGATGTGAAGATCAGAAGAAGATAATTCAGAGAGTAGAGAAGAGAGAAAAAGAAAGAAGAACCAGAGAGCAAGAAGAAGAGCCGACAGAGAGAAGAAAGAAGATAGAATGCAGTAGTGTGAGAGTGCTGAGAAAGAGAGAGCTCGAGAGAGAAGAGAGAAGTGATAGTGAAGCGACTCAAGCAAATTATAGATCTGCTATATGTTGGTTTCTGGATCAGATCCAAACCAACTTGCTCCTGCGAGAGCTACATCCTTGTACTTTATCTCCAGCTTTCCGTAGCTGAATTTTCTCATACTTGTTTTTCCTTTTAAACCTTTGTTTCAAGCTGTGTGTCAGCGGTGTAGAGGATTGGTTCCTCTGGACAGCAAGCTGTGTTGCTCAGCGTTGCAGAGGATTGTTTCCTCTAGATAGCAAGTTGTGTTGCTGGACATCAAGCTGTGTTGCTCAGCGGTGCAGAGGATTGCTTCCTCTGGACAGCAAGCTGTGATTGCTCAGTGGAAGCAAGCTGTGTTGCTCAGCGGTTGTAGGCAAGCTGTAAAGCCCAGCAGTTTAAGCTATGTATCAGCGGGAAGCCTCACTCTGGTTTGAGTGGGGGATGGACGTAGGTCTGCGGGTAGCAGACTGAACCATCTAAAATTCCTTGTCTATAGTGGTTTTATTGTTCACTCTTATCCGCTAGATGCATGCCTAGGTTATCGCTCTAATTGCATACTTGATAGTCTCCTCTTACAGTAGATGAATGCTCAAGTACATTCATGACTATGATTCTGACTTAATGGATGTTGTGTATATGCATGCTTGATTGGGCTTTGTCAACAGCATAGATTTGCTTAGGAGTCTACACTCTAGCAGCCCATCTGTTTGATCAAGAGCACCATTGATTTTTTCTGCAGAGCTTAATTAGTTTATAATTCCGCAGTAGTGTCCAATATAGTTTTTATCGGGCAATTTTTATAGGGGGATTCATTCACCACCCCTCTGAATCCAGGTCTAGCACCCTAACAATTGGTATCAGAGCGAGTTCTGGTTCATCAGATCCAACGATCTGCAGAAGATCCTGCTATCCTGCTTTTGGTGCATTACTTATCGATTACTTTGTGCGTTGAACCTGTTTGCTATTTGTCTTAATGGCTCATCCTTTGGCTTTTGATTGTTCTAACTTTAGTAATTGGTTAGGCGGCCTATGTGTTCACATAAATTCCATTGGTCCAAATCTATGGAATCTTGTATCAAAAGGCCCACACAAATTACCTCAGAATGAGACCAGATGGTCTAAAGAGGACATAATTAAGCATAGCGAGAATACTAGAGTTCTCAATATTCTGAGAGATGCAGTTAACACTGAAATGTTTCCATGTATTGCAGGATGTCATTCTAGAAAGGAGATCTTGAATAAAATAACTACCATTCATCAGGATCAAGAACAAATTTGTTTTATGACCAACCGGAGAGATAATGATGAAGAAACGTCATCTCAGGTAAGCTCCAGATCAGAAGAACCTTCATTTGATGACTTGGTAGTGATGTATGAAGAGTTGCTAGAGTTGTCTAGGAAAATGAAATCTGAAAATAAAAAGTTGAAGAAAAAGATTGAATAGAATAAATCTGAATTCTCGTGTGAAAATTATCCAAAGTTGAAACAATCTTATGATATGTGCTTGGTGGATGTTCATAACAATAAGGAACAGATTTCATCCTTGAAAAATGAAAATCAAGAATGTCTGAACAATTTCTAAATTGCAAGATCAGTTGAATGTTAAAAATGATGAACATCTAATGAAATTGCAAGAATTGAATAAGGTTAACTCTGAAGTGGATAAACTGAAAATTGAGAATGCTGAACTTCAGAAGAATAATGAAAACTTTGTTGCTTATATAAAAGAAATCAAGGAAGAACCTTCAAACATTTGTTCTATAGAGGTAGTTTGCAACAAATGCCCTTTCCTAAAGGAACGTAATGAAGATCTCTACCTTGAAAATGAATGGCGGAGGAAGTTGATTGCCTCCCTTAAAGAAGAAAACAAAGAGTTGTTGAATGAGAAACTTGAATTTGAATAAAGAGAGGAGAAATTGATTGAAAGACTGGACTTGATATCCAGTAGTGAAAAATATGATGAAGAAATCGAGAAGCTGGTAAAAGAAAACAAAGATCTGAAAGAACAAAACAAGAAACTCATGGCTAATAAGGAAATTCAATTTGATAAGCTTGAGGAGGAAAACATTGAATTGAAAGCTAAAATTGAAAAATTAAAACTGTTAAACACTGCTATGTCCGAAAGGCTTCTCACATTAGAAAAAGGAAAATCTGCCTGCATTGAAGAATCTGAAAAATTGAGCAATCTAGAACAAGATGTTGAGAAATATAAAACTGCAAACAAGGTGCTGAGTGAATGCGTTAATTGCAGTGAACAAGAGATTGCTAGTTATGAGATACATATTACATCTCTAGAAAATAAAATTCATGATTTGAGAAACTCTTTGTCAAAGTTTGTTAATGGTCAAGAAAACTTTGATAAGTTGCTAGGAGTCAAGATAAATTTTCTGAAAGAAGGGTTGGGCTATAATCCTGCAAAGAAAAGGAGCTTTGAAAATAAAACGCAAACATCCTTTATTTTCAGTGTTGGTTCTCACAGCTCACCGAACCCACCTGTGTTTCAGTTTACTACTCAAAGGAGTCGGAAGCAAAATGCTCAGAAAAGTCAGAAACCAACTAAGAGGATTAAAAGGGTTGACCACCTGCAGAAGAAGCCTACTCAAACCAATATCAAAAGTGTGCATTCTGTAAACAACACGAACACACACAAACATGCACATAAAAAGGAGAATCAGAATTTTAGAATAATGAATGCTGAGAATTCATCCGATAGAAACCATGCTACTAGGAAATCTGATGCTTCATGCCATTACTGTGGTAGGTATGGTCATTTCATGAACGAATGCTTTGTCATGAAACAAGATGATAGGATGCATGCTAAATTCTATGTAAATCATCATGGCCTTAATAGAAACAAATGTGCTTCAAATCAGCACATCATATGTTTTAATTGTAACAAGCCTGGTCACAAAGCTATTGAATGCTGGTCAGGGTCTCATAAGAATAATACTGGTTCTAGAGGAAAGCACATCAGGTGCTTCGAATGTGAAAAGCATGGCCATACAGTCAAGGATTGCTGGCATGCTCTGGGAAACACACTTAACTCAAAATTTTCTAAAATCCCTATTAAAAGACATGCTTTTGATAAGAGCCCTAACAGAATGAATTCTTCATGTTTTAATTGTGGAAAGCCAGGACATAAATCTACAAATTATTGGCTAACTAACAATAAGAGATAAAATGTCCATGCAAACAACAGAAATTTTCATGCTCATGCGCATAGATTTCATGCTTATGTTGATGTGCATAATAGGATAAAAAATTTTGTTGTTTCATGTAGATATTGTGGAAAATTTTGACACTCTATGGTTGATTGTTCTCTGATGGAGTTTGATGACTACCTAGCTAAGAAACTGTTTAGAACACCTACTGGGAGTAATACAGGACCCAAGGCTACTTGGGTTCCTGCTGGATCAAAATAACCCAGTTGTTGCAGGTGTGCCTTAGAAAGGAATAAAGGGGTAATAAACCAGGGCACCTGAAATGACCCCATTTCTGAGCTTTCCAGGTAAACTCACTGTATTCTCTGTCTTTACATTCATTGCTTAATTTGTCAGTTAACTTGATTGATTGCATAACATGTTAAATTTGGTTCAACATTATATGCATTGCATATCTCTTGCATAACATGTTAATTCATCTATGCGTCTTCTAACTGATCTTCTCTGAAAATCTGAATTGATCATCAAGATGATTGTTTCATGAGCATATTTCATGATTTTCCTCACACAAATTTTTGCGTGTTTGTAGCACTTAAATGATAGTTTCACAATGCACATAGTCAGGGGGAGTCAATCAAAGCATTTCTTGTGTATCATGCATACCTGTTAGGGTAATTCCCTGCATGGTCTTCATGTCATTCATGAGTGGCTACTGCATATGCATACATAGTAAATTGCATAGCATTTCATTAATTTTAAAAACACCAAAAAGAATGTTGAGTGTATGCATTCAGGGGGAGCTCAAGGGTACTCATGATACATGTATGTCGTTCTTCTTATTGTGTCATATACACTTCTTGATATATCGTGCATTTTGTCAGGGGGAGCATCTACCTTGATTCTCATTATGACATGTTTTCACTCATCCTGCACTCTTTGCTCTTCCTACAAGACATGTCAACTAGTGGTATCACTTCTTCCCACCTGCTCTTGAGTCTGAAATCCTGTGTGTTCTGCTATTGGTGTTGCTGAATGGGAGCTTTGCTTGGATGAATTATGTGCTACTGATTCTGTCTGAAACTTCTCATCATTTGAACTCTCACTTATTTTAAATATGAAATTTCTCGGTATGCCACTCCTTAAGTTGCTGAAGGAGAGTTTCACTTGATTTCATTCTTGTCACTACTGTCAAGCTGATCTGTCTGTATTCCAGACTCAGTTATTATTTCTAATCTGAATTATTCTAGTGTATATCTCTTGCTGCATCCTTGTAAACTCACTGCCTCCTGAAAATTTGGTTGATGCATAAGTATGTGTTCCAATTCTTTCACTTCATATGCATGCTTGTAATTGTCCTCTACTGCTCTCTATGTGAAATTTCTTGTTGCTTCTATTGATTGGCTGCACTATCAATGTTGATCCATTTAAAATTGGAAAGATTTCAATCTGAGTACCCTAATCATAAATCCGACATATTTCAAAAAGAAGAATCTTCTATTATATTGGTTTAAGAATGTATGATGAATCAAATTGATTTAAGTCTAATGTATTCATTAAGTTTGGATGTGAAAGACAAGAAAATATCTGAATCATCTTTTTAATAAATCTTAACCAATTGTCTCATGTAATTTCATGCAAAATCTTATGAAATATGAAACTTTAAAAACATGGCTTCCTTTGGATAAAATACATGTAGTAAGTATTGTTTTTAAACATTTCAGTGTATTGAAAATTGTCTAAAGAATCTGAAAAATAGTTTAAAGAAATCTTGGTCAGAGCAATGACTTTGGTCACTGAGAAACTAGGTCCTCTATCCAAGAAATAGAGTAAACCCATGTCATGAAGTGCCATAGTTACCTCTGCTATAAAAATGATTGAAAATCTAGCAGAGCAATGGCATGGTTGTGTTGAGTAACTGGAGATTCTGGCCTCTGATCAAGGTGTCTCCTCATGTAAAAAGACACTCCAAATTGCTAACTCTATTCTCATTGAGAGGCAATATGGTTGTCACACTGAGTAACTAGGTCACTTCACCTAAGACGTGTTGTGCCTCATGTGAAAAAGGGTGTTGACCCAACCAGACTTGCTCAGGAAAAATAATGTTGCTGAACAAAAGAAAAATTCTGAAAAACTAAAGACATGTTCAGATATATTCATATTTGTTTAATCTCAATACTATCTTGTGTAACTCCCAAAGGAGTCATTGAGTTTGAATGAGTAAGATAGAAGGAGGTTAAACAAGAATTTCGTATGTGCAATTAGTTCATCTTTATTAAAACTTGATTTCAGATATGAGTATTGAATTTCATTGATAAACTTTGTATACATCATGCTTAAATCATGCTGGTCTGTTTAGAATCATTCATAATCTCTTATAATAGAAGAGTCTGAAATTCGGTTATTAAGATTTACGAATATGTTATCCTATTGAAAATCCTTCCACCTCATCTATTCATTGGCAATCCAGTCATTTATGTGCTCAATTTTATGCTTACTGTTCTTGATCATTCCATGCTAAATTTCTAATTGTTGTTTAAATTCAAATTGTATGAGCTCACTGATCTTGATGCTTTGTTGATATCTCTTTCCATATCAATTGGTATCATATTTAAATATGAATGCCTGATGATAATTCTCACTCCTATTTCTCTATTCTGTCAAATGGGGGAGATTGTCTCATCAGCATCTTTCTGGTATTAAGGGGGAGATTAGTCTGGCCATTTGTCATCTTCCTATCTGACATTTTCTAGGGGAGTAGGGTTCCTTGAGTCCCCCTGCATATCAGCTTCAATTCATTTAGAAAGGGACAAAGGGGGAGAATGGTTTGGAGTCTTGCATGTTTTGGATCTCAATCTACTGATTTTCTCAAACTATTATTTCCTTTTTTATGAAGTCAAAGGGGGAGAATAGTTTGGAGTCAGCATGTTGTTTTTGACTCATAGTGTTCATAGTGTTGCCATCATCAAAAAGGAGGAGATTATTGTACCCCTGTGGTTTTGATGATGTCAAACACTATGCTTCATCTGTGCATTAATATCATGTGTGCTTGCTGCATTTGCATGGTGCAACTCGATGCACATAACTGCTGAGGTAAGTGCATGTAAAAAAGGAAGGTCACTGTACTTTTACCCTTGAAGCGATACAAGGTCATAGAACAAGTCGGTGCATTTCTTGCTCGCGCACATACAAGGGTCGGTGCATTGCCTGGTTTGCATTTTCAAACTCGGTGCAAGGTTTGTTGTCAAAGGTTTTAGGTCTGTGCATATAGGATCATGCAGCATACAAGTTGGTGCAAGTCCCTATTGTGTCCAAACAAGGTCTGTGCATGTCCTTGTACATGTTTATAAGGTCTGTGCACATCAGTCGTTAGGCAGAACAACATCGGTGAACATTTGGTGTTAGCCTTGTTAGCATCGGTGCACAGGAGGTATGACTTTTTTAGGGTCTATGCATAATGCTTAATGGGTCTATGCATACGCTATCTAGAGTCTGTGCACATGCATACCAGGTCTATGCATGGTACTGTACAGGTCTGTGCGTTTCACTATTGAGATCAGTGCAATAGTTGTACCTAGCTTGTATTGATCTGTGCATGTTTCACCTTTTGCATAGCCAACTCCGTGCACTTCACTGTAGCACAACAATGAAGGTCAGTGCATGTTTTAGAGTCGGTGCACACCTTCCTTATGCATACTGAAGGTCTGTGCATACTTCATCTTTTCCATGGCCAAGTCCGTGCAACTCACTGTGCACAATGAGGTCGGTGCATTCCTTGCCTCGGTGCAAGTCTTGCATTAGACATAATAAGTCCTTGCCTCGGTGCAGGTTTTACATTAGACATAATAAGTCTATGCCTCGGTGCATGTTTCCCTGCTAACGTATGAGGGTCAGTGCTAGTTTGCATTGGTGTTGATCATGTCCGTGCATACCACTATTCCTATGCATATATAGGTCGATGCATTGTTTGCCTTATGCATAAGCACGCTCGGTGCATCCTTTCCCTCATGCCATATTAAGTCAGTGCAAACTTCGTTCTATACCATATGACTAATTACTTCTAACTAATAGGATGAAGGAAGCACGTCAGCTCATGGAGGATAACAGAAGCAATTATTGGCACATGATCCAAGGGATGCAATCAGTGGACCTTATGCCACGAGGATCGTTGTCCGATTCGCACCTGACAAGTGGCTGAGAGCTTTCTGGAATCACTTGGCGGGAGTATTCCCTCCGCACGCCCAATGCATGAGCTCGTGGGTCCCATGCTGAAGATATATATGGATCCCTCTTCTGCGTTCAGACAGAAAGAGAGAGTTGCAGATGTGAAGATCAGAAGAAGAGAATTCAGAGAGTAGAGAAGAGAGAAAAAGAAAGAAGAACCAGAGAGCAAGAAGAAGAGCCGACAGAGAGAAGAAAGAAGATAGAATGCAGTAGTGTGAGAGTGCTGAGAAAGAGAGAGCTCGAGAGAGAAGAGAGAAGTGATAGTGAAGCGGCTGAAGCAAATTGTAGATCTTCTATCTGTTGGTTTCTAGATCAGATCCAGACCAACTTGCTCCTACGAGAGCTACATCCTTGTGCTTTATCTCCAGCTTTCCGTAGCTAAATTTTCTCATACTTGTTTTTCCCATTGAACCTTTGTTTCAAGCTGTGTGTCAGTGGTGCAGAGGATTGGTTCCTCTGGACAACAAGCTATGTTGCTCAGCATTGCAGAGGATTGTTTCCTCTGGACAGCAAGCTGTGATTGCTCAGCGGAAGCAAGCTATGTTGCTCAGCGGTTGTAGGCAAGCTGTAATGCTCAGCAGTTTAAGCTATGTATCAGCGGGAAGCCTCACTCTTGTTTGAGTGGGGGATGGACGTAGGTCTGCAGGTAGCAGACTGCACCATCTAAAATTCCTTGTCTATAGTGGTTTGATTGTTCACTCTGATCCGCTAGATGCATGCTGTAATGCCCCGGGTTTTTCGGATCCCTCTTTATGGGTCCCGGATCTGGTTTCTCGGAGTGTCCGATTTTGTTGTGTCTGAAATTTCGTTTCGGACATCTTTTATGTCCGGAGTTGTTTCGGAGGTCCGGAAGCGTTCCGCGGCTTTTCCGCGTGTGTTTTCCGATTCCCAGTGTGTGTTTCGGTAATTCCTTCGAAACCTCGTTGCGGGTGAACCGGGCCGTTCACCTAGGCGAGTGTGGTACCGTTGTGATCGATGCATTCCGAGGATCGCGAGGGTGTGATTTTCTATTTTTTGGGATTTTTTGGAATTTCTGGATTTTCCTATATATAACCCTTTTCTCTCTCTCCCCTCTCATTTCTCTCTTCTCTCCCTCTCTCTTCTCACGCTCTCTCCCTCTCTCTCCGGCGGTCGACGGGGTGGAGCGTGGGTGAGGTGGGGACAGCGCGGGCGAGGTACGGGCGAGGATGGGTGAGGATCAAGGAGGTGGAGGCGCGGTGAAGCTCAGCCGTGGGTTCGTGGAACGGCGAGGCTTCAACGGCGTTTTCTTCGTGGATCGGCATCCACGGTGCGTGAAATCTTCGGTGGAGGTAGGGAGATGGACCCCCAGCCCGTGCGCTTCATTTCCCGTGAGTTTCGTAGGCCGTGGTGAGCCGAGCGGGTCGTTTGGGGCGTTTTGGGGAAAATCATGTTTTGGGGAGTGATCGCCCGATCTGGCATTTCGTTGCATTTTTGGCCTATCCAGGGGTTTAGATGCATGCCTAGGGGCTTGGGGATGGATTCCCCTTTGTTTCCCCATCACCTGGGGGTGATCGAGGCGTGGATCGGATTTTTGGGCGTTTTCCCGCCGTCCTCGGTTTTCTGAAATGGTCGCGGTCTACCAGTAATCGCATTCATTGGTCGCGGTCCTGGGAGAACCGCGTTTGCCTAAGAGCGTCGGCAAGTGTCGCGGACGTGCGATAGACCGTTTTCGTCTAGTCATGGTCATGACCCGACCGAGACTATGTGGTCGCGGTCCTTGGGTGACCGCTACCATCAGGCTGCGTCTGGCTAGTCGCGGTCCCTGGTCGATTGCTTCTATGTGGTCGCGGTCCTCAGGAGACCGCGACTATGTTGTGGTTCCGTCTGTGTGATTTTGACCTCCGGTCGACCCGATTGTGACCCAGTGGTCGACCTTCGGCCTCATGAGTGTCACGGGCACCCCGTGGGTTCCGTGTCCGTGTTTCTGGGGTGTCGGGAGGTACCATGTTACCTCGATTTATGTGCCCATAGGTGTGGTGGGTCCGGGTGACCTCACGTGTTCTGGGCTTTCGTGTTACGCTCGATCGAGTCACCGTGTATCGGTGTGTGTGCGGTGGGGTCTCCCCCGCATGTCGTGGGCTTCTTTGGAAGGCGATTCCCGTGTGGGCCATGTGTTTGGCCTTGGACTGTAAGTCCAGTTATCCGGCCTGGGGTTGGAGGTTTCCCACCGGCTCTGGGATGGGAAATCGACATGGCGGCTTGCGTGCTACCTTGGGAATCGTGCTTCTGTGTTTTCCGTGTGGCCGTGTGGGTGGCTTTAGTCCCTTGCGTTCCCTTCCCGAGGGAGTGGTCTTGACAACTCATGAGTTGTCTCGGTACTCGTGCTACCGTGGTTTTAGACCTAGAGATTGGACTAGATTGACGGCCTTGTGCTGTTGCGTACAACGGTCTTGACCCCGAGTCTTGTGACTCAAGGACCGTTGGGTGTAGTGCGTCTAGAGGACTGCCCAGAGTCCAGTGGCTTAGCGCCACTTGGGTTTTCTCGACTCTCGCGCAGGGTGCGTGTGTGGCTGTGGACTGCGAGTCCTGTTTCTTCTCCGACTGTGGTCACCATGCGGTGGTGCTGGTACGTGGGATGGTCCCCGTACGTCCTCGGATTCAGATGTTATTTTTCGTTGACTTGAGAGTCTACTCCTTCAGTGACCCTCCACTAGTCGTAGCCTACCAGTACGCGGTACCAGTCGCACCAGGGAGTGGTGTACGGGATTACCCTTCGAGATGGTTTTTAGACTGGTTACCATCGGGCCCCGCGTCTAGCAGCCAGAGTCCGGCTGAGGGGAAAACCAGTTAGAGGCCAGGCCAGGGGCGGACGGCCTGTGTGTGCACACGTGGTTGGGGGGGTTGGACCCACGTCGATGGGCGTGACCCCAGCTAGTCACTTGTTTGTGGTTACTTGTACGGTGTTCGTGCCTTTGGTAGGCGCTACCACGTCAGGCAGTTCACCTGCGGTGCGGTGTAAGACGTCAGGGGACGCTACCGACTGTGCTTCTAGTGGGAGGTACTCCTGTCGAGTCGGGAGTGACAGAATGTTAGTTTCCGTGACTTTGACCTTCGGGTTCTCGGTCGTGTTGACCGTTGAGTTCGGTTGTCTCACCGTGGCGCGTGTGCCGATTTTCACGCCGTGAGACTAGTGCTAGTGGCTTTACCGAGGTTGCGTCTTGTTGTGCGGTACCCGCGATCGGATGATCGGGGTTGCACCTTGGATAGCGTGTCCAGGTCGGCTGTGTCCGGGGGACAGGCCTCTACGACATGGTTGTCGTGTGTTTTTACTTCGGTAAGCGGTACTAGTGTAGTTCGATAGCCTCGACCGCGAGGTCAGGGTGTGTTTCTGGTACAGTAGGAGTAGTTGTAGTGCCGTGTTTCGATCGGCCACCGGGTTGCTGTTCCTGCTGTTGCGGTTGCTCTCGTAGCCTTCCTTTCTGCTACCGCTGTTGTTTCCGGTTAGGGTTCCGCGGGATCCCTGCTGAGTCTCTATTTTGGAGACTCATTCCCTGCTTTTCAGGTGTGGCAGTTCTTCCTCGAGGTTCGAGGGCGCGGAGCGGAGGTTCTTAGTTGCCAGCTTGCCGGGCCGAGTGTTCACTTGGCATGTGGTACATTTTTACTGCTTTAGACTATACTTTCTGTTGGACTGGACTCTGTTATAGCTGTAGTTGTTTATTTATTTCTGTTAATTGTTGAATTATCCTGCTTTATTTCCTATTTCTTTGTGCCTCCACACTCCTTTTAGCCCTTCCGAGCCCTCCCGGCTCGTGGGCGGCAGTGCGAGTCTTGGGTTATCGGGCCTTCCCGGTAATCGGATTCTCGGGTCGTTACAGCTGGTATCAGAGCGGTGGTTGTGGACGTACATAGGAATTAGAGATATTACAGTGATCAGAGTCCATAAGGTCCAGTACAGTCGGTAGTTGGCTTAGGGTTTTGTGTTCGCTTTCCGCCTAGTTTCTCGCTTGAGAGCTTGAGTGCGCTGTGCGGCGCTGTGAAGGTGGTTGCTGTTCGCGGCATTTGTGCCAGCATGGGGTCTAAGGATCGAGGTCGAGAGCTTTCTCCCTCATCGGTGGTGGCCCTGGTTGTGCTGCGTTGGGCAGAGGTTGCTGGCAGGCGCGAGCTCGCGGTGCTGCGTTCGAGGAATCTACAGCGTGGTCAGGTGACTGGAGAGGATTTTTCGTGGTTAACTGGCCGTGAGCGTACTCTGAGGGAGCTGCTGTCGATTTTGTCCACTCCAGCTTGATGTTTGTCCAACCGCTGGGGTGTTCTGATCGAGAAGTGTGCTCGGGTGAGCGGAATATCTTCTCGGTGAGCTGCTGTTTTGTCAAGCCTAGTGTCCTTATCGTGCTCTGTGGCGTCAGAAATGACGTGTCGGTCCCGATTGTTCTGCGGATTTTGAGGCAGGATTGGGTTGTGTTCGCCCTGGAGTGGGCTTGAGATGTGAAGGCTCCACGGCGAGTTCGGGACTCAAGGATGAGCATCGGTAGTTGTCGTTATGGCTCGTGTTGCGGCTCTTGGCATGCTGTGTTACAGTTCGAGGAATTGCGGCGGCGGTGCATCGAGAGGTGCTGTGATTGTGGTCCGACGTGACACTCGCCGAGTGTGTCGGAGGCGCTGACCTGATGGAAGCGATGGTTTTCACTTGGCATGTGGTACGTTTTTACTGCTTTAGACTGTACTTTCTGTTGGATTGGACTCTGTTGTAGCTGTAGTTGTTTATTTGTTTCTGTTAATTATTGAATTGTCCTGCTTTATTTCCTATTTCTTTGTGCCTTCACACTCCTTTTAGCCCTTCCGAGCCCTCCCAGCTCGTGGGCGGCGGTGCGAGTCTCGGGTTATCGGGCCTTCCCGGTAATCGGATTCTCGGGTCATTACATGTGCCTAGGTTATCGCTCTAATTGCATACCTGATAGTCTCCTCTTACAGTAGATGAATGCTCAAGTACATTCCCGACTACGATTCTGACTTAATGGATGTTGTGTATACGCATGCTTGATTGGGCTCTGTCAACAGCATCGATTTGCTTAGGAGTCTACACTCTAGTAGCCCATCTGTTTGATCAAGAGCACCAATGATTTTTTCTGTAGAGCTTAATTAGTTTATAATTCTGCCGTAGTGTCCAGTATAGTTTTTATTGGGCAATTTTTATAGGGAGATTCATTCACCCCCCTTTGAATCTGGGTCTAGCACCCTAACATTCTATCCTCTCCCCCCTCCGCAGCTCGCTCTCTCACTTACCTCTTCTACGTCCGCATCCTTCCACTTGCACCGCCACACCGCCGGTCCCTCTCCCTTCTCTTCCTGCTAACCCCCCTCTGCACAGCAGTTTCCTCTTCCCCTCTCTACTCTTTCCCTCTCTCTGCTCACATACCACACTAGCCCCCTCCTCGCCGGCGTCGACTCTCCACTGCACCTAGTCCGTCACACTGCTCTCCCCACCCTCGCGATCTCTCTCACCCTCCTCCCTCTCACACGCACACACACTCTTCACATAGCCCCCCTCCTCTCCGATCTCGTCTCTCTCTTCTGTGTTCCCTGTTCTCACTTCTCTCTCTCTCTCTATTTCTCTCTCTAACTCACCTTCTCTACTTTCTCTACCTCCGATTCTCATCTTCTCACACCATAGAAGTTCTTCCCATTTTATTTTATTATTATTTTTCTTGTTACCCCCCTATATCTCCATGTCTTTCTCTCTCTCTATCTCAATACTTTCTCTCTCTATCTTCTCTCTTTCTAACCCCTCCTAAGATGGCGCAAGTTGGGTGTCACCGACTCCAGGTTGAGTGGAGATCAAAGATTTAAGGAGGCGACGTCACCCCGACACCACGGCCGCGATATCCTCGCCCATCGTCCTCCTCGGTGTAATTTATGATTTATTTTTATTCAGTAGTGTAATTTTTATTTTCACTCATCATGTTGTAAACATTGCCTTTTTAATTAGTGAAAATCATGTATTTCTATTTTCCCTCTCTAGATCTCTCTCTCCTCTTTCTTCTACTTCCTCTCCCTCTCTTCTTTCTCTCTCATACCTTCCAAATTTCACTAGATAGGTTTGTTTAGTGTCATTTTTATTTTAAGTTGCATATAATCATTTAAACTCGCATTTTGCCTAGAACACAAGATTTTTAATTAGTAAAATTAAACCTCTCCGTGGATTCGACTCGGGCTTGCCATCATACTACGTTATTTATTTTTATTGCGAGTTTGGTATTATTTTGAGATTGGTCGCCGCGTGGATTTTAATGACAAGTCTTGCGACACATCAATTTTTGGCGCCATTGCCGGGGAGGATTATGATTTTTAAATTGACTATCTTGTGTTCTTGTATATTAACTCGACACTAACACTTTTTCTTTTGTTTGGTTGTAGGTGTGTAAAAAAAATTGAAAAAGATATCCACCAATAAAGTAAGCCTTCCATTCCCTAATCTCTTTCTTTTTGTGTCTTTTTATTTAAGAATAAGGGAACACGCACCAAGTAAGTATCCTAAATTCCCCTCATTTCATTTGATTTTATTTCATTAGTTTTATATTTTCTTGGTTAGATATGTTCAAAAAAAATCAAAAAAATATTTGAACTTAAGTAAAAGACGTCATTCCAAGATTAGAAACCACACATCATGTTTTAGGTCATACATCATGTAGGTTGAATTAATTTTGTTCTATATTTATGTTTTAGAAAATAATTGTTCATGCATATTGCATTTTAAACCCCTTGTTTGAATTTGCTTGTTGCATTGCATTATTCTAAAACAATCTAAGGGCGCTACCCCTAAATAACATAAGGTGAGATTTCATCACCATTCCTTGACCCACAAACAATAACCATCTTAACATTTCTTGCATCACCTAAGCTTTAATAAAATTCAGTAGACGTTGCCCTAGGATCACACTATGCTTTTGGTGCAATGTGAGTCTATCCTCTTTTTGGAAACCGGTGTCTAAGGCTAGAGGTCAATGGTAAACGCTATAAGCGAGCAAGTGGTTTTTAATTTGGACCATACGAAAGTAGGGGGAGCCTCCCACTATCCTATCTCTTACCGAGTCGGTGAAAAAAATTGAGGGCGGATTTAGCTTGTGCCTTAATAACTTTGTGAAACCCAACTCATAGATCTAGGGAATACTTAGGTCTTTAGATTGTTTGTGTGCCAACTTCTTTGTGTTTGCATAAAATAATAATAAAAATCAAAATCAAAAGCATGGTGAGTCTCTAATCTAAAAAAAAAACTCAATCTCAAATAAAGGGAAAAGGAAGAGAGGAAAAACTAAAATAAAAGAGAAAAAGATTAACAATTTTTTTTAAAAAAACGGGTGAGATAATTTATTCACATTCATGGATTGGGCACACAATTATGACATGTTGGACCAAGCGGCCCATAAAGTTGAGCTACTCCTTGCCATGAACTTAAATTCCTCAATACCACCACCTAGGCCCCAGGAGAACACTCACATGTGGGCCACTCCAGTCCATTATAATGATGATTGCTCAAACCAATTTTCATCTCTCACCCCTCATGGCCCGACCTATTTTGAAAATTCATACTCCTTGTTGGCCTATAATGAGAACCATCTACCTATTGCGGCCCAGTCTCCATTCTTTATCCAAAGCCAAGCCCAAACCACTCAATTCTTTGATAATGGGGCCTACGATTCATTTATTATTCAATAATGAGCCCAAACGCCTCAAGGTTTTCCAACTCCTTATGATTCATTTCCATCTACATTGACGTCTAGATGGGAAGGCCAACCAAATGCCTCTTGGGAATCTTACTAAGGCCCACCTCGATAACCTCCAGATCAAATTCTTCCAAATTGGGCTCAATACCCAAATGATTCCTATGAGCAAGCCCAACATGGAGGATAATCCATATACTCTCTACCACCTCACTGTTAGACTGATCAACCTTTAAATTCCTATCCATCACAGTCTAACTCTCACCCCACATATCTATCTCCTTCATGCTCGAATTTCAACAAGGAGGAGAGCTTTCAACAGTTTTATCAGCTCATCATGGCTCAAAATCAATCCACACAGGCTCGATTGGACCAACTTTTTGAAAATCTCAAGGGCATGGAAAGGGATCAACTATCTACCCACTCTACTCAAAACTTTGAATATCAATTTCCTGATTCTGACTCATGTGCAAGCCTATATAGTCAACCCATGATTCCTCAAACCCAAAGCATTGCCAACCATGATAAGAAGGAAGTCATGGAGGAGGAGTATCAGGAAGACGCAGAGGAAGCTAGAGAAGAGCCGCCCCTAGAGCCCAAGCCCAATGCCACCTTCGAAAAGGGCTATGGGGAGTATGATGAGCCTAAGTTGGGGTAGAGGAAAAGGAAGCGGATGTGCTTATTAATGATCAAATTTCTATAACCTTCCTTCCCATATGAGCCCTTGTTCCAAGTGAAGGACAAGGAAGATGAAATGGTGGAGAGAGAATTGAGTGTGTACATGGAGCATTCTTTTTGGGTAAAGGAGAAGCCGGATCTCCCGCCTGAAATCCATTTTAATTGGGCATCTCATGATCTTGGGGAGTAGATTAATTTTTTACCTATTCCTAACCTCGACACCTCCATTCACATCCCCGATATCCTTCAGCTAGCCGATTGGTCAATTCCACCTAAGCCTCATCCGTGTGTTGAGAAGCACGTCCATTGCACTCTCGACCCTCCTTGTCTCTTAAACACTAGCCCTTTTATGGAATCCTTGGAAAGTCCTCCCACTCCTACTCTTCCTCACCTCAACGTCGAGCTTGAAAATTTTAAAATTAAGGATGAAGAAAAACATGCTGGGAATAATAAGGTCGGCATTAACACATATGATATTTTTAAAGACCTTAATTATGAGGGTGAATATTGCATAATTGAAGACATGATACTTAACAATGTTCCTCCTCCAATCTCTGACCAGGGCATCCCTTGGCATACTTATAGACCACATGCATATGCATATCATCTCGTCCTCTAATGGCATGCTGGAACTTGAGGGAGGATTAGCTCTTATGGTGGCTAATCATGAAATCAACATGTTGGTTAATGAGCCACGTTGCGTCTGGCTGAAGACGTTAAACTTAGCGCTTGTTGGGAGGCAACCCAATGTTTCATCTTTAATGTTTCAAATAAGTCGTTTCCATTTTTTTTGTTTGTAGGAGTCAACAGAAGCACCAGGAGGATGTCAAGCAAAGAACCACGTCTGCACGCTCCAGGTTGTACCTTTCCTTTCTAAGCATTCATGTGCACATTATTCTATTCATAAATTGTTCATATCATCAAAGACAATGTTATGCAAGTTGGGGGTTAAGGGTAATCTTTGTAAAAATCTCATACAACCTAATGCTGCATTTTGTTAAAAAAAAGCCCCAACTGAGTTTTCATGATTCATGCTTTCATAAAAGAGACTCTAGAATGGAGAAGACTGTGGAGATGGATGATGGAATGATTTCTAGTGTCCAATCATGGGAACTAATTTAGAATCTCCTAAAGTCCCTTAGCACTTAAAAAAAAATCACTTGCACACTAATGAAGCAGGCGAGACAAGCCTTCTGTCATTTGGTATGGTGTCTAATACTCTGCCCTCCCTAGTGAAGAGTTAGATCTAAAAAAAAAGAAAAAAACATGGAAAATGCCCTTGATCTTAGTAACCGGGCCTGCTTCTCCTAAGGCAAGAGTTAAGGTTCGCGTCAAATGGTGAAGGGATATACAGCACCATGCATTGAAAAAAAAATATGAAAAATTCCCCTGATCTTAGTAACATGGCCTCTTCTCCTTAGGCAAGAGTTGAGGTTCGCGTCAAATGGTGAAGGGATGTGCATCACCATGTGTTAAAAAATAAAAAAAGTAAAAGCTAATGTGATCAAAGCTCTGATCTGGGGGTGTAGAGTTGAAAGACACCTAGCTACAATGGCAATATGGAAGATGCAATTATCCAAACTGTCGATTTAAATTTCACGAGCACAAGTGCTATGAGACTTTGGGGGTATTCTAAGAAAGTTTTGAGCATCATTTTCTAATCCTATGGCTAGTATGCTTTAACCATTCCAAAGTCCTAATCCTTAGTTTATTCTGTGAAGAAGGATCTTGCCATGAGGTATGAAATTTTTTAAACTCTTGTTGGTCCCCATTTGTTAACTTAATTGCATTGCTAAGGGTCTAGCAATGAGTAAGTTGGGGTGTGTGATAAATGCTCAATTATTTATTTTAATTCATATCACACACATTATTTTTTGGACTTTATTGAAGTTAATTATGTAATTTTATATGATAATCTCAATCTCACATAAAATGGAGATTTTCCTGTTATTAATAGAATTACATAATAAACTTTAATCATAATAAACTTTGCTTACTACAAAACTCACTTTGTATGATCAAATAAGGGGGGATAAATGACAAAACATGTCTACATTATTTAAACCTTAAAGGGCCTTTGTATAATTTTTCTCATGATTTCATAAACTTGTAAACAGTGCCCTCACCCTCTCCCGCATGTGCAGTAGTAGGACGACGGCGCGCAGGGCTTTCTCAACTAGGCACGGCAGCAACGATGGCAGAATGGTCTCTCACGATGGCAGCCTACCATTGGTGTCCCCCTCCCCGACGAGCAGTAGGTCGTACAAACATGGGGACCAACGAATGCACTCGCTGGGCACAACAACAGCCTGGCAGCATCTCATTGGGTGTGTAGGCCTCTCCCTCCCTTCGGACGGCAGCTGCAGTAGGTAGAGCAGATGTGGCAGCGGCCACAGGTGATGATGGCTGCAGGGCTCTCCCTAGCATGATGACATCTCAGGCCTCCCCCCAGCATGCAGGTGATGGCGGTTTGCAGGCATAGCAGGTGGCGTGCGATGGGCTCACTCATCCCTGGGCTCCTATAAAACCCACCAACTCGCCCCTCCACAGAAGACTCTTCTCCCTCCCTCCGGAACTTCTCTTCCCCTCTCTCCTTTTTTTCCCTCTCTCCTCTTCCCTGGTGAGACTCCCCTCCCCATGTAGAACTTCTCCCTTCTTCCCCTTCTTCCTTCCCTTCTCCTCTCCCCCTTCACTTCACCTCGGTCTGGAACCCCTGGTTTGAACAGGCGCCCTGGCGGCTCTCTCCTCCCTCACCCCCTCTCTCTTATACTCTCTCCTATCCTCCCAGCGTAAACTCTCTTTTTGTTCTCATCCCCTCCCCCACTGGCCGTTCTCACCTCTGCACATCCCCTCTCCCATTGCAGCCTTTCTCCCTCTCTCTATTTTCACCCTCCCCTTCGCCGTGCTCGTCTCGCACCCGCACACATGCATCACGCCAGTCGCTCTCTCTCTCTCTCTGCTCTGCGCCCCGTGACATTGCATGCACTCCGCCAACACTCCACATCGACACCCTCCCCCTGTCTTCCTCTCCACTGCATCCAAACACAGACCACCGCGGCCTCCATTCTCCCCCCCTCTTCGCAGCCTCTTCTCACCCGCTCTCTCTCTCTTTCTCTCCTCTCACTCCTTCTCATGCTCTCCCTCTCTTCTACACCATGACCATCGTGGCCTCTCTTCTCTCTCACCTGCTAGCCTTTCTCACCAGCTCACCCCCCCTCTCTTGCTGTTCACCTCCGCCCCCTTCTTCTACTACTCCGTCTCACGTCGTCTCTCACTCTCCCTGCACACACACTACACCGGCGTCCCCCCCTTAGCCTGACTCACTCTCTCTCCGGGACCACACACTCCCCCTCTCCTCCCTCACCCCCTCTCTCTTCTCTTCTCCCTCTCTCTCATTTCTTCTGTCCTCTCCCCCCTCCACAGCTCGCTCTCTCACTCACCTCTTATACGTCCGCATCCTTCCACCTGCACCACCACACCGCCGGTCCCTCTCCCTTATCTTTATGCTAACCCCCCCTTTGCACAGCGGTTTCCTCTTCCCCTCTCTACTCTTTCCCTCTCCTTGCACACTTACCACACCGGCCCCCTCCTCACCGACGTCGACTCTCCACTGCACCCAGTCCGTCACACTTCTCTCCCCACCCTCGCGATCTCTCTCACCCTCCTCCCTCTCACACGCACACACACTCTTCACATAGCCCCCCCTCCTCTCTGATCTCGTCTCTCTATCTCTCTCTCTTCTGTGTTCCCCGTTCTCACTTCTCTCTCTTTATCTTTCCCTCTCTAACTCTCGCCTTCTCTACTTTCTCTCCCTCTGATTCTCATCTTCTCACACCACAAAAGTTCTTCCCATTTTATTTTATTCTTATTTTTCTTGTTATCCCCTATATCTCCATGGCTTTCTCTCTCTCTATCTCTCTACTTTCTCTCTCTATCTTCTCTCTTTCTAATCTCTCCTAAGACGACGCAAGGCGGGTGTCACCGGCTCCGGGTTGAGTGGAGATCAAAGGCTCAAAGAGGCGACGTCAGCCCGACACCACGGCCGCGATATCCTTGCCCATCGTCCTCCTTGGTGTTATTTAGGATTTGTTTTTATTTAGAAGTGTAATTTTTATTTTCACTCATCATGTTGTAAACATTGCCTTTTTAATTAGTGAAAATCATGTATTTCTATTTTCCCTCTCTAGATCTCTCTCCCTCCTCTTTCTTCTACTTCCTCTCCCTCTCTTCTTTCTCTCTCATACCTTCTAAATTTCATTAGATAGATTTATTTAGTGTCATTTTTATTTTAAGTTGCATATAATCATTTAAACTCGCATTCTGCCTGGAACACAAGATTTTCAATTCGTAAAATTAAACCTCTCCGTGGATTCGACTCGGACTTGCCATCATACTACGTTATTTTTTTTATTACGAGTTCGATATTATTTTGAGATTGGTCGCCGCGTGGGTTTTAATGACAACCCTTGCGACGCATTAGCAGGAGCCTGGGGGACCCCAAGATGGTTCAGGTAAGTGCTAAGTCATTGTAGGAAAGGTTAGCTTCTTCTCTCCTTGGGCTTGTTGTACTGGGATTGTTGACTGGATTTGTTGTCTTGCTTGCCAGCTGATGAGCAGGCTACAGCCTTGGAGATGGTCCAGGAGTTGGTTAGGACTGGACCATCAGTGGAGCTTTCCTCTTTCGAGGTCGAGTCGGGAGCCGTGGATGGTTTGACGGCCCTTGTTACTGGAGCCACAGTCGTCCCGTCGTCGCAGTCGACGTCAGTGTTGCCTCTTCCTCCCTTGCCGGTGGTGGTCTCAGCCTGCACTGTGGGGCTGTTCGGGTCTTCCATTATGGGACCCTCAGGTATGTGACCGGCGGCCGATATGCTTGTGGTGGCCTTTCTTGTTATTTGCCGACACTAAACTTTTTCGGGTATTGGTCACAGATGCCTCGTCTCCTCTGGAGGAGGGAGAGCTTCCTCGTGGCACGGCTAGAGCTACCAGGGGAGAGTCTACAGTGGTGGCCCCGACTGGGGAGGACGAGGAGATCATTGACACAGAGGGGATCTCCGACATAGGTGCCTCGATTGGTGAGCTTTATTTAAAGCTCTTACGCTGGCCAATTTCCTTTTTACTGGGTTAGACTGTGTGTTGATCTTGGGATTTCATTGGTCCACAGGGGCTTCTAGTTCTGCCACCTCCGGAGATTTGTTGGAGGCTTCTTCAGGCTCCTCGGGCAGTGGTAGTCTTGCCACGGAGATAAAGGAGGGATAATGCTCCTCCTCCTCTGGGGCCTCATCCGCCGAAGGGGCAGAGACTGAGGCTACTTCTGCAGGTGCGTGGGGCTCTTTCCCTCTCCCTGAGCACTTATGCTTTCTGGCAGCACGCTGATGCTTCTGTTTTGTATGTAGCACTGGCGTCGGAGGAGGACCGCGTGTTGGCGCCTATTGCAGATGGCCAGAAAGAGCTTCCCGCCCTCCCCGTGGCTGCCGAAGGAGATAGGGCCATGGTAGAGGGCTCCCTGGTTGTTGAGGAGTCGTTGGCTTCCCCAACCCCGGCGAGTGACGCTGCAGGTGCGGAAAGGCTTGTTCTGGGTAAAGGTTAGAAGTTTTATCAGGTTTTCCACCTTATTTAACATGGAAAGTTCCATATGTATTTCTCACTTTCCATTCATTCTTTTTGGTGCCATGCAGTCTTGATTGATGTGCTGATGGAGATGGGTGACTCCTCTCTGAGCCTGGGGGTTGAGTGGCCTACCTCCACTCCACCGTTGGAGCCGTTGGTGGACGGGAGTGTGGGTGCCTCCTTGCTTCAACGAGCGCGAGGGTACCTTCAGAGCGACCCTCACCTTTCTCCGGAGGACTTGAGGTAGCGCTTGACGGAGTGTACCCAAGGTTACCACATCCTCGGCTTTCCATAGGCGCCCTGGATGTCAGGACTCGCCAGGATATGGGCGAAGTACCTGCAACTTCATCAGACACAGGAGCAGAGGGCTCGATGGCTGGCCACCAACCAGGAGGAGCAGGAGCGGCTAGGTGATAAGTCTTTATTTATCTATTCTTATACATTTCACACACATCATTCTTAAAATTTAATGATGCTAATTATGCAATCTTATATAATAATATCGGTGTCACACAAAATGGAAAATCTTCTAGAATTATCGGGACATGTGGCATTTTTAAATAAGAGAATTGCATCATTTGAATTTTATCCAAATCTGGTTTCTCTAAATTCATTTGTGGAATAAACAAGTTGGGAGGGTAAAGGATAAATGTTGTACTCATTGAGCAAATGTATTTTTGTGAGGGGCCTTACTACAATTTTTTTATATAATCCTACAACTATATGAACATTGCAGGTTGGCTTATGAACGTGGGCAAGCGGCCATGCAAACACCTCGTGTGAACAACCGCTCCCCTCATGCAGTAGGCTAACATGGCAGCACCTCCAATAGGATCACATACAGAGCAGAGCGGTAGCAGCACTCATGGCAAGTCTTCTAGGAAGTCGGCGATAGCTATTATGACCGCTAATTGGGCACTAGCCCAATCGGGTATGATTCAGACCCATGAACCCAATGGGCCAGAAATCTAGACAGATTAATTAAGAATCCTTAGAAAACCTGTAACTTAACATAGGAAGATCAGAAAAGGATGAAACAAGGCTCGTTAGAAAGCTTGGGCCCTTAGCCCAAACTCCTCTGTTGGGGAGGAAGCCAAATTCGCACCAGAACTTGGGCCCAGAACCCTTTGGCTGATAGCTGTCACGAAGGGGTGTGACTATTAGGGAAATTCAAAGGTAATTAATGGGAAATTCATAACTTCGCCTGTGGTTAATAAAATGACCTGAAACTAAGGCCAAAATTTCAAGTAGGATGTTTGCCACAACTTCTATGATGGGGTCGAGGCCCAATGCGGACTGGATAATAGAGTTGTTCCTGGATTACCTCGGGCTACAGAAAGGTCGTAATTTGAATAAGGGAGAATAAAGGATAAACTTGCAAAAATCATAACTCGAACTAGGGATACTGAAATTCGGTGAAACCATGACTCAAGGTTAGATATGGAAGCCCTCTTGATTTCATCTGAAGACATCGGAATCCAAATCCCAATAGGAGAGCGTGCCCACTTGCATTTATGACCAGGTAGACGAAGGGTTGTGACTGAAATAGAGGAGGAATAATGTTAATATTGCAAAAATCATATCTCATGCTAGAATTGATGGAATTCGATGAAACCATGACTGAAAATTAGATCTAGAAGCCATCTTCATTTCATATGAACACATCCCAACCTAAATCCTAATAGAAAAGTGCGCCCATTTGCATATATGACCGTGTATATGAAGGGTCACCTCGGTTCAAACCGAAGGGGTGCTTAACATTTAACCCCTCCTTAAAACCAGCGACCTTGGGGCTGGGCTGAACCTTGCTAGACATGAGAAAGGCCTTGGGAGGCTTGAAACCTATATAAAGAAGTGGGTTTTGTGGACGTCAAAAAATGTCAATGAGGATCATACGGCATGCACGTCTCGACACTCGAGAGCAAGCCGAAGATGGAAATGCCGAACAAACCTCATGCCTCGCCCGATCAGGACGAGAACCCGCTTGGTGGTCCGCTACCCGTTAAGGAAGCCCCCCAGGCAGAAGATACGGCTACAACTCTCCGACCGGCCATGCCAAGAGCTGAATCAGAGAAACGTCGAGAATTCCGGCACAGTCTCGGGATGCACCGAAAGTCATGCAAAGTCTGGGACCGAGCCCCAAAGGCTGCAAATGGAATATTATAGAGGCCATGCATTGCAACTAGAACATTCCAGGAGCGCCAACACTCGAATAAATGGCTGCGACTTCGAAAAGAATCTATTTGAGGCTTAAAACGGCGCGGAAGGGCCTTAAACCGGCACGCTCTAAACCGGCGCGCCCCTTCAACATCTTAATCTGGCACCCCCAAAACCGGCGCGCCCCATTCTCCCATTTGCCTTTACTGTTGCCTTAAACCGGCGCGCCCCTCCTTCCCTTGTTAAACCGGCGCGCTCCTCTTTTGGTCCTAAACCGGCGCGCTTACCCCCCGCGCCGTTTTAACCAAACTATCGTCCCATCTTCAGTCCGATCCCCTATTTTGGGGTGCGAACAAAGAGAACTTACCTGAAATGGCCGAACAACCTGCACTTGACCGGCGTGCAACTGCATGAGCCCTTTTTGCTCCCAGGAATGGAAAGCTTCGAGCTCCGCACTGAACGTCGCTTCTCCGTCGGTCACCGTCGGCCAATCCTGCGGAGGCAACTTCCCTACTCTACTGCTTCCCCTATCCGCAGGCCACTCAAGATCTTCGAGCAGGAGAAGGTGAAGAAGAAAGAGAAGGGAGGACCGTTCCCATCCTTACTCTTATAAAAGGTAGGCACACTCCACCGGAGGAAGGGACTGGTTCATTCGAGAGGCTGGTTCGCTCGGCTGAAGGCTAGCTGAGAGAAGAGAGGAAGGAGTCCCCGCCCCCCTGCGCCCGTGAGGTGAAGAAGAAGAGAAGAGAGTGAGAGTGAGAGGTGAGTCCGGGGGAAGAGCTTGTGCTCTGTTCCCCGCCCCATTGATGTATCTCCTCCTCTTGCCCCTAAATGTATTTCCTTCTGCTACGGGATAGCCCCCCCTTCTGTATTTTGATCTTCCCCTTTCTTGTGGATGAATAAAAAGAGAGTCCGTTGGAAAGCATTGCCCTTGGCTTTAGCCTCCGCTTCCCTCTCTCATCTTCTGCTCATCTAGGGTGCTTCGAAGCTTGCTTCTCCATAGCATGGCCTTCGGAGGAACCCGTATCAAGGATGAACATCTACAGTCTCCCATGGTGAATATATGTCACGTTGGAATATACGTGAAGCTATTACCCATGAGTCGTGAGAGCTCTTGAAGGCTAGTCCTCGAGCTTTTCCACACTCACATCTAGGTCATCGGACCGCTGTGAGGTCTGCGTTTAAGGTTCACCCCGGAGCAATCCGTTTGGTGTTCCTCTACTTATCTCTGGCAAGCTTCAGTCCGGGGGAGATGCTGCCCAACTTTCGCCAGGAACTTGAACAATAAAAAACTAAGAACGAACGCACATAGAGGTAAACAAACTAAAGTTCTCCCTATCAGAAAATGCCCAGATAAGAAAACCCCTCTAAATAAAACACTTGAATCCTCGTGCTAAGTCAGCTTGACAAACATTCAAAATACTTAAATCTCCTCTCCACAAAGCTAATCCATCAATTGGATGAACAAACTAATCAACAAATCAACCCACGGGTGACAGAAAGAAGAAACAGAACAAACAAGAATGAAATAAAACCCACAGAAGCTATCCCGGCGTCATCTTATCCGATGCGGGCTAATCCGGCGTGCTCACCCCCCGCGCCGGTTTAACTTTACACTCAAAACCACTCTCGAAATCTTGGGATGAATAGTGCACCCCTCACTACTATTCGAGCCTTGATCCGACGCGCCTCACTATTCATCCTGCAAAACCGGCGCGCCCCTCTTCTTGGCCTTAATCCGGCGCGCCCCTCTCTTGGGTCCCTTATCCGGCGCGCCCATTCCTCCCTTGGCATTCTTCTTAAACCGGCGCGCCCCATTATTGCACCCATTAAAATGGCGCGACCCTTGGCATCCCCTTATCCGGCGCGCCCCTTGGCGTCCCCTTATCCGGCGCGCCCCTTGGCATCCCCTTTAACCGACGCGCCCATTTGCTTCGTTAAATCGGCGTGCCTCGTTAAAAAAGAAGGTGATTAACTAAATCAAAAAAAAGACTTGAAGCCAAAATTTCGTTAAACCGGCGTGCCTCGTTAAACCCCGCGACCTGACCGCGCAGGTCGATCCGCGTGCGAGGACGCACGATGGCGAGTTCGGGCTCTACACCGAACAATTCGCTCCCTCGGACTGTGTATGAAGAGAAAAGCAACGATGCCCCATGGTATCAGATGTGGACCTCGGAATCCCCGACATGGCCATAGTCTTAAACCGTCTCGGGCCAATAGTCCATCAACTTGACCACCCTATCGAGATCCAATCCCGCAATCCCACATTAAACTTGTCGTACCTACGGTAGACATCCGTGTGGTTTTGTCGTTGTCTTCGACGCTTCAAATGCGGACTCTCGTTCGAACGACGAATGGTCCGTTAGTGGCCGACATATATACCGGGATCTAATCCTGCGCTTGCATTCCGTACTCACGGCAGACGTTTGCACGGATTCTCTCCCGTCACCGTTTTATTTTCTATACGGACCTTTGTCCGAACATAAAATGGCCCATGTATGACCGACAAAATCCGAATGGAATGAGGCGGCTCTCGTCCTCCCCAAACCCTACGCATGGGAACATCGATAAGACCTTCGTGGGTCGCGCTGAGACCGCGGGTTCGCCCTAATCATGATCATTATCCGACCCACATCCTCGTCCTATAGCCAGCTGTCTTTGTACACGTTTTCATTTTAGAATCTAGACCCGGGACACTTTCCCGCTGCCCTTCGGCACCAAAAATATTAACGATGCCCACGCGAACCTGACTTCGACCAGGGGGGCACCGCAGTATGGTCGTAGCTTGATCTTGCACCGGGCAGACAAACTTATCGATTTTCGACCCCTCTAACTGGGATTTAACTGAATATTTCCCATTCCTCCGAACAATAAATTTGTCGCATCGCGACATACATATGCTCCGATTTTCCCGTGACGATTACGCGATTCTCAAGCCGGACACTCGTCCGAACATCAAATGGTCAATGCACGACTGACATGATCTCGAATGCTTTCTTCTCACCCTCGTACGGGGATTTCAATGCTTCCTAATAGACTTTTCATGTAACTAATTTTCTGGCCATAAGGCCCTTTTTCCCGGCGATTAATCAAGGGTGTTCCCCTCTCCAAGGGGATGTAAATGTCGCCGTGACCTTTATGGCATGGCGGGTTCTGGTCCTGACACGAACCACACAATCGTCTGATTAGTCAGATCGAGCGCACAATAAATCATCACCTAGGTGACTGGCACACCCACGCACTTAATAAACACCAATAAATGAACAACCAACGATCTTAACAAAAAGTGCATCCACAGGTTCCAAGGGTGGTCAGCCTTTAGCAACACCTATCCTCAACATCCACCATCAACGGTTTCACTTGAAAGAGAGGAGAGGTGAGGGACCTTGGCCCTACGAAGGGGGGGTGAACCTGCAAGTTTCGAGGACAGCGGGCAAGAGTTTCGGGTGGGTCTGGGGTGTGAATCTCATCCTCGGATTGAATGGTAAAGTTGAGGTGGATCTGGGGTGTGGATATTATCCCCGGATCGTCGGTTAACATCTCAAAGGGAGGCACCTATCCTCAAATCTTAGGGGATCAATGACGCATTAAAATGATTTCAAAATAGTTTCTATATGCTAAAGAGGGATTAAGGGTATGTGGGATTGACTACCATGTTTATTTTCTGGCTTTCCCATCAAGTTATGTGTTTTTGTGAGGCTTCTCAGAGTTTTAACTAAAAATACAACGGATGTGCTGACACTTCCTATGGATGTGCTGACACTGCCCATGGATGTGCTGACACTTCCCATGGATTTGTCGATACTTCCCCTTGAGAAACTGCTGGATGTGCTGACACTTCCCATGAATGTGTAGACACTTCCCATGGATGTGTCGACACCTCCCATGGATTTGTCGACACTTCCCCTTGAGAAACTGCTGGATGTGCTGACACTTCCCATGAATGTGTAGACACTTCCCATGGATGTGTCGACACTTCCCATTTTGAAACTACCGGATGTGCTGACACTGCCCATGGATGTGCTGACACGTCCCATGGATGTGTCGACACTTCCCATGGATGTGTCGACACTTCCCCTTTAGAAACTGCTGGATGTGCTGACACTGCCCATGAATGTGTCGACACTTCCCATGTATGTGTCGACACTTCCTCTTTAGAAATTGTCGGATGTGCTGACACTGCCCATGGATGTGTCGACACTTCCCATGGATGTGTCGACACTTCTACTTTAGAAACTGTTGGATGTGCTAACACTGCCCATGGATGTGTCGACACCCTGAGAACCCTGGACTAACTTCCAGAAACTTAGAAAAAAGGAGTTTTGAAGGTCATTTTAATTCAGAAAAATCTAAAAAATTAGAAAAAGATGGAAGACTAAGTTAGTAACTCACTGTAAAATTTTCATACTCACAGAAATTTTGCACTTGTAGTTATGGTTCATTTGCTACGCATATGTAGGGTTGATAGGTCGACACTTCCTTTGGACAGGTCGACACCCTGGGATCTGTCTCCAATTTCCAGAAACGTGGAAAAAGAGAGTTTTGAGGGGTCATATTAATTTAGAAAAATCTAAAAAATTAGAAAATGATAGAAGGCTAAGTTAGTAATCCACTGCAAAAATGTCATGTTCACAAAAATTCTACACTAGTGGTTATGATTTGTTTTCTACGCATGTGTAACCTAGAAATAAATCTGTTCTCTTCAGAAAGTAACCTGAACATGACTGTAAAGTATGTTTAGCCTCTTAAACCCATGGAAAACATGTTTGTTACTATAAGTATCATGCTAGTAAAGATAAGTAAGAATGTGTATGCCATGAGGGGAAAACAGCAGCATTCCGTGAGGTAGGACTTCGGTCCCTTTTGCGGGACGGCGATACGTAACGCCGTGGAAGTAAAAGATCGCAGGGGACGGCGGTGCGTAACACCCTGGTTTAAAATTCTATTGATTCAGTCTTCGGTCCCATTGTGGGACGGCCTTTGTGGGACGGCGATACGTAACGCCACTGGGCCACAAGAATCTAGGTAAGAGTTTGCTCTCGGGTCTGCGCAGTACTCTTTCATTCGTTTGTGTGTGTGTGGGCCTCTTGTGTTTACGGCAGCTATCCGGTTCCCTGCATGGAAAAAATATGAACACTCATGGAAATGTGATAATGTTTAATTGCTTAATTACTGGGTTCTTGTTGCATGCTTGGGTACCTTATACATTAGTCAAAGAATCTGTATTTTCCTTACATGAGTTATCTTAAGAGCTGATGATGAAATGGACTATGCTAGTGTTAACATCTGAACTCTACATATAATGGATCATATAGATGCAAAGTTAACCCCGGTTTGACTAGTTTGCCTACTGAGCGTCACACTCACCCTTTGTGACACACGTTTTCAGGGGACATAAAAAAAGAGGTCGAGGAGGAGGCAGCAGTTGAAGAGTAGAGTTAGCCACCGTTCGTCTGGGTATGCTATGGTCGAATGTTTCTATTTTGTGTAGGGTTGTGGAGTGGTAAGCCCATGCGGGCTCATGTGTAATCTGGAACTATGAACCTGTACTCTTTTGTAGATTATGAATGGTTGATATGTTTACCTACATTTTTGTAACTTATGGTTTCTCTCTCTCTCATGTGAATGCATGCACGTTTATTTACATTGGTGCTTTCACGATACGTACGAAGTAATTGCTTCGGGGTCCGACAGAAGAAAATAATAATAATAATACCCTAAATTTGGGAATTGGACCTCGGGGCGTTACAATGTGGTATCAGAGCTATACCTCAGCCGGAAGTGTGGGAACTAAGTGTCATGCAGGGCAAAGTGCTACGCTATAGGAGCCACCTCTTGAACCCGCAATGGGGGAAAGTGCTACATAGTGGAAGCTACCTCTTGAGCCTGTAGGGGCCACCTCTAGAATCCTACTTACCTGGGGGTTTGATGGTGTGCTATATGTGCCCAGCGACGAGGACGTCGCCTATATAAGAGGGGTAGATTGTAACACCCTCAAATATAGCTAAGTTGTACTCTATATCATAGAGGCCCCTTTTGAAGTATCGGCTCAGTTCTTGAAAAGAACTCTAAAGTTAAGCGTGGTTAATGGGGAGTAGTACTGGGATGGGTCACCTGCCCTGGAAGTCCCCCATTCTGGAGCCGATCACTATTAGAAAGGGACAAAACAGTGACGTCGGTAGGCCAAAGCGGACAATACCTCGACGGTATAGAGTACAGGGTGTGACAGGTCTGGGAGAACAAGTTCTTCACCAAATTCAGCAAGTGTGAATTTTGGCTTGAGCAGGTTATGTTCCTTGAACATGTTATCTCTGGGGACAGTATAGCAGTGGACCCGAACAAGGTGGAAGCAGTGTCAAAGTGGGAAGCACCGAGGATAGTCATGGAGATTAGAAGCTTCCTTGGCCTGGCTAGATACTACCGCCGGTTCATCGAAGGCTTCTCCACCATTGTAGCCCCAATGACAAAGCTGACCAAGAAAAGAGCAAAATTTATCTCGTCAAAGGAGTGCGAAGATGGCTTTCAGATGCTCAAGGAAAAATTGACTTCGGCCCCAGTACTGGCACTCCCTCAGGGGGTCGATGGCTTCACTGTCTACACGGACGTCTCTAGAATCGGCCTCGGTTGCGTAGTAATGCAAAATGGCCGGGTGATCGCGTATGCCTCAAGATAGCTGAAGGACCATGAAAGGAACTACTCCACTCATGACCTGGAAATGGCAGCAGTGGTCCATGCTTTGAGTATCTGGAGGCACTACTTATATGGGGTTCGATTTGAGGTCTTCACCGACCATCAGAGCCTCAAGTACATATTCACCTAGAAGGAACTCAATTTAAGGCAAAGAAGATGGGTCGAACTATTGAAGGACTATGACTTCGCCTTACAGTACCATTCGGGCAAGGCGAATGTAGTGGCGGATGCTCTCAGTCGAAAGTTGATGGCGCTAAGTTTGCACCGAGGATAGTCATGGAGATTAGAAGCTTCCTTGGCCTAGCTGGATACTACCACCGGTTCATCGAAGGCTTCTCAACCATTGCAACCCCAATGACAAAGCTGACCAAGAAAGGAGTAAAATTTATCTGGTCAAAGAAGTGCGAAGATGGCTTTCAGATGCTCAAGGAAAAATTGACTTCGGCCCCAGTACTGGCACTCACTCAGGGGGTCGATGGCTTCACTATCTACATGGACGCCTCTAGAATCAGCCTCGGTTGCGTACTAATGCAAAATGGCCGGGTGATCGCGTATGCCTCAAGACAGCTGAAGGACCATGAAAGGAACTACTCCACTCATGACCTGGAAATGGTAGCAGTGGTCCATGCTTTGCGTATCTGGAGGCACTACTTATATGGGGTTCGGTTTGAGGTCTTCACCGACCATCAGAGCCTCAAGTACATATTCACTCAGAAGGAACTCAATTTAAGGCAAAGAAGATGGGTCGAACTATTGAAGGAATATGACTTCGCCTTACAGTACCATTCGGGCAAGGCGAATGTAGTGGCAGACGCTCTCAGCCAAAAGTTGATGGCGCTAAGTTTGCACCGAGAGTGGGATCTGATGGAGGGAGTGATCGAATCACGACCCAAAAAAGGAAGCAGTTCGGTCTCCTAGCCGGGTTGTCGGCAAAACCTGCCTACTTAGATAGAATTATTGAGGCGCAAGGGCGGGACATGGCATTGTAGAGACAACTGAACAATGAGGACTTCCAAATGGGGATTGATGGACTGATCACATTTCGAGGAAGAATTTATGTACCAGATGATGTGGAGATGAAGAAGGACTTGATGCGGGAGGCTCATGGGTCAAAGTTCTCCATCCATCCCGGAAGCACCAAGATGTTCCAAGATATGAAGAGGACGTACTGGTGGCCAGGAATGAAGCGAGACATTGCGGAGTTCGTGTCCAAATGTCTCACATGTCCGCAGGTAAAAATTGAGCATCAAAGACCTGGTGGTCCTCTCCAGACCATTGAGATGGCACAATGGAAATGGGAACAAATCACCATGGACTTTGTGTCGGGTCTACCCATGACCAGGAGAAGGCATGACACAATCTGGGTAATTGTGGACAGGTTCACAAAGACTGCACACTTCCGGCCCGTCAACAAGCAAACTCCAATCGAATCCTTAGCGAAATTATTCATCATTGAGATTATTCGGTTGCATGGTGCACCCTTGTCCATCATTTCTGATCGGGACCCTCGATTCACCGTGAGGTTCTAGAAGAGTTTCTAGCATGCTATGGGGACAGAGTTGAGGCTCAACTCGGCCTTTCATTCTCAAATCTATGGGCAATCTGAGTGTACCATCCAAACCCTAGAAGATATGCTGAGGGCATGCAGTATTGAATGGAGAGGCAACTGGGATGATCACTTACCCTTAATAGAGTTTGCATACAACAATAGCTACCACTCGGCCATCGGAATGGCACCTTATGAGGCACTTTATGGGCGGCCATGTAGGTCACCGATATGTTGGTATGAAGCTGGCGAGAAGTAGCTATTCGGGCCACAATTGGTGCAAGACTGCTCAGAGAAGATATCCATGATCCGACAGTGACTCCTCACAGCCCATAGCCGTCAGAAAAGTTATGCAGACCAGCAGTGGAGAGAGTTGACATTTGCAGAAGGAGACCATGTATTCCTAAAGGTGTCTCCTACCAAGAGAGTCATGTGATTTGAGAAGAAGGGAAAGCTCAGTCCCAGGTATATCGGGCCTTTTGAGATTCTACAAAGGGTCGGCGAGATGGCTTATCGACTTGTACTCCCGCCCGCTCTAGCACATGTTGAAGAGGCGAGATCTCGTGCTGGTCCTGAGCAGATTGAGGATCACCAGATTGTGAACTGTAAGATAGAGAAATGGATCAGGGGGCCCAGGGGAAATCCCTAGGGAGAACCCTCCGATGTTTAAGTCAGTGGAGCTATGGCGGGAGCAGTAAAGGGAGGAGATAGCTTATGCGCGAGATCCCTCTCCACCAGAAGGGTGAAGTGGTTCTTGCTCAGGAGATTTGAGCATGTGATTGCCCTTACCTTTCACCGGAGGGTATCCCTGGTTTAAATAGTGCACCGTCTTCTTGAAGTCCTGTAAGTCGCGGGGTCTCAGGTGGGCATTACGTCCTCGACGTGGGCTTTCATTGCCTTATCGTGGGAATGTTATCACCTTTGGGAAGAAGAAGTCCCTCACCTTCATGACTTCCTACCCGCAGTGGACTCCTAACGGCTGCATGGATAAGCAATCATCGGTCGTTCCGAGCTCAGAGGCCAGCCCTATCCGGGCGGTAGGCTTAGCTCGGATGAAGATGGGTCGGATTGGTCGGCATACGCCTTCTTTCCCCGGGCAGAGAGATGGCTCGAGCATGGACCTTTCCTATGACCTGACCGATGTTCGGGCCTTCCGAGCCTAGAGGCCGCCTAGGAAGGTTGTGTCCCCGAGTGATATTTTATTGGGCTTTCTATCCTAAGTGGGCCCTGTGGGCTATCACATGGACGAGCATGGCCTCGTTTGGTCCTGGCAGGCCTAGTTCGGCTGCTCTTCGAATGGGCTACAGAAATCCCCCTCTCCCCTTGTCCCCCTCCTACTCCCGAGTCAATGGAGGCTCGGATGAGTAGTCTTTTAGGGTTTCGGACCGGCGTGGCTCAGGTGGGTGGAGATCTGGTGGTGTCATGAAGCCACATGCCGTGGTCACCTGGGCCCGTAATAATTGTGATCCTGACGGATTTGAAATGAAGGGGCCCCCTTTTTTTGGAGGTCGGAACGACGCGCCGCCTCCCGCGTGGGTTTATAGGCATTGGCCATTGGTTGTCATACCAGACTCTTTCCATTGTTAGGGTTTTGGCTCTCCTTCACTTCTTTGCTTTTGGGGCTCCTTGATGCGCCGTGAGGACACAGCGGAGGAGCAGAGACTTGCGGCGGCGTTCGAGGAGTTGGCGGAGATAACTGCGTAGTGTTGTGCCCCTTAGGCACAAGCATGTGCTATGTTGAATTGATGATAGCAATGCTGTTTTGTTTTGATGATTGCAACACAGTGAGTGCATTATGATATTATGTTTTGTTTTGATGATGGCATGTTGATTTGAATGCTTGAGTGTGTTATATCTGATTTAGTCTGTGGAGATTGCATGAGTGTGTCATGTTTGATATCCTTGATGGGTCGACTCCCTCAGACTGTCCATCTTATTTAGTGTCTCATGCAGCGTCAACGCTGTGAGAGCATTCTCAAGTCTGCAGCGTGAACTCTATAAGTCCATTGTCTCAGCCACCGTCTACCGTCTCATTTAGCGTACGCTCTCAAAGTCTGCACATTAGCATCAGGTACATCGATGTTGGGCATCAAAGTCTGCACATGAGCATAAGGCAGCAAGTGTGTACAACGCCCTGTGTAGGCATGACAAGTCCATACACTGGTTGCACATTGTACAACATGCGAAGTCACCAAGTGTGTACATTGCATAGCATGCAGGCGTCAAAGTCCATACATCCACAGTGCATTGGCTAAGTCTATACACTGTCCGTCTCACTTAGATCCAAAGGCTAAGTCTATACACTATCCGTCTCACTTAGAGTCTAAGGCGAAGTCTGTACAATGAGCGTCTCATGTAAGTCCACATATTGGACTGTAGCATGCATTTGTCAATGACATCTAAGTCTGTAAAATGACCGTCTCATTCAGCGTCTCATTCAGCGTCTCATTTAGTGTCTAGAGTTTCATGAAGTCTGTACATCAGACTGTTACAGCATAAGTCTGGACATTGGACCGTCTCTACTTGCGTCTTATGCCAAGTCCGTACAGTGTCCATCATCATTTAGAAGTCTAAACAGTCCACCGTCTTCATCAGTGTCTCATGCATATAGCAAGTCTAGACATTGCACTATAGCATGCATTTCTTTAAAGTCTATACATTGGGTTTTTTACCAACGGTGCTTGAAACGAAGTCTACACACTGGTTGTACTTCATAGTTTGTACAGTGTCTCTAGTTGGCTAAGTCTATACACCGAGGATGTTGAAAGTCTTCAAGTGTATACATTCTCAAAATGTTCATACTTGCTTCCTGTTCCAAGTCTATACAGCATTTTGCTTTGCCAAAGTCTGTACAGCCATCAGTGATCTCCCAAGTATGTACATCCAATTATTCATCTTTAAAGTCTGTGCATTGGCTTCAAGACTTTCAAGTCTATACACTGACGGCTGAACTGAGAACTCTAGACATCGTCTGTCTGCATTAGAGTCTCATGGAGTCCATACATTGCACAGCGTTCATAAGTCTATACATCGTGCTATTTTACACTAAGTACATACATTGCTTCAACTCTACTTTCACAACGCCAAGTCTGTACATTGCTTTGTTATGCATATGAACGTGAAGTCTATACATTGCTTCATTAACATGAAGTCTATACATTGCACCCACGTTTCACAAGTATATACATTGCATACTCGTTTAATAAAGTCCATACACTGAGCAAGTATATACATTGTCTGTCTGTCGATTGAAAAGTCTATACAGAGTTCTTCACTTAACCTGACAATCCGATACTCTGTCTGACAGGGATTCTTACCAAGATTGATGACCTGGCTCGTGATCCCAGGAGGACGAGATGTGCAGATGCTGACACGTGGATGGAATTGCATCGGATCTGGCGAATTCACTTGGGCGGGAAAACGTGGAAGCCACGCGCCCTTATCCACCTACTGCTGCCAGTATATATAGTTGTCTTCATCTTCTGTAAAGGCTGATCGAGTGTGGCAAGTCTATACAGTGAGACTAAGTCTGAAGCCGCAGCCACCGAGATCCAGAGAATAAAAGGAGAGAAGAAGATACAGAGAGAAAAGAGAGATGTGTTGAGAGAGTTCGAGAAAAGAGAGATGAGTTGAGAGGAGTCTATTGAGAGGTTGTAAGTCAGTCTCTTGGTTCAGAAACCAGAGCTAACTCTGCTCATACTTGAGCTATATTTGTCCGATTTTCTTCATTTCTTTTGTTTTTGATTTTATTGCTTTCGATATCTTTGTTCAGCAAGCTGTGTATCAGCGGATGCAGTGGAGGTTTCCACTGGACAGGTAAAGCTGTAATCCTCAGCTGGCGAGACTTGGTCTCAGACGGGTTAAGCTGTATTTCCCCAGCGGTTTGCAAAGGTGTATCCTCTGGACAGCAAGATGTGTTGCTCAGCAGGCAGTGGAGGATTCCACTGGACAGCAAGCTGTGTTGCTCAGCGGTTTGTAGGCCAAGCTGTATTACCCAGCGGACACAAGCTGTGTTGCGCAGCAGTAAGCCATACTCGGTTGAGTGTGGGGTGGACGTAGGTCATTGACCGAACCACCTAAAATCTTGTGTGCATTGTGTTTGTGAGTTTGCTCTTACTGAATCTCTTGATTATCTTCACAGATCACTTGTGTTTTTGCTAAGTTTAGACACTCGAGTTAGTGTTTTAGTAGATCTGCCTTTATTCCGCATTTGAACCTACAACTGGTTTTAAATTAGGTTGTAGATCTATTCACCCCCCTCTAGATCCACACTTCGTGGAGATAGACTGCGTCCATCTAACTTCAACACTTGGTATCAGAGCCTAACTCTTCTACAGGGACTCATCGCCCGAAGAGTCAAGGCAAGATGGATGTTCGAGGGATGATTGCTGAAGGTCACTCAACTACAAAGCCCCCGTACTTCGATGGAACCAACTACGCATACTGGAAGAACCGTATGCATGTCTTTTTTAGGGCTAAGGATTACGAGCTTTGGAAGGTAGTTAGCAAGGGACCTTATGAGCTGTCCCCGAATGAGGAAGTCTAGACCAAGGAGGAAATCAGAAGGTCCATGCTCAACTGGAGTGCAAGCAACGCAGTCCAATGTTCTCTGCATCCCACTAAATTTTCTCGAGTATCAGCCTACAATTCAGCTCAGGAGATGTGGGATGCACTGGAAGCAATTCATGAAGGGACTTCTCAGGTTAGAGAGACGAAGGCCAATTTGCTTGTGTCTGAATATGAAGCCTTCAAGATGAAACCCAACGAGACCATCAAGGAGATGTATGCTAGATTGACAACTATTACTAATGGCCTCAGAGGATTCGGGAAGAAGTATTCTGAGTATGATATAGTCAGGAAGATCTTGCGATCCTTGACTTCAATTTGGCACACCAAGGCCACCGTCATGGAAGAGTCAAGAGATCTGCACAATACAAGGGCAGATGAGCTAATTGGATCTCTAATGGCATATGAGATGAATCTGCCGAAGGTAGATGAAGCTGAAGAGAAGAGAAAACCGATCGCACTGAAGGTTGGTGCTAGCAAATTCAGCAAATCAAACCGATCCAGCTCTAGCAGATCATCATCCGAGGAGAGCTTGAATGAACAAGACATAACTCAGACTGAGATGGCTATGATGACTAGAGAGTTCAGGCGGTTCCTCAGGAGAGAAGAAGGACAATTCAACCGAAGGAACCATAGTGGCGGCCGACAGGGCACAAGGTATAAATCTAAACCTGCAAATCAATATGGAACTTACGTGTGTTACCAATGCATGAACTCTGGCCATCTGAAAGCTGACTGTCCAGAGAACCAGAAGCACAAGGACAAATCAAATAGAAAGAACACGAAAGGAAGAGCCATGATCAGCACATGGAGCGATGAGGATGAAGGTTGTCTCAGCAATACTTCGGACAGTGAAGTTGAAGCTGAAAAACCCATCTGTCTCATGGCAACTAGCTCTGAAGACAGAGAGGAAGATTCAGATGAGGTAATTTCTCCATTTGATAATTTTACTATTGTTGAGTGGGTAGATGCCTATCATAAACTAGCTGATCAAGCAGATGATATTAGAAGGGAAAATAGGCATTTAAACAGAAAAATTAATTCCATGCAAAATGATACCTCATTGTCTGATAAAATTGCATATCTTGAAGCTGAGAATAATAAACTCAAACTCACATGTTCTGAATCAGAGGAAATCAAGAATGAGTTAAAAACTTCTAGGGAAGAGAATGTGAGGTTAGAAAAGGAAATTGATGAATGGAAACTGAAAATTCAAAAATATGAGAGTGAGATGAAGCTGGTGAATGAGAAATATGAAGCTGTCCAAATTGTGAATATTGAACTTAAGAAATATGTTGAAGATATTCAAAAGGACAATGAGGACAAGCTTAAGACCATTGAGAAAATGACCCAAGGTACAGAGAATCTAAATGCTTTGTTAGGGTCAAAGGTTAATTTCAGAAAAGAGGGCCTAGGATTTAATTCTACTGGAACAAAAACATTTGGGATGAAAACAATTTCATTTGTTGCTCAAAAAGAAAATGGACCTCTAATTAGCATGAACTCAACCATTTCAATGAACAAAACTGCTAATCTGAAAAAGCCCAGTGCTGAGGAGAAGGGCAAACAAAAGGTTAATGAGCCTAGTAGAGCCAGCACATCCAAGAAAAATCCCAAGGCTCAATCACAGGTTAGGGGTCAACCTAAACAGTCCTATAAACCCCATGTCAAGGCCACCAAGTCTCCACCATCACCATCACCTCTGAAGAAGACCCAATTGATGTGAAACGAATTAACGTCGGGCATAAAACTGACTCTTCTTTCATATTTCTCCAAATTCTTTTATCAGCCCGGTTCTGGAATCTGTGACCAGCAGCTGTTGAAGTGGCTGTAGATCGCACTCTGGAATTTTGCCGGAGGCGCGGTTGGTGCCGTTGGCTTCGTAACAGGGTAGGGATGCAGCACAATTTTTCTGAATTTTGGTTCCACCCGAACCTGGTCGCCACGGACGACTGAGCGGGGACCCCGTTCTGGTTCTGTGCAGGGGCAGCTTCTGAACAGCGGCTTGACATGGACACCACGAGCAATCCCGAACTCCGTTTGGTGCGCAGCAGGTGGCGTTGGAATCGTGGGGACGAATACTTTCCAGTGGCACTGGTCTCGCCTCAGTCGGATGTCGGTGTGGACGTGCAGGTCCCGTTGAGTGGGGACGGGTCGGAGGAGGGGATCGGTGGACAGAATGACCCAACAGTGGTAGGAAATTGATAACTTCACACCTTGAGCTCCGATCGACGAACCGCCTTCTGTTCCTGAGAGCTGACAGAGAGGGGAGGAACTTTTCTGAACAGCTCGGAGTCGGATTCCGTCAGGGTTGGGCGTGGTGGTGGTCTTCCTCAGCTTCTGGTCGGGTTCAGGAGCCTCCTGCGCAGTCGTGGGAGATTGGCCACTGCCGATGCTCACGAACTCGGAAGAGGACGATTCCACCTCGCCTGGTCAGAAGACTCGCCAACGTACGTTTTTGATGAAGAACCCGGAAGCCGATTCTGCCTGGAACTGCTCCCAATATCGACTGCAACTCGGGCTTGATTTCTGCCTGCGAATGGAGCTGATTGAGGAGGGGGGATTAAGGGGGATGGAAGGGATTTGTGGGTTTGGGTTAAGGGAGGGGGGGGGGATGGACGTGGCTGGGGTTGCAGGGGGGTGCTTTTGGGAGGTGGGGAGGTAATGGGGTGGTGAGAGAGAGAGGAGGGAACACCCAAATTCGAAATTGGGCCTTGGGGAGATGAAAGGGTGCCTGGGAAGACGAAAGGTTGTGTGGGGAAGGGGAGAGAATGCCTAGGGAGTGGGAGTTCTACCTAGGGGAGGGGAGGGGGACTTAAATGAGGGGTATAGGGAAGGGGGAGGGGTCTTAATTAGAGGTGAAAGAGAGGAGAGAGAGTGGATTCCGAATTTGGGGTGGGGATGAGAGAGAATTGGAGAGAGATAGAGAGAGAGAGAGAGAGAGAGAATTAGACGAAGGGCATCACTCACCCGTGGTTGAGGAAGGGAAGAAGTGGGCATCGCACCCGTGGAGAGGGAAGGAAGAAAAGGCACTAGCGGCCATGGGAATTGCAGGGGGGTGAAGGGAAGAAGATAAGGGAGGGGGAAAGGTCCCCCTACGTGGGACTCACATGGGTTCCAAAAATAGATCTTCATTCACTGTTTTTTCAAATGAAAGATACATGACTCTTTTATAGACTCTCAAAGAAGACCAAAAGACACTATCCTAAACACTTAATGTCTACTTATTATAGTTCTCTTGGGGAGACCAAAAGACACTATCCTAAACACTTAATGTCTACTCATTATAGTTCTCTTGGGGAGACCAAAAGACACTATCCTAAACACTTAATGTCTACTCATTATAGTTCTCTTGGGGAGACTAAAAGACACTCTATTGGAAGACTTAAAGACAAAAATATGAAAGGACTATTACATAATTGCTACGGACATAACCCATAAGGCCCATAAAGAGGCCCATTTATCATGAGACAAATAGATTGGCCATTTGATTGTGTTGATGAAGTTGATTGCCGATCCCCGTCAAATTTTTAAATTTTGAATCTTGAACCGAGATTTCCATCATACTCCTCCGCTTGGAGGAGGTTCGACCTCGAACCTCAAAGCTCAGGATCTCGGTCCGATGGGACGGCCCGATTCCCTAAGCTCTGATACCACTTGATGTGAAACGAATTAACGTCGGGCATAAAACTGACTCTTCTTTCATATTTCTCCAAATTCTTTTATCAGCCCGGTTCTGGAATCTGTGACCAGCAGCTGTTGAAGTGGCTGTAGATCGCACTCTGGAATTTTGCCGGAGGCGCGGTTGGTGCCGTTGGCTTCGTAACAGGGTAGGGATGCAGCACAATTTTTCTGAATTTTGGTTCCACCCGAACCTGGTCGCCACGGACGACTGAGCGGGGACCCCGTTCTGGTTCTGTGCAGGGGCAGCTTCTGAACAGCGGCTTGACATGGACACCACGAGCAATCCCGAACTCCGTTTGGTGCGCAGCAGGTGGCGTTGGAATCGTGGGGACGAATACTTTCCAGCGGCACTGGTCTCGCCTCAGTCGGATGTCGGTGTGGACGTGCAGGTCCCGTTGAGTGGGGACGGGTCGGAGGAGGGGATCGGTGGACAGAATGACCCAACAGTGGTAGGAAATTGATAACTTCACACCTTGAGCTCCGATCGACGAACCGCCTTCTGTTCCTGAGAGCTGACAGAGAGGGGAGGAACTTTTCTGAACAGCTCGGAGTCGGATTCCGTCAGGGTTGGGCGTGGTGGTGGTCTTCCTCAGCTTCTGGTCGGGTTCAGGAGCCTCCTGCGCAGTCGTGGGAGATTGGCCACTGCCGATGCTCATGAACTCGGAAGAGGACGATTCCACCTCGCCTGGTCAGAAGACTCGCCAACGTACGTTTTTGATGAAGAACCCGGAAGCCGATTCTGCCTGGAACTGCTCCCAATATCGACTGCAACTCGGGCTTGATTTCTGCCTGCGAATGGAGCTGATTGAGGAGGGGGGATTAAGGGGGATGGAAGGGATTTGTGGGTTTGGGTTAAGGGAGGGGGGGGGGGATGGACGTGGCTGGGGTTGCAGGGGGGTGCTTTTGGGAGGTGGGGATGTAATGGGGTGGTGAGAGAGAGAGGAGGGAACACCCAAATTCGAAATTGGGCCTTGGGGAGATGAAAGGGTGCCTGGGAAGACGAAAGGTTGTGTGGGGAAGGGGAGAGAATGCCTAGGGAGTGGGAGTTCTACCTAGGGGAGGGGAGGGGGACTTAAATGAGGGGTATAGGGAAGGGGGAGGGGTCTTAATTAGAGGTGAAAGAGAGGAGAGAGAGTGGATTCCGAATTTGGGGTGGGGATGAGAGAGAATTGGAGAGAGATAGAGAGAGAGAGAGAGAGAGAGAATTAGACGAAGGGCATCACTCACCCGTGGTTGAGGAAGGGAAGAAGTGGGCATCGCACCCGTGGAGAGGGAAGGAAGAAAAGGCACTAGCGGCCATGGGAATTGCAGGGGGGTGAAGGGAAGAAGATAAGGGAGGGGGAAAGGTCCCCCTACGTGGGACTCACATGGGTTCCAAAAATAGATCTTCATTCACTGTTTTTTCAAATGAAAGATACATGACTCTTTTATAGACTCTCAAAGAAGACCAAAAGACACTATCCTAAACACTTAATGTCTACTTATTATAGTTCTCTTGGGGAGACCAAAAGACACTATCCTAAACACTTAATGTCTACTCATTATAGTTCTCTTGGGGAGACCAAAAGACACTATCCTAAACACTTAATGTCTACTCATTATAGTTCTCTTGGGGAGACTAAAAGACACTCTATTGGAAGACTTAAAGACAAAAATATGAAAGGACTATTACATAATTGCTACGGACATAACCCATAAGGCCCATAAAGAGGCCCATTTATCATGAGACAAATAGATTGGCCATTTGATTGTGTTGATGAAGTTGATTGCCGATCCCCGTCAAATTTTTAAATTTTGAATCTTGAACCGAGATTTCCATCACCAATACACACCCATGAATAGGTCAGCAGGGTCCAAAGTACAGGGGAGACAGAATGCTGCCAGGAGTCAACCCAATTATTTCTATCAACCCAGAGCTCAGACTTACTACAATGTACAGCCAACCTATTTCAATAGGTCAGGTTGGACTAGAACTCCGGGAAGGTTTGCAGGTCTTGCATACCAGGCTGCACAACATCATAGACCTTACACTAGAAATTGGGTTAGTGGGTATGGCAACTGGTCACCTAGAAATATGCATTATTTCAATCAGCCCAAGAACTACTATGGCCAAAACTTCGTGAACACACCCTGGCCAAGGCACTGGCAAAGAAACAACACTGTCAATAATTATGCTGGTGTAAATAAGAAGAAAAATAACAAAAAGAAAAGGAACAACAATAGAAAGAAATCTGTAGGATCCACTGAACAAAATTCTTTCAAACAAATGTGGATACCAAAAAGTCTGCTGTCTTGTTTTACTTCTATTCCATCTTCTCTGGAGCCCAATCAGACTTGGGTTCCAAACTCATTTACCTGATTGTGTGTGCAAGTATGTCTGGCAGCCAAGGACAAATCTGTGGTACTTGGATAGTGGCTGCTTCAGGCATATGATAGGAGATAAGGCCATAAATTCAAAAGCTAAAAGAGATTGGAGGCCTTGTCAACAATCTGATGGAACACTAAGGGTAAAAATAAATCAGTCAGGTAAAGCCGGTAAGTGACTTATCTTCAGAATTGAATTGAGAAAGTAATGTCGATTTGATTGGTTAATTCTTGACTTTCTCTTCTTGTCTAGCTATCAGTCGGCATTCCAGATTCAGCTACTGGATTTAAATTCTGCACAAAAGCTGATGATTCTCTTCTCTTTGCATGTTATTGCACTATGTACACTGAATGCTAGAAACTGAATTATCTTGAAAAGTTGATTGCTCCCGAATGATGCTCTCTAATGAATAAACTCTCTGCTGGTTTTGTGAATGCTCGATGTTGCAACGACTCATGATCATGCATGACACTCATACTTTTCATGATCATCATTACATATCATTTAGTCATGAATGTGTCTAAAATCACATGCATATTAAAACTGCTTTGAACTGCTTTTCTCTGCATAACCGTGGTATATTAAATAGTAAGCTACTACAGGGCAGGGAAATTTGTCTGGAGGTTCTTGCTATGTGTGAGATGGTCATTGAGATCAGGTTCTCCACCTAGTACCATGGGTTATATTGATTAATAGGGCAGTCTGAATGAGCATGAATTTCAAAATCCCTTGTTCAGTTTTCAGAGAAGACATTGCATATATTCAGGGGGAGTTTGTTGAGTCTTTGCATGCCTTTGCATATCATTCATTCATGACCTATGCATAAGCTCTCTCTCATTTAATTCTTGCCATTCATTAGCAAATTGCACGCATATAGACAGCGGGAGTACTGTTAGAAATTCAGAGTGGTCATCAATTCTATTGAATCATTTCATCCTTGACTCTAAATGATTGAGTCTGACTTATGGCAATCTGTTAGTAAGTTCTGATTTCTAAGCAATAGAAAACAGACTTCTTCTCTTATAAGAATTTTAAATTGCTTAAAGACTGACTTAATGGTTTAAATTTTATAATCATTGAAGTTTAAAGATTGCAATCAGTAAATAAGAAAGCTGAAAATTGATAAAACTCTCAACCCCTTTCTTATTTCATGTCAGACAAAGCTAATCATATCTGAAATCTGAAAACTCATCTGAAATCATGTTAGAGAAGGTAAGTATGTGTATTGTTCTTAAACAAGTCACTCTGAAACATATAAAGGACAGCTAAGAAAGATATTGAAAAATATTGAAAATCATTGAAAATTAACATTGGCAGAGCAATGACTGGTAAATCACTGAGAAACTGAGTGATCCATCAAAGAAGTGGACAATACTCATGTCATGAAGTGTATCAGCTATCTCTGTACAAAATGATCAAAACAGCAGGTTGGTTTCACTGAGTACCTGAGGGTAACTGGCGTCTGATAAACATGTACCCTCACACAAAAAGGTGTAAATCAGTTCTGTTGAATTTGATCATAGGCAGAATTGTCCATCTTGTTGAGTATCTAGGGGTATTGGCGTCTGATAAACGTATACCCTTAGGCAGAAAGACTTATGGTACCTGAATGCCATAAATGAACTAATATTGATAGTGCTGTTCCTTCAAAAGAAAATTCATGGATGCCAATTTGTTTATTTTCAATACATGACCTAGCATCTCTTAACAACTTTTAATGAGTATACGAAAGTAGGATATTTTAAAACTGAATCTTTCATGCAAATGTGATTCTGGTTTATTATTTTATCATGCACAGCCAACTTATCCATTGATTGTAGTGCATGAACTCAAAATTTATAACCTTTAAACCAGAATTCTATCTGAAATTAATTTCTAAATTCATATGACTGAAGACTCTGTGATTTAGAATGCTTATTCCTGAACTACTTGTTCAGAATGCCAGTCAGATGAGTTCTTGATCTTTCCCTTTGTATATCTGATTTCTTGAACACAATATCCCATTTCATAGGGGGAGAATTCAGGGGGAGTCCTATCTTCAGGGAGAGTTTCTTGTTCTAAGGGTATTTGCATTCATATTGCCATATTGTACTCATGTTCATACTGCTTTTCTCTTTTTGATTATGTCAAAGGGGGAGAAAATTTTGTGTGTGACTCACTGTCACAGTGTGTTGCCATCATCAAAAAGGGGGAGAATGTTGTGCCCCTTAGGCACAAGCATGTGCTATGTTCAATTGATGATAGCAATGCTGTTTTGTTTTGATGATTGCAACACAATGAGTGCTTTATGATATTATGTTTTGTTTTGATGATGGCATGTTGATTTGAATGCTTGAGTGTGTTATATCTGATTTAGTCTGTGGAGATTGCATGAGTGTGCCATGTTTGATATCCTTGATGGGTCGACTACCTTAGACTGTCCATCTTATTTAGTGTCTCATGCAGCGTCAACGCTGTGAGAGCATTCTCAAGTCTGCAGCGTCAACTCTATAAGTCCATTGTCTCAGCCACCATCTACCGTCTCATTTAGCGTACGCTCTCAAAGTCTGCACATTAGCATCAGGTACATCGCTGTTGGGCATCAAAGTCTGCACATGAGCATCAGGCAGCAAGTGTGTACAACGCCCTGTGTAGGCACGACAAGTCCATACACTGGTTGCACATTGTACAACATGCGAAGTCACCAAGTGTGTACATTGCATAGCATGCAGGCGTCAAAGTCCATACATCCACAGTGCATTGGCTAAGTCTATACACTGTCCGTCTCACTTAGATCCAAAGGCTAAGTCTATACACTATCCGTCTCACTTAGAGTCTAAGGCGAAGTCTGTACAATGAGCGTCTCATGTAAGTCCACATATTGGACTGTAGCATGCATTTGTCAATGACATCTAAGTCTGTAAAATGACCGTCTCATTCAGCGTCTCATTCAGCGTCTCATTTAGTGTCTAGAGTTTCATGAAGTCTGTACATCAGACTGTTACAGCATAAGTCTGGACATTGGACCGTCTCTACTTGCGTCTTATGCCAAGTCCGTACAGTGTCCATCAGCATTTAGAAGTCTATACAGTCCACCGTCTTCATCAGCGTCTCATGCATATAGCAAGTCTAGACATTGCACTGTAGCATGCATTTCTTTAAAGTCTATACATTGGGTTTTTACCTACGGTGCTTGAAACAAAGTCTACACACTGGTTGTACTTCATAGTTTGTACAGTGTCTCTAGTTGGCTAAGTCTATACACCGAGGACGTTGAAAGTCTTCAAGTGTATACATTCTCAAAATGTTCATACTTGCTTCCTGTTCCAAGTCTATATAGCCTTTTGCTTCGCCAAAGTCTGTACAGCCATCAGTGAACTCCCAAGTATGTACATCCAACTGTTCATCTTTAAAGTCTGTGCATTGGTTTCAAGACTTTCAAGTCTATACACTGACGGCTGAACTGAGAACTCTAGACATCGTCTGTCTACATTAGAGTCTCATGGAGTCCATACATTGCACATTGTTCATAAGTCTATACATCGTGCTGTTTTACACTAAGTACATACATTGCTTCAACTCTACTTTCACAACGCCAAGTTTGTACATTGCTTTGTTATGCATATGAACGTGAAGTCTATACATTGCTTCATTAACATGAAGTCTATACATTGCACCCACGTTTCATAAGTATATACATTGCATGCTCTTTTAATAAAGTCCATACACTGAGAAAGTATATACATTGTCTGTCTGTCGATTGAAAAGTCTATACAGAGTTCTTCACTTAACCTGACAATCCGATACTCTGTCTGACAGGGATTCTTACCAAGATTGATGACCTGGCTCGTGATCCTAGGAGGACGAGATGTGCAGATGCTGACACGTGGATGGAATTGCATCGTATCTAGCGAATTCACTTGGGCGGGAAAACGTGGAAGCCACGCGCCCTTATCCACCTACTGCTGCCAGTATATATAGTAGTCTTCATCTTCTATAAAGGCTGATCGAGTGTGGCAAGTCTATACAGTGAGACTAAGTCTGAAGCCGCATCCACTGAGATCCAGAGAAGAAAAGGAGAGAAGAAGATACAGAGAGAAAAGAGAGATGTGTTGAGAGAGTTCGAGAAGAGAGAGATGAGTTGAGAGGAGTCTATTGAGAGGTTGTAAGTCAGTCTCTTGGTTCAGAAACCAGAGTTGACTCTGCTCATACTTGAGCTATATTTGTCCGGTTTTCTTCATTTCTTTTGTTTCTGATTTTATTGCTTTCGATATCTTTGTTCAGCAAGCTGTGTATCAACGGATGCAGTGGAGGTTTCCACTAGACAGGTAAAGCTGTAATCCTCAGCTGGAGAGACTTGGTCTCGGATGGGTTAAGCTGTATTTCCCCAGTGGTTTGCAGAGGTGTATCCTCTGGACAGCAAGCTGTGTTGCTCAGCGGGCAGTGGAGGATTCCACTGGACAGCAAGCTGTGTTGCTCAGCGGTTTATAGGCCAAGCTGTATTGCCCAGCGGACGCAAGCTGTGTTGCGCAGCAGTAAGCCATACTCGGTTGAGTGTGGGGTGGACGTAGGTCATTGACCGAACCACCTAAAATCTTGTGTGCATTATGTTTGTGAGTTTGCTCTTACTGAATCTCTTGATTATCTTCACAGATCACTTGTGTTTTTGCTAAGTTTAGACACTCGAGTTAGTGTTTTAGTAGATCTGCCTTTATTCCGCATTTGAACCTACAACTGGTTTTAAATTAGGCTGTAGATCTATTCACCCCCCTCTAGATCCACACTTCGTGGAGATAGACTGCGTCCATCTAACTTCAACACGTAGGCGGTCCGGCAGCTTCCTCCTCCCCCGGAATCTTCAAGGTCCCTTGAGAGTTCTTCTTCCAGTTCTTCCTCGAAATCCATGGCAGACCAGCGTTTGGGTGCTGAGGGATGGGGCGACGAACCGGTGGTGAGAGCGCCGGTCCCGAATCGCAGCGAACTGGGGGAAGCCGAGGTGAAGAGGCTGGAGCACCGGTTTCGCCTGCCTCTTAGGTATAGCTTTACTGCTGTTGCCCCATATGAGATGAGCCTGGATTGTCGTACGGGACATATCTGTAGCTTCCTCCTGGCGTGGAAGAGCAGGTTTCGCCTCCCCTTTGAGCCTTTTGTCCTCATGCTTCTAAATTTCTTCCATTTGGCACCCATCCAGCTGGTGGCCAACTCCTACCTTCTCCTTTCTGCCTTTTGAATCCTCTGCCGTCAGTGCGGGGTTCCTCCTTCCTTGGATCTTTTCCACTTTTTCTTTGAGTTGAAGGCGCATCCGTCGGTGGGGAAGGGTTTTTACTTCATCTAGGCGAGGAGGAACAGAAGCTGCATTTCGCTGGCGGCGAAGGATTCTTCGCATAAAGGGTGGAAGACCCAATTTTTCTGGGTGAAGATAAATTCGGTGGAGGAAACTTGGAGGTGCCAGGTAATGCCCAATTTCCATCTGAATATCCCTCCCCGACAGGAGGAGTTCCCCTCACATGTGGAGGAGTATGCTGCTCGCTTGCTGAAACATCGCCAATCTACCGAGGAGTTTGTGACGCTGGAGAATGTCGAGCGGTGCCTTCTTACGCAGTTGAAGCCGTCAGGTACTACCACTTAGATTTTTCTTCGGGGGTGGGGGTCGTCTTTCTTTTCTTGATCATGCCTTCTCCTCTGTTGCAGACACCAGGCGGGAGCCTCTGGAGGAGGCGGCTGAGATCATCGATCTTGGTGACAACTTGGCGGCTGATGAGCCAGGCGCCCCTGTGGGTCGCTCCCAAGCCCGGGATAAGGGCAAGGGGGCGGCTTCCGAGGGGACTTCATGGCCGGGCGGCGTGAAGCGCAAGGATCCCATGGAGGGAAGGTTGCGGGAAGCCGCAAAGGCCAGAAAATGGGCTAGGAAGGCCGGTCTCCTTACCACTGCCGGGGGCGATTCTAGCTCGGCGGCGCTCCCCTCTCAGGGGCAAGATAGGGCCGACCCTACCGGGCCGGCTCCCCCATCTGCCGAGCGAGAGAGGGCCGAGGAGACCAGGGGCGCCTCGGGGGGTGGTGATGATGGATCGGCTCTCCCCTCGGTGGGAACAAAGGGGGCCGGAGTTGAAACTACCGCGGCCAAGATCGGGGGGCCGGTCGAGGTGGGTGATGTCTCGGGCGGTGATGTACGGACCGAGACGGTTGCGATTGGGGGTTCACCGGCAGAGGCGTCGCAGCCGCAAACGTCCGAGGTGCCTGGAGCGGCCGGGCTCGTAGCGTCGGACGAGGTCAGGGGTTCGCCTAAGGAGGCGTCGTGACCCCAACCGGCCATAGCGCGTGGAGCGGCCGATCCCATAGTTCGACCTGGGCCTTCAGGCAAGGGGCCGGGTGCGGAGAGGGTTCCCATGCCGGTGGCCCTGGAAAGGCTCGGCATCTCGAGCACTCTGTACCAGCTTTGCCGCGAGGTGTCCGCGAGGATGAAAGGGGGAGACATGCGTCATTCTCCACCCGGGGTCCTCGATGTCATCATGGAGGGCGGCCTGGTCATGGCCCAGATGGGGGGCACGATGGCGGAGACTTGCGCCCAGACGGAGTCAAAGAGGTCGAACGTTGCTTGGACCCTCGGAGGGTGTGAGAGGAAACTAGCTCGACTCAACGAGGCGCATGAGGGGCTTTGACGGGAGTTCTCCGTGACTAGGGAGTCATTGCGATCGAGCCATCTGGAGGTCGGAGCGCTGACCGAGCAACTAACCAAGGCCCAGGAATCGCTTTAGAGGAAAAGCAAACTCCTTGAGGAGGAGCGCCTTCTTCATCTTGAGTTGGACGGCCGTTGGGAGGCTGAGCGCGCCGAGTTGGTGGACTGAGCGGAGGCAGTAGAGCGTTTTCGTTCGGAGGCCGAGGCCGACCGAGCAGAGGCGGAGAAGCAATCGGTCGAGGCCGGGGAGCGGGTGGCCGAGGCCGAACGGAAGTCGGTTGAGGCGGAGAAACGATCAGCGGAGGTCGAGGAGCGTGCGGCCGAGGCGGAGCGGAAGTCGGCCGAGCTTGCTGAGAGGATGGGGCTGGTCGGAGTGGAGGTGATCGAGCAATACAGGGGCTCGGAGGCCTACCAAGCCGACCTGTAGGAAGCTGCCCTTCCCCACTATGAGGCAGCACTTCGCCGAGGCATCTGCAAGGGGTTCAAGCAGGGTTACCGTCGGGCGGTAGCCTATACCGATGAACAAGATTCTGGGATCGACTTCCCCTCTGGCCAGCGCTATGACTCGGACGAGTCGTCTTCCAGCTCCTCTGCGTCGGGCGGGGAAGATCCAGAGGGCTTTTCTCCGGAGGGGTCGCCAACTTCGGCTGCCTCAGGCGGGCTCGCGGCCGAGGCAGTTCCCGCGCAGGCGGGGTCAGTGCCAGGGCCGGCCGTCACCGAGGGTGCCGAGGGTGAAATACCCACGCCTTCCATTCCCGAGCTTCAAAGTGGGCCCTAGGCCTGATGTATCATTTTATCTTGCCTCCATCCTTTGTTTGTTTCTTTTTCTAAAAAAGGGCTTCCTCTTTATGAGGCAATAAATGACTTACTTGCTTTCTGCTGTCCTTGCTGTGATTTGATCAGCATATCTGTAGTAGTTGGAAAGTGCCGATACGTTCTGCGTGGTTCTCGCATGCTGGTTGGACGGGCCTCTGACAGGGTGTCTTTTCATTTTCTCACGCTTTGAATGCCTGGCCGCTTCGTGTATCCCGCTGAGGCGGAAAATGAGGGGTTTGAGGTGACCGTTCAGAGGGGAGAATTCCTTTGGCGTGTTTTCGAGGAGGGAGTCATTTAAGGCAAGTAGCATCCCTTTGCCTATAAAAAGACCGAAGGGCGTCCCTTCCTCTCCACCGCTTAGGATTTTCCCTAACAGCCTTTCCTTGCCCCTTCTTCATGTTGCGTTGTGCCGTTACATTCAGAGCATGGAGGATCCTTCGGAAGATGATGCTGCCGATGATGGAGAGCAGAGAGTTTTTGCTGCTTCGGGCTTGAAAAGGAGTCGACGGCCGGCGGGCGGGCTTGAAAAGAAGTCGACGTGCGGAGGCACGCCGTCTACCCTTTATCAGTTCCAGTGAGGGTTCCAGGGGGGCGAGATGGAGGACGGATGGGGGCATCCGTGATGCCCATCCCCTCCGGGCCTTCCCCTGCCTCCTCATCCAGCTCTGCTAGTTTCTTTTTCTTTCTGGCAGCCTCTTTTTCCCTCTTTTGCTCTTCCTTTCTTACACTCTTCGGAGGGTGCCTGCACTCTCTGTATGCTCCAAAGAGTTGGCAGGTTGGAGGGGGCTTCCCTACGCATTCCTTCCTACTCCTGAGCCAAAGGAAGGTTGCCTTCCTTCTCTCAATCCCTCTGTCACCTTTGTCATGGGCCACCCGAGCCAACTGGATCGACCGCCTCTTATCTGAGCCAGTTTTGTCATGCCCCGAGCGCGGAAGGTACCCGGAGATGCGCGACGAGTTTATATCAATCATGTCAATCAGAGTATTAGTGTATTCGACACCAAAAATCAGAGATGCACGAAAGTAAAGATAATCCAGTCTTTTATTCCTTCATAAGAAGATGTCTATTACAAACCTTGAAGTACTAACTAAAATAAAAGAAAAATACAAGGTTGACTCAAGAAAATATGAAAAAGACTAGATAACACGGAAGAAGCTCTATCTCTTTCACTCTTGATTTTCCCCATCCGTTTGAGTTCTCTCTTCGTCGAACTTACCTGAAAAGTAGGGAAACACTAAGTGAGCGAACGCTCAGTAGGAAATTATATCTCAAGAACTAGCAATGGGTTTAAGTAATTACATCTTTCATGAATGCACTATAGCTATGCATGCTCGCATAAAACGACAAGATAGAGAGAGAGTGTATAACAATAAGATAGCAAAAAGAACTAGTCATGAACTTTCAAGAACTTATATCGAAAGATATCAAGATATTCAAGCAAGTAAACTCATCATGTTATGTTAGAATTTGGCTATTTTGTTTCAAGTCAAGCAAGTATGAAATTACCCTTTCTCGGGCCACGCAAGTCATGTAATACCAAGTCAAGTACAAGTACAAGATTTGTGGAATGTTCAATCAAGCTAGTCATGTACTTCGGTATAATGCCAATACCGTGATCAATCAACTCCCATGGGCACAAGTACTTTCGGGTGCTCCTCCCAGGACCAAATCGGGCCCTATATGCGCAGGCATTAATCATGTATTTTAACATCCACTTTTGTATATAGCCAATATGGAATTTCAAGGATAAAGCTTGTAGACATGTAGGATAGACTTTGAAAGAATAGAGTCCAAAAATATGATACTTGACATAGATAGGCGATAATAACAGTACAATCACGATTATCGATAAAACTAGGTGGAATTGGTTCCCTAACTTGGGTACCATGACAAACAAGTATGGACATTCTTTATATAGAATTGAGGTCCACATGAACAGCACATCAATGTCAAGACGTCCTCATTCTTACTATAGAATTGAGGTCCACAAGAACATCATGTTGAATATAGAATTGGGGTTTACAAGAACAGCATCAAATGGCATGATAACCTCGTCCCATTAAGAGAATTCTCATGATACACACTTTGCATAACATGAGGGCCGGTATACCATGTTTCTTCAGAGTGACATGGCAAAATAGTGTAATGGATTTTTATGGTACAACCAGCTCAGTCGGCCTTGAGGGAATCCAAGGCTACGAGGAGTCTTACGGATGTCTCTATGACTAACTTGCTAGTCCAAAGGAACGGAATGTCCAATGGAGAGCTTGTATGTCAAAGAGAATTGAGTGTGTAATGCGATAAATCATCGTAGAAAACATGGGACTATACTCACGGAGTGGAGTAATAGTGCCAATGTATATGTATGTATATATAATGAAACCCTCGGATAACAGTAATCAGGAAAAATCAGTAGTGCAGAAAATAGCGACTTTGGTAAAGTCGTTTTTCATGAAATTAACGCCTTAATCAGGGGCGTTTATATTAAATTTGACGACATGTATGGAAGTCGTCCTTTCAATATTTCTAATTTTGCAGAATATTAAAAATCTGGAAATTTTCATAAAACACGCCCTGGACAGGGGCGTTCGTTTACAGAAAGCGCCCTGGTATGAGGCGTCAGTTCAATAAAAGACGACCTGGACAAGGTCGTTAATTCACAATTTTTATAATTTCGAGACGATGAAATTTCAGGAAAACATGATATAGGGTCAGGACCAGAAAAATAGCAGGATTACAAGAGATTGATCATGCATTAATCTAGAATCATGTTTGAATTGATATATAATTTTTAAACATGGTATTTAGTAATTAAAAGAAATTGACGTCCGTGTGCAGGGGGTCAAATATGAAATTGACGACCTAGTCATGGTCGTTTCTTGTAATTTAGCGCCCTTGATAGGGGCGTTTCTTTCAAAAACTCTTTAGAAACTAATCAAAACGCATGAAATCTATATGCATGTATTAACGGATGATATTATAATTATTAATATGCTAGTTTGGGCTACAATCCCTGAGAAAACCTACCTTGATAGTTATCTGGGTGAAGGTTCTGAGGATTTGGAGATGCTTTGCGATACTCTGTTATGAACAGAGTATCCCCAGAACTCAAACAACGGACGAAGGCAGGTGACGAAGGATCCTCTGTTCTTCCCTATCAACCGTCTACAGATCCTATAGAAGAAGAAGAAACTGCATACATTAGTTTCTTCATCGCACATAATCAGAGGAGAAGGAAGAGGAAGAACATTACCTTGTTCTTCACGCTTGACAGGCCGATTACCTACGAAACAAAGAAGATGAAGAATCAATTAGTGTTCTTCATAAGATCGCATACGGAGAAAGAATAAGGAAGAACCTCCTATTCTTCACATACCTTTAGAAGAATCGAACGCCAAAATATCGATTAGGCTTAATTTAGGGGGTATTTATAGGATCTGGGTGAAACCTAATAGGGTTAGTGTTCGATTGGAAGTAACACTTCCATGATAGAGTTATTACTACATTCGAACTCTTTCTCATAGTTATCAACTTACCCTGGATAAGTTCCTGGTTCGAACGAAACTGGAATGGAATTAACGCCTTATGCTAGGGCGTCGAATTTAAATTGACGCCTTGACGTGCGTCGTTTCTTGTTGAAAACGCGTCCATGTCAATGGCGTTACTCTTTTTATTGTCTTTTTATGCCTTTTATTTATTTTGGCCGTCTGAAATTTGACGCCGGGAAACGTGGACGTCCTTTCTTAAAAACGCACCTTAGATGAGGGCGTAGTGCCTTGCTCCAAGGCGTTAATTTCATCAAGGCTTTGTTCTTCTTGTTTCAACCTTTTCCATTTGTTCACTTAATCTTTTAGTTTATTTCAATTTATCTAAATTTATTTCTTTTAATTTTATATGGGTTGCTACAAGTTTCTACGCAAGGCAGACTCAGTGGCTGGACGCGAGGAGATCAAGACCGAGTCAGTCGAGCGATGGCCTCTTGCAGTGGTGCTAGATGGATTTTTTGCTTTTTGCTATGCAATGTACTGGCTTTTGCCTTTCTGATGTACCAACAATTGTTTGAATGAAATGAAGAAAATTTTATTTCACTCAACTTGTTTGCACAACTTCAAAAGTAGAACTTGCGTAATGTGGCTGCGTTCCACGTCCGAGGGATGGGTTCCCCTTCCATTGTAGCTAGCCGGTATGTTCCTTTCCTGAGCATCTCGACCACTCGGTAGGGGCCTTCCCAGTTAGGGGATAGCTTGCCCGCCGCCTCTAGTGGTCGAGAGGCTTCGGCTTTCCTGAGGACGAAGTCTCCCGGTTGGAAGTGCCTGTCTCGGACTTTGGCATTATAGTATCGAGTGAGGCGGCGCTGGTACTCCGTTGCTCGGATGCTGGCGATCTCTCGGAGTTCATCTGCTAGGTCGAGGTTCTCGAGTAATTTTTGCTCGTTTACCTCGGGCGAGAAGCGGATGACTCGGAGAGAGGGGTTGGCAACCTCTAACGGAATGACGGCCTCGGTGCCATACACCAACTGGAAAGGACTCTCACCGGTTGCCGTTCTGGGAGTCATTCTGTGTGACCAAAGTACGCTAGGCAGTTCCTCAATCTAGCTACCCTTGGCCTTGCCGAGTCTGGTCTTTATGCCTTTTAAGATAGTCTTATTGGCATTCTCGACCAGCCCGTTGGCCTGAGGGTGGGCGACCGAAGTGAAGTTGTTGTGAATGCCTAGGTCGGCGCATCGGTCTCAGAAATAACGAGAATCAAATTGTCGATCGTTATCGCTCACTATCACCCGGGGGATGCCGAAGCGACAAATGATCGACTTCCAGACAAAACTCCAGACGACTATCTCGGTGATCCTCGCCGTGGCTTCGGCCTCGATCCACTTGGTGAAATAGTCGATGGTGATGATGATAAACTTCTTCTGGGCCTGAACCGTAGGGAACGGCCCAAGAATGTTGATCCCCCACTGAGCGAAGGGATATGGCTCGGTAAGGGTGATGAGCTCCGTAGCCGACTGATGGACTAAGTGGTCGAATCGCTGGCATCGGTCGCACTGTTACACGTGGGCCGTGCAGTCGCGCTGTAGAGTGGGCCACCAGTAACCATGCCGTAGCAGGATCCTGGCAAGTGACCTTCCTCCTGAATGCGCTCCGCACAGGCCTTCATGAATCTCTTGGATGGCTCGGCTGGCTTCGTCGGGGCCGAGACACTTCAGGAGGGGACCAGAGAAAGATCTCCGGTAGAGAGTGTCGTCTAGAATGATGAAACGCCGGGCTTGGTACCTCAATATGCGGGCTTCTCGAGGGTCGGAAGGCTCTTGAGAGTCCCGGAGCCAAGACAGGTAGGGGGTGCGCCAGTCACTCAGAATGGCTGAGTCAACAGCAAGGAGCTCCAAGTCAATGCTCGGGCGCTCTAGCTCTTCAAGGAGGACCGATCGAGTACCTTTTGGGTCGAGAGAGGAGGCCAATCGAGAGAGGGCGTCCGCTCGGGAGTTTTCCTCCCGAGCTATTCGGACTACCTCGAATCCCTTGAACTGTTGGGCCAGGTCTCTGACCAGTTGGAGGTATTTGATCATTGGTGCCTCTCGAGCTTCGTATTCACCGTTGACTTGGCTAGCGACCAGCTGGGAGTCGGTGTGGATTTTGACTCGCTCAGCCCCCAACCGTCGGGCCATGCGTGCTCCCGAGATAATGGCCTCGTACTCGGAAGCGTTGTTGGATGCCTGAAAACTGAATTTCAAGGCGTACTGTAGCTCTACTCCTTCGGGGGACCTTAGGAGGATTCCGGCACCACTACCGACCGAGTTGGAAGATCCGTCGATGAATAGTTCCCAGGTTGGCCCGGGCGTGGACGGGGATCTCTCTTCGGTCGGGATGGTGCTCTCGGCGATGAAGTCGGCGAGCGCTTGGCCTTTCACAGCTGAGCGCGGCCGATAGGATATATCGTAGGCCCCGAGCATGATGGCCCATTTGACTAGTCGCCCCGAAGCTTCGGGGTGGGCCAGAATCTTCTTCAATGGTTCGTCGGTCAGCACGGTGATGGGGTACCCCTGGAAATAGGGTTAGAGGCACTTGGCGGAGGTAACCAATGCTAGCACGAGTTTCTCGGTTGTGGGGTACCTCCTTTCAGCCTCGTTGAGCACCTTGCTGGTGTAGTAGACCGGCCTCTCGATTCCCGAGTCATTTCTGACTTGGACCGAGCTGACTGTAGATGGCGTTGCCGAGAGATAAAGCAGCAAGACTTCACCCGGAACGGGCTTGGAGAGCACCGGGGGCGAAGCCAAGAACTCCTTGAGCTCGGTGAACGCTCTCTGGCATTCCTCATCCCATACGAACGTAGCAGATGCCAACTTGGGCCCCCTCAACAGCTTGAAGAAGGGTAAGCATCGTTCGGTCGCACGGGACAGGAACCGGCTGAGAGCGGCGACACACCCAGTTAGGCGCTGGACGTCCTTGACGCATGTGGGCGGGTGCATATCCAAGATGGCCTGGACCTTGTCGGGATTGGCCTCGATCCCATGTTGAGTAACCAGAAAACCCAGGAACTTCCCGGATCTCACTCTGAAGACACACTTGGCAGGATTGAGCTTCATGTTGTACCTTAGGAGGGTGTCGAAGGTCTCGGCGAGGTCGGTGAAGTGGTCCTCGGACTTGGGGGTCTTGACGAGCATGTCGTCAATGTAGTCTTAGACATTCCGACCTAGCTGCTCCTCGAACATGTGATTGACCAGCCTTTGGTACATAGCTCCAGCGTTCTTCAACCTGAAAGGCATCAGGGTGTAGCAGTATACGCCGTAGTCGGTGATGAAGGCGGTCTTCTTGACATCTTCTGGGTTCATTCTGATCTGATGGTAACCTGAATAGGCATCTAGGAAGCTGAGTATCTCATTGCCCGAGGTTGAGTCAACCAATTGGTCGATGCTCGACAACGGATAACAGTCCTTAGGGGTGGCCTTATTCAGATCGGTGAAATCTACGCACATCCGCCACTTGCCTGAAGCTTTCGGTACTAGGACGACGTTGGCTAGCCATGTGGGGTACAGGACCAATCTAAAAAGGCCAGTCTCTTGTCCCTTGGTGACCTGCGCCTTGATGATCGCCTGCTTCTCTGGTGCGTGCTTCCTTCTGCGTTGCTGTACGGGCTTCACGGCGGAGTCGAGGTTGAGCTTGTGCATCACTGTCTCCTCCGGTATCCCAGGGAGTTGATCATCAGACCAAGCAAAAACTCGGATGTACTCAGAAAGGAACTTCTTATATTACTGTTGAACCTTAGATGGTAGGTCGGCTCCGATCCTTACTCCTAGGGCCGGGTCATCGTTCAGGAAAACCGTCAGCAACTCGCCACCAGGTTCGGTGGTTGCGGTTTTATCCTCGACTCCTCGGGGGCCCTTATCCTTCCCGTCCGGTCTTGTGGCCTCTACCGAGATATTGTAGCACCTTCTGGCCGCGGCCTGGTTACCTCGGACTTCCCCAACCCATTTTTGGTGGGGAACTTCATTTTCTGGTGATAGGTAGACGGTACTGCCTTTACTCGGCTGAGGATTCCCCGGCCGAAGATGGCGTTGTACGCTATCATACCTTTAATCACTATGAAGTCCACCATGACCGTAACGGTTTTGGGTGGGGTGCCGAGGGTAACCGGAAGGCTTAGGGCTCCCTCGGGATAGGTGGCCAGGCCATTAAACCCGCAGAGGGGGGTTCGGACCGGGCGGAGTTTGGATGGATCCTCCCCCATCTAAGGAAACAGTCATAAGACAATACATCAAGGGCACTCCCATTGTCAACTAGAATCCTATCTACGTTATAATGGTTTATCGTAGCTGAGATCACGAGGGCGTCATCATGCGGGGTGCTCAGCCCTTCCAGGTCTCAGTCGGAGAAGACTATGACCTGGGGCTCACTCGGCGGGGCCTTGGGAGGCTCTATGGCTCGGCTCGCCCGCTCGGCATGACGCTTCCTTCCTCGGCTGTTGTCACCTCCTGATGCCGTCCCTCCGGAGATGACGTTGATGTGGACCCCTCGGGGGGCGTTGTCGATCTCCTCTGGGGCGCCTTGGTCTTCTTTACGCTCGGCTGTGAACCGACCTAGGTGTCCTTGACGGATGAGGCGCTCGATCTCGTCCTGGAGCTGGTGGCAGTCACCAGTGTGGTTCTCGTGATCACTGTGGAACAAACAATGCTTGTCGCGATTACGGTTCTTCGACCTCATTGGCTCGGGCTGGCGGAGGAGTCCCGAGTCTTTGATGTCTTCATAGATCTCATAGACCGGTGCGGCTAGTGGGGTGTACCGCTCGTACTTCCGCTTGCGTTCCCCATCACAGCCTCACTTTTTTCCCAAACCTGAGTTTGGCTCGGGAGCCCGCTTCTTGTCCCCCTCCCGACCCGAGCCGGTTGCGTCTCGGCAACCGCTGAGCACCTCCTAGCACTCGGCGTGGCGCAATGCCAGAGTCACTAGATCGGCAAGGGTCGAGAGAGGGTGGAGGACAAGTTCACGGCAGAGATTCTCGTCCCGGGTGCCCCTAGTCAGTGCGGTTATGGCTGAGGCCACGTCCAGGCGGGGGATTCTCAGAGCTTCCGATTTAAATCGATGAATATAAGCCCGGAGTCTTTCCCCTTGCGCCTGTTTAAGGGCCAGGAGCCCCGCTACCGACCTTGGGGGGGCACTTCCGGTGAAACTCTCTTTGAAGACTCGCCCAAATTGCTTGAAGTCTCGGATGGATCCGGGGGCGAGGGCCCGGAACCATGCTTGAGCGCCTTGGACCAGGGTGGTCACGAAGGCTCGGCACTTGATGGCGTCGGATGCTCCGTGCAGGGTCATCAGACCGTCGAAGCTGTCGTAATGATCAGCTGGGTCGCCCTGGCCGTCGTAGAGCTTGAAGGTAGGGATGGAGGTTCTAGGAGATACCTCTGCCTTCAAGATATATTCGGAGAACAGGTATTTCTCCTCGTCTTCCGGAAAAGAGGTCTTCTGCAGGGCACGGAGGGCGCGCTCCTGTTCTACGAAACGCCTCTCGAAATCTCGTAGCCGGAGGGATAACTCCGGCTGCTGCCATGTCGTGGGGCTGGGGGGAGCGTCTTGGCGATCTCTGGGAACGTCAGTTTCCGGGTTCGAACAGCGCGCCCCCAGTTTTCCCCTTCTCGACGTGGAGGAAGCCTCTTGCTCTGGCGGCAGAGCTTGCGAGGGTCCTCCAATCCTGTTGCGGATGATCTTCTAGCCGCGGAGGGTGAAGCGGCCTCCGGCGGTGTACTGGGACATATTCTCGCGGGAAGGGCTCCCTGACAGAGCGCGAGACCTTCCATCCCTAGCCGCCTGGGCCCTCATGAGTTCCAATGGACATCCAGTTTCACGTTGAGGGCCTGGAAGGCTTCGGCACCACCGTTGAGTGGTAGCCCTACCGCTGCAGGAGGGGGTGGCGGTCCGTTGGTGGGGGCATTGGCGTTGGAGGGAGGGTTCTGTGAGGGCCGAGAGGGGCCATCCCCTGCCGCTACCATGGCCTTTCCCCTATCGCCGGTGGACCTCCTCCCTGAGCTCCTTCGCACCATACTGGCTTCTTCTATGTTTCCCACAGACGGTGCCAGATGAAGAGGCGAGATCTCACGCTGGTCCTGAGCGGATTGAGGATCACTAGATTGTGAACTGCAAAACAGGGAAATGGATCAGGGGGCCCAGGGGGAATCCCTGGGGAGAACCCTCCGATGCTTAAGTCAGTGAAGCTATGGCAGGAGCAGTAAAGGGAGGAGAGAGCTTATGCGCGAGATGCCTCTCCACCAGAAGGGTGAAGTGGTTCTTGCTCAGGAGCTTTGAGCGTGTGATTGCCCTCACCTTTCGCTGGAGGGTATCCCTGGTTTAAATAGTGCGCCATCTTCTTGAAGTCTTGTAAGTCGCGGGGTCTCAGGTGGGCGTTACGTCCTCGACGTGGGCTTTCATTGCCTTATCGTGGGAACGTTATCACCTTTGGGAAGAAGAAGTCCCTCACCTTCATGAATTCCTGCCCGCAGTGGACTCCTAACGGTTGCATGGATAAGCAATCGTCAGCCGTTCTGAGCTCAGAGAGGCTAGCCCTATCCGGGCGGTAGGCTTAGCTCGGATGAAGATGGGTCGGATTGGTCGGTATATGCCTTCTTTCCCCGGGCGGAGAGATGGCTCAGGCACGGACCTTTCCTGTGACCTGACCGACGTTCGGGCCTTCCGAGCCTAGAGGCCGCCTAGGAAGGTTGTGTCCCCGAGTGATTTTTTATTGAGCTTTCTGTCCTAAGTGGGCCCTGTGGGCTATCACTTGGACGAGCATGGCCTCGTTTGGTCCTGGCGGGCCTAGTTCGGCTGCTCTTCGAATGGGCTACAGAAATCCCCCTCTCCACATGTGCATCTGATTTTCCACATCTCCATGCTCAGGGAATATGTCTGAGATGCCTCACATGTGATAGAATACGAGCCCCTGGAAGTTTGAGCAGATCTATCTTATGTGGAGTAGCCCATCGAGATCATAGACCGGAAGGAACATGTATTGAGGAATAAGACCATCCGGTTGGTGAAAGTCTTATGGAGGAATTCTCATTCCGAGGAAGCAACTTGGGAGCCGGAGGACAAGATGCGCCAGGAATACCCCCAACTATTCGATAAGTCATTTTCCTTGAAGGGAAGTTTTTCAATTCAATTTTGAGGATGAAATTATTTTAAAGGGGAGAGAATGTTATGACCACCAATTGGGCACTAGCCCAATCGGGTATGATTCGGACCCATGAACCCAACGGGCCAGAAATCTGGACATATTAATTAAGAATCCTTAGAAAACCCGTAACTTAACATAGGAAGATCAGAAAAGGATGAAACCAGGCTCGTTAGAAATCTTGGGCCATTAGCCCAAACTCCTCTGTTGGGGAGAAATCCCAATTCACACCAGAACTTGGGCCCAGAACCCTTTGGTTGACAATTGTCACGAAGGGGGTGTTGGCGAAATTCAAAGGTAATTAATGGAAAATTTATAACTTCGCCGGTGGTTAATAAAATGACCTGAAACTAAGGCCAACATTTTGAGTAGGATGTTAGCCACAACTTCTATGATGGGGTTGAGGTCCAATGCGGACTGGACAATAGAGTTATGCTTGGATTACCTCGGGCTAAGGAAAGGTCGCAATTTGAATAAGGGAGAATAAAGGATAAATTTACAAAAATCATAACTCGGGCTAGGGATACTGAAATTCGATGAAACCATGACCCAAAGTTAGATATAGAATCTCTCTTGATTTCCTTTGAAGACATATAAATCCAAATCGCAACAAGAGAGTGCGCCCACTCGCATTTATGACCAGGTAGATGAAGGGTCGCGACTGAAATAGAGGAGGAATAATGTTAATATTGAGAAAATCATAACTCATGCTAGATTAGATGGAATTCGATGAAACCATGACTCAAAGTTAGATCTAGAAGCCCTTTTAATTTCATATGAAGACATCCCAACCTAAATCCTAACCAAAAAGTGCGCCCATTCGCATATATGAGGGTCACCTCTGTTCAAACCGAAGGGGTGCTTAACATTTAACCCCTCCTTAAAACCAGCGACCTTGGGGCTGGGTTGAACCTTGCCAGATGTGGGAAAGGCCTTGGGAGGCTTGAAATCTATATAAAGAAGTGGGTTTCAAGGGTGTTCAGCCTTTAGCAACACCTATCCTCAACATCCACCATCTACGGTTTCACTTGAAAGAGAGGAGAGCTGAGGGACCTTGGCCCTGCGAAGGGGCAAACCTGCAAGTTCCTAGGATAGCGGGCTGTTGTGCATCCCTTGGTTTTGATGATGACAATAGGATATGTTTGACTAATCTAAGTTCTATCTTGTTTCTTAAAGCAAATGGTTTGGTTATTTGTGTAAAGATAGTGCATTGAATTAATGCCCATTTGATGATGACAAATATGCTTTTATATACATTTGGAACTTCAAGTCAAATCTTATAAGTTAAGCAAATTTCAGGTTCACTGAAATCCAAGTGGAATCAACAAATCAGTATAAGCGTGAAAGAATGTTTGTCGACCACTGAAGAAGCTATGGTCGACCAACGAACTCAACCAGAAAAGCATCAAGTCATCTGTCTTCTGGAAGCACCTTGGCTGTCGACCATAGCCCCACCTCTGGTCGACCACAGGAAAAGACAGAACATCAGACAGAACCAATGGCCACCTGATATTTGCCCCTTGTCGACCAGCGACCAGGCTGTGGTCGACCAACGGGCGACGTGAGTTTCAGCCAGAAGAACCGGCCGTCTGGGGACTGCCCATTGTCGACCAGCGACAGGGTCATGGTCGACCACGGGTTTATATATCGTCCAAAACCGAACTCTAACCGAATTCTGTTTTGGTTCCTTAAAACCTGCAGATGGTTGTTGCAGGTTGTTGGGCTGCTCAGGAGATAAGATTCCGCACGGGAATCAAGGAAACAATCTTGCTTAGAAGTGGTCAAACTCGTTCTAACGATTGGATTTAAACCGATCCCTGTTTTCTAGCAGATTGGCGCTCGATCTGAAAATTGAGCGGGAAGAGTTTTACTCTTGATAAAAGGGCTGTATGAAAAACAAAAAGAACACACATCACGAGCAAGGGAGCAGTGAGAGAGCACGGAATAGAAGCCAAGGAAGATACACACAGAAGAGGAAGAAGGAGCTCTCCACCAATCAAAAATCTGCAGAAAGGTTAAAGGCAATCTCATTGCTGCAGAAGGAAGACTTAGCTCAAGACTGTGTGATCTCCAGCAGCAGAACAATCGAAGGCAACTGACTGGAAGATCAACAGGGAGTCTAGGCTTCTTCATAAGCGTGATCAAGTCCCAGGCTGAACACCTATTCTTCTACACACGCCAATATTCAGTCCTGTCTTTCATCACCTGTTCTTATCATCTTTTCATTTCTGATTACAATTATTGTCAAGCTGTGAGGCAGCAGAATCAAGCTGTGTGTCAGCAGGTACAAGCTGTGTGTCAGCTGTGTTTTGGTTGAGATCAGAGATTCTCATAGTGAAGCCTTGCTTGAGTTAAGCAAGGGGTGGATGTAAGTCTCAGGAAGAGACTGAACCACCTTAAAAATCCTTTCTTGTGGTGTGCTTGTGTGTGTTTGATTTCCTATACGTATGCTTGCATCTTTACTATCCGCATTAGTTCTATGATTCATTAATTACCAGTAGCTCATCTGGTCGATAGTCAGTAAATTATCAAAAAGGGGGAAAGATCTATTCACCCCCCCTCTAGATCTATTCAGTCCGTATCCAACACGTGGTATCAGAGCAGGTTCTCCAAAAATGTGGTCTAACAACCAGGAGAGACCGGGCGGACTGAACTCTAAAAGCCTCATAGCTGAGGGGCACTCTGTAACTAGACCTCCATATTTTGATGGAACTGATTATTCTTATTGGAAAAATCGTATGCAGGTGTTCTTACGTGCGCAAGACCACGAGATGTGGAGGGTAGTGAGCCACGGACCTTTTGAGCTACCGGAAGATGAAGAAACGTGGACCAGAGAACATGTCAGGAAATCAACTGTCAACTGGGGAGCCATGAACGTGATGCAGTGCTCACTACACCCCACAGAATTCTCAAGAGTTTCCCAATGCGCAACAGCCAAAGAAATGTGGGATCGTCTAAAGGTAATCTACGAAGGTACTTCCGAGGTAAGAGAGACAAAAGCAAATATGCTAGTCTCAGAATATGAGATGTTTAGGATGAAAAATGATGAAAGTATTTCTGAGATGTATGCCAGATTAGTACAATTGACTAATGGCTTGAAGAGCTTAGGGAAGACATACAAAGAGCAGGAATTAGTGAGGAAGATTTTAAGGTCTCTCACATCGATGTGGCATACCAAGGCCACAGTCATTGAGGACTCAAAGGATCTCACAACAATGACAGTGGATGAGTTAGTAGGATCCCTGATGGCCTATGAGGTCAATCTGAAGAGAAAGGAAGATGAGGGCAAGAAAAAGAAGCAACTTGCCCTAAAGACTAAGACAAGCACCTCTGAGGTGTCTGACAATGATGACTCATCTAGCTCAGGTGAAGAATCTGGTGAGCTAGCCATGCTTACAAGAAAATTTAAAAAATTCCTGCGGAAGGAAGGTAAAGGATTCAGAAATCCAAAGGGCATGGTAAGGAAGTCATCCCAATTTAAATCTGATAAACATAAGGCTCCTTCTAACAAACTCATTTGCTACAATTGCAGGCAGCCTGGACATATGAAGGCTGAATGTCCAGAAGCTCCTAAGAAATCAAGCTTCAAGTGGAAAGGCAAGAAACCCAAGGCGATGATTAGCACTTGGAGTGAGGAGGAAGAGAGCAGTGAAGAGGAAACAACTTCCGAGGAAGAAGAAGGAAAGCTCTGTCTGATGGCCAAGGGAGACAACAGTGATCTTGAGGTAAGTTCCCCATTTCAAGACTTCTCTAGTTCGGATTGGGAAGAAGTATATTCAGAATTGCTTGATACTTATGAAAGAATAAGAAAGGAAAATAAACATTTGAAGAAGAAGATCAGTCAACTGAATAAAGACAGCAATTCAATGGAAAACAAAACTGAACTAGAAATGGAAATCAAGTCACTGAAAAACAAGCTGAATCAAATGGACTTAGATGAAGAAAACCACAAGAGAATGTCCGAAGAGAATGAAATGCTAAAAAATGACATTGATGAGTTAAAACTAAAGACTCAAGAATATGAACAGGAAACTAAGTTAAGTCAAGAAAGAAACAATTCACTCAAGGAAGAAAACAACCAACTCCTAAGAGAAATAGAAAGAATTAAGAGTGACCTGAAAAACAAACAGGAGACCTTGGAAAAAATGACTCAAGGTCAAGAAAACTTAAATGCTGTCTTGGGAATAAAAGTAAACTTTCAAAAAGAAGGGTTAGGATACAATCCTACGGCTAAAAAGGAATTCCAAATAAAAACCGTAACTGGGATTGCTGACTCAAAAGGAAAAAGGCCCCTGATTAATCTATACCAAGATAAACAAGAGGATGTAGCTGAATGCTCCTCCAAAAGGAACAATGTCACCAAGGAAGAGAGAAATTTTAAAGAGAAAACAGTCAATCAATATAAGATTCAAAATAATAAACAAGAAACCCAAATTCACAGAAATCACCAAACAAACCAAGGACTAAACCAAGTTAAAAGACATAAATCTGGAAAACAAGATGTCTGGAGACAGGCTGGTCGACAACAGACCCTTCATCTGTCGACCAGAGGATCTGCCAGAACAGGCGCTGGTTACTGGAGAAGCAGTGGTCGACCACAGGTACACCAGATGTCGACCAGAGGTGCTGCCAGAACAGACGTTGAGTTCTGGAGACGCGATGGTCGACCACAGACATACCAAAAGTCGACCATGGCCAGACAAGCAAACAGAAATCACAGGTTTTCTCGGGTAAAACAAAATGAAAACTTGAATACACAAAGGTGGACTCAGATTAAAGAAGCTTTAGAACAAAAGCAACCCAACCTGAACAAGTTCAGAAATAAAAATTTACACTGCTCTAACAGAATCTGGGTTCCCAAAGGATTACTGCAGCAATTTCATAATTTCACAAGCTATCTTGGACCCGGGTACCATTGGGGTCCAAAAGTTTCTGTGTAACTTGTGATGCAGGTGTGTTTGGCAGCTATACACAACAAGTGGTACTTAGATAGTGGCTGCTCAAGACATATGACAGGGGACAAGGCAAAATTCTCCGAGCTAAACTCAAAAGATGGAGGACATGTGACATTTGGAGGAAATAACAAAGGCAAGATCATTGGGAAAGGTAAGGTAGGTAAGACATCTACAAATTGCATTGAAGATGTACTGCTAGTGGATGGCCTGGAATATAATCTTCTAAGCATCAGTCAGCTATGCGACAAAGGCCATCAAGTAGTCTTTGATTCTAAGATCTGTAAAATTCTTGAACCAAATTCGGCTAAAGTTAAGTTTATGGGCAAGAGAGTAAATAATGTCTACATGATAGACTTGGATGATCCAGCCCACTCCAACTTGTGCCTCACCGCCAAGAAGGAGGACCTGACTTGGTTGTGGCACCGAAGGCTAGGGCATGTTAGCTACAGGGTGCTGCACAAATTGGTTAAGAATAAAATGGTTTCTGGTTTACCTGAAATTTCGTTTGCTCAAAATGTCAAAGTATGTGAATCATGTACCCAAGGTAAGCAAACAAGAAAATCATTCAAAGGTAGAACTGAAAGTCAATCTTCTAGACCACTAGAACTTGTGCACATGGACCTTTTTGGCCCAACAAGAACTGCTAGTCTTAGTGGTAAGAGGTACGGTTATGTACTAGTTGATGATTTCTCTAGATTCACATGGGTAATGTTTTTATCACATAAAAACGATGCCTTTCATGAATTTCAGGATTTTTACAGAAGAATGAAGCAGGATGGTAAGTCCAAAGTATGTTCAATAATATCTGATCATGGGGGAGAATTTGAAAATTCAGAGTTTGATGAATTCTGCAGGAACAAAGGAATAAATCACAGGTTCTCCTCACCAAGGACGCCAGAGCAAAATGGAGTGGTGGAAAGAAGGAATCGCACACTTGTTGAAATGGCCAAAACCTTGTTAGTTGAAGCCAATCTTCCAAGAAGATTTTGGGCTGAGGCGGTCAATACAGCATGTTATATTGTAAACAGGGCAATGGTAAGACCATCTAGTGCGAAAACTCCATATGAGGTGTTCAAAGGTAAGAAGCCATCTCTAGCTCATTTTAGGATCTTCGGTGTAAGGTGTTTTATTCATAACAATGACAAGAGATCATTGGACAAATTTGAACCAAAGAGTGACCCAGGAATCTTCTTGGGATACTCTGACCGATCAAGAGCCTATAGAGTCTACAACACCAAAGATCAGCTAGTTGAAGAATCCCCACATATCACATTTGATGAAAATAATGACTTTGACAAAACTGGACAGGTAGGCAAAGATGAAGATGGGGAATTTCTGGAAGGCAAAGAGGAACCAATGGAGACTGAAGCAGAACCAAAGCAAGGTGATTCCAATGATCAACCCGAAGGAGAGATCATCCCAGGTAACAATTCTGAAAATCTGAGATTTCTCAGAGATCATCCTCTAGATAACATCATTGGAGGAATTAATGAACCGAGGAAAACTAGATCTCAGCTTAAAACAGTTGATGAATTAGATCAGCTAGCCCTTGTATCTCAAGTTGAGCCTAAAAATGTAGAGGAAGCTTTAAGAGATGAATCTTGGATAAATGCCATGCATGAAGAATTAAATCAATTTGAAAGAAATCAGGTTTGGAAACTTGTTCCCAGACCCTCATCTCATCCTGTTATTGGAACCAAATGGGTTTATAAAAATAAGCTTAATGAAGAAGGAGTTGTTATGAGGAACAAGGCTCGGTTGGTGGCTAAGGGGTATAACCAAGAATTTGGAGTTGATTTTGAAGAATCATATGCTCCAGTTGCAAGGTTAGAAGCCATTAGAATATTGTTAGCATTTGCGGCGTCCCATGGAATTAAATTGCAGCAAATGGATGTAAAAAGTGCCTTTCTAAATGGCATTATAAAGGAAGAAGTCTTTGTGGAACAACCCCCTGGTTTTGAAAATGATGATTTTCCTAATCATGTCTTTAAACTGCATAAGGCTTTGTATGGTTTAAAGCAGGCTCCTAGGGCATGGTACGACAGACTGAGTTCATTCCTCACCAAAAAGGGCTACACAAGAGGTAAAATTGATCAAACATTATTCTCCAAGACCCAAGGTAAGAATATACTAATTGTGCAAATCTATGTGGATGATATTGTGTTTGGATCCACTGAAGCTTCATTATGTACTGAATTTGCAAATCTAATGACCAATGAGTTTGAAATGAGTTTAATGGGTGATTTACAGTTCTTTCTTGGATTGCAGATTCTACAATGTAGAGAAGGCTACTTCATAAATCAATCCAAGTACATAAAGGAGATGCTGAAAAAGTTTGGCATGGAGAGCTGCAAACCAATAGAGTCACCCATGGGGACAAATGCAACATTGGAGGCTGATGTAAAAGGTAACATGGTAGATGCCAAGAAATACAGAGGTATGATCGGATCCCTACTATATTTAACTGCCTCTAGGCCAGACATTCAGTTCAGTGTATGCATGTGTGCTAGATATCAATCTAGCCCTAGAGATTCACATTTAGGGGCTGTCAAGCGTATCTTTCGTTACCTTGCCGGTACCCAAGAATTGGGTTTATGGTATCCTACTTACTGCAAACTAGACTTGATTTCATATTCAGATGCTGATTATGCTGGTTGCAAAATTGATAGGAAGAGTACTAGTGGTTATTGTCAAATATTAGGTGGATGTTTAATATCATGGGCTTCTAAAAAACAGCATTCTGTGGCACTCTCCACTGCTGAGGCAGAGTATGTCGCAGTAGGGAGCTGTGGTACACAGGTTTTGTGGATAAAACATCAACTCCAAGACTACAATGTAGATCTTGGATGTGCACCTATTTTCTGTGACAACACTAGTGCTATTAATTTGTCTAAAAACCCCATTCAACACTCTAGGACAAAACACATTGAGATCCGTCATCACTTTCTAAGAGATGAGGTCTCCAAAGGAAATTTCATGCTTCATTTTGTAGAAACTGAAAAACAACTGGCAGACATTTTCACAAAACCCCTTAACAATGACAGATTTTCAACTCTAAGAAGGGAGTTAGGAATTTGTAGAATCTCTTCTGAAAATTCTTGAAATAATAATATTCTTGGGTTCACTGTACAGTCTTTGTCTCTTCTGTTCTTCGTTGTGTCAACTAGGTCTTAAGTACTAGATAAGTCCTGATTTTGGAGGTTATAGTGTCGGGTGCTACTTCAGCAAGCTCTGAGGAACTCTGGTTTATCTACGGATTACTTCCCATGGTCGACCACAGACAAGGCGCTGGTCGACCAAGGCATCAGGACAGGAAATAGTTAGCTCTGGGAATTCACAGCTGTCGACCACAGGCGATCCAATGGTCGACAACAGGTTTGTCAGAACGCAGTCTTCTCAACAGGCAGGTTCTGTGTCAGCACAAAGGTCGACCACAGGCCACTCCATGGTCGACAAAGGACCTGAAAAAGGGAAATTGGATCTAATCAAGCTGCTGGCTTTGGTGGGAAATCTTCTGAACTTTTTGGACTCTGAGCTCAGTTTTGCTTTACTCACTCATCCTTGTTCACACTTCCTATTCCTTGTGTCTCTATATCTCTTTGTGGCCAACTTATTGTTTTCTATCTTCAGCAAGGACTCACAAATTGAGGGGGAGTAAAAAGTGTAAACTCATTCCTTAATAAATCATTGAACAACCTAACCATATCTTACAAGAAAATCACCAAAGTCATCAATGAGAGTAAAGGTTAAGTGTAGTAATGAGAATTTGACCTGTACTACTGCAATAAATTCAAACCATAACTATGACTCTGACTCAAGACTATTGAGAACTTATGTTTTTAGTAATGAGACTGTTTCTCTACCTGTGTCTGTGTTGGACAGTGAAAATAAACGCTGCTATAGCATGAATGTATATGGAATACGCCATAATTCTGCCTTCTTGGTAGAGCAATGGACTGAGTTCTGAGAAACTACTGTTCTCTATCACAAAGCAAAATTGGCTGAAAAATTAAGTGGGAGACATGTATGTCATGAAGACTCAATCTACCTCTGCCACTCTCAAAATTATTAATTGGGCATCCTGAGTAACTGGGGATATTGGCGTCTGATAAACGTATATCCTCACGGATAAAAAGTGTGTCCCAGTTAAAAATGGAATGGTTAGGCATGCTAAGTAGCCGGGGTTTCTGGCGTGTAAAAAGCGTGTCTCCTCGTGTGGAAAAGCATGTGATAAACCTGACCACAGCTCTTAAATATTTCAAAACGAAAAGGCAACAAAAATGGTTGACCTAATGCACTATATGCAAATAGAGGCATAAAACATTGTTCAGCTTGTTCAGCTAGTAAAATTATCTCATGAACAATATTATAAGTTTAAGGAGCCGTGAGTAAGAAAGTGGATATGGGGAGTCAATTTATTGGGGCAATACTTTCAAATTCTTTGAACCACAAGACCCACTCGAATTTGTCACAAGGTGGTCTTTGAGAAAGGGAGGAAAGGTTACTTAATTGTCTTATTAAAGAAAGGGGGTACACTTCAATAATTTCCCAAAATATGAGTTATGCTGATTAATCGTGACCGCTCGTTCTTTGCATCGCGATGGTTCACTGCCCTAACAATTAAGGGCCAGCCTTAATGCCCTACCCTATAAATTGTCTCGGCTGGGTCCCTGAAATTTTCCCATCCGCAGCCCTAGCCCTCTCCCAATTTCATCTTCTCCAGATTTCTTTTCTCGCCTCTCTCTCGCCTCTATCTCGCTTCCCTTCACAATGTCTCCCAAGCGCGCTCTAAGTTCCTCTAAGCGTAGAAGAGATCAGGCCCCTGCCGCAGCTTCGATGCCGTCCAAGCGATCCAAGTCGCGGGCCGCACAGGGTTCGCCATCGGCCCCTCACAGGTCGACCACGGCTGATGCACCTGGTCCAGGCAGACAATCAGCAGCTTCAGAGGAACCCGCAGTGCATCCCGTTTCTGGAGCTCTCAAGCCACGGACAGTTCTGCAACCAAGGATCGTCGATTTCTCCGATGACAAGCTGATGGAGATGTTCCCAGATCTACTGCCAATTTTTGAAGCTCAAGAGTGGACTACGTTCGTTTCAGTGCACAATTCGTACTCGCCCCAGCTTGTGCAAGAATTCTACCACAACCTGCAAGTCGTGGACAGTCAGCTCTACACCGTAGTTCAAGGGAAAGTCATCAGACTCGACGTCAAGCTTCTCCACATGACGCTGAAGACTCCCAGACTTGGAGCTGTTTTCAACCATGAGGACTTCGACCTCCGAGAAGCACATGGAGTGGTCACTAGCAAGCCAGCCCCTGAGGTCCTTCCCAAGTACCTCAATGCTAATACCTTCCCTCCTCTTCATCGTTTGCTTCACCACATCATCACCACCATCATACAACCTCGAGGAGGCGCCAGAGATCAAGTGAGTCGCCTCCATCTGTTTATACTCCATGGCCTCATCACTCGCCAGCCTATTCGCCTAACCACACTCCTTTTGAATTCCCTCAGAAGCATCCTACATTATCCCCTGAATTCTCTTCCTTTTGCTGCCCATATCACTTCCATTCTGAAAGCAGCCAACATACCTTCTCCTCACAGCCCAAGCATTGTCATTCCCAAATGGCACGTCTACAATTTTCACTTCGTGACCACATTCTTGGGATTTAAGAAGGTCGGAGACCATGTTCAGCGCACTCTCCCTTCCAAGGGCAAAGCAAAGGATCCAGTGCCACCCTCTTCTCCACCTCATTCACCTATACAGGTTAGCCCTGCTGTCACACCGTCACCAATGGTGCCTCAAGCTACACCTACTACCACCACTGCTGCCCATCCACCATCGTCCCTTTCACTAGTGCTCTGGCAGCCAGGCACTGCTGCCCCTCCAGCTCAATCCCCATCTGCTCAAACTACCCAAGCTCCATCACATTCTGCTCAACCCACACCAGTACCACCTACCTCCACTCCCTCTACTTCTGCTCCACCACCAGCATTTATCTCCCACCCTGAATCTCATGGCGTGCTCCTCCAGATGGCATCTCAGTTATCTTCTCTCACCACCCAACTCCAATCATTTCAAGAGAATGTCAATGCTGCCACTGGACGCTTGGAGCAGAAAGTCCAACGGCTGGAACAACAGATGGAGGCCAGGTTCATCAAGCAGAAGGAACACTCTGACCAGGCTAGTTCTCGGTTCAACAGACTAGTAAGGACCCTCGGTGAAGTGTCCGATCAGATGGGAATCCGTATCGAGATCACAACCCAGCAGAATGAGAAGTATCACAAGGATACTATCTCAGAGATCCAGAAGCTCAGGCTCTCCTATGCCCACATTGTTGACAAGCTGGATCGCATGGCAGAGAACGTGAAGCCAGAGACCTCCTCATCCTCCTCAGAGGGATTGTTCAAATGATCTTCTTTTTGCTGTTGACAAAGGGGGAGAGAGAAGCTTATGTGTCATTGTGTGTCTAGATGTCAAGTTTACTTTGTCTACGTGTCTCTACGTGTCCTCAGTGTCTTTATCCTTTTTTTTTGAGTCTCTCATGTAATTAGTGCTATTGTTTTTGAAAGACACATCAAACGAATTGTCTGAATGAAATCTGTGCTATGATAGCCTTGCATGCAATATCAAATGAATTTTATAATCTGTTGTTTGTCACAATGACTCATGGTTGTCATCATCAAAAAGGGGGAGAATGTTGTGCATCCCTTGGTTTTGATGATGACAATAGGATATGTTTGACTAATCTAAGTTCTATCTTGTTTCTTAAAGCAAATGGTTTGGTTATTTGTGTAAAGATAGTGCATTGAATTAATGCCCATTTGATGATGACAAATATGCTTTTATATACATTTGGAACTTCAAGTCAAATCTTATAAGTTAAGCAAATTTCAGGTTCACTGAAATCCAAGTGGAATCAACAAATCAGTATAAGCGTGAAAGAATGTTTGTCGACCACTGAAGAAGCTATGGTCGACCAACGAACTCAACCAGAAAAGCATCAAGTCATCTGTCTTCTGGAAGCACCTTGGCTGTCGACCATAGCCCCACCTCTGGTCGACCACAGGAAAAGACAGAACATCAGACAGAACCAATGGCCACCTGATATTTGCCCCTTGTCGACCAGCGACCAGGCTGTGGTCGACCAACGGGCGACGTGAGTTTCAGCCAGAAGAACCGGCCGTCTGGGGACTGCCCATTGTCGACCAGCGACAGGGTCATGGTCGACCACGGGTTTATATATCGTCCAAAACCGAACTCTAACCGAATTCTGTTTTGGTTCCTTAAAACCTGCAGATGGTTGTTGCAGGTTGTTGGGCTGCTCAGGAGATAAGATTCCGCACGGGAATCAAGGAAACAATCTTGCTTAGAAGTGGTCAAACTCGTTCTAACGATTGGATTTAAACCGATCCCTGTTTTCTAGCAGATTGGCGCTCGATCTGAAAATTGAGCGGGAAGAGTTTTACTCTTGATAAAAGGGCTGTATGAAAAACAAAAAGAACACACATCACGAGCAAGGGAGCAGTGAGAGAGCACGGAATAGAAGCCAAGGAAGATACACACAGAAGAGGAAGAAGGAGCTCTCCACCAATCAAAAATCTGCAGAAAGGTTAAAGGCAATCTCATTGCTGCAGAAGGAAGACTTAGCTCAAGACTGTGTGATCTCCAGCAGCAGAACAATCGAAGGCAACTGACTGGAAGATCAACAGGGAGTCTAGGCTTCTTCATAAGCGTGATCAAGTCCCAGGCTGAACACCTATTCTTCTACACACGCCAATATTCAGTCCTGTCTTTCATCACCTGTTCTTATCATCTTTTCATTTCTGATTACAATTATTGTCAAGCTGTGAGGCAGCAGAATCAAGCTGTGTGTCAGCAGGTACAAGCTGTGTGTCAGCTGTGTTTTGGTTGAGATCAGAGATTCTCATAGTGAAGCCTTGCTTGAGTTAAGCAAGGGGTGGATGTAAGTCTCAGGAAGAGACTGAACCACCTTAAAAATCCTTTCTTGTGGTGTGCTTGTGTGTGTTTGATTTCCTATACGTATGCTTGCATCTTTACTATCCGCATTAGTTCTATGATTCATTAATTACCAGTAGCTCATCTGGTCGATAGTCAGTAAATTATCAAAAAGGGGGAAAGATCTATTCACCCCCCCTCTAGATCTATTCAGTCCGTATCCAACACGGGCAAGAGTCTCGGGTGGGTCTGGGGTGTGGATCCCATCCCTGGATCAAATGGTAAAGCTGAGGTGGATCTGGGGTGTGGATATTATCCCCGGATCGTCGGTTAACATCTAAAAGGTAGACACCTATCCTCAAATCTTAGGGGGTCAATAACGCATTAAAGCAATTTCAAAATAGTTTCTATATGTTAAAGAGGGATTAAGGGTATTTGGGATTGACTACCATGTTTATTTTATGGTTTTCCCATCAAGTTATGTGTATTTGTGAGGCTTCTTAGAGTTTTAACTAAAAATATAATGGATGTGTCGACACTTCCCATGGATGTGCTGACACTGCCCATAGATGTGCTGACACTTCCCATGGATGTGTCGACACTGCCCCTTGAGAAACTGATGGATGTGCTGACACTTCCCATGGATGTGTCGACACTTCCCATGGATGTGTCGACACTTCCCATTTTAAAACTGCCGGATGTGCTGACACTGCCCATGGATGTGCTGACACGTCCCATGGATGTGTTGACAGTTCCCCTTTAGAAACTGCTGGATGTGCTGACACTGCCCATGAATGTGTCGACACTTCCCATAGATGTGTCGACACTTCCCCTTTATAAAATGTCAGATGTACTGAAACTGCCCATGGATGTGCTGACACTTCCCATGGATGTGTCGACACTTCTCCTTTAGAAACTACTGGATGTGCTGACACTTCCTATGGATGTGTCGACACCCTGAGAGCCCTGGACCAACTTCCAGAAACTTATAAAAAAAGGAGTTTTGAGAGGTCATTTTAATTCAGAAAAATCTGAAAAATTAGAAAAGGATGGAAGACTAAGTTAGTAACTCACTGTAAAACATTCATGCTCACAGAAATTCTGCACTTGTAATTATGGTTCATTTTCTACGCATGTGTAGGGTTGATAGGTCGACACTTCCTTTGGACAGGTTGACACCCTGGGGTTTTGTCTCCAATTTCCAGAACGTGGAAAAAGAGAGTTTTGAGAGGTCATATTAATTCAAAAAAATCTAAAAAATGGTAGAAGGCTAAGTTAGTAATCCACTGTAAAAATTTCATGCTCACAGAAATTATGCACTAGTGGTTATGATTTATTTTCTACGCATGTGTAACCTAGAAATAAATTTGTTCTCTTCATAAAGTAACCTGAACATGACTGTAAAATATGTTTAGCCCCTTAAACCCATGGAAAACATGTTTGTTATTATAAGTATCATGCTACTAAAGATAAGTAAGAATGTGTATGCCATGAGGGGAAAATAGCAGCATTCTGTAAGGTAGGACTTCAGTCCCTTCTACGGGACGGCGATACGTAATGCCGCAGAAGTAAAAGATCCCAGCGGACAGTGGTGTGTAACGCCCTAGTTTAAAATTCTATTGATTCAGTCTTCGGTCCCATTGTGGGGCGGCCTTTGTGGGACGGCGATACGTAACGCCACTGGGCCACAAGAATCTAGGTGGGAGTTCGCTCTCGAGTCTGCGCAGTACTCTTTCGTTCGTTTGTGTATGTGTGGGCCTCTTGTGTTTGTGGCAGCTGTCCGGTTTCCTACATGGCAAAAATCTGAACACTCATGGAAATGTGATAATGTTTAATTTCTTAATTACTGGGTTCTTGCTGCATGCTTGGGTACCTTATACATTAGTCAAAGAATCTGTATTTTCCTTACACGAGTTATCTTAAGAGCTGATGATGAAATGGACTATGCTAGTGTTAACATCTGGACTCTACATATAATGGATTATATAGATGCAAAGTTAACCCCGGTTTGACTAGGTTGCCTACTGAGCGTCACACTCACCCCTTGTGACACACGTTTTCAGGGGACATAGAGGAAGAGGTCGAGGAGGAGGCAGCAGCTGAAGAGTAGAGTTAGCCACCGTTCGTCTGGGTATGCTATGGTCGAATGTTTCTATTTTGTGTAGGGTTGTGGAGTGGTAACCCCATGCGGGCTCATGTGTAATATGGAACTATGAACCTGTACTCTTTTGGAGATTATGAAAGGATGAGATGTTTACCTACATTTTTGTAACGTATGGTTTCTCTCTCTCTCATGTGAATGCATGCACATTTATTTACATTGGTGCTTTCACGATACGTACGAAATAATTGCTTCGGGGTCCGATAGAAAAAAAAATAATACCCAAAATTTGGGAATCGGACCTCGGTGCATTACAATAGTAGGGCAAGATCCAGCAACAGCGTTCATGGCAGACATTGGGCAGGGCGAGATCTGTGGCTTCGATGGTAGAGTAAGGTCTAGTAGACAGTAGGCATCTACATGGGTAGCTAGCGAACATGGGGAACCAACATGCACAGGCGCATGCAGAGTAGCAGGCAGCGAGAGCTTGGCCACGACAGATGACCCTTGGCTCCTCCTATAAAATCATAACTTCCCTCTCCCCTGGGCAGTTTTGGTTTTCCTGCAACTTCTCCTCCCCACAGTCGCCAAGCCCATCTTTGCCTCTCCTTAAACCCCTCTCCCACCTCCTCTCAGCTGCTATCTCTCTCTTTCTCTCTCTCTCAAACCAGCGCGTCCGACAGCCCTATTCTGAACAGGGCACCGCCGGGTGCTTCCTCTTCTCACTGCCCCCCTTCTTCTCTTTGTCACTCTTCTCTTCCCCTCTCTATTCTCTCTACACCTCTCTCCCGTTCCCTCTCCCTTTCTCCCTTTCACACGCACACGCACACACTCACACACCCTGCCACACCCCTCTGCGGCCTCTCCCTCTCTTCTTCGCCACTGCACACACATGTTGCACCAATTTCTCTCCCTCTCTCCCTCTTTTTTGAACACACGTGCACCCCCTCCACAGCACGCACACACATTGCATCACCTGCACTCCACCGGTGCCGACCACTTCCCTCTTCACTGCACACACGGTCGGTTTCTTCTTCTTCTCTCCCCACTCTTCTCACAGCACTCTCCCACCTCCATCCTCTCTCTTTCGCTCTCTCCCCTCTCTTCTCAACTCACACACACACACCATTACACACCATGACCTCTTTCTCCTCCACTTGCCCTCCCCCACTTCTGCACCTCTGGTTACCTGTGTGAAGAACTCAAGCTAGAGGAAAAGAGAATGGCGCAACAACCTGCCCTCATGATGACAAGCACTTGTGTTTATATAATCTGGAGATAAATCAGTTATAGAGGAAGGGATTTGATCATGTACAATGGATCCCATAATTACTGGAGCAACAACAGAAAGATAAATACAAATGGGCTACAACTGAGTAGAACATAGTATACATTTGTTCAACTGCATAGCGGCTGATACGCATGCAGTTCCTATCCTAAGTGTGAATGTGTGGCATTCCCTGAAGATGGTTCAATACGGTGATCATGAGGGCACCCAGCCCAATCAGTGTCGGCGAAGGCCTGTAGAGACAGGGGTGACCGTCGGTAGAAGAGAAGCTCATGTGAGATAGTGTGCTGGAGGTATCTCAAGATACACTTCACGGCCGCCTAATGATCACTCGTGGGGGCATGCATATGTTGAGAGACTTTATTGACCAAGAAGGCAATGTCTGGACGGGTAAGTGTGACATACTGCTGGGTGCCTACAATGCTCCGATATTCTGAGGGATCATCAAGCAATGAAGGCTGTGCAGTAGACAAAGTACTTGCAACTGGCGTGAAGACATGTTTGCAGGAGGCCATGTTGGCACGTCGAAGCACATCTAAAATATAGTGAGATTGAGTTAAGAGCACACCTTCAGGGTGAGGGGCAAGGTCAATCCCAAGAAAAAATCTTGCTGCACCAAGGTCCCGAACAGCAAACTCACTGCTCAGGTTAGAGATGAGAGCTTGAATAGCAGATGTGTTGTTGCTTGTAATTAGAATATCATCCACGTATACAAGAACATAGATCTTGTGAATGGAGAAGATATGATAAAATAGAGAAGCATCTATTTTTGACCCGACAAAACCCAAATCATGAAGATGGTTGCTCAATTGGGAGAACCAGGCCCGGGGCGCATGTCGAAGACCATAAATTGATCGATGTAATTTACAAACATGCCCAGGAAAATGTGGATGTGAAAAGCCAGGAGGTGTTCCATGAAAACAGTCTCAGCAAGGAAGCCATGTAAGAAAGCAATGGAGATGTCCAACTAGCGTATGCCCCAGCCAAAAGATAAAACAAGAGCTAAAACAATGTGTACTGTAGTAATCCTGATGATCGGGCTGAATGTCTCATGGAAGTCGATACCGGGAAGTTGTCGGTATCCCTTTGCCACTAGCCAAGCTTTGTGTCGTTCCACTGATCCGTCCGCTCTACGTTTGACTTTGAAGACCCATTTACATCCAATCACGTTGGCATTGGCAGGGCGAGGGATAAGCGTCCATGTCTTCGTACGTAAAAGAGCGTTAAACTCACTACAAGAAAATTGGCCTATAGCCACGAATTTTACCTATGCTTTTGAAAAATGTTGCTATATATAGTTTATTCCTACGTTTTTAAAAATCTGTAGGTAAATTCCCTACGTTTTGTTATAATGTAGGTATATGCCTATCTCAGTCCTACGTTTTTTTATAAAGCGTCATAAAATGTAAGGTATTCCTACGATTTTGTGAGTGATGTGTGAATAGATCTTAGATATTATTTCATTTTTAATAAAACGTAAGAATAGATCACTTTAAAAAAATAAAAAAAAAATCTAAAAATGTAGGAATTGAGGGCGACCCGGATGGCGGCAAAATTGCCGCTCGATACTTTTCATTTATTCTCATTTTAACACCCGATTTTTCTCCAATCACACCAATCATCTCCCTGCTTCTCTTCCCACCCCTGCTCCCTCCTTCGTGGTGGCATGCTAGCTGCCTGAGCTCCGGCCATGGCTAGTGGGGGGGGGGGACTATGCCCCCCTTCCCCTTCTAGTCCCTCCTGACTGCCGGTGCCTGCCATCGCCGGTGGGTCCTTCGTCTTCCCCACCGCGTCCTCAGCTCATGGCTTTGGTTGTACAGACGTGGTGTTCCGACCCCCTCCAACTGTTGTGGCCGGTGCCGGGCCTGCTCCTTCAAGCTCTGGGCCCCTGGCAGTCCCTCCTTCCCTCTTTGTGGGTCCCTCCGGTGGCACCTTCAGCTCTCCGGCTGTTCCTCCCACCTTAGGTGGTCGACACGTTGTTGCCTCCTTCTTCACGCCATCACCCATGGAAGGCTCTACGCCCGTCACCTCCTGCCATTTAGCCCCTTCCGCAGGTGTCTCCCTGCCCTCTGTCACCCCATTGGCATTTCTTCCCTTGGCCTTTGGTCTGCTACCAACGTCGGCCGCTGTCGCCCGTGGCCCTAAGCCACCTCCTGCCTCTGCTTCCCTCCAACCTCCCGTGTTTGCAGCTTCACCTCCGGCGCTGGTGGGTGCCCTTAGGGCGTCTCCTGCATCTTCCTCGGCCCTGCTATGAACCTCTTTTGGGGTTTTGGTTTGTTACCTCCTTTTTAATTTGTGAATTCTGTAGTAGCAATGATAACTAGCATTTCGTGTGGGCTTAGTGCTTTTCTCAGTGTTTGTTTATTTTTTTAGGGCAAATTTCTCATTTTCTTTGCCATATTCTGAAAAAGTTTAAATGTTGTATTTGATGTAGGATCTGCTTCCTTTCATGGATAGAGGTCCACAAGAGCAACGTTTGGTTCTTTCTCATAAGCATCCAAGGTTTTGCACCTGCAACCAACAGGTGAAGGACGTGCACTACTAATTATGCTTTTTATTCTATTTTCTCATGCATTCTAATTTTCAGGCTGAATGGGGACCACTTCGTCATGTTCGTGTTAGTAAAGAGTGAAGTTATGGCATCGCCCATGGATTTGCATTTATTGATTTTCCTTTTGTGATGCATATTCAATTTATCACTTGCTTTCAGAAGCACCCCTCTTTTTTTTTCTCTTGTACCTCTTTGTTAAGATATGCATATGATGTACAGGAAGCTGCCCAAAGCATGATGGATGTCATTGGGAATGATGGTCTTGTTGTTGATGGAAGAAAGCTTTTCTTTGAATATAGGTATGCACTGAAGGAAAAATGTTGTAACTTTAATTCCCAAATAAAATTAGCTGGCATATTCTGATTTCTGGAGAATCATCATAATGGTTGAGTCAAGGAAGATGATTAATTTTGTTAGAGAGAGACCAGTTCTTGGAGTTTCCAATCATATTACCTTTGTTGTGTTGTTGCTTGGTGTGCCCCTATTAATATTGTATTTGATTCAAACAATATCTTTCAGGATTCTCAAAGCACATATAAATTTGCAAAAGAGATATTTGGGCAGAAAAGCCAAGCAGTTATTTGTGCGTTAGATCCTATTCCTAGTGTCACATCCAGCAGATCCAATCTAGGTGGCATGGACCTCTGATGTTTTACTTATCTAAGCAACTCCCCCTCCCCCAACAAAGAGAAGGAAGAAAAATAAAATAAAATAAAAAATAGGGCGATGTGGCTCGTAGTACCACTTTTTTTTTCCAAAAAAAAATAGAGGTGGTACAGACGAGGCTGGAGGGGGATTCCCTGTGCAGCAAACACCAACTCAAACTGCGTAAGAATAGAAAGAGTGGCAATTACAAATCCCTTAATGCCTCTGTCACACTTCAGTAGAAATTCTAAAGACGTACCTAATCTAGTTATACATGAAAGAAGAGGCTCTAATACAAGTATTCTCAGTCTGAATTTTGCTCCCCTGAATAACCAATCCTTGGCATTCCCTCCATATGCTTCAGCAAATGGCATGCGGCAAGAAAAGTAGAACCCACAGTATGTAGCTGTCCTCTGTCTTCTTCATCTTCATGTTATGAAACAGACTATTCATATCCATGCTCTTCTATAGTGTATTACATATTTAAAAGCTATATTGTACATGGTTGTATTATTATGAATCATCAAACTGTCTCAAATGCATGCATATTTCTTGCATGAAATATTGATGTTTCTTTCCAGTGAATTACATGGAATCCCTAGCTTCTGGATCTTGGTCTCATTTAATTCTTATTTACCAATGCTTCAGTATAAGTTTATGGATCAGAATTTTGTATTCATTAGAGCTAGTAGATGCACCATCCAGTAGGGGTCTGATCTCCTTGTCAATCTTTCACTTGCTTGTAGTTAAAGGACTAACTACATTTTTTCTCTCTTGTGGTAATTAGAAAAGCTATCATCTTATTGCTTGAGATGTGGGTAGCCTTCATATATTTAGATATCACATACAATTTCACCTTTAAAAGAAGATACCATAATAAATTTGCATGTAGTCTTATATGATGAAGTTTCACATTTCTTTCTATAGATTCAGTAAGTTTGAGCATTTGCTTGACACAAATTTCTAATTCATCTACCATTCTATAGGTCGAAGCAATGAAATAAACATCTTCTTCATTCAATGAATTGATGGAAACATCAGACAAGCCTATTTTGGTTGAGTTTTATGCAACTTGGTAAGGAGTGTATTCTGGTTGTAGATGATGTCATTTTATATACTATTGAGTGCAACAATGTCAATACTTAGTAGACAACTATCTGCCCATTCTCCAACCTTGAACATTATTTTCTAGTTCTTCCTTTTGAAAGTGTCTGTTAAGTGAATAGAAGACTCACCTCAATAGGCTGAGAAACCACTCTATAGCTGTCCATTTCACTGAACTATTTATACTCATGCATGTTTGTGAGGGACATACGTCCACTAGAAATAAATTGTTGGATCTAATTTACAGAAAGATAATCATTTCTCATGCAAGTAATTGTACATTGTTTATTTACTCAAAATACCTTGCTTATGGGGCTTTCTCCACTTTTCAGTGACGTTGCACTATGGTGACCCTGTTGGATTTTCCAGCGTCTCCCTTAGGGATTTGCTGTTCCACGTGGATTATGAGGTCCACGTGGGGCATCGGTGCGTTGGCAGCCCATCCCGCCGCATGGATTATGTGGTCCATGTGCGAAGCCCCTCATGTCCGCCCACAGCACGATAGTGTGGGGTTCTGCAATGCCATAAGAAAATACGGTCCACCTTTGCTACCAGCTTGAGCTTTTAGCGCAACGGTTGGGACAAGATCCTGTAAATTGGTATCAGAGCGAGGTCGCGGGTTCAAATCCCCCAGGTGCCGCTGGGGGAGAGATTGTTGGATTTTCCAGCGTCTCCCTTAGGGATTTACTGTTCCACGTGGATTATGGGGTCCACGTGGGGCATCAGTGCGTTGGCAGCCCATCCCACTACATGGATTATGTGGTCCATGTGCGAAGCCCCTCATGTTCGCCCACAGCACAATAGTATGGGGTTCTGCAATGCCATAAGGAAATACGTTCCGCCTTCACTACCAGCTCGAGCTTTTAGCGCAACGGTTGGGGCATGATCCTGTAAATGTCTTTATCCATTCTTTCAGCTGGTGTCTACATTATCTTTATTGTCTCTCCACTGCACTTGCAGTATTCAGTTTCTATTTGTTACGGTTCGTCTATCACCAATACATCTAGCTTTTCTGATCCCCTGTTTAGGGACCGAGTTCCCCCTGTGGTTTCAGAGGAAGAGAGGATCAGATCCTCTGGGTGGTTCAAGCTGTTAGTCAGCAGAAAGCAAGCTGTGTTGCTCAGCTGTGTGAGCAAGCTGTGCTGCTCAGCGGATCAAGCTGTGTGTCAGCCAGAAAGTCTCACCGAGTTTGGTGAGGGATGGACGTAGGTTGTGGGCTAACAACCGAACCACCTTAAAATCCTTGTGTTGTGGGTTGTATACACTGTGAGCTTGTTCCATATCCTCTATCCCAATTTCACACTATCCCTATTTCACATGTTCGTGTGCTTCTAATCTTGGTTATCTCATTTGCACACTCAAGCACTCTTATTAGCACTTTTTGTTTTATATGTGCTTTAATTGGCCTTAGCCCTTTGACTGCATCACTTTAGCGGCCTGCTGCAAACTTGCATATAGGCGCCAAGGTAAAAGTCTTGCTAAGAGATTCCCTTGCTTAGACTCGCATGCACCTAGGTTGATCACCACTACATACACACACACATGCTTGTTGCAAGCCATCTCATGTTCTAGTGTTGTGCTTCATGATCCCTGCACTCCAAGGCTTATACCTCTCAAATATCACAAATGTGTTTAAAGAAGTGTCGACCTCTCTCCAGTGAAGAGTCGACATGTGTTGTCCTGATATGTTAGAGGTGTTGACCTCACTACCCTGAAGAGTAGACCCCAGCTCACTTCATAGCTGGATCCTGTTGAAGAAGTGTCGACATGCCTGCTGGGAGTGTCGACCTGTCTGAACTGGGCATCGAGTTTTAACGTTATTACTTGTTCCATTCCTATCTATTCCACTGCGCCGTGTGCTTAAGTGATTCATTTACCTTATAAGAGTGATTTATGTGTTTAGAAGTCAAGATTAAAATAGGCCAAAGTTACTAATAGGATCTATTCAACCCCCCTTCTAGATCCGATTGCACTACATGGGACCCATCAATTGGTATCAGAGCTAAGCTCTGCTATTCTCAGATCCTACGATCTACAGGGAAAGATCCTAGTGCATTTTGAAAAAATGGCTTCATCTGCTACACATGCTTCGAAGGCTTCTCCGCCTATTTTTGATGGTTCATATTTTTTAATATGGCTGAGAGGAATGTATGTCTATGTCAAATTCACAGATCCACAATTGTGGAACCTTATATACATTGGTCCAGATGAGCTGCCATCAGATTCAAATGAATGGTCAGCTGAACATAAGACCAAACATAACAATAACCTTGCTGCACTCAATTTAATCAAAGATGCGGTTGATGACAGGTTACTTGATCATGTGTCTACCTACAGCACATCTAAGCAAGTTCTGGAGGTGTTGATGAACTTCCATGAGAAAGAAGATCAAGAACATCAATGCCTTATGGCTGACCGATCAGAGCAGTCACTCAATCCATCCTCATCGCAAGTAAGCTCTGATTCTGAAGACTTTACTTTTGAAGAGCTTATGGGTGCATATGACCAGTTGATCGAGCAGTACAAAATGATGAAATCTGAAAATAAAAGATTGAAAAAGGATTTGAAAAAAAATAGTCAAGGTAAGAGTCATGTTTGTGAAAATCGTTCCAACCTTGAAGAGCTCAACAATACTCTTGCCTTTGACTTGGATCTGAACAAACAAAACATCGTTTGTCTAAAAGATGAAATCAGAGTCCTTCAAGAAGAAATCATATGGTTGGAAGAGACTGTTCGAAAACTTAAAATCCAACCAATCCATCAGAATGAAAGTTCTTTCTGTAACAATTGTTCAGCTTTTGAAGAACTAAATGACACTCTCACCTCTAACATGGATGTGAATAAGCAAACCATTACATGCCTAACAGATGAAAATGGAATCCTTTAAGCTGAAATCACTAGGTTGGAAGAAATCATAAGACAACTTCAAAACCAACCTAAATCAATCTCTAATGAACAAACCATGTCGGACAAGCTAATCCCTGATAAGAGGTTGATTGAAGAAGTAAAAATGGTAAAAGAACAAAACGACATGTTGCTTGAAAGATTGTCCATTCATGAGAAAGGCAAGGGTATTGCCCATGACAATTCTGAAAAATAGAATGAACTTCAAATGGAGATTGAAAATTACAAGGGGGTTAATGCTATGCTTAATGAGCAATTGGCTGTGTGTGAGGAGGACCTCGCTGAAACCGAGCCGCACGTCTCCTCATTGGAGAATGAAATCAAAGATTTAAATGACTCTCTGTCTAAGTGTATGCAAGATAAGGAGAGCATGGACAGACTCTTAGTAACAAGACTGAGTCATCATATGGGAGATTTGGGTTACAAACCCGAAGACCAACAACCCTTCATAAGCAAGGCCTACATCACTTCTGTCGAGGGTAAGAATGAAGCCAGCACTTCTTATCACCTCCCAATACCGCATGCTGCTCAGAAAAACCAAAAATGCACTGGTAAGCAGAAAAGGGAAGGCTCTCATGCAAAAATAGAAACCTAAGTCTGCTAGTCTTGGCATGCACAACAGGAAAAGCCATGATGACTACCATGCCTCTCATAAAATAAATGCTTATTGCTTTCATTGTGGCATGCTTGGTCACACTGTACATGACTGTCTCACCTTGAATAATGATGAACTAAGAGCAGAAAAGGATTCAAGAAATGCTGTTGAAATCAAGGGCAAAAGACAGGTCAACTCTGGCAGAGGACGTATGCAGCAGAACTCTGCACAGAACCGCATGGGGAATCAGAAGAGTCGACACTTCCATTCGGACAGGTCGACACTCCCCATGGCTTTCAATAGAAATCACCACCCTTGCTGCTACCCCTGTGGAAAGATTGGCCACATAGTCCAGGACTACTGGCGACTGAGAGGTAAGAGCTACTCTCATAATCAACATGACAATATATTTGCTCACTCGCAATGGAACAATGCACATGTGCACAGAAAAAATGGTAAACACCATGTGTGTTGCTTCTATTGTGGTGAATATGGACATACATCCAATTATTGTCCCTGGAAGAGAGTGGATGACCAGAAGGCAACAAAGAAAAGAAGATCAATTGCTAGAACTACTGCTAACCAACAAGGACCCAAGCAAGCTTGGGTACCTAAAAATTTCAAATAAGAATTTTGGGTGTTGGGTGCCTTGGAGCTGAACACTGGATGCTCACGTAAATAAATGATCAAGGCACAAGTATGTAAATAATTTTTATTTGTTCAAGTTTTTCATGATAGGCTTGCATCGTAGTCATTGCATTATAAAGTGGTCTTGTTATCAATAAATCATGCAAGCTGAAATTCTCTCCCTGAACTGATGAACCATCCCCCATGGTGTGAGATGAACACCTAAGCTAGATTACTTGCTTTCACCGGGTTGACCTCTTGGTATATAAAATGGTAAGCTGGGAGAAGGATAAATCTCTTCACTCTGGAAACTCACATCATGCGTGAGGTGGTCTTAAGACTTCAATTCTCCGCCAGGTACCAAGGGTCAACCCATCATTTGAATAGTCTAGATGTTCACATGAATAATTCATCAAATTCCCTGCATTGATTTCATTGCATGTGATGCACTCAGAATTCAGACACTCAATGCACAAAGTCAGGGGGAGTTCCTGCATTTCATGGTTTACCAACTTGCATGACTGTTCAGAATGCATTTCAAAAAATCTATGATTGCATCATATTGTGGTCTCATACATTTAATGTTAAAAAGGACCCAACAATGGCATCATTTTTCATGCATCATGTGTTCACTTAAGTCATAGGTTGCATACTCCATGCACATGCTCAGGGGGAGTCAACATAAGAAATTAAGTCTGCACTCCTACATTCATTTCGGTTGACACCTGCATAGAATGCATCTTCTCAGAGGGAGCTTATTTGTTCTTGAAAATCCATCAAAACTCTGTCCTACAGTCAAACAAGTCGACCTCACAACCCTGACAGGTCGACCTCTCAGCTCAGCCTAGCTGAAAATTGCCTTCTACCTGAGCTCAGGTGTCGACACCATCCAGTGCAAGTGTCGACACTTCCTTGAATATGTTGTATATATCTCATTCATACCAATATGAGCTCAATCCACAACCTCAGGGGGAGTGTTCCTCATCCATTCTTGATTTCCACTCATGCAACACTATCTTCTTGAACCAGACCACCGCATCAAAATGCCTATTTTTTTGGTTCATCTCAGATTCAAATGCCTTGAACTTCTTGGACGACTCTCTATCTGCTATCAAGGTTGTTTATCAGAGAAAATCTTTAAGAAGAATCTTCTTTTATAGAGATTTGTGACTGCCTCGAACATGAATGATTTTGGTTTAACATTAATGATTTCTTGTGTCTTGAAGTCTAACTGTCTTGAAAATGTTTGTGATCGGGCTTAATAGACTTAAACCAGTTTCTCATGTTGTTGACCAGTTATGCCTTCTGAAATCTGAAAGTTTATTTTAAGTATAAAGGCATTTATGATTGAGAAACTTCTTGTCTAAGTATTATTTTTAAACAATCTGATTTTGTGGGATTCCTAATGGCAAAAATCGTCAGAGCAATGACATTGGCTCACTGATAAATATGTCTCTTCATAAATGAATTGAGATGAGACATGTCATGAAGTGCCCTTGTTAACTCTGCTGTGTTATAAGGTATATCATGAGGCAGAGCAATGGCAAAGTTGTTGAGAAACATGTCCCCTCATCAAGAATATGTGGTACGATATATCATGAGGTGACAATACTATCTCTGTTCTATTTGAAGCATGACAGTCAGTCTTACCAATTACCTAAGGATACTTGCATCTAAACAACGTGGGTCCTTACGGATATGAGGCATACACTAGACTTAAATACTCGTAAAAACTTCTCCTGTACTCAATGAATATTATGGTTGAGATTGCAAAAGCTAAATGCACATCTATTGAAATTCTAAAATTCCATTTAGTCTTCATGCTTGTTTAATTTCAATCCTTTTTAAGAGTTTCTCTCAAAGGAGCCAATGAAATTGAATGAGTAAGATAAGAGGAGGTTAATCTGACTTTGATATAATTTTTTGGTTCATCTCTATCAAACTTGAATACAAATGTTTTCATGTGATTCTACTGAGTAGGTCAGGATTCATTAACATTAAACCAATCTAAGTGTAAGGGCTAGTTCATTCGGGTTCTATAACTGAAAATTCTAAAAATTCTATAACTCTGATTTATGAATTTGGTCTCAGGTTAAAGAACCTTCATCTTCTATAAAGACAAGCTGTCCTTCTATATCCCTTCATCTTTGCCCTCTCTAGATAAATGGTATCAATGCTCTTTGATGACTTCTAACATTAGAAATCATTACATTCCTATCAATTAATGTCAGAGCATGCCATCCCTTCTTGAAATATCATATCTCGATGCTCCTTGGTGTTTGCCTTGCATGAAACATATTTGCATCAGTCATTGCTAGCATTGTTGCATGTGTATAACTTTGTAATCATCCCTTGGACATAACAATTGGAATCATCATCCATGGGCATCTGGCATAAGTCCTATCATCATTGGCATTATGGTTACAATTCAACTGGTTTTAGTTTTTCATGCAATTGGGTGGATTGCATTCTTCAACTTTGTACACACATATCTTGCATTCTACATTCCCTTGCATTGCATAGAAAACCCAAAAGTCTGAAAAATAGAAAACCACTAAAAATCTTCAAAAATCTGAAATCAAAAATGTGCTCTTTGGCTGCTATATTGCATCATACTGCTGCAACCATGCCTTTCAAATTACAACTATCTTTGCCAAGCCAACGGACAATACCATTGATTCTAACAATTGGCCATGTTTGATAAATCCATATAATTCTATGGTATCAGTCCTAAAACTAAGTTTCCAAGATTGGTTGTTCACAACGGTTATCTTGTCAACTTTTATAAGTGTACAACCATTGGCATGTGTCTCCACATCATTTTATGGAATTTTGGAATAATGACTACACTGCTTGTGATCATACCTGCTTCAGAAAGGTATCTCAGGTTGCTGCACTTTAAGTTGCTCCCTCTAGATATCTAATCTCTTTTACACTGTACATCATGTGCTAATAATTTCTAAAAATTGGTGTGCTGCAATTTCCTTCACTCCTACCTTCCTAATTATGCCATATATTATCTCTAGTATGATATTTTTATGATGTCAAAGGGGGAAAGAATTGTATGTGTCATTAACTAGGGAATGCATAGGGGAGAGAGTCTTGAATACTTGCATAAGAATATGTGGAGAGAAAATTATCTGGAGAGGGAATCATTGAAGGTCATTGTGCTTTTATTCACCTTTACATCCTTTTAATCCTTGACTTTCAACATACTCATAATGACTCAAAGTGTACTCTTCTGTGTACAATGGCTGGTTGGACAGCACATTGGTCGACAACAAGATGGTGGCAAACTGCTGAGTGTCCTATTCCCAGTAGTAGACAGTATGGACAGGCAGACAGTGAAGACTTACATAGTGGCAGACACAAGTGGCTCTCCAGCTGGATTTCTGACAAAACCTTCTCCAAAAGGCATCCAAGTGAGTGAAAAGATGGTAGAGTAAGGGTCAGACCTCGGGACGTGGTCCATGCCCCAAAATCCTTAATTTTAATGATTTGCGGTTCCTTTCTCTCTCTCTGGATGGCCCACTGATCTGACAGATTATTGGCTAGAGGGCTTCTAGAAGAACAAGGGTTTCGACCTCCTGCATAAAAAGAGTCGACACCTCTTAGTAGAATAGCCAGTGGAGCGCTTCCTGGAAAACAAATGGTGTCGACCTCCTGTGAGGTAAGTGTCGACACTTCTTAGTAGAATAGTCAATAGAGCGCTTCTTGGAAGATAAATGGGGTCGACCTCCTGTGAGGTAAGTGTCGACACTACTTAGTGAGACATCCAATGTTACGCCTTCAGGAGTGGCAAGGGTGTCGACCTCCTGGGAGGGGCAGGTCGACACATTCCTTTAACCTTTCTTTGAATAGAAGGCACTTAGGAATAGTATGCACGGACCTTGATTAGTGTATGCTCAGACCTTGATGTTTGGACCTTGAGCAACTTGCACTAACTTTGTCTTGCCATAAGGTAAACATGCACAGGCCTGATATGTTGAAGCAACCATTGCACCGACCTTCATCATCTTGCTCAGACCTTGTCTTCATATGTGCACAGACCTTCTGGTGTTGAAAGAAGAATGTGCATCGACCTTGTATAGCATACATGCACTGACCTTGATCTGTGTTGGCCAGGAGTTGCACGGACCTTGATTTTCACATGTGCTCAGACCTTGTCTCATTGTAACAGAAACTTGCACCGACCTAGTGTAGCACTGGCCCTGAATGTGCACCGACCTTGTTGTATACGAGCCAAATGTGCACCGACCTTATGGTGCACGGACTTGATTTGCAGCATGTGTGTAGTCCTTATAAGGCATGAGGGAAAAATGTGCATCGACTTCTTAGCAGATGTGCACCGACCTTGTCTGTCGCTGGCTTGCGTGTGTACCAACCCTACTGTGGATGTGCACGGACCTTGAGGCAAACGTGCACAGACCATAGAGCATGCTAGCTAGAAGTTGCACCGACTTGGTGTCGCACTGGCTGTACTGCAATAAAGACATGCACAGACCTTAGTCGCTTTCCTTGGCCTACTAGCATCGACCTTGGTCCTTCTTGGTTTGCTGAGTAATGGCTCCAGTCTCGACACATCTGTTGAAGGAGTTGACACTTCTCTTGTGATACTTCAGTGTGTATATCATCTCCAGTAGTTGCATTGGCCTTGACTGCATGGATTTTTGTGAAACCATGATTCTACCTAGATTCCTGTGCAGCCTAATGCCTCAATCTCTATGCCTTACTTGATTTGTTTCTATCTTTGCAGACACACTTTGTTGCCGGTGTGGGCTTGACCTGTAATGCATGAGTGTTTGTCTCTATTAAATGCAGATCAAACTATATTAATGAATCATAGTCAGACATCATCAAAACAAAGGAATGTTATACACAAGCCCAACATACATAGTCAGACATCATCAAAACAATAAAGCTATACATGTTATACACATGCCCAACAGACCCATTGTGCTTCACCAGAGATGGAGAGTCCTTTTTCAACTTGATCAGAATATATTGTTGTATACTTAAAAAGACATTAGTTCCCTTTTTGTTCTTCCTATGTGTTGATGCATCGTTTCTCAAGGTTTGAATGTTCTGTAGCATGTTCTTTTGCTTATGCAAAATTAGTAGAAAATGTTCTAAATGTCTAATTATTCTGGTTTCCTTTGTGTTTTCTTAGAGTATTTCTATGGGCCCTTACAAGTATGAAGATACTAACTCTGGGTTCTAATTCCATTATTATATCATTTTGCAGGTGTGGTCCATGCCAATACATGGTGCCCATTCTTGATCAAGTCAGTGTTATTTTGTAAAACAAAATACAGATAGTAAAAATAGACACTCAAAAGTAGAAAACTATCGCAAACAAGTACCGAATAGAGGCACTGCCCACATTCATCATCTTTAAGGATGGCAAGCCTTGCGATCGTTTTGAGATGTGGGTAGCCTTCATTCGATGCTATGGATAGGAACCGGAGGTCAATGTCAAGGAAAAGCTCTCACGATTTTGCCATGTTCCGGTACCAAAATTTAAATATTTGATTGCATCCTTTATCATTGACCTGTGTTCCAAAATTTGCATAATCTAATTGGTACATCATAAACTTGCCAAATCAACAACCTATGACCTCTTTTGTTGTTTCTTAAATTTCTTTCAACCTGTTTCACTTGGATTATCATTCTTGAGAGCTTCATACCTTGCCTTTTTCATCTAATCCTTATGTGTGTGCATGTGGAACTCATGAATTTCGTAATTTCAAGGATGGACTATGATCAATTTCAGCTGATTGACTTACTTTTGGTTTGCTTAATTATCTGCCTAGTTTTTATAAAGGGAGGGGTTCAAATCCATGTGCATGCATTGATTTATACTACCATGTCCGAAGCACTTGGTAGCATATTTATGCAAAGATATTCAGCAGCATTTTTACTAGTGTAAGGGGTAAACAACTTTCACTTACATTGATTGATGTAGTATGCACAACTCTTCTTGTTTGGGCATGGGAAAAGACCCCACTAGTTGCTACCTTACTGCCACAGCAGGGGCAACTGGACATTCTTCCTCTAGGTTTGTCGTCCATTTCTCCCCATTCCTTTTTTCCAGTATTATGAGTTTTATGGGGATGCAATTCCTTTTTATTTCTCCATTTGTTCATATCAATTGGAATTTTGTGAATGCAACAAATCTTCTTGACAGTACAGAAGAAGAGTCAAAATATCAATTTCTAGCCCTATCACTCTGGGAGGCTGTAGATTAGTTAAGAGAAGGATTCAAAGATTCACCTTCTCCACGGAGGCCACTCTCCCACCGTCCAGTTTTATGGAGGCTAGAAGGCTCTGGCTGGAGAAATGTCTATTCTTAAGTGGGTTGTTAAAACATTGAAGCAAGACAACAAGACAAGGCTCTGTCAAGTATCAACTTATTTTTATGGTGAAATTTGTTTGTTGAAAACTGGTTTAGAGACAATCTCTGGCCAAACACATTGATGCGGGACGGACACGGGAGACGACACTATATGGTGCCACTCTCGGACTCTAGACGAAGACACGACCAGCAACACACACCAGGGAGACACTAAGCCCGACACTACGAGCTCCTAGTGGCGAAACGTCGCTAACAGAAGTGGAAGCTCACTCGTCATCCCAAGCGAGGGAAAGCGCGGACCGTGCGCGGTTAAGGAACCGGCGGAGGTCAAGGGTAGTCCGACTCAACTTCCGGACTCGGATCGAGTCGCGGGACTGGTCACTCTCACTCTCACAGCAGTGACATGGACACACGGGCTAGTACCTACACTCTCGACAGCGGCCTAAGACTGTATACTAGCTAAGCAATGTAACGCCAAGGAGTTAAGACCTTTACCTCCACGCACCCAGCGTGGCGAAGACACCCCGGCTGACTTACGGGCCCCCGGTTAACATAATTCACAGCGGTACAAAGAGATTCGACCCACTCCACGCAGGGAGGTAAAAGGTCACATGTGGGCCCCGGGGATCACGCAAATTAGGTTGACGGGCAGCATCTTGATGTCGTCTCGACGCGCCGAACTCCGCGTTCTCGTGCTTTCCGGACGGTGAAATCAATGGGTCGTGGGGCCCACACGCTGTCCTGTCCTCCGAGTCTGGCGGGGTGGGTCCCACTGTAATGGGGACCCCTGGCGGCACGCTTCCCTGGACGGCGATCAGCCGGCGACACTCACCGGAGGCCGGGTGCCCCGGTTCCCAAGTGGAGAGAGTGCTGTCCACGAGCTGATGTTGCTGTTTCAGCAGCGCGCGCTCCGGCGAAAACGGCCGCTGCGATCAGTCCCATCGCCGGAATGCGATGAAACCAGCGCCGTTGGAAAGAGGATTCGAAATCCTTCAATCTAGGGCAAGTGGACTCTTCTGAACCTGCGCGGACCTAGGCTTTAACTATTTTTCAATTCTCTGCTCCACAGCTCCCGAAATCTCAGATCAGCATATCGGTTTCCTGTAAATGGCCATTGACCGCCTACGTACAGTTGGAGTCAGACTTTGAGCTTATCTTAAAAGTTGTAGGTAATCAAACCGTGGAACGGGGAATATTTTTAGAATGTGATTTGGAGAATGTGGCGATTTGTTATGATTTGTGGGGTGACTGGTGGTCGGATCTGGGAACAGGTGGACAGAACTATAGATGGGTCTGAGAACGATTTTTAGAAAATATGATATGGGAGAATCAAAAATTGAGAAAAATTGTGGATGAAGGGGTGGATGAATGGAATCCCCAGTAAAATTGGGCGAACTAATAAAAATCAAAAAGTGGATCTAAGACATGAAACTCAGGACGGAGGTGAACCTGGACAGAACTCTGGCAGAACCGAAATGGAAGAGTGGACGAAAATCAAAAAATAGGAAACGTGATTTGAATGATGGCCTGATTTTTTTGGGTGGAGAGGAACATCCCAGGAACAACTCCTCCAAATTTGGTAGCCAAATGAGCTAGGAGAAGATCTGTAAATTTCGAACAAGCTGCTATGGTACTGTGCAGGCAGAACTCCGTTGATGGCGATGGCGGTGCGGTAGCGGCTCGTGGCGGCGGCGGCGATCGTCGGAACCGATATACGAGGCGTCACACCTCAGAATGGAAGCCTTCACAGCATCCAAGGGGGGGGGAGGGAGGAGAGAGGAGGGGGGCGCACCAGCCCTTGCTCTTGGAATTAGTTTGATTCAAATGGTATTAATTCAAGAAAATGGTAATTACATGCCTTATATATGACTCCCACCAAACTCATGCTCCACCGTTGGATCTAGGGGTTGGGGATGGATGGCTAGGATGGAGTTTGATCAAAATACAATAAAAATATTAAACAAAAGGGGAGGGGGGCGCACCTTGACCAAGGAGGGTCAAGGGGGGGACATGGTAGGTGGGGTTGGTGGCCTCCCATGTGGACTTTTCAAGTCCATTGTCCCCCTCCCTTGGCCCACCCTTCTAGAAGCCTCCATGGAGGGTTGACTGACCCCACAGGGGCCCTAGAGCTGAGGTGGCCCAATGGAAGTGGAGTGGGGGCCCGTGGGACCCAGGGATCCCCATTTTGCACATAAGCCCCTCGAACTATCTAAATTACACACAGACGGAAAGGAAATAAAATACATTACACACAAATAAAAATCCCCAAAAAATATGATAAATGCTATGACTCAGTGGGGAGCCTCCAGATTGTCTCCGAGCCATAGGGATGCTGAGGTGGCTCGAGTCATGCTCCTCGTGCGGTACCGGTGGCTCGCCGGCTTGTGTCTCGCATGCGCTCGGGTGTCCGCACCACACATGCTATTAAGGTACACACAATGACCTCATGTTAAGAAGAATTATTTCAAGTTCTGCATTAGGATCAAATGTTTATACCATCTAGTTCTAGGAGATCTAATTTATAGTTGGTATGTATCTAGTCAATTATACTTGGTTTTTCTAAACATGCTACATTATTTTAGCTTTTGGTCATATATGGACTTCTTTGTCCAACATAGTCTTGATTATTATGGGAAAATACATGCTTCTTAATGTTGTTGCCAGTGAATCCTTTTTGTTGCTTTTATACATTGTAGAATTTTTCCTTGTTTAGACATATGCTCCATCGGAATTTAAGCTTTTTTATCTATACTGGTGCTCCAGTGGAATTCATGGTTTGAAGTTTTCAGCTTTGTTGATGTAGATTATTTGATATCTTAAGCTATTTTATCTATACTGGTGGGCCTGATCAGTTATATTCATGCAGTGAAATGCCCTGCCTAATGGTTTTTATATAATCCTCCTTGTCTATGGAACCACTGATTATCTATTTTGAGCTGTGCAGCCAATTAAATATAATTATTTCTAATAAGCGGTATTACTTCCATATATCATTAACTGCAGAGTGGAAGACACCATATGTAGAAGATGTTCCGAGGCCATGGAGTATGTGATCTCCAGTATAAAATGATGCAGATGAAATCATTTTTGATCATTATTGAAGGATGTTTAGCTACATGAACATGCAGAGCTACTGATTTCATGGCTTTTTAGATATTTTTTCTATGTTAAACATATTTGTACCCTTTTTGATCATTGCTGAAGGATGCCGACCTACATGAACGTGCAGAGCTGCTGATTTCATGGCTTTTCAGATAGTTTTTCTATGTGAAAACATATTTGTATGTAATGGACTATATGAACGTACATAAACGTGCAGAGCTGCATGAACATAGATGAACTGTGATGTAGTTGCTCTTACCAATCGTAGTCCTTTATGTTGAGTGGGTGGTGGTGGGGTTGGCTAGAACATATGAATATGCAGTATCTACTACTTGATTGGTTGGTTCATGTTGATTGTAAGACCTAAACTTTCTCCTATAGTACTTGTTTTATTTTCCTTACGTTGAAAAATTGGGTGTGAGCCACATTCAAAGGAAAGTAAACTTGCATATGAAGAGCAAGAATATATGTGCGAAAAAGCAATTGTTGTTGTTTACTCCATCACATTGAAATTTCTTTTTTTCATTCTTAGGCTATATATTCTGGATTACTTGTATTGTTTTGTGGGCAGTTGTTTCCTATATCCTTTTTTGAAAGTGAAGAACACAATTAGTTTCTACTGTTGTTTCTCTTTTGATTTTTTTTGGTTATTTATTCTCTTGCTAATTGGTCACTTCCTTTGCATCTTGACATCCATTGTTGAATATTTTTAATCCTTTACAACAATGCATTTAGAATACTTTAGTTTCTGCTATGGAGTCGGTAATGGATATGATGAAAGAAGTAGATCTCCGTGAGAAGGAAGCCAGCCTCACTAAAGAAGCAGCCTCCCAAGCTGGTCTAGATATTTTCGAGAAAGTTGAAGACCTTAAAGTTATGCTGAAGCATGGAAGAGAAGCAAACCATATGGTTTATGTGGTTTCTACAGTCTCATTCTACTTCAATTGCATGAACTAGAGGTGTGAGTTGTTTCTACCTTTTACAGCATGCTGGTGAGGTTTATGGTGAGAAGTCCATACTAGCAACTGAGGTGAGGGAACTTCAGGCTCGCTTCTTAGTTTGTCTGATCAGAGATGTAAATCTCTTGTAATCATTGAAGAGGTGCTAAATTCTTGTTTTATTTTCTATTCATATGATATGGTGTTTCTTTTTTACTATTGGTTGATTTAGATAAGAGGCAACTCCATTGGGAACAGAACCGTTAACCTGTACTATGAGTTTTCTTATGATTTTCTCCATGTCCATTTTCAAAGTGAAACTTATTTGGTTATGCTTTGAGGCCATTTGATAAAAAATGTATGAAGGTTTGTGGAAATATTAGCTAATTCTCTGACATTCCTGTGCATTTTTTTCTAGATCCGCCAGTTGCTTAAAGTCCATCTGGCTACCGCAGAGGGAGAAAGGATCAAAGTCGAGCAGAGGAAGCTAGAGAAAGAAGAACATGCTCACAAAGCACTCGTGGAACAACATGAGATTATGGAGACGGTGGTTCAGGAGTCTAAGGAGCTACAAAAAGAGGCAGGGGAAAATTTGAAGGTATATCGAAGGATTGGCATAAAAGAGATTCACATGTTTTTAGAGTATTTGCTGCAATAAAATCTAAATTTTGTAAAATAGAATGATTTGCATGCTTTCTGATGTTGGAACCATTGAAACATTCGATATTTCCTCCCATGTGCTATAAGCATGTGATGTAGCAGCAATATCTGTGTTAAGTTGAATACTAGTTGACCGGATCTTTATCCCCCTTTTTCAAAAAACAAGATTGGATTGAAATTATAAGAAGATTTTCCTCTTATCAGTGCCAGATTTTTCACTTGTTTATTTTTGTTCTTGTGCTGCAGTTGAGGGAATTTTTAATAAAATGGGGGCATCTAGTTGACAGGCTGCAGTAAGTCTTCACTTCATTATTGAACTGCAGCCCTACATGGCTTGTGACTCAGTTTGAACTCCAGACATGGCTATTTTCTTTATTCTTTTGGATAATGATAGGTTGCAATCATAGTAGTTAGCCATTTTTTGATCCTATCACATCTTGAAGATGTTATGATGGGGGCATCAAAGGTAAATGACTTGTATTAGTGTGTATTGGCTTATATTAGTGTCTATGGGCTTGTATTAGTGTGTTTATTTGGGTTTCTTTCATTTGGGCTCCTTTGTAAGGCTTTTAATAAGCCATTGGGCCACATTCCATGTAGAATCCATTAGTGGCTTTCATTTGTTAGGTCCATTAAGGGGGGTTAGTTCATATTGGACTCAAGGCCTTCATTATGGACCTTAAAGTCACTTAAGGCCCAAGTGGGCTTTTCCCTCTCATGGGCCATCTAGGTGGGAGATCAGTCCATAGGCTAAGCATGGGTTAATGGGCATGATTGGATGGCCTTGGACCAGCTTGGCCCAAGAGAATCCCATGAAGGGGGCGCCCCCTTCCTTGTCTTATTAGGCTTGGTAGGTGAAGTTTGAATAGAATTTGTATAAGTTTGATTAGAATTTGTTTAATGTGTTTTGACCACATGGGAGAAATATTTTATTATATCCCCTTAGTGCCCCTTTCAACCCTAGATCTGAGGTCATTTTGAGTCTTTTTACATTTTGTATAAATGCTTGTATTTCCACATTTTGTTAGAATTAATGAGAAGAAAAAAATTATGCAAGCATTGGAGCTTGGTGCACCCCCGTCCTCTCTCCCTGGTGTTCTTCCTCCTCCTTCAAGATTTCAGGGTGTAAACCTCTTCTATCTCAGCCCCTCTACATCTAGATTCTATCTCTGGTGCCACCGCCGCCGTTCATGCCGCCATCGAGCCGCCGCGAAGCCGCTTCTGAAGTGCTGTCCAAGGTTCTGTTCTGCTGGACAGAGGTTCACTACGAGAATTTTAACTCCCAACTCCGATATCATCTGGAGTTGAGATTTTCAGGGTTGGTTCCGCTCTTGATTCCCAACCCTCCAGTAAAAACATCACGTCACTTAGACTTCGTTTTATATTTTTCCATTTTCGTGCTTTCCAGTCCACCAAATCTACCAGATCTCAGTCCTGTGTCACAGCCACTCTGAGTTTCGCCATTTTGACCCCCTTCTTGATTTTTTTTTTGAATCACCAAATTTATTGGAGGTTCTGTCCACCATCCCCATCCTCCACAAATTTTCGTCGAATTTCAAAATCCCTCTATATATTTTTAGAAATTGTGTCTTTTCTCCAAATTCAGTTCTATCTCTGCTGTCCAGATCCGACCCTAGGTCAGTATAAAATCCCCATAAAATCTAAACTTCTACCAAACCTTTCATAAAGTATATCCCCGTCTTCCTCTCTTTGGCATATACAACTTTCATGAAGAGCTCATCTTCTGATTCGGAGGTCTACATCACGGTTAATGCCAACTCTCAGGAAAACTTAGTTCTGTCCTGAGTTTTCAGGTCCTATCAAATAGCAGCTTGAAAATTTGAAAAAGGCCATCAACGGAAATTCAAATTTCTTTCTCTTGCCCTAGATCGAAGTACTCTGAAAGAGCTTTCCAGCGGTACCTCTTGTGCATCGATCCAACGTCGGTGCTGATCGTAGCATCTATTCCCGCCGGGTCGCATGCTACAAAATAGAAGCCACAGATCCGTGGATAGCAAGTTCCACACAAGGAGATAGGAGCCGATTCGCCTCCCACGAGGCGAACTAGCATGCCGCCTTCCCAGGGAGCGCCCCTCCAGACGTCCCCATCACAGCGGTGCCACTCCGGGCCCACACGGCCACACTGACCAGCACGTGGGTCCCACGATCGTGAGTATGTGTGCCACCGAATCTACGCAAGAAGCTGCCCGTCAACCCGAACCCGCTACTCCCGGGTCCCCTTGTGTCGCCCTTTACCTCCCTGCGTGGAGTGGGCATTCATAATCATTGCTGTAATTTAATTACTTATTGTTCTGGGAGTACGAGATCGGCCGGGATCGTCTTCCCCACGCCAGGCACGTGGAGGTATCATGTTCGCTCCTTTACTCGGCATTTGCTTTATTCGTATATACTTGTTTATGCCGCTGCTAGAGAGCATGTGTTAGGGCCATTAGCTCAATATATTTATTTCACCGCTGCTGCGAGAGAGAGCGAGACCGTCCCGTGACCCGATCCGGGCACGAATTTGTGAGTTGACCACCCTAGCTCACTACCGGTTTCTCAACCGTGCACGTCCGTACGCTTCCCTCGATAGGGACGATCGCGAGCTTGCTTAGAGTCCAAGGGTCGCATATCCATTTGGATCGAGTCGCGTATCCATCCCGCATCAATTTGGTATTAGAGCGCTAGTTGAGTCTAGGGTGTCTAAAAATAAAAAAAAGAGTGTCATTTACGTCTAGTCATCGTCTAAGTCGGTCTAGGTTACATTTCATCCCAATAACCTGGTATATAAAAAGATGTTGTCCTAACGTTAGGCTATGCCTATCGGGAAGGCCGCACACTTGCGCGGGTGATCTTCGGATCGATTAACTCTGCCACATACCGAGTTTTGGTTTAAGTCTAGGTGCATCATCCTTGCATTAGTCCGTGTCTCCTAGTCCTTGTGTCGTTGCATGCCCACTCAGCGAGGTACCCAATACCATCGCCCTCCACCTATGGCCAACCCATGGGATACCATCTCGGGAGACCTTCATGCCATGCACGAGGCAATCATGGCCCTCGTAGCCCGGATGGGCCAATCCGAGGCCGCCTTTAAGAGCTTCTCGGACCGCATAGATGGCCGTTTTAATGCCACGGAGGAACGGATGGAGTCATCTGACAGATCCGTCCAAGGTCTGGTCGGACGGTTGGATAGGATGTCACACGGAGACCCTCCTATAGTGGCCCAAGGCCCACCCACACCTGCTCAGGCGGCTGCCCAAGGCCAAGCCATTCCCATAGCCCAGGCCCAGCCCGTCCATGTGGCCCAGGGCCCGCCCGCACATGCTCCTCAGCCACCACAGGAACCTCCACCTGCCCCTCCTCGGGTCCCCGAACTACCACGCCGTGACCTTGGTCTCGACGACTATGGGTCCGACAACGCCTATGAGGGGTATGGTCAACGCCTTCGTGGCCTTCAGCCATAGAGAGATGAGGAGGACGATGTGGTCCTTTAGACCATGCGAACGGACCCTCCCATTTTTTACGGGTCTTTGGATCTGAAAGTCTATTTAGATTGGGAGTTCGACATGGACCAATACTTTAATTGGTACGATATGTCGGAGCGTCGAAGAATCCGATTCGCTACCATGAAGCTCATGGGACAGGCGCAAACCTATTGGAAGAATGTAGAGAGCATGTTATTTCAGCGGCTAGAGCCCTCGATTGATACATGGGGCGAGATGAAACTTAAGCTTCAGTAAAAGTACCTTCCTCCCACGTACCGTCAGCGACTCATCAATAGGTGGCAGTGTCTTAGCCAGGGAGACCGATCCGTCTCCGAATACATCACTGAATTTGATGAGTACTTTCTGCGATGTGGTGTCACGGAGGAGAGCACCATGCCCGTTTCCTGCTTTCGACGTGGTTTGCGGTCACACTATCAGTATGAGCTTTTCCGCCACAATGCCAAAACATTGGAAGAGGCATATCAGGTTGCTCTCGAGTTGGAGCAATTTGAGGGAGAGTTCGAGCCTAGCCATCGGTCGGACCCCACCCCTCTTCGTAGTACTGAGCCCCGTCACTCTTTAGGCCCACCTCAGCGGGTCCCCATGGCTCGATCTCAGGAGCCCACCCGTCAGGAGCATTTCGCTCCAAGGCCTCGCCCTCCCCCACCCCGGGATCTACCTACATCCCAACCCCCGGCACCCATTGCCCGCTCTCAGGCACCGGCACCCCCAGCCCTGTTGCCCACGGCACCTACACCTCCGCCCCTGTTGCCTACACCCCCTACCCGTCGAGAGGATAAGGGTAAGGGCCCTCTTATCGGAGAGACCAGTAGGTCACGGGTGCAGTGTTTCCACTGTCATGGGTTTGGCCATATCGCCAACCAATGTCCCACTCGTGCCACACTAACCCTAGGGGTTGGAGAATCTTCGCCTTCTGGACTTGTGTCCGTCAGTTACAAGGCCGATTCGGGACTCATTGATGAGTACGAAGCTCTAGAGGAGCCTACCGATGATCAGAATGCAGTCACTTAGTGGGGTTGATGTCACCACCACCTTAAGTCTAGGGTAATGCATGAGTCAGTATTGTTTCTTCTTTGTGTGGTTTGTTTGCGTGGTTTGTTTTGAGTGGCTTGTTTATGTGGTTTGTGGTTTGTTAGGAGTCTGCATGTGTCTTGTGCAAGCTCGTTGATGTTAGTCCCCTATGAGTGAGAGGCGAGTGGACTAACTCGAGGAGTATGGGATCAACTCGACATCCATGTCCCGGATCTAGTCACCTATAGGGACCCATCGGTGATTCCTAGTGAGTCTTCGAGCCGCCTCCTCCCTTTGAGAGTGACCCCACCCGGAGTGTCCACCTCTAGCCTCGTTCCCACAACAGCTTGTGCATATTGAGTATATACAGAATGAGCAGGTGACGACTACTTGGAGTGGAGCGTACCCGCGCTACTTGGTATGGTGACGGATTCATCGGAGTTATTTGAGCAGTAGCACCCCTTACTCGATGGGGTCAAGTTCCTCCCACCCGGGGAGAATTGATGGGGGCATCGAAGGCAAATGACTTGTATTAGTGTGTATTAGCTTGTATTAGTGTCTATGGGCTTGTATTAGTGTGTTTATTTGGGTTTCTTTCATTTGGGCTCCTTTGTAAGGCTTTTAATAAGCCATTGGGCCACATTCAATGTAGAATCCATTAGTGGCTTTCATTTGTTAGGTCCATTAAGGGGGGTTAGTTCATATTGGACTTAAGGCCTTCATTATGGACCTTAAAGTCACTTAAGGCCCAAGTGGGCTTTTCTCTCTCATGGGCCATCTAGGTGGGAGAGTCCATAGGCTAAGCATGGGTTAATGGGCTTGATTGGATGGCCTTGGACCAGCTTGGCCCAAGAGAAGCCCATGAAGGGGGCGCCCCCTTCCTTATCTTATTAGGCTTGGTAGGTGAAGTTTGAATAGAATTTATATAAGTTTGATTAGAATTTGTTTAATGTGTTTTGACCACATGGGAGAAATATTTTATTCTATCCCCTTAGTGCCCCTTTCAACCCTAGATCTGAGGTCATTTTGAGTCTTTTTACATTTTGTATAAATGCTTGTATTTCCACATTTTGTTAGAATTAATGAGAAGAAAAAAATTGTGCAAGCATTAGAGCTTGGTGCGCCCCCCTCCTCTCTCCCTGGTGTTCTTCCTCCTCCTTCAAGATTTTAGAGTGTAAACCCCTTCTATCTCAGCCCCTCTACATCTAGATTCTATCTCTGGTGCCGCTGCCGCCGTTCGTGCCGCCATCGAGCCGCCGCGAAGCCGCTTCCGAAGTGCTGTCCAAGGTTCTGTTATGCTAGACAGAGGTTCACTATGAGAATTTTAACTCCCAACTCCGACATCATCTAGAGTTGAGATTTTCAGGGTTGGTTCTGCTCTTGATTCCCAACCCTCTAGTAAAAACATCACGTCACTTAGACTTCGTTTTATATTTTTACATTTTTGTGCTTCCCAGTCCACCAGATCTGCCAGATCTCAGTCCTGTGTCACAGCCACTCTAACTTTTCCCATTTTGACCCTCTTCTTGATTTTCGTTTGAATCCCCAAATTTATTGGAGGTTCTTTTCACCATCCCCATCCTCCACAAATTTTCGTCGAATTTCAAAAGCCATCTACCTATTTTTAGAAATTGTGTCTTTTCCCTAAATTCAGTTCTATCTCTACTGTCCAGATCCGACCCCGGGTCAGTATAAAATCTCCACAAAATCTAAACTTCCACCAAACCTTTCATAAAGTATATCCCCGTTTTTCTCTCTTCTGCCTCTACAACTTTCATGAAGAGCTCATCTTCGGATTCGGAGGTCTACATCGCGGTCAACACCAACTCTCAGGAAAACTTAGTTCTATCTTGACTTTTCAGGTCCTGTCAACCAGCAGCTTGAAAATTCGACAAAGGCCATAAAAGAGAAATTAAAATTTCTTTCTCTGATTCTAGATCGAATTAATCTGAAAGAGCTTTCCAGCGGTACCTCTTGTTCATCGATCCGACGTCGTTGCTAATCGCAGCATCCATTCTCGCCGGGTCGCGCGCTGCAAAACAGAAGCCACAGATCCGTGGACAGCAAGTTCCACACAAGGAGATCGGAGCCAATTCGCCTCCCACGAGGTGAACCAGCACGCCGCCTTCCCAGGGAGCACACCTCCGGACGTCCCCATCACAGCGGTGCCGTTCCGGGCCCACACGGCCCCACTGACCAGCACGTGGGTCCCACGATTGTGAGTACATGTGCCACCGAACCTACGCAAGAAGTTGCCCGTCAACCCGAACCCGCTACTCCCGGGTCCCATTGTGTTGCCCTTTACCTCCCTGCGTGGAGTGGGCATTCATAATCATTACTGTAATTTAATTACTTATTGTTCCGGGAGTACGAGATCGACCGGGATCGTCTTCCCCACGCTAGGCGCGTGGAGGTATCATGTTCGCTCCTTTACTCGGCATTTACTTTATTCGTATATACTTGTTTATGTCGCTGCTAGAGAGCATGTGTTAGGGCCATTAGCTCGATATATTTATTTCACCGCTGTTGCGAGAGAGAGCGAGACCGTCCCGTGACTCGATCCGGACACGAATTTGTGAGTTGACCACCCTAGCTCACTGCCGATTTCTCAACCGTGCACATCCGTATGCTTCCCTCGATAGGGACGATCGTGAGCTTGCTTAGAGTCCAAGGGTCGCATATCCATTTGGAGTCGAGTCGCTTGTCCGTCCCACATCATGTTAAGGTATAGCAAGGTGTATTTTTAACATGCTCACATCATAAGCAAAGAGCTAAGGTAAAGGAAAAGCTTGACAAATGTGCCAAAGATAAACTTTTGGAGGAATTACAAAGTTGACGTGAGGATGTTTACTCCTTGCTTCCTCTTCTCACTGTTTCTATCAATTCTCTGTTATTAGTGTTTTTCTGAAATTATATTGAGCACTGCACACTTTTTCCCTTCTTGTTGTCCATAAGCTTGCAATGGTGAATTCCCTTTTTTGCTCAATGCTCGGCCCATTTGTCAGCATCATTATTCCTTACCCTTCTTAGTCTTAGAGCGGCAAATGTTCAAAGGACAGAACGCATACAAATGCAATCGGGCAGAAGTTTCAGTCTTAAACTGGAAGCTTAGGAGTTCGAATTCATCATTTCATTCTGTCAAATTCAATCTGGTTTTAGTAGATTTCAAACTGAATTCATCATTTCATTCTATCACATTCAATCTGCATGCATATCAGAACTTGCATAAGAGGGCGAATGCGATGTTTAAATCTGAAAAGTGAGTAGAAAGGGAGATATGCCCAGGTTCATGCAGTCTCAGTGAAAGAATATGATGCAATTCAATTTGCATATGTATTTTATGTTTGACCAGTGGGTCTTTTTACCAGTGTTGCATCATCATTGGACAAAGTATATATGGATTCCTTGTGAAGTAGAAATTTGTTTATTTCTTCATGTCTCTTTTTGAGGTGGGTGGGTGATTCTGTGTTTGTCTCATATTGGTTTAGACACTTGATGGCTATGTAGTCTTTATGCTTATGAATACCAATTATGATCATATTGATAGAAAAACAAATGTGTTACATCCATCATGCTTTTGTCCTCAATAATATGCATGTTTTTATCTTTCCTATAACTATGATTATTGTAATGTTGTAAAAGTTACAGAGTTTATATAGTTTCATCGATTGGAATCATGACACGTGCTTGGCTTGAAATCTCCTGAAGGAAGGGGGTTCTTTCATTAGTTTTTGGAATTTTTAATTTGAAGATCATGTGTTTGTCAATGCCATGTATATCCTTGGGTTGTTAATACTAGATGAAAAATGTTGTTAATTTGAAGATCATGTGTTTATAACACACATCTATTTAAATCTTGGTTGAAAAGCTAATTCTGTTGTTGTCTAGCTATGAAAAATAAATATCTGATTAATACTTTGTTGTTGTGTCCTCCACTAGATATATAACTTGCTAATCTTGTTTTCAACTCCTTGAGCATGCAGTGAGATGGACTTACTTTCCATGCCAAGCAATTGTGCGTGGTTGGGGCTAGTTTAGTGGCCTTTGTTCCTTCTTTGTAGTAAGGTCAGCCTCCTTGCTCTTTTACATGCCTACATTTGCAACATCAGTTCTCTAGCTTATGCTTACTATTTTTGACATTGTCAGATATTTTTGGCAATAGACTTGGCTTTTAACTGCAAGGACGCACAGGCTGACCTATGGAACCAAATTTCTAAGGATGAATATGTAGCATTTCTGTTAAGGACTGCTATTATAATGCTGAAAAGATATTACACTCTATAGTTGATGGTGAAGGAAGACTATGGTACAGATTTGGGAAAATTTTGCAAGATTTCTTTTTTCTTTCATGCAATGCAGTTTCATTTTGTCATGGGAACTTTTTTGATAGTAGAAAACTTATGCTGTGGAGGTGTAATATAATAGTGGTGTTTCGAACGGCATGTATGAACTATGTTGATATTCATGTGTTGAATGTGATTTTTTATGTTAATATTGATTTGTTGATTGTGAGTTTTTATGTTAATAGTGATGTGTTCAATGTGAGATTCATGTAGGAAACATTATATAAATGTATACAGGTGTAATATGATTGCACAATGAGTATATAAAAAAAATAAAAGAATAATATACCTACGTTTTTTAAAAAACGAGACTAGTGCTTTTTCCTACGTTTTTAAGAGAATGATGCTAATAATTTTTCATACGTTTCTTTCACTACGTGACTAAAAGTAAGACCTACGTTTTTAGAATAGCCTCTTATATGCGGGTGTATACATGTTTTTAACCTACGATTCTGTTGGACTATTCCTACGCTTTTAAGCGTAGGTATAGGTCGATATCTACCTACGCTTTTTGTTAGACTATTCCAGGATAGGTCAAACTATACCTACGTTTCATAAAAACGTAGGTATAACCTATAGTCACGTGAGCAAGCGTCACATTTTGAAAGTGTGGCAAGCAAACGTGGCTAAAGACTTTACCTACGTTTTTTAGACCTATACCTACGTTTTTTGAACGTAGGTAAAGGCCAATTTTCTTGTAGTGTACTCAATAGCCATGGCATCCCTCCATTCAGGATGACAAGATGCTTGGGAGAAATAGGTGGGTTCAACAGGTGAGTCTACAGGAGAATGAACATCACTATGCAGAACCCGGGGCTTAAGTGTACCATCTTGGGCACGAGTGACCGTGGGGTGGTGCCGTGACGGTGCCGGTGTAGTAGCTTGATATAGAGAGGAGACTGTGCGCATATGGGTATTGCTAGAGTTGCTGGAGCTGGCAGGCGCAGGAGATTCCAATGGTGTTATGGAGGACACCTCAGAGGACGTAGGGGTTGAGCCCACCATGGTTGGGCCCATCGGAGGCTCCTCTGTGGAGGTAGAAGTGGAAGGACCTAGAAGAGAGCCAGATAGGTCACCATTTGCAGCATGGGCAGGCACGGCAGGGGATATGTCATGCACAGGCAAGTCACCTTCTGGAGGAGTAGGTGGCGTACTAGAGGAGGAACACTCAGAGCGCGACGGTGGCATGGTGATCTGCTGTGGACTCCGCTCAGCAGAGGAAGAGCACCCAGACGGCTGTGGCTACTGAGTAACAAGCTGGGGACGCCGTGGCTGAAGGACCACCTATGACAAAGGCGTCGAAGAGCCAATGGATGGTCATGGCCCAAGGATGCCGGCACTAGGAAGGTATACACCGGGTGTAGGTAACCTTGCTGCCTTTTGTTCTGAAGGCAGTGAAGTGATCTCCTTGAAGGGGAAGCATGACTCATCAAAAACAACATGTCGTGCAGTGTAGATCTGCCCCTTGGGAAGGTGAAGGCACCAATAGCCATGATGGCTGCCACTGTAGCCTAAGAGAATGCAGAGATCAGATTGAAAATCAAATTTACGGTTGTTGTACTAGTGGAGCCACGGGTAGCATGCGCAACCAAACACCCGTAAAAATCGATAATCTGGAACAATCCTGAAAAGAGCTTCAAGTGGAGATTTGTTCTGCAGAAGCGGAGTAGGAAGCCGATTAATAAGATATATTGCCATGGTGACCGCTGCATCCTAATAGGCGAATGGAACCGAGGCAGTGCTAAGAAGAGCCAAAGCAGTGTCGATGATGTGTCAGTGCCGACGTTCAGCAACCGCATTCTGCTCATGAGTATGGGGATAAGAGATCTGATGCATGATCCCATGAGATTCAAGATGAGTGTGTAAGGATCGATATTCACCTCCCCAATCTGTTTGAACTACCTTAATTTTGGTGTCGAAGTACCGCTCGACATGCTTTTGAAATCTAACAAAAACATCTAATACATCCGACTTTCTGGCAATGGGAAAGACCAAAAGAAATTTACTAAAATCATCTAGTAAATGAACATAATAGAGACACCCAGAGTGTGACTGAATGGGTGCAGGACCCCACACATTAGAAAATATTAAATCTAAAGGTCGTGTAGAAATAGTCACCGTTGCAGGAAGTGACTGGCGATGGCTCTTGGCCTGTTCACAAGACTGACGAATAAAAATAAAAGACATAAATAACAAGGGTAAATGATGGTTGGAGATGACTCGATAGACGGTGTGCAATGTTAGATGTCCAAGCCGCTCATACTAGGTTGAGGAGGATGCTCGTTTTCCTATAAGTGCTGCTGGGGTAGCTTTATTTGGCAGAAGAACTTGATAGAGCCCATACTTAACTGGTCCGCGAAGAAGGAGTGCCCCCGTGCGTCGATCCTTGATGAGCACATGGTCGGGATGAAATTCAAACAAAGCATTATTGTCCTTTGTAAATTGTCAAACGAACAATAAGTTTTTAGCCATATGGGGAACATGAAGGATGTTGCGGAGAGTGACATGAAGAGTAGGAGTAGAAAATGTGGAATCCTCGGTGTGGGAAATTGACAAACCTGTGCCATTGCCAATCAGCACTTGATCAGTCCCCTAATAGGGTGCAGGATTAGAGATATGCTGATAATCTGGCGTGACATGATGCGTAGCCCCTGAGTCTGGATACCATGCGGCGGAGTCTGGAGTTGGTGAAGAACCATGATGAAACATGTCTGTAGTGGGGGTGCCTATATGGAATGCGGCAGGAGGGGGTCCAAGGGGCAGTGCAGTTGAAGGTGCCATTGTATTGGACGCCAGAGTTGCACAGTCGGGAGCGCGGTGCCCAAACTGGTGACAGAGTTGGCACTTGGGAGACCGGCCTTGACCACGCCCACAGTCGCGGCTAGCGTTCTGCCATGGTGCTCGAGTATTATCTCGATTGGAAGGTGAATTACGAGGAGAAGTGGTGTGACTCGCGATGTGAGCAGCTGGTTGGGAAAACTCATCAAGACATTATCGGTGTTGAAGCCAACTTTCATGCGCCAGAAGCATTCCATGAAGTTCTTTCAATGAGAAAGATTCTAGTCGGGTTGTCACTGCCGGTATAAAGGAGTCAAATTATGGTCCTAGACCATTGAGAACATGAAGTATAAGATTGGATGAAGATACTGGATGCCCGATAGCCATGAGCGTGTTAGTAATAGTCTTGACTTGTTGTATGTAGTCAGTGACAAAAGAATATCCCTGACGCAAACCATGCAACTGTGCCTTCAGTTGAAGGATGCATGCCCTTGATGTAGAGGCAAAAGATAGACCCAGTGCCTCCCACACAGCACGTGATGTGTCCAGATGGACAATAAGAGGCACCAAGGATTCTGAAATTGATGCAATTAGCCAAGACAAGAGAAGCTTATCTCGCTGAACCCAATGAGCGTAGTCAAGATTGAGTTTCTATGGTGCATCTACTGAAGAAGATGACATAAACATAGGAGGAGGACTGACCGTCCCCTCCACCTGGTCGAACAAGCCATGGCTTCGTAGGAGAGGAAGGAATTGCGCTCTCCACAGTAAATAATTTTCTGTGGTAAGCTTGAAGGGAAGGAAGGTCATGACATTTGAGGAAGGAAGGGGAGTGGTTCCCCTCGGAGCGCAGGCTGTGGTGGGAGTAACTGTGCTAGAAATGCCAGGGTTGAGAGCAGTGGGGTTCATGGAGTCGTCGTGAGGCATGAGTGGCTCTAATACCAGGTGCAGAACTCAAGCTAGAGGAAAAGAGAATGGCGCTACAACCTGCCCTCATGATGACAAGCACTTGTGTTTATATAATCTGGAGGTAAATCAGTTACAGAGGAAGGGATTTGATCAAGTATAATGGATCTCGTAATTATTGGAGCAACAATAGAAAGATAAATACAAATGGGCTACAACAGAGTAGAACAGAGTATACATCTGTTTAACTACATAGCAACTGATACGCATGCAGTTCTTATCCTAGGTGTGAATGCGTGGCATTCCTGAAGATGGTTCAATAACCTGCAACCCTTCTCATCGCTCTCTATTTCTCATTTCCCTTTCTCCCTCTCTTCCCCTTCACCACACACACACAATGCATAGCACCAGCATCCTGCACTTTGCACAGCCACGAAAACAGCATCCCTCATCCCCTCTCTACCTGCCTCTCTCCTGCTCCCTCTCATCTTCTCACTAACTCACATACATACCACACACCACCGCACCGATCCCTCCTTTTGCCCCCCTCCTGCTCTCCCTGCTCACACCATACCGCACTGCACTCTCACTGCATATCAACCTTGTTCCGACCACACACATCCATTCTTCTGCACACACGCACAGTCACTCGTCCCCCTCACACCCCACACATTCTGCCTGCACTCCCACTCACGGCCCTACTCCCCACTCCCTCTCTTCACTGCACTCCACCTCCCACACACAAACTCACACATGAGCACACACTGCAGCAGCCGCCTCTTTCCCCCCTTCCGTCGTACATCTCTCACACTCTCTCCCTTTCTCTCAACGTAGCTTCCATGTCTCCCTCTCTTCAGCACACCCCGGTTGCCCTCTTTGCACCACACACCGACACCCTCCACTGCACTTCACCTCACCTTCGACCCCCCCTCTGCGCCGGGTCGACCCCCTTCCTACTCTCTCTCTTCTCGCCATCTCTCTCTCCTCTCTCTAGCTCTCGACCCCCCCTCTCTCGCCTTCTCTCTATCTCTCTCCTCTCCATCTCTCTCTCTTCTCACACAATAACACACACTATTTCCTTTTTTTCATTTTATTATCTCATTCTCACATCCACCTACTTACCTCTCCCCTTTTTATTTTCCTTTCCTATTACGCTCTCTAAATTTCTCTATCTAAAACCCACTCACGGCGGCGTCTATTCCAAGCTGGGTGGCTCTCCAAGGTCCAAGGGCGTGGACGACGACAGTTCTTGAAGGCTATTTCTTCACCCTATCTCTTTATCTTTAGTTTAGTTAGAGTTTATTTGGGGATGTAATTTTCTATTTTTCTTGTCGTCTTGTAAACGTTTAATTTTTGGAGCAATAAAATTAGTTTAGTGTTATTCTCATTGTCTCTTGCATTTTCTTCTTTCCTCTCTCTATATTTCTCCATCTAAACCCTTTAAATTTCTTTAGGTAGATTTATTTTTATGCAATTTTAAATTCTAAAAAAAAAGAAAAAAATCATTCCACAATTTTATTTCAAAATACAAAGTTTTCAATCTTAAAATCTAAACCTCTCCGTTGATTTGACCCGGACTTGCCATGGTACTACGGTTTTATTTCTTTGCGAGTTCGGAATTTAAGATTCACGGCCATTGTGTTTAACGATGCACATCTTAGTTCCATCAATTTTTAGCGCCATTGCCGGGGAGGCTTGTGATTTTTGAGTTGAAAATTTTGTTTTTCTTTAGTATATATTTGTGCCGATCTATTTTATGTTTCTTATTTTTTTGCAGGAATTGAAAACAAAAAAAGCAAATCATAAAATCCCCCAAAAAAATCTATCAGGAAATCTATCATAGAAACCTTAAGCATAGGTACGAAGAATAGAATTTAGAAATTCCAGAGAAAATATCTGTCAGAGAAAGTCTGAGAACTGTCGCAAAAGGTCTGAGAACTGTCACAGAAGGTCTGAGAATCAAATCAAAAAATCTGAAAAGAAAAAATTCAAAAAAAATATCAGAGGTAAGTTCTCCCCCTTTTCCTTAGTCTTTTTGCCATTCATTTAAAAAAAAAAAGAGAATGAGGGATTGCGTTTTAAGTAAGTATCCTAAACTCTCCTCATTTTGTGTCATTTCTTTAATGTTCTTGCATATTATGGTTAGATTGGTTCACAAAAAAAAATTCTTCACTTGAACTCAATAAAAGTCTTCATTCCAAGAGTAGAAACCACACTTTCATGTTTTAGGTCATGCATCATTTATGATAGAATTTCTTTTTCCTTGTTGTTTAATTTTTGTTAATTACATTGTTGAAGATTGAGGGGGGCAAGGTGAGTTTTTCTAAACTTTTCCTTAATCACATGCTCATGTATACTTGCATAAAACCCCTTGTTTGAACATTCTTTGTTGCATATCATTTCTAAAACATCTTAAGGGCAACACCTATAATCACATAAGGTGAGAATTTGATCACCCTTCCTTAGCCCACAAACCACAATCTCCTTCATCTTTGCATCACCTAGACCCTAATAAAAATCAGTAGATATTGGCCCTAGGATCACACTGTGATTAGGTGTGGCTTGAGTCTACAATCTTCTTTTGAAAATTGGTGTCTGAGGCTAGAGGTCAACGGCAAACGCCATAAGCGGGCAAGTGATTTTTAATTAGAATCTTGCGAAAGTAAGGGGAGCCTCCCACTACCCCACCTCTTACCTGGCCAATTGACAAATTAGAAAGTGGACTTAGGTTGTATCTAGTCTCTTTGTGAAACCCAACTTGTAAGTCTAAGGAGCACATAGGTGTCTTAGGTTAATTATGTGACAACTTATTTGTGTTTGCATAAAGAAAAGGGTTTTTTGCATGAAAATCATTGTTAAAAGTGAATTTGTAAAAAAATCATTCCTAAAAATACATTAGCAGATATATCACTGAGTTAATTCAAATAGTGCATAAATATCATTTAAGCGTGATTTTCTTGCAAGTTGTTGGTAAAAAGAAGTGATATGTATGTAAATAAATATGACATTTTTGCACAATTCAGATTACACAGTGATATATCTGCTAATACATTTTTAGGAATGATTTTTTTATAAATTCACTTTTAACAATGGTTTCCATGTAAAAAACCCTAAAAAAAATCAAAAAAAAATCCTCATCTTCTCTCTCTTCATCTTAGTTTGTGTCAAAATCAAAAAACAAACAAACAAACAAAAATCATCATCAAAAAAAAATCTCTCTCATCTCTCTCTTCGTCCTAGTTTATACAAGGTAGAAGATCTCAACATCCAAACATACTAGGACCCATTCAATAAATTGAGAGAGTCTTGTATCCAAGAAACGATCTCCAATAAGATCCCATGGCCAAAAATCAAGGACCTCATCACCAAAATCTAATGGCCGAAAATCTTGATCCTCCAAAGTAAATGAAGGATTATTTTATTCCCAACCAATATCAACCTCCATCTTGCATTCACATTCCTCAAAATCAAGCCATCCAATATGAGATCAAGTCAAGCACAATTCAAATGCTCCCTTCATTCTATGGAAACACTAATGAGGACCCCTACAAGCACATTGATGAATTTTTAGAAATTTGCTCCACCGTAAAAATCCAAAATTTCTCGGATGATGCCCTTAGATTGACCCTCTTTCCATTCTCTCTTAAGGACAACGCTAAATATTGGTTGGGTACTATAGAGAAGTCAATTAGAACTTGGGCCGAGATACAATAAGAATTTTTGAAGAAGTTCTACCCTATCGGCCGCACCAATACCATGAGAAGGGCAATCACGGGATTTACCCAAACTCCGGGGGAGCAAATACATGAAGCATGGGAGAGACTCAAGGAATTGCTTAGGAAGTGTCCCCACCATAGGTTATCCAAATGGCAAGTAGTCCAAACTTTTTATGAGGGATTATCCGATCAATTTAGACAAATGGTAGATGCATCATGTGGGGGGACATTCATGAGCAAAAGTGAGGATGAGACATATGATTTATTTGAAATACTTAGTGAGAATTCTATCAATCATGCCTCTTTATCATCTTATGAGAGATCCATTGGGCCCTCTAAGTGGGCTGGATTATATGAGGTCAAAGCCCGAGGTGATTTTGAACCAAGATTGGACATAAATCTCATCACTCAAAAGTTGGATAGGGTAGAGAGTCTGACCCAAAAGTTAGACCAACTCTTGACTTTGAAAGACCCTTCTTTCCAACCATCATCTCATTCATATTCAGGTCAATATTTCACCCCACAAGAGGCATGCACTCTATGTGCAAGCCCGGCCCATCACATCACGGAATGTCTAACGACGGCCCAAATACCACCATTTATACAAGAGCAAGTTCAAGCCGCTCAAGGGTTCTCCAAGCCCAATAATGATCCATTTTCCAATTCTTATAATCCAGGCTGGAGAGATCATCCTAATTTCTCTTGGAGGGGCCAAGAAGCTCCACCTCAAGCAACCAATCCCTCTATTCATCAAGTATAAAAATAGCCCATGCAAAATAAAATTCAAGCCCAACCCAATACCTTCAATTCATTTGCTAAAGGTCCACAGGCTCAATTCCTTCCTATGGGCAATTCACATTTCCAATCCAATCAAGGCCAACCCACTTACTAACCTCCGCATCAATGCAATATCGAAGATAAGTTCAATCAACTCCAACAAATGATTTTGAATCAACAACAATCTATTTCTAAGTTGGAAAGTCAAATAGGACAATTGGCATAAGCTACAATGAGAAGAGAAGTGGGCCAACTTCCAAGCCAACCTGTGGCCAACCCTAGAAATCAACCCCCGGGTTTTTCTCTACAACCGGGCCTCCTACCTCAACCTGTCCCACAAGCCCAACCTAAAAATTCACAATTTGAGAATGTTAAAGCTATTTCAACTTTGAGAAGTGGAAATGTGTTAGATGACCCATACAAGGATGGAAAGGTGTTGCAAGATACTTCAAAAGAAAATCAAAATGATGAGGATGTGAACAAGGAGGAATGCACTCAAGATAAGTTGGGGGGAGATCCTAAAGGGAAAGGAAAAGCCCGTGAAGATCCAAACTCCTATCAACCCAAAGTTCCCTTCCCTAGTGTCTTAGAACCCAAGCCCACTAAGACTAGGGCAGCCCAAAATGAGGAGTTAATGGAGCTATTTTCACAAGTTCACATCAATATTCCACTCCTAGATGCCATAAAACATGTTCTGACCTATGCCAAATTCTTCAAAGAGCTTTGCACTCCAAGAAGAGGGCCCAAGTTGGCTCCTAAGAAAATTTGGCTCTCCGAGGATGTTAGTGCAGTCTTGATGAACAATCTCCCTAGAAAGTTGAAGGATCTCGATGCTCCCCTCATCTCATGCGATATAGGCGAGTAACCTTTGACCGTGCCCTCCTCGATTTAGGTGCTAGTGTCAACCTTTTACCCACCTCTGTTTATGAGCAATTTGATATAGGGGAACTCAAGCCAGCACCTGTCATTCTCTAACTAGCGGATCGCTCAGTCAAGACCCCATGAGGTTTGATAGAAGATGTTATTGTCAAGGTCCATGATTACTACTTTCTGGTTGATTTCCTCATTCTTGACATGGCCTCCTCCTCGGAGCTAAGCCACACTCTAATCATCCTCGGCCGTCCATTCCTTGCCACTGCCAAAGCTAACATCAATTGTACTACGGGGACCATGGAAATCTCATTTGGAGGTCAAAAGGTCTCTCTCAACGTGGTCAAAGCCTCCCAATATCTAGACCTTGATGAGGAATGTCATTTCATAGACATCTACGATGAATTTCTTGAGAATGATCCGGGCATGGATCAAATAAGGGAGGCCAGTGCTCTGCATGATTCTCCTCATTATAGTACCATTTGGCCTAAGGTTGAACCTCTTCTGGCTTTGCAAGAAGAACCAGCCCTTCCATCCCTTGAAAGTCCTCCAAAACTTGAGCTTAAGCCTCTTACGGACTCTCTCAAATATGCATTTCTAGGCCCCGATCAAACTCTTCCTGTTATATTAGCCTCCAACCTTACCCTTACCCAAGAAACCCTTCTGCTAGAAGTCCTTAGGACTTATAAGGGTGCCATAGGATGGACGGTGGCCGATCTTAAGAGGATAAGTCCGTCCATTTGCATGCATCACATTTACATGGAGGACGACGCCAAACCAAGTCGGGAACTGCAAAGGAGGATGAATCCGAACATGAAGGAGGTAGTGAAGAAGGAGATTTTCAAATGGCTTGATGCGGGAATTATTTATCCTATCTCCGATAGTCAATGGGTGAGTCCCACACAAGTGGTTCCTAAGAAATCGAGTCTCACTGTGGTCAAAAATGAACAAGGAGAAGATGTACCCACTAGGCCCACAATGGGATGGAGAGTGTGCATCGATTATAGAAAACTCAATGCCATGACCAAAAAGGATAATTTTTCACTCCCCTTTATTGACCAAATTCTAGAGAAATTGGTAGGCCAAAGATATTTTTGTTTCCTAGATGGATATTTTGGGTACAATCAAGTGGCCATTTATCCGGAAGACCAAGAAAAGATCATCTTCACATGCCCATATGGCACATTTGCCTTTAGGAGGATGCCTTTCGATCTTTGTAACGCACTGGCGACTTTTCAAAGCTGCATGATGGCCATTTTCTTCGATATGGTGGGAGAGTTCTTGAAAATCTTCATAGATGATTTTTCTGTGCTCGGGGAGTCATTTGAAAACTGCTTGGAAAATTTGAAAAAAATGCTTGCGAGATGTATTGAAACTAATCTTGTTCTTACTTGGGAGAAGAGTCACTTCATGGTTGAAGAGGGCATTGTTTTGGGCCATATTGTGTTCGAACGGGATATAGAGGTGGATAAGGCCAAGATTGACCTCATTTCTAATCTCCCTCCTCCGACCTCTGTGAGGCAAATTCGTTCATTCCTTGTCCATGTCGACTTTTACCACCTGTTCATAAGTAGCTTTTCCAAGATCGCCCGCCCATTAACTCTTCTCTTGGCAAAAGATACTCCATTCCATTTAGATGATGCCTTCCTTGAGGCTTTCAATATCCTTAAAGAGGCCTTGACCAAAGCACCTATTCTCCAATCTCTCAATTGGTCTCTGCCCTTTGAAATCATGTGTGATGCCTCCGACTATGCTATAGGGACAATTCTAGGCCAAAGGATTAACAAGTGTCCAGTGGTGATTTATTATGCGAGTCGCACCCTCGCTGATGCTCAACTTAACTACACCGCCACGGAAAAAGAGATGTTTACTGTTGTCTTTGCCCTCGAAAAATTTTGATCATATCTTTTAAGGGCAAAAGTCATTGTATGTTCTGATCACTCAGCTATCAAATATTTGTTCTCCAGGAAGGATGCCAAACCTAGACTCATTAGGTGGATCCTCTTACTCCAAGAATTTGATCTTGAAATTCGAGATAAAAAGGGTTCTGAAAATAAAGTTACCGACCATCTTTCTCGGATTCTCACCACTGATAGTGCTCCTTTGCAAGATTCATTTCTTGATGAACACCTCTTGTCCATCACCCATTGTCAACTCCCATGGTTCGCAGACATTGTCAACTACATAGCTGTAGGATAAATTCCTAATGGGTGGTCTAAACATGAAAATGAACACTTCTTTGCCAAAATCAAACACTATTTTTGGGAGGATCCTGAACTGTTCCATGTTGGTCCAGATCATATAATTAGAAGGTGTGTCTCCGAGGAGGAGCAACAAAGCGTTCTGAACTTTTGTCACACTCTAGCTTGTGGGGGGCACTTTGCGGGAAAGAAAACGGCTGCCAAAGTGTTACAAAGTGGGTTCTTCTGACCCACTCTCTTCAAAGACGCCTATGAATTTAGCAAAACTTGTCTTAGGTGTCAAGCCGTGGGAAACATGAGCAAACAAGATATGATGTCACTTAATCCTATTTTGGTGGTCAAAATTTTCGATGTTTGGGGAATTGACTTTATGGGGCCCTTTCCGCCATCATTCGGACATGAGTACATTCTTGTGGCGGTCGACTATGTGTCTAAGTGGATTGAAGCCATTGCCACCCAGACCAACGATCATAAAGTTGTCATGAAGTTTGTCCGGAAGAATATCTTTTCAAGGTTTAGGTGTCCGAGGGCGATCATTAGTGATGGGGGTTCTCATTTCACTCATGTCCAATTCCGAGCCCTCCTCAAGAAATATGGAATCACTCACAAGATTGCCACCCCCTACCATCCCCAAACAAGTGGCCAAGTGGAGATATCTCACTGGGAAATCAAAAATATCTTGCAAAAATCCGTTAAGCCCGATAGGAAGGATTGGTCTGAGAGATTGGATGATGCTCTTTGGGCCTATCAGACAGCTTACAAGACCCCCATTGGCATGTCTCCATATAGGTTAATCTTTGGAAAAACTTGTCACCTACCCGTTGATCTTGAGCATAAGGCCTATTGGGCTATTAAGCAGTTCAATTTTGACTTGGCCCAAGCTGGGTCTCATAGGGCTCTACAATTAAATGAATTGGAGGAGCTGCGGAATGAAGCCTATGAAAATGCCAAGACTTACAAAGTCAAGACCAAAGCTTTCCATGATAAACACATTGTAAGAAAATTCTTTCAATCCGATCAAAAGGTTTGGCTCTTTAATTCAAGGTTGCGCTTATTCCCTGGAAAATTGAAGTCTAGATGGGATGGACTATTTGTTGTGCTCAAAGTCTTTGATCATGGTGCTGTCAAAATTTTAGATCTTAAAATTGGTCAAATTTTCACTGGCAATGGTCAGCGTCTCAAACCCTACTTGAAGAACACACAACTTTCACCAAAAGAATCAATCCCACTGAGTGACCCATGATAAATAAAAGAAGGTTGTTTGGTTGAAGATGTTAAACTTAGTGCTACCTTCAATAATCTCACTGAGTTAACCCAACCATTTCCCCTTCAATAATCTAGTGAGTCATTTTCATTTGTGTATGTAGGAGCTCGAAGAAGTCGTTCACGAAGCTGCCTGCCAAAGAACCACGTCTGCCCGCCCCAGGTTGTACCTTTCATTCCTAAGCATTCTTGAGCACATTACTTTAATTTTATTATCCATGCCATCAGAGAGGATGTCATTTAAGTTGGGGGGTAAGGGTAATCATTGTAAAAATATCATGCAACCTGCTGCCTCTTGTTTAAAAAAAAAGCACAAAGAAAAAAAAAGGAGGGAGCCCCAACTGAGTTTTCATGATTCATGCTTTCATAAAAGAGACTCTGGAATGGAGAAGACTGTGGAAAAGGATGATGGAATGATTTTTTGTGTTTAGACATGGGAATTAGTTTAGAATTTCGTAAGGTCTCTCAACATAAAAACATCACGTACACACTAATGAAACAGGAAGGACAAGCCTTCTGTCATTTGGTATGGTGTCTGATACACTACTCTCCCTAGTGAAGAGTTAGATCTAAAAAGAAAAAAAGAAAAAAAATCATGAAAAATGCCCCTAATCTTAGTAACTGGGCCTGCTTCTCCTAAGACAAGACTTGAGATTTGCGTCAAATAGTGAAGGGATGTGTAACACCATGTGTTAAAAAGAGAGAGAGAGAGAGAGAAAGTGAAGGCTACTATGATCAAAGCTCTGATATGGGAGGTAGAGTTGAAAGACACCCAGCTAAAATGGCAATCTGGATGATGCAATTGTCTAAACTATAGATTTGGATTTCATGAGCACAAATGCTATGAGACTTTGTGAGTGTTCTGTGAGAGCATCATATTCTAATCCTTTGGCTAGTACGCTTTAATAATTCCAAATTCCTAATCCGTAGTTAATTCTGTGAATGAGGATCTTGATTGGAGGCATGGAATCTTTCAAACTCTTGTTGGTCCCTAATCTTAACTTGTTTGCATTGCTAAGGGGCTAGCAATGAGTAAGTTGGGGGGTGTGATAAGTGCTTATTTATCTATTCTTATACATATCACACACATCATTCTTGGGCATTAATGATGTTAATTATGCAATCTTATATAATAATCTCGATATCACATAAAATAGAAAATCTTCTAGAATTATCGGGACTTGTGGCATTTTTAAATAAGAGAATTGCATCATTTGAATTTTGTCCAAATCTGCTTTCTCTAAATTCATCTGTGGAATAAATAAGTTGGGAGGGTAAAGGATAAATGTTGTACTCATTGAGCAAATATATTTGTGTGAGGGGCCTTGCTATAATTTTATTATATAATCCTACAACTATATGAACAGTGCAGGTTGGCTTATGAACGTGGGCAAGCGGCCATGCAAACACCTCATGTAAACAACCGCCATCCTCATGCAGTAGGCTAACACAGTAGCACCTCCAATAGGATCGCATGCAGGGCAGAGCAGTAGCAGCACTCATGGCGGATCGTCTGGGACGCCAGCGATAGCAGGGCAAGATCCAACAGCAGGGTTCATGGCAGACATTGGGTAGGGCGAGATCTGTGGCTTCGATGGCAGGGCAAGATCTAGCAGACAGCAGGCATCTACGTGGGTAGCCAGTGAACATGGGGAACCGACGTGCACTGGCGCATGTAGAGCAGCAGGCAGCAAGAGCTTGGCCGCAACGGATGACCCCTGGCTCCTCCTATAAAATCATCACTTCCCTCTCCCCTGGGCAGTTTTGGTTTTCTTGCAACTTATCCTCCCCACCGTCGCCAAGCCCATATCCTTTGCCTCTCTTTAAACCCCTCTCCCACCACCTCTCAACCGCTATCTCTCTCTTTCTCTCTCTCTCAAACCAATGCGTCAGGCGGCAATGTTCTGAATAGGGCACTGTTGGGTGCTTCCTTCTTATCACTGCCCCCCCCCCTTCTTCTCTTTGTCACTCTTCTCTTCCCCTCTCTATTCTCTCTGCACCTCTCGCCCGTTCCCTCTCCCTTTCTCCCTTTCATACACACACGCACACACTCACACACCCTGCCACACCCCTCCACAGCCTCTCCCTCTCTTCCTCGCCACTGCACACACACGTTGCACTGCTTTCTCTCCCTCTTTTCTGAACACACGCACCCCCCCACAGCACGCACACACATTGCATCACCTAAACTCCACTGGCGCCGGCCACTTCCCTCTTCACTGCACACACGGCCAATTTCATCTTCTTCTCTCCCCAATCTTCTCACAGCACTCTCCCACCTCCATCCTCTCTCTTTCGCTCTTTTCCCTCTCTTCTCAACTCACACACACACACCGTCACACACCGCGGCCTCCTTCTCCTCCACATGCCCTCCCCCACTTCTGCACCTCCGGTTACCTGCAACCCTTCTCATCTCTCTCCGTTTCTCATTTCCCTCTCTCCCTCTCTCCCCCTTCCCCACACACACACTCTGCATACCACCGACATCCTGCACTCTATATAACCACAACAGCAACGTCCCTCATCTCCTCTATGCCTGCCTCTCTCCTGCTCCCTCTCGTCTTCTCACTAACTCACACACGTACCACACACCACGACACATGTCCCTCAGTTTTCCCCCTCATGCTCTCCCTACTCACACCACACCGCACTACAGTCTCCCTGCATATCTCCCTTGTTCCGACCACACACGTCCATTCTTCTGCACACACGCACAATCACTCGTCCCCCTCACACCCCACACATTCCGCCTGCACTCCCACTCGCGGCCCTACTCCCCACTCCCTCTCTTCACTGTACTCCACCTCCCACACACAAACTCACACACGAACACACACTGAAGCAGCCACCTCTTTCCCCCCTTCCGTCGCACATCTCTCACACTCTCTCCCTTTCTCTCCACGTAGCTTCCCCGTCTCCCTCTCTTCAGCACACCCTAGTTGCCCTCTTTTAACCACACACCTACACCCTCCACTGCACTTCACCTCACCTTCGACCCCCCCCCTCTGTGCCGGGTTGACCCCATTCCTACTCTCTCTCTTCTCGCCATCTCTCTCTCTCCTCTCTCTAGCTCTCGACCCCCCTCTCTCGCCTTCTCTCTATCTCTCTCCTCTCCATCTCTCTCTCTTCTCACACAATAACACACACTATTTCCTTTTTTTAATTTTATTATCTCATTCTCACATCCACCTATTTACCTCTCCCCTTTTTATTTTCCTTTCCTATTACACTCTCTCTAAATTTCTCTATCTAAAACCCACTCACAGCGGCGTCTATTCCAAGCTAGGCGGCTCTCCAAGGTCCAAGGGCATGGACGACGGTGGTTCTTGACGGCTATTTCTTCACCCGATCTCTTTATCTTTAGTTTAGTTAGAGTTTGTTTGGGGATGTAATTTTCTATTTTTCTTGTCGTCTTGTAAACGTTTAATTTTTGGAGCAATAAAATTAGTTTAGTGTTATTCTCATTGTCTCTTGCATTTTCTTTTTTCCTCTCTCTATATTTCTTCATCTAAACCCTCTAAATTTCTTTAGGTAGATTCACTTTATGTAATTTTAAATTCAAAAAAAAGAAAAAAATCATTGCATAATTTTCTTTCAAAATATAAAGTTTTCAATCTTAAAATCTAAACCTCTCCGTGGATTCGACCCGGACTTGCCACGATACTACGGTTCTATTTCTTTGTGAGTTCAGAATTGAAGATTCATGGCCATTGTGTTTAACAACGCACATCTTGGTTCCATCACTAGGCCGGCTTGCAGCGGCCGTAGCCGAGCAGAGGAGCCACGCCGAGGCGGCCCAGACACTCTTTTGAGACCAAGCTGTTCAGCTGGAGGAGGCCGAGAGCAGGGTTGAGGCCTTGAGGAAGGCCCTAGAGGAGTAGCAGTTGGCCACGCCGAGGCGGCCTAGACACTCTTTTGAGACCAAGCTGTTCAGTTGGAGGAGGCCGAGAGCAGGGTTGAGGCCTTGAGGAAGGCCCTAGAGGAGCAGCAGTTGGCCACGGAGCACGCCAGGGTTGGATGGCAGGTGGCTAGGAGCACGGTCGAGGCCAGTACTCAGCTCTTGTCCATTCTCCAGGCAGAGATCGCGGCTACTCAGTCTCGCCTGTTGGCGTTGGAGGGGAGCAAGCCGTGACCCAGTTGTATCTTATTTTTGTTATAATATGTGCCTGGTTGTATGGATCTTTTGTTACCCTAAGGGCATGTCTTGGGCTCCTCTTATAGAGTATGAATAACAAACTCCTAGATTTCTTTTGTCATTTCTTGTGTCGTCCCACCTCTTTCTCTTGTGGAACAATGTTGGATGCATGAGTTGGCGACCACGTACTATTAGTCGTGGTTTATTCTTCTATTATATGCTGGTGCTGGTGATAGGGAACTGGGTACCCGAATTCGGGTACTGGAACCGGGGGCTGAGTTTTGGATGGTGGGGATTGGATACTAGGTGCATTGGAGGTTGAGCACAGGGTACTGGAGGATGGGTACCAGGTACTGGGAATTGAGCACCGGGGTCTGGGAGCTGAGTACTGGGTACTGGGAGCTGAGCGCTGGGAACCGGATACTAGATACTGGGGGTTCACCTAAGTAGGGCATGTTGACTGGGACTGGCTAGGAACTGGGGTACTGGGAGATAGTACAGGTTTAAAAATTCAAAGGACTGGGAACTTGGAACTTGCGGCTGGAGGCTGACCCCTAAGGGGGTGTTGGCCTATGTTGTTGGGGATTGGGAGGCCGGGGGCCAACCCGTAAGGGTGTGATGGCCCATATTGCTAGTAGTTGTTGGTTGGCTCTGGGGCGTGTCAGCCAAAGGCCGGTTACTGGCAAACCGGCTATTAACACGCTGTTAGCTGAAAATGTAGTTCACATTGGTTTGGGGAACTAGAGCTGGGGCCGGCCAGCTGACCGTGGAAGGCACTATAGCCTGAAGTTGGGACTGGAACTAGGACTGGAGCTGGAACTGGAGCTGAAACTGGGTCTAGAGCTAGATCTGGAGCTGGGACTGGAGCTGGCAGGCTAACTATTGATGTGTAGTAGTCAAAATATTGGGACAGGGATTGGGGCTAGAGCTGGGACTGTAACTGGAACTCAGTCTGGAGCTGGATCTGGAGCTTGGACTGGAGCTAGCTGGCTAACTACTGATGTGTGGTAGCTGGAAGACTATGACTGGAACTGGGGCTGGAGCTGGCCGGTTAACTGCTGATGTGTAGTAGTCGGAAGACTGGGACTGGTCGACTGACCACTAAGGTATGTAGCCAAGCATTGGGGCTAGAAACTGGAACTAGCGATGACCGACCATCGGGGGTGTAGTGGCCACCATGTTGTGGAGTGACATTGAGCTCACTATCGGCGGGATGTCGCAGTCGACGACTTTCATCAGTGCAGAGTAGAGAGGAAGAGAGGGTTTTTTTTATTATTCTCTTTACCAGCTCTGTCGCCCATGCGGGTTTTCGCCAGAGCTAGCCCCCTTTGGCTTTTTCCAGTGCGCCCTTGCGGATTTTCACACCGAGGGGTTACCTGATTTTGCCTAAGGTGCCCTCATGAGTTTTCATCTCAGCTGGGTTGATGGCTATTTTTACCCTTAGTAATCCCGTGGAGAGAATTGACTAAGGCCGCTGGGGTATCTCTATTTTTAACCCCATTGTGTTGTCTTTCTTCTTTTTTTTTGTTTACCTGGGAGCCCGAGGGCTATATTGTTGCTAGCGTCGGGCATCCTCGCTCCTGCGGTCGCGGGGACGATGCTAGGAGATGAACCATCACAAGTATATGACGGTGACACTAGGAAGGGCTTGACTGGCCATGTTGCTTCACCAGGGTGAAAGAGTGGAAGAAGTGACTGGTCCCACCCTTTAGAGGGTGGTTACGGGGTTACTGGTGACGGTTGGAGCACGCGCCTTAGTCAGGGTGGCACGTGAACTCATGCTCTGGAGCGTGGTATAGCTTCATGTGTTTACCGTTGAGAGGTGAGAATGGCTTATTACCTTTGTGGTCTACGACCATGTAGGTCCCACCTTCGTAAACATCGTGAATGATTTATGGACCTCGCCAGTTAGGCTGTAATTTTCTACTGGAGTGCCCTACCATGAATTCCCTTTCCTTGATCATGACAAGATCACCTTGCTTGAAGGCTCACTGTTTGACGAGCTTATCGTAGGCCCGAGCCATGCGGGCCCGGTACACTTGCAGATGTTTGTAGGCCTCGAGCCACTTGCCTTCTAGACTGGTGAGCTCTTCTAGTCTTCTCTGGTATTCATCTTTTTCTGGACCGACAAAGTCGGCGTGGACCGACAAAGCCGGCGTGGACCGACAAAGCCGGCGTGCACCGCCACGCGGTAAGATGCTAACTGGATCTCGATGGGAATGACGGCTTCTACCCCGTAAACGAGGGAGAATGGTGAGCATCCCGTAGGGATCTTATAAATCGTCCGGTAGGCCCATAGTGCCTCGAACACCTTTTCCCCCCAATCGTGTTTCTAGTGGCTAACAATCTTAACTAGAAGCTTACAGAGAGTTTTGTTCAAGGCTTCAGTCAATCCGTTAGCGTGAGGGGTGTAGACCGAAGAGGTTCTCCAACCGATATGGAAGTTGGCCGCTAGCTGGTATACGGCTCTATTCTTGAATGGTGTGTCGTTGTCGGACAGTATGCGACTGGGGGTACCAAACTGGTAAATGATGTTGTGCCGGACAAATCTGGCTACCACTTCACCGGTGACCTCTCGTAGGGGGATGGCCTCAGCCCATCGAGAGAAGTAGTCGGTGGTGGCCAGGATGTCCTTATGACCCTTGGAAGATGGCGGGAAGAGTCCTGCGATGTCCATACCCCACTCTGCAAATGGCCATGTGGGGGCCATTGGATGCAGTGGGTTTGGAGGTCTTCTGGGTATCGGGCCAAAGGCTTAGCACTGATGACACGTACGGGCATACTGGGTACAATATGCATACATGGTCGGCCAGTAGAAGCCATTGAGCTTGATGTTGTTCTTCATTCTGTCTCCGGTCTGGTGGGCGCCTGATGTGCACTACACTCATCATTAAAAGCAGTGCCATAATTTTCAATAATAATTGCACTCACTCACTAGAAAGATGTAAAATCTAAGTAGAGTGGTAAGAATGGGTCGATCCATCGAGGAGGAATATTTTCAATTTAAACACGTTGGAAAACCCTTATATTTGAGAAAATCGAATTTGAGTGAGTTTATGCTAAAGGAAAATAAAATTGCATAAAAATAAACTATTTAAAGAATATGAGAAGGTTGAGAACAAAATTTTGGAAGGAGATAGAGAGAGAAAGAATATCACAATTGCAAAAGATTGAATTTTTATTGCTAGGGAAAGATTACAATGTCTAAGAAAACTAAAAAATTACAACGTGAATCAACTAAGGAACAAAGGAAGAAACAGAGCCAGGAAATTAAAAAATAGTGCCATCCATGCCGTACTAAGCCTTTGATTGGATTGCCCCGTCTTGGACAGGTATGCCGCCTTTAGAGCACCGAAGAAGAATCTCCGCCAAAGGGATGTTTAGAGGAAAGTAGAGAAGAGAGAGATAGAAGAACAATGAAAAATAAAAATAGAGCTAAAGGAGAATTGAAATAACTTTCAAGCTGAGAAGAATTAGGAGATGGAGAAGAAGAGAAAGTTGAAGATCTTGAGGAGAGGAATAAGTTTTGTGAAGAGTAAAGAGGGAGAAGAAGATCAGAGGAGGGTGAAAATAGGGGAAGAATGGAGAGATGGATAGTAAAAAATGTAAAAGATATACGCTTGAAAAACGTGAAATAACTTTAAAACGAGAGAGAATTAGAGGAATAGGAAGAAGAAAAAATTAAAGAACACTGAAAAATAGATAACTTTACTGAAGAAACAAATATGAAAAGAGGAGCAAAAGAGGGAGAAAATAGGGAGAGAACAGAGAGATGTGCAGAGCTTTGAAAAATGTAAATGACAGAGCTTTGAAAAATTGGAAATATCTTAAAATCTAGAGAGAACTAGTTAAATGTGAAGAAGAAGAAAATCTAGAGGATTAAAAAAAGAAGAAGTTTGCTGAAGATAGTAAATCGAAAGGAAGAACAGAAAGTAATGAAAAAGACTAAGATCTCCGGTTCGGTGGCTCTAGGGTAGGTTTTATAGTGTGCAGGGGACTTCCAATCGTACAAATCCTGAAAGATAAAGCTCAAATCCGAGTTTGCAGCATCAAGATCTTGCTCAAAGTAGGTCTCTTGCCATGGATAGAGTCATCATTGCATCAAACATGGAAGGATAACTTCATTTGAGCTCGCAGAGTTCCGGTTGGATTCAAACTGTAAATAGCGACTAAAACAGTGGTAGTTATATCCAGAACTGATGACTTTCCAAACGGTCGCATATTCTTCATTTCCTTATTTTAACAGTTTCTTCGCTTTTCGTGAAGAAGAATGTGTGACTTTTTGAACGGTCACTTCTTCATAAATGGACGCCTTTCTGGATGGCCATTGTTTCTTTCCCAAGGAATGAACGCCCGAGCGATCGGTCGCTGATTCTTTTCCTTTTTCTAGCCCCTTTTCTCTTTTTTTTCGTAAACAAGGATTGAGCACCCGCGTAAGCGATCGCTTATTCTTCAATGAACGACAACACGAACAACCGCTTATTCTTTCTTCTCAGAACTTGCTTGAAAATGACGCCTTTATGCGAAGTCATTCATTCCTCAATAGGCGCCCTTATGCTTGGTCGCACATTCCTGAAATTCCAGAAAATTCAAAAAATCATTGTTCTTGATCCAAAATAGTTATGCAATTTCTTAAATGAATCTCACATTATCATTTTGACTCAAAAAATGCTAGTAAATTATATGTAGACTCAAATTATGTGTGGGAATGGAGTTATTCCTCTAAATTGTATAATTTTGTTCTTTTAATGTTCAAAGATGATACATGTGATGTAAATTATGATATGAAATATAGCACTTATCACACCCCCCAACTTACTCATTGCTAGCCCCCTAGCAATGCAAATTAATTAAAATTTAGGACTAACAAGAGTTTACAAAGTCCATACTTTCATATCTAACTCTTCCTTTATAGAATCAACCAAAGATTTGGAATCCGGAAGCATTAATACATACTAGCCTTAGTTTGAAAATTTAAGGTACATGATCAAGAATTCAAATCAAAGTTCAATAACACTTGTGCATGTGTAACTATCAAATCCACAGTGTAGATAATTGTGTCCCTCATTTGCTATTCCAAACAAGTGCCTTTTAACCCTGCACCTCTTAATTAGAGTATTAAGCATATTACCTTTTTGTCTGTCTTATTACTTTGTCCCTTTGAGATCTTACATATTTTTTTTCTTACACACATGATGTTGCACTACCCTTCACTGTTTAACACGAACTTCGACTCTTACCTTAGGAGAAGTAGACCCGGTTACTAAGATCAGGGTTCCCTTTTTCCAATTGACGTGAACCTCAACACTTCTTAGGTGAAGCAGGCCCGGTTACTAAGATTCGGGGTATTTTTCATGGTGCTTCTTTTTTTTCAATGTGCTTTTGCACTTATTTGATAGATAACTTGGCAGAAATCTTATAAAAGATCTCTTAAGAAGTGTAGAGTATCAGACAATATATCTAAAATAATAGAAGGCTTGTCCCGCTTATTTCATTAGTGTGCAATGTGAATTTCTTTTTCTAAAGTGCACATGAACTTTAAAGAGATTCTTACATCAGTTTTCCACGACTAGATTGAAGAAATATTTTATCATCCTTCTCCCTAGTCTTTCCTATTCCAGAATTATTTTCAATTCAAGCATGAATCAAGAAAACTTAATTGGGGATTTCAGCTTTTTACTTTTCATGTTCAATGCAAGACAACTTAGAAGATATGCTTGACAAGATGTAGGAACTAATGTCATGTTATATTATATGTATCATGAAATAAAAAATTTCTCTCCCCCCCAACTTGAATGACATTGTTCTCAATGACATATGCAATAGAAAGCAATAGAATATTGTGACAGAGAATACGGTTGGTATGGAAGGATACAACAAGGTGTGCGGGGTGAATTGCTCCGTCATTGATATGTGACGGCTCCTTCTCCAATTGACCTGACTACTGAAAATAAAGTAAAGCAAAACATCAAATAACAAAAATATTGGGTTACTTCCCAGAAGCGTTAAGTTTTCTATCTTCAGCCAGACAAATGCATAGAGGGTGCAAGCTCCATAACCAACGAGTCGAATTACGAATGAGTCACCACGTGATCTCATCTTCTTTCAAGTTCCACTATTTGTACCATGGAAAGAGAAGATCATAAAAAAGCATATGTGTCCAAAAGATAAGTTAGTTGTTAGCATGATTGATTTTTTCATGCAACGCGTATACTAACAATTCTTCTTCCGTGGGCGTCATGTAAAAATCATCATTCAGTATTTTTGGTTTGGCCTTTATAGCATACCATGATGAATCAAGTAGGCCAAACGGACCGCCCCGGTCAGAAAATGAAAGAGGAATTATCATATCATCAATTACAAAATATTCCTCTTCAAACTTAAGGTCTTTATACGTGTTGAAAACATGAATGCAGACATTATTATCTTTCAAACAATTTTCTACCACCTCAATTTTAGGAATTACATTAATATTTGTGAGTTGAGAATAGATCGGAGGGTGAGGGGCTCCCATAAATTGATTAGTGTGAAGGAGATTATCAATATCAAGAGTGAAAGAAGCATGCTCCTCAACACAATACTCGTGAGACTCAATAGGATCAGATAAATCGGCTAATTGTAGAATATCTTCAACAAGATTAGATTTGCCGAAATTGTTAAGAGGTAAACGATCAATGCCCTCCCCTTGATTAAAAAGTGCCCAATCGAGATGAAAGTCATGACAATTCCCTACCTCTTCCTTTACCCAAGAGAGATTATTAATAGCCTCACTCAATTCATTCTCCACCCGCACATCCTCTTCATCGTTCCCTTGGAATAAGGTCTCCTCAAATTCAAGAAGGGAAGCGAATGGAATTTGATCATGGACAAGCATATTACTTTCTTCTTCTTCACCCCCCAACTTGAGATCATCAACTACTTTAGAACCCTTCTCATAATGGCAATTAAGCTCATGCTCCTCGAACTCATCCTTTCAATCATCATCATGACTATAGCTAACTCCCTCAAAAACATCCTGATAAGACTCCTCCATATTTATGACATGATCTAAATCGAGAGTGATTTGAGTATTGTGTTCATAGGAAACCATGGGTTGATCATAAAAGCTTTTAGTATTGTCAAATTGTAGAAGTTGGTAATCAGAATTGGCATTGGAGTAGCTAGGCAATTGATCCAATTCCTTGCCCTTGATGGTTTTAATAAGTTGATCTAGTTGGGCTTGGTTAGATTGAATTTGAGCCATGATGAATTGATGACATTGATGAAATTGATTCAATCTCTCCTCCTGATTAAGAGTTGAGCGTGGAGGAGATAGAGTTGTAAGTTGAATAACAGAGTTCGAAGGATAAGAAGTTGAATAATGATCAACTTGATAGTGAGGTAGGGGAGAGGATGTGGGTTGTCCTCCATAGTGGGCTTGATCATGAAAGTGATTTGAAGATAGCACCCACTTTTGAAAGAATTGATCCGGAGGATTTTGGGTCGGGCCTCGATAAGAATCCCAAGAATTATTATGTTGTCCTCCCCAATAAGAATCATAAGCAGGCGTGGAGATTGATGTGAACTACACTCATCGTTAAAAGCTGTGTCACAATTTCAATAATAACTGCACTTACTTACAAGAAAGATGTAAAATCTAAGTAGAGTGGTAGGAGTGGGTCAATCCCATGAGGAGGAATATTTTCAATTTAAACACGTTGGAAAACCCTTATATTTGAGAAAATCGAATTTGAGTGAGTTTATGCTAAAGGAAAATAAACTATTTAAAGAATATGAGAAGGTTGAGAACAAAATTTTGAAAGGAGATAGAGAGAGAAAGAAGAACACAATTGTAAAATATTAAATTTTTACTGCTAAGGAAAGATTACAATGTCTAAGAAAACTGAAAAATTACAACTTGAATCAACTAAGGAACAAAGGAAGAAACAGAGCCAGGAAATTGAAGAATAGCACCACCCACGTCGTGCCGAGCCTTTAATTGGATCGCCCCGCCTTGGAGAGGTACGCCGCATTTAGATCACCGAAAAAGAATCTCTGCCAAAGGGATGTTTAGAGGAAAGTAGAGGAGGGAGAGATAGAAGAACAATGAAAAATAGAAATAAAAATAGAGCTAAAGGAGAACTGAACTAACTTTCAAACTGAGAATAATTAGGAGATGAGGAAGAAGAGAAATTGTAGATATTGAGGAGAGGAAGAAGTTTCGTGAAGAGTGCAGAGGGAGAAGAAGATCAGAGGAGGGTAAAAACAGAACAGAGAGATGGATAGTAAAAAATGTAAAAGATATAATCTTAAAAAACTTGAAATAACTTTAAAACGAGAGAGAATTAGAGAAAGAGAAAGAAGAAGAAATTAAAGAACACTGAAAAATGGAGAACTTTGGTGAAAGAACTAATATGAAAAGAGGAGCATAAAAGGGAGAAAATATGGAAAGAACGGAGAGATGCACAGAGCTTCCAAAAATGTAAAAGGTAGAGCTTTGAAAAATTAGAAATGACTTGAAAACTGGAGAGAACTAGTTAAAGGTGAAGAAGAAGAAAATCTAGAGGATTAAAAAAAGAAGAAGTTTGTTGAAGACAGTAAATCGAAAGAAAGAATAGAAAGTAATGAAAAAGGCTATGATCTTCATTTCGATTGCTCTAGGGCGGGTTTTATAGTGTACATGGGACATCTGTCGTACAAATCCTTGGAGATAAAGCTCAAATCCAAGTTTGCAGCATCAAGATCTTGCTCAAAGTAAGTCTCTTCCCATGGATAGAGTCCTCCTTGCATCAAACATGGAAGGATAACTTCATTTGAGCTCGTAGAGTTCCGGTTGGATTCAAATAGTAAATGGCGACTAAAGCAGTGGTCGTTATATCCAGAACTGACGACTTTCCAAACCGTCGCATATTCTTCATTTCCTTTTTTTAACAGTTTCTTCATTTTTCGTGAAGAAGAATGTGCGATTTTTTGAACGGTCGCTTCTTCATAAATGGACGCCTTTCTGGATGGCCATTGTTTCTTTCCCAAGGAATGAACTCCCGAGCGACCGGTCGCTGATTCTTTTCCTTTTTCCAGCCCATTTTCTTTTTATTTTTCGTACACAAGGATTGAGCGCCCGCGTAAGCAGTCGCTTATTCTTCATTGAACGACAACACGAACAGCTGCTTATTCTTTCTTCTCAAAACTTGCTTGAAAATGGAGCCTTCTTGTGAAGTCATTCATTCCTGAATGGGCGCCCTTATGCTTGGTCGCACATTTCTGAAATTTCAGAAAATTTAAATAATCATTGTTCTTGATCCAAAATAGTTATTCAATTTCTTAACTGAATCTCACATTATCATTTTGACTCAAAAAATGATGGTAAAATATATGCAGATTCAAATATGTGTGAGAATGGAGTTATTCCGCTAAATTGCATAATTTTGTTCTTTTAATGCTTAAAGATGATACATGTGATGTAAATTATGATATGAAATATAGCACTTATCACACCCCCAACTTACTCATTGCTAGTACCTTAGCAATGCAAATTAATTAAAATTTAAGACTAACAAGAGTTTACAAAGTCCATACTTTCATATCTAACTCTTCCTTTATAGAATCAACCAAAGATTAGGAATCCGGAAGCATTAAGACACACTAGTCTTAGTTTAAAAATTTAAGGTACATGATCAAGAATTCAAATCAAAGTTCAGTAGCACTTGTGCATGTGTAACTACCAAATCCATAGCGTAGACAATTGCGTCCCTCATTTGCTATTATAAACAAGTGTCTTTCAACCATGCACCTCTTAATCAGAGTATTACGTATATTACCTTTTTGTCTGCCTTATTGCTTTGTCCCTTTGGGATCTTATATATATATATTTCTTACACACATAATGATGCACTACCCTTCACTGTTTAACACGAACCTCGACTCTTACCTTAAGAGAAGCAGGCCCGGTTACTAAGATCAGGGTTTCTATTTTTCGATTGACGTGAACCTCAACACTTGTTAGATGAAGCAGGCCTAGTTACTAAGATTCGGGGCATTTTTCATGATGTTTCTTTTTTTTCAAATTACTTTTGCACTTATCTGATAGATAGCTTGGCAGAAAGCTTATAAAAGATCTCTTAAGACGTGCAGAGTATCAGAGAATATATCCAAAATAACCGAAGGCTTGTCCCGCTTGTTTCATTAGTGTGCAATGTGAATTTCTTTTTCCAAAGTGTACATGAACTTTAAAGAGTTTCTTACATCAGTTTTTCATGGCTAGATTGAATAAAATTTTCATCACCCTTCTCCCTAGTCTTTCTTATTCCAGAATTATTTTCAATTCAAGCATGAATCAAGAAAACTTAATTGGGGATTTCATTTTTTTACTTTTCATGTTCAATGAAAGACAACTTAGAAGATATGCATGACAAGATGTAGGAACTCATGTCAGGTTGTATTATATGCATCATGAAATAAAAATTTTCTCTCCCCCCCAACTTGAATGACATTGTCCTCAATGACATATGCAATAGAAAGCAATAGAACATTGTGACAGAGAATACAGTTGGGATGGAAGGATACAACAAAGCGTGCGGGATGAATTGCTCCATCATTGATATGTGACGGCTCCTTCTCCAATTGACTTGACTACTGAAAACAAAGTAAAGTAAAACATCAAATAATAAAAATATTGGGTTACCTCCCAGAAGCGCTAAGTTTTCTGTCTTCAGCCAGACACATGCATAGAGGGTGCAAGCTCCATAACCAACGAGTCGAATTACGAATGAGCCACCACGTGATCTCATCTTCTTTCAAGTTCCACCATTTGTACCATGCAAAGAGAAGATCATGAAAAAGCATATGTGGCAAAAAGATAAGGTAGTTGTTAGCATGATTGATTTTTTCATGCAACGCATATGCTAACAATTTTTCTTCCGTGGGCGTCATGTAAAAATCATCATTCAGTATTTTTGGTTTGGCCTTTATAGCATACCTTGATGAATCAAGTAGGCCAAACGGACTGCTCCGGTCAGAAAATGAAAGAGGAATTATCATATCGTCAATTATACAATATTCCTCTTCAAACTTACGGTCTTTATAAGTGTTGAAAACATGAATGTAGACCTTATTATCTTTTAAACAATTTTCTACCGGGAATTACATGAATATTTGTGAGGTGAGAATAGATCGGAGGGTGAGGGGCTCCCATAAATTGATTAGTGTGAAGGAGATTATCAATATCAAGAGTGAAAGAAGCATGCTCCTCAACATAATACTCGTGAGACTCAATAGGATCAGATAAATCAACTAATTGTAGAATATCTTCAACAAGATTAGATTTGCTGAAATCGTGAAGAGGTAAAAGATCAATACCCTCCTCTTGATTAAAAAGTGCCTAATCGAGATGAAAGTCATGACAGTTCCCTGCCTCTTCCTTTACCTAAGAGAGATCATTGATAGCCTCACTCAATTCATTCTCCACTCGCACATCCTCTTCACCGTTCCCTTGCAACAAGCTCTCCCCAAATTCAAGAAGGGAAGCGAATGTGATTTGATCATGGACTAGCACATTACTTTCTTCTTCTTCACCCCTCAACTTGAGATCATCAACTTTTTTAGAACCCTTCCCATAATGGCAATTAAGCTCATGCTGCTCGAACTCATCTCTTCGATCATCATCATGACTATTGCTAACTCCCTCAAAAACATCATGATAATACTCCTCCATATTTCCCACATGATCTAAATCGAGAGTGATTTGAGTATTGTGTTTATGGAAAACCATGGGTTGATCATAAAAGCTTTTAGTATTGTCAAATTGTAGAAGTTGGTAATCAGAATTGGCATTGGAGTACCTAGGCAATTGATCCAATTCCATGCCCTTGATGGCTTCAGTAAGTTGATCTAGTCGGGCTTGGTTGGATTGAATTTGAGCTATGATGAATTGATGACATTGATGAAATTGATTCAATCTCTTCTCCTGATTAAGAGTTGAGCGTGGAGGAGATAGAGTTGTAAGTTGAGAAGCAGAGTTCGAAGGATAAGAAGTTGAATAATGATCAACTTGATAGTGAGGTAGGAGAGAGGATGTGGGTTGTCCTCCATAGTGGGCTTGATCATGAAAGTGATTTGAAGATCGCGCCCACTTTTGAAAGAATTGATCCGGAGGATTTTAGGCCGGGCCTTGATAAGAATCTCAAGAATTATTATATTGTCCTCCCCAATAAGAATCATAAGAAGGCGTGGAGATTGATGCGCACCACACTCGTCGTTAAAAGTCATGCCATAATTTCAATAATAACCGCACTCACTCACTAGAAAGATGTAAAATCTAAGTAGAGTGTTAAGAACGGGTCGATCCCATGAGGAGGAATATTTTTAATTTGAACAAGTTGGAAAACCCTTATATTTGAGAAAATCAAATTTGAGTGAGTTTATGCTAAAAAAATAAAATTGTATGAAAATAAACTAATTAAAGAATATGAGAAGGTTGAGAACAAAATTTTGGAAGGAGATAGAGAGAGAAAGAAGAACACAATTGCAAAATATTAAATTTTTATTGCTAAGGAAATATTACAATGTCTAAGTAAACTAAAAAATTACAACTTGAATCAACTAAAAGAACAAGGGAAGAAATAGAGCCAGAAAATTGAAGAATAGCGCCGCCCATGCCGTGCCGAGCCTTTGATTGGATCACCCCGCCTTGGAGAGGTATGCTGCCTTTAGAGCACTGAAGAAGAATCTCTGCCAAAGGGATGTTTAGAGGAAAGTAGAGGAGGGAGAGATAGAAGAACAGTGAAACATAGAAATAAAAATAGAGCTAAAGGAGAACTAAAATAACTTTCAAACTGAGAAGAATTAGGATATGATGAAGAAGATAAAGTTGAAGATCTTGAGGAGAGGAAGAGGTTTTGTGAAGAGTACAGTGGGAGAAGAAGATCATAAGAGGCTGAAAATAGGGGAAGAACAGAGAGATGGATAGTAAAAAATGTAAAAGATATAGACATATAAAACTTGAAATAACTTTAAAATGAGAGAGAATTTGAGGAAGAAGAAGAAGAAGAAATTAAAGAACACTGAAAAACGGAGAACTTTGCTAAATAAACTAATATGAAAAGAGGAGCATAAGAGGGAGAAAATAGGGAGAGAATAGAGAGATGTGCAGAGCTTTGAAAAACATTAAAGGTAGAGCTTTGAAAAATTAGAAATGTCTTAAAAACTAGAGAGAACTAGTTAAAGGTGAAGAAGAAGAAAATCTAGAGGATTAAAAAAAGAAGTTTACTGAAGACAATAAATCGAAAGGAAGAATATAAAGTAATGAAAAAGGCAAAGATCTCCGATTCGGTTGCTCTAGGGCGGGTTTTATAGTGTGCAGGGGACTTCCAGTCGTACAAATCCTTGGAGATAAAGCTCAAATCCGAGTTTGCAGCATCAAGATCTTGCTTAAAGTAGGTCTCTTGCCATGGATAGGGTCCTCCTTGCATCAAACATGGAAGGATAACTTCATTTAAGCTCGTAGAGTTCCGGTTGGATTCAAACAGTAAATGGCGACTAAAGCAGTGGTCGTTATATTCAGAACTGACGACTTTCCAAACGGTCGCATATTCTTCATTTCCTTATTTTAATAGTTTATTCACTTTTCGTGAAGAAGAATGGGCGACTTTTTGAATGGTTGCTTCTTCATAAATGGACGCCTTTCTGGATGGCCGTTGTTTCTTTCCCAAGGAATGAACGCCCGAGCGATCGGTCACTGATTTTTTTCCTTTTTCTAGCCCCTTTTCTTTTTATTTTTCATACATAAGGATTGAGCGCCCACGTAAGAGGTCGCTTATTCTTCAATAAACGACAACACGAACAGCCACTTATTCTTTCTTCTCAGAACTTGCTTGAAAATGGCACCTTCTTGCAAAGTCCTTCATTCCTGAATGGGTGCCCTTATGCTTGGTCGCACATTCCTAAAATTCCAAAAAATTCAAATAATCATTTTTCTTAATCCAATATAGTTATGCAATTTCTTAACGGAATCTCACATTATCATTTTGATTCAAAAAATGCTGGTAAAATATATGTAGACTCAAATTATTTGTGAGAATGGAGTTATTCCTCTAAATTGCATAATTTTGTTCTTTTAATGCTCAAAGATGATACATGTCATGCAAATTATGATATGAAATATAGTACTTATCAGCACCGCATAATCTTGAATGGACTTCTTACATGATGGCTCGAGCCTCGGCTGGGGAGACACATCTCAGAATAACTGACTTTTCCTTTTCATGGAAAAGCCTATATAGAGAGTCGCCGATCAACTCAAATGACATTGCCCGATGGAGTAGCTGGACCCTTTGAGCTCAATCAGGAGGGAGCCAACATCGCTTGAATTTAATAATAGGCTCATGCCAATCTTATTCTTCTAGAGGAGTGTTCTGGTCGAGGCTGTGAACATCGTAGATAGTGAGGCCCGACTCCTCTCTGAGTGTACTCGGCATCAGTCTTCTATGCTTGATGGTGATGTCGACTTCACCCTCAGGCGGAAGTTTGATGGCTGTAGCTAGTTTTGCTAGGGCATCTGCCTGGGCGTTGCTGCTCCTGGGAACATGGTCTATTTCAAAGAAATAGAATTTCTGAGTAAGCCTGGTGATGGCGGCGTGGTAGGGAACTAGTTCCTACTTCCGCATGTCGTAGATGCCGAGGACTTGTCGGACTATTAGTTGGGAGTCCCCATAGGCTTTGAGGCACTTGATGACCTTGTCGAGAGCCATCTGAAGCCCGATGATTAGAGCTTCATACTCAGCTTCGTTGTTGGATAGGGATTTCATGAGGGCACATGAGTTTTACAAAACTCCGCCCTGAGGAGTCAGGAAAACGATGTCGTCACCCACCATGATGGCTAAATTTTTATTGTTCTGGGTAATCCTCGGGAAGCACCATCAAAGTATAGCTCCCAGCAAGGTAGATTAGCTGTGAGGGCATCTTGCTGCTGGTAATGCAAGACATCTCTGGTCTGTTCAATAGGCATTTGTAACTGGGAAGCAAGGGACTCCTAATTGGGAAGTTTTGTGTTGAGTGGTGAGTCATCTGGTACCAGATGGGCTGCCAAAAATTCAGCCATGCCCTATCCCTTGATTGCTTTTCTGGGGACATAGGTGATATCATACTCCATTAACAAGGGAGCCCATTTTCCCAATTGGCCTAAGAGGACGGGCTGCCTGAGGAGGTATTTAAGTGGGTCGTGCTCAGATATAAGCTCAACCCGATGGGACAAAAGGTAATGCCGGAGCTTCTTGGGGAAAAATACCAGTGCCAAGTAGACTTTTTCCATGGGGGAGTTGTGGTACTCAGCGCCGATCAGTTTCGGGCTAAGGTAGTAGAGCGGCTGCTCTTTGCCCTCTTCATTAATTTGTGCCAATAGGGCTCCTAGCAAAGCATCCGTGGCGGCGATGTAGAGTATAAGGGGTTTGCCCTTGACTGGTGCCCTCAGGACTGGGAGAGTGAGGAGATACTCCTTGATTTGCTTAAAAGCGATCTGGCATTCTGGGTCCCATGAAAATGGGGTGTCTTTCTTCATAAGCTTGGTGAATGGCAAGCATCGACCAGAGAAGTTAGAGATGAACCTCTGAATGTAGGCCAGTCTTCCTTGGAAGGATTTGAGCTCGGTGAGGTTCTTGGGTGGTGGAATCTCCCGGATCGCTTTGATCTTGCTAGGGTCCACCTCGATTCCTCGGTATCTGACGATGAAACCGAGGAACCTACCACTAGATATGCCAAAGGTGCATTTCATAGGGTTCATCTTGAGCCCATATTGTCAGAGTCGGTTGAAGACATGGCACAGATCATGTAGATGGTCTTCCCGCCTTTTGGACTTGACGACAAGGTCGTCGATATAACACTCGATGACGTTGTGTAGCATCATGTTGAATATTTTAGTCATGGCCCTCTGGTAAGTGGTAAGTAGCGCTAGCATTCTTCAAAACCGAAGGGCATGCGTTTGTAGTTGAAAATCCCTTTGGGGGACCGGAAAGCCGTGTGGTTCTTGTCTTTGAGGGACATCCGGATTTGGTTGTAACCGGATGACTCGTCCATAAAAGACAAGGCTTCATGTCCGGTGGTCATATCGACCATGGTTTTCGTGATTGGAACTGGGAAGTCGTCCTTCGGACATGCTTTGTTGAGGTGCCGAAAGTCGACGCAAACGCGGACCTGACCATTTTTCTTCTTTACTAGGACGATGCTGGCGAGCCAGATCTGATAGATACATTGCTCGATGAAGTCGACCTCCGCCATTTTATTGACTTCAGTCGAGACTTGGTGATGGGGGCATCAAAGCAAGACATCTAACATTTTTAATTTGCATTTTTATCATTGAGTCATTTAGATTCATTTGTAAGGCAATTATAAGCCAATGGCCTAGTCATAAGGAATTAATGAATTTCTTTCCTTAAAAGAGTTTGCATAGTCGTCGTTTAAAATGCCAGTAATGCACAATGCAATGAGTTGCTTTATGCCCAAGGCACCACCGTGAGTTCTGAGAGGATGAATATGTCATGATCAGGGTCAAACCTGAACGATTTCCCTCTGGAACCGTGAAGAAAATTGCAAGCTCACAATGCCAGTCTCTTTCGAGTGCGAGGCAACTCTGGTCTAACGCGTACGTTGTAGACTTGTTGGAAGAATTTGGGATTAGCTCCACGATCAAACGTCTTGGATCTAGTCACCTATAGGGACCCAACGGTGATTCCCAGTGAGCCTTTCGAGCCGTCTCCTCCCCTTTGAGAGTGACCCCGCCCCTGAGTGTCCACCACTATCCTCATTCCCACAGCAGTGTGAGCATATAGAACATATACGGGATGAGCATGTGACGATTCCTAAGAGTGGAGTGTACCCGCCCTACCTGGTACGGTGGAGATAATGGCTCATATCTGATGACATGTGGATCACCCGAGTAGAGCTACAGAGGATAGGTCCAGATCTGCAGGAGCGATACATGAGCAGCCGCACCACTTACTCGACGGGGTCTAGTTCTTCCCACCCAAGAAGAATTGATGGGGACATCAAAGCAAGGCATCTAACATTTTTAATTTGCATTTTTATCATTGAGTCATTTGGGTTCATTTGTAAGGCAACTATAAGCCAATGGGCTAGTCATTAGGAATTAATGGATTTCTTTCCTTAAAAGAGTCCAATAGGGGTTTATTCTCATATTGGGCCTCAAAGGCCACTTAGGCCCAATTGGGCCACCCTCACTCTCATTGGGCTTCCTAGCTTCTAGGGCCCATATGGGCTGGTCCATGGTCCAAGGGAGAAGATTGACCAAGGAGCCAATGTTGACTAGAGAGAGGGGTGGCCCCTTCTTTGTCCCCATGTGGGGATTTTAATATTCCCCATCCCCATTTTGCCCTTTTTCTCTCCCCTTGACCAAGGGTATCTAGGGTCTTTTGTCCTAGGTCTAGGGTTTAATATATAATCTCTCTTGTATTAATTTTGGAATTAAAAAGAAATCAATTGAGGCAAAATTTGGCCAAGGCCTTCTTCTTCCTCCTCTAGCAGCTGCGATGGTTGCTCAATCCAGGGTGTGAAGCCCTCTCTTTAGGAGTTATTCCCACTTCTATCTCTTCCTCTGGATGCGACTTCTAGTGATGCGGGATGGGACGCGAACCTGGGACTGTAGCTCGTGGACGTCCCTAAGCGAGGGAAACGCGTGGATCTACGCGGTTGAGAAATCGACAATGAGTCTCGAGTATCGACTTTTCCGCGTGTACTCGGATTGAGTCACGGGACGGGTTCCACTCACTCGCTCGCAGCGGCGATGAAATTTGAACGAGCTAATAGCCTAACAATCACTCATGCAGTGGCATTTAAAAAATATACGAGATGAGCAAATGAATCAACGAGGGAGCGAAAACGTACCTCCACGCTCCTGGCGTGGGGAAGACGACCCTGGCCAAGACCGTAACTCCCGGTACAGTAAATGTAGTTAATTACAGAAGTGAATTTCTATGCCCACTCCACGCTGGGAGGTAAAGGGCTACAATGGGACCCGGGAGTAGCGCTCTGGGGTTGACGGGCAGCAAGCCGGAAGGGCTATCGGGCCGGAGGTAGGCTGTTGGTCCGACTCGGTACTGTTTCGACTCTGTGGACAGCAAGCAAACTCGGCTGCTGGGATGGTGGCTTCTGGTCGACTCCTTGCTGCGGCGGTTGGGTAGGACGCCGGTGGAATCCCTCTCTTTGATCTCTGAACTCGGCGGCAACCGAATCTGAGCCGGCGTATTTTTTGAGGAATTATCCAGCGGACTGCTCTTGCTGGCCTGACTCGGAACAGATATGCGCGTCTCCACGAAAACAATTGCTGCGCCCAGATCCGGAGGTGGATCGAGGCGAGATCAACGCCGTTGGACAGAGGACGCAAAGGGATACAACATAAATTAATTTCACAACCATCCAGTGAACGGATTGGAAATGAAAAACTCTGTGGTTTGCTGTTGCATCTGGCTCAGAATCCAGATCACACAGGACGGAATGGGATCTGTCTGAATATGAATTTCGACCGAATAGAAAACGGGAGATCTCGATATTGGGATTTTATGGGTGATAGGGTGGGTAGTGAGGATCACGTATGAATTGTTTGGTAATTTTTGGAGATGACTAAGGGAATAAGAAAAATATAACAACAGACTACTATCCCGCAGATCTGCTGATGGGCAGACTATCAGGGGTGGAACTAAAAGACTGGGAAAAATAGCAAACGACGGCGGATTGGCACAAAATTTAAACTAGGGATGGCTAACAAGGAGGGTAATGATCTCTCAAAATTTCAAGATCATCAGATACACGGATTGGGAGGACCAACCTTTGAGCTTATGTCCTAGATCTCAGAATCCTGGACATCACTTCAAAGAACGGGCTGTGGCGGCTCGACGGCGGCACGAACGGAGGCGGCGGCGGTGGTGGAGCTTCACACTCCAGGGAAGAGATAGAAATTGGATTCACTCCAATATTTAGTGCTTCACACCCTAGATCAAGAGGAAGAAGATGAAGAACAAGAGGAAGGGAGAGAGAGGGAGGTGCGCCCCTTGGCTATTTCACACAAATTCCAATATTTTTCTTCATTTAATTCCATGAAAATGTGGAAATACAAGCTTATATAGAAATAGATAAAAGACCCTATCTATCCCTAGATCTAGGGTTAGGGAGGGGCAAATGGGGGATAAGACATTAATCTCCCATGTGGTCAAATGACCATTAATAAAAAAAATACAACATGGATTAAATAATATATAAGGGGGGCGCCCCTTTGAAAAAAAGAAGGAGAAATTTGATTTTTCTTCTTTTTGTCCTCTTGGTCCAAGTCCTCCCATGGACCAAAGACCAGCCTATAGGGCCCATGATCTTAGGTGGACCAATGGGTAAGAGGGTGGGGGACCCTGCTGGACCTACTGGCTTTTTGCAATGAAACCCAAAGATTCCTAAAGACTAACATATTGGCTTATAATTGCCATACAATTGTAAACCAATTAACCCAAGGATATACATGCAAAAAAAGGATACAAATGTAAAAATAAAATGTTAGTGCTCGGTGTTGATTCCCATCAATTCTCCCCGGGTGGTAAGAACTCGACTCCGTCGAGTAAGGGATGAGGCTGCTCGTGTGGCTCCTGCGGATCTGTCACCGTACCAGGTAGCGCAGAGTACGCTCCACTCCAAGTAATTATCACCTGCTCATCCCGTATATATTTGATATGCTCACGCTGCTGTGGGAATGAGGTTAGTGGTGGACACTCCGAGGTGCGGTTACTTTCAAAGGAAGGAGACGGCTCATTGACTCACTAGGAATCACCGCTGGGTCCCTTTATGTGACTAGATCTGAGATATTGAGGTAGAGCCGATCCTAAATTCTGGTAAGTCTACAACATATGCATGAGATCCGACTTGCCTCACACTCGAAAGGGACTGACATCACGAGCTAACATTAGACTAACTGGACTCGACACATGTAGACTCTCACAGACTGGACGACAACAAACAGAAAGGAAAACAGACGCACACATGACCCTAGACTCATACATAATACAGTGACAGTACCCCGAGGTGGACATCATTCGGGTGCTGCATCCTGGGTGTCGATAGGTTCCTCTGGGTCCTCATAGAATTCGTCAGCTAATCCCTGCTCGGCCTCATAGCTGACAGACACGAGCCCGGAAGGTGAGGCTTCTCCAACCCTTTTGTCCCCTAGGGCTAGTGAGGTCCGAGTGGGACACTGGCCTGCAAAGTGGCCGAACCCTTGACAGGGATAACACTGCTGTTCTGACCCACTAGTCTCCCCGATAAGTGGTCCCTTACCCTTATCCTCCAGACGGATAGGTGGTGTAGGCAACAGGGAAGGAGGTGTGGGTGCCGGTAGTCGGGAAATGGGTGCCGGGGGGCGGGCAATGGGTACCGGGGTTTGGGGTGGAGGTAGATCCCTTGGCTGGGGAGGGCGAGGCCTTAGAGTGGATTGCTCTTGACAGGCGGGCTCCTGAGGTCGAGCCATGGGGGCCCTCTGATATGGGCCTAAAGAGCTATGGGGCTCGGCACTACGAAGAGGGACGGGGCCCAACCGTTGGGTTGACTCGAACTCTCCCTCAAACTGCTCCAACTCGAGAGCAACCTGATACGCATCCTCCAACTTGGTCACATTGCAGCGAAAAAGCTCATACTGATAGTGGGGCCGCAGACCACGACGGAAGCGAGAAATGGGCATGGTGCTCTCCTCCGAGACACCACATCAAAGAAAATACTAAATTCAGCGATGTACTCAGAGACGGACCGATCTCCCTGGCTGAGACTCTGCCACTTATTGATAAGTCGCTGACGGTATGTGGCAGGAAGGTACTTTTGTCGGAGTTTGACCTTCATCTGACCCCATGCCTCAACCTGGGGCTCTTGCCGATGAAATAACAGGCTCTCTACATTCTTCCAATATGTCTATGCCTTTCCCATCAGTTTCATGGTCGCGAAGCGGACTCTTCGACGGTCCGTCATGTCGAACCAATCGAAGTACCGGTCCATGCCAGACTCACAATCTAAATAGACTTTCGGATCCAAGGACCCATCAAAAATGCGAGGGTCCGCTCGCACGGTCCTAAGGACTCTATCGTCCTCCTCATCTCTCTGCTGCTGAAAGCCATGACGGAGTCGACCATACCCCTCATAAGCGTTATCGGACCCATAGTCCTCAAGACCAAGGTCACGGAGTTGTAGTTCGGGGGCCCTGTGAGGGGCTGGCTAAGGAGCATGTGCAGGTGGGTCTAGGGCCGTGGGAGCGGGCTGAACTTGGGCTATGGGGGCGACTCGGCTTTGGGCCGCCGCTGGAGGGGGTGTGGGTGGGCCTTGGGCCGCTCTAGGAGGGTCTCCGTGTGACATCCTATCCAATCGTCCGACCAGACCTTGGACAGATCTATCGGATGACTCCATCCGTTCCTTCATGGCGTTAAGTCGGCCATCCATTTGGTCCAAGAAGCTCCTAAAGGTCACCTCGGATTGATCCATCCGGGCTACGAGGGCCATTATTGCCTCATGCAAGGAGTGTAGGTCTCTAGAGACGGTATCCCGTGGGTTTGCCATAGGCGCGGGGTGATGGTATTGAGTGCCTCGCCGGGTGGGCATGCAACGACACAAAGCTTGGAATGCACTTACTAATGCAAACTAAGGAACCTAGACTCCAATATCTAGTATGCGACGGAGGTATGATCCGAAGACCGAACTCATGCAAGTGTGCAACCTTCCCAATAGGTGTAACCTATCGTTCCGGGAACACCTTTTGATATACCGGGTATCGGAATGAAATGTGACACCTGGGATCGACTACCCGTGGACTCAACTTAGCTCTGATACCAATTTGATACGGGACGGGACACGAACCTGGGACTCTAGCTCGCGGACATCCCTAAGCGAGGGAAACGCATGGATCTGCGCGGTTGAGAAACCGACAATGAGTCTCAAGTATCGAGTTTTCCGCGTGTACTCGAATTGAGTCACGGGACGAGTTCCACTCACTCGCTCGCAGCGGCGATGAAATTTGAATGAGCTAATATCCTAACAATCGCTCATGCAACGGCATTCAAAATACAAGATAAGCAAATACATCAACGAGGGAGCGAAAACGTACCTCCATGCTCCGGGCGTGGAGAAGATGACCCTGGCCAAGACCGTAACTCCAGGTACAGTAAATGTAATTAATTACAGAAGTGAATTTCTATGTCCACACCACGTAGAGAGGTAAAGGGCTACAATGGGACCTGGGAGCAGCGCTCTTGGGTTGACGGGCAGCAAGCCAGAAGGACTATTGGGCCGGAGGCGGGCTGTTGGTCGAACTCGATCCTGTTCTGAGTCACTAGACAGCAAGCGAACTCGACTGTTGGGACGGCGGCTTCTGGTCGACTCCTTGCTGCGGCGATTGGTTGGGACACCGGTGGAATCCCTCTCTTCAAACTCTGAACTCGGAGGTGGTCGAATCTGAGCCGGCGTATTTTCTGAGGAATTATCCAGCGGACTACTCTTGTTGGCCTGACTCGGAACAAATCTGCGTGTCTCCACGAAAACAATTGTTGCGCCCAGATCCGGAGGAGGATCGAGGCGAGATCGGCGCCGTTGGATAGAGGACTCAAATGGCTACAACATAAATTAATTTCACAACCATCCAGTGAATGGATTGGAAATGAAAAACTCTGTGATTTGCTGTTGCTTCTATTGTGTAGTGGACAGCGGATCTAGAGGGGAGGGGTGAATAGATTTGCCCCTCTTTTCGTAATGTAACCCTCTATATAGCTAGATGAGATAAATTGTAGCGGAATATAACTAGCTAAACGAAGGACACAACGATTTGCTTAGCAAGATGATTACTAATATATCGATTCGAACCTAAGCATGCATTTACAACGAAGCAATCACACGAACAAACCACAACACATGAGATTTTAAGGTGGTTCGGACTGAATCCCCAGTCCTACGTCCACCCCTCACCAAATCCGGTGAGGCTCCACTAGTGCCACGCACTGAACCGTAAATCGGAAAGACCACCGATTGCCTTCCTACTAACCACCTGGTAGGGACGTCAACAACGCAGATCGGACAACCTCTGATTGCCCTCCTACTAACCACCGGTAGGGACGATTCTCAGATTCAATTGTTTGTATGAAATGAAAAAAAGAACAAATATGAAATCACTCAAACAAGATATAGATTATGCTCAAAGAAAAGAATCTTGTCTGAGTTGCAGAAGCTTGAATCAGATGCTTTGACAGTGTCTTCTTTCTTGCGGGATGATCTTCCTTGAACCTCTTCTACTTGATGAAGAAGACGATGGATGTAGCTTCAATCTTCCTTTTGATCTTCTTGAGTCGATGAAGAGGATGTAGAAGATGTAGGATGCAGCTTAGATCACCCTTGAGAGCCTTGATTCCTTCTTCTTCCTTGGAGGTTGAGATGGCTTCAGATCTGGACTTGAATGCCTTGGAATGGATGAAGAACTTCCTCCCGAAACACTGTTCACGGAGGTGCTACAGTACCTCGAAAATGAGCTCCCTTGATCTCCCTTGAAGCCTTGAAGCCCTTGTGTTTCTATTCCCTCAAGTGAGAGTTTTATAGACCTTGAATGGTCTATAGACAAGCCACAGACCAGATCCACAATTTGTGGGTGATTAGGTGACTTTTGGATTAAAGAAATCCATGTTGAATGGCCCTTTTCGAAGTTGGAAACAAAGTCAACATTGAAGGCTCAGGGCTGGCGGTCGACCTGCAGCTCCTGGCGGTCGACCGCTACTGTGAAATGCTGTAGACGAATGGCCCCTGGGATTTCCGGTCGACCGCCACTGGCTGGCGGTCGATCGCTACTGAAACTCATGCAGGCTGGCAGTTGCTGGCTGGGGCGGTCGACCGCCCCTGTGCTGGCGGTCGACCGCCAGCTGGGCAGAACCCGGCTTATCCCGGGTCAGTCCAATTTCCGTTCTAGCTCCGTCGTTCAACTCCATTAGCAGCCCGTGCATGTTGGTGGCATCGCCCTTGACAGTCTTGAAGATTTTATTATTGACTCACTCTGATCCCCGTGACCTGACCGCGCAGGCCGATCCGCGTGCGAGGGCGCAACATTGAGCTTTCACTTGTCCATTCATTTGCATATCTGTCATGAACACAACAGCACATGTGTCAGTCATATAAGAGTGAAAAACAACAATGACTAATAGTGTTTAGCCATTATCAAAACCAAGAATACCACAGAATGCATATGACCATAGAATGATGTCGAATGACCCAAGTGACCACAGAATGACTCAAATGACTTCAGGGACACAACAACTTCTGGCTCGGAATCCAGATCACACAGGACATAATGGGATCTGTCTGAAAATGAATTTCGATCGAATGGAAAACGGGAGATCTGGATATTGGGGATTTTATGGGTGATAGGGTGGGAAGTGAGGATCATGCATGAATTGTTTGGTAATATTTGGAGATGGCTAAGGGGACAGGAAAAATATAACAACAGACTATTATCCTGCAGATCTGCTGATGGGCAGACTGTCAGGGGTGGAACTAAAAGACTGGGAAAAATAGCAAACGACGGGGGATTGACACGAAATTTAAACTAGGGATGGCTAATAAGGAGGGTAATGATCACTCAAAATTTCAAGATCATCAGATACACGGAATGGGAGGACCAACCTTTCCTTTGAGCTTCTATCTTGGATCTCGGAATCCTGGACAGCACTTCAAAGAACGGGATGTGGCGGCTCGACGGCGGCACGAACGGAGGCGGCGGCGGTGGTGGAGCTTCACACTCCAGGGAAGAGATAAAAATTGGATTCACTCTAATATTTAGGGCTTCACACCCTGGATCAAGAGGAAGAAGATGAAGAACAAGAGGAACGGAGAGAGAGGGAGGTGCGCCCCTTGGCTATTTCACACAAATTCTAATATTTTTCTTCATTTAATTCCATGAAAATGTGGAAATACAAGCTTTTATAGAAATAGATAAAAGACCCTATCTATCCCTAGATCTAGGGTTAGGAGGGGCTAATGGGGGATAAGACATTAATCTCCCTTGTGGTCAAATGAACATTAATAAAAAAAATACAACATGAATTAAATAACATATAAGGGGGGCGCCCCTTTGAAAAAAAGGGGGAGAAATTTGATTTTTCTTCTTTTTTGTCCCCTTGGTCCAAGTCCTCCCATGGACCAAAGACCAGCCCATAGGGCCCATGATCCTAGGTGGACCAATGGGTAAGAGGGTGGGGGACCCTGCTGGACCTACTGGCTTTTTACAAAGAAACCCAAAGATTCCTAAAGACTAACATATTGGCTTATAATTGCCATACAATTGTAAACCAATTAACCCAAGGATATAAATGCAAACAAAAGGATAAAAATGCAAAAATAAAATGTTAGCGTCCGGTGTTGATTCCCATCATCTAGCCATTGTCGCCGCCACCTCCATTCGTGCGGCCATCGAGCTGCCACGGGTCATTCTCCGGCTTGCTACCCAGACCTGTGACTTACAGGACATAAGGTGAAAGAGGATGGTGGATCTTCAGATCTGACCGTCTGATCGCGCTGAAATTTTTAGAGTTTATTCCCCACGTCCTCCCCCACTCCCAGTATAATTTTCACATCAATCATTTTTCGTTTGAGTCCCTGCCCATTGCCATCTTTCCACCCCTCACAGTCTGCCTGTGTGTAGATCTGCGAGTCAGTAACTTGAAGATCTATTTTTCCCACCCCCCAAACCACCACATATCAAATTTGGTGTGCGTGATCCTCACTTCCCCCTCTCTCACTCATAAAATCTCCAAGACATAGATATACCAATTTCCCTTCGATCAAACCCCACCTGCAGGCTAGTCTCAGTCTGCCCCGCACCCCTGCTAGTTCAAGATCCCCTATTGCAGAGTTTTTCATGCAGAATCAGGCTGTTGGATGATTGTGAATTTCATGTATGTTGTAGATCTTCAAGTGCTCTTCGTAACGGCACTGATTTCATCCCGATCCGACATCAGATCTGGGCGTGGTGACTATTTTCGTCGGATCGCACAGTTCTGTCCCGTGACAGGCCAGCAAGAGTAGTCCTTGTTTAAACCTTCTAGAAATATGCCGGCTCAGATCCAGCGATCGTCGCTCCTGGGGAATGACCATGGACGCCCCTCCATCGTCCCAGCCGATCGCCGCCATCAGAAGATCTTCGAAGCCCCTTGTTCCAGTGCTCGCCATCGTTTGCTGTCTTGCCGACCTGATTCGCACTGATCCGGACCAACAGTCGCATCCACCCCGGGAACCCCGCCGACGTGCTGCCCGTCAACCCAAGATCAGTGCCTCTAGGTCCATCGTGTAGCCTATTACCTCCCTGCGTGGAGTGGGCCGTAAATTTAATTCTGTAATTATTGATTATCTACTATACCGGGAGTTATGGGTCTTGGCTGGGACATCTTCCCAATGCCCCGAGCGTGGAGGTACACACACCGCCCTCCTTGTTGCGTTTGCTTGTTCCATATATGTTCTTGATGCCACTACATGTGAGCATGTTAGGTTCCTAGCTCGATCAAGTTTTGTCACCGCTGTGAGAGTGAGTGCGTGACCCGTCCCATGACTCTATCTGAGCACGAGTGAGAGTATTGACCACCCGAGACTCAGTGTCGGTTTCTCAACCGCGCAGATCGACACATTTCCATCGCTTGGGACAACTATGAGCTAGTAATTCTTATTGGGGGCATGTTTGCCTCTTCTGGAACTCTTTTGGTGCCAAGTTGTTCATGTCGTCGCTGGTCGCGTCGTCAAATTAGTCGTGTCATTGCCTAGAGTCCCAGATTCGCATCTAATTGGTTACAAGTCTCATTCGTCTCACATCAAATTGGTATCAAAGCGATTGATTCTAGGGTAGTCTATCATAACATGGTTAAGTGTAGGGTCGTCTTGTCCTAGGTTTGCATGTCATTCCTATATCTGGTATATCAAAAGATGTTGTCAGAACGATAGGTTACGCCTATTGGGAAGGTAGCACAGTTGCATGAGTTCGATCTTCGGATCATATCTCTACCATGTACTGGATATGGGCTGAGTCTAGGTTCCTCATTTTGCATTAGTCCGCGTACCCCAGTCTCTGTGTCATTGCATGTCTCAGTTGTCTGCATGTCCAGCTACCCGCCAGCCCCATGGCCGTTCCTAGAAACCATGTGTCAGATTGGTCATCCCTGGTGGCCCAATTCGAGGCTCTTATGGCCCGACCCCCGGGTCTCGCCCCTACCATTCAACCACCGCTTGACCCGATCCCTATGCCAACGATCGAGTCGTTCCAGCACCCTATCGTGTCCACTACCATTCTAACTAATGGGTCACATTCGGAGACCGACTTCATCAGTAGGGTGTCAACTAATTGTGCCTCCTAGGATATTGTTGAGTCTCTCTCTAAGACAGGGGAGATTGTTCTTAATGGTGGCTTACCCTTCTTAGAGTTCCAACGAAGCTTTGGTCCCGTTCTATATCATGATGGATCATGGTGCAAGGTCGACGCACTTGCTGGTCCATGCATCATTTTAGGGCAAACTTGGTTGGAAGAGAAGAGAGCGATCATTGACCCAGACAGGAGAACCTGCACCTTACACCCACCTCACCTGCCCGGTGAGTTCGTCTTTCCCGGTGGCGTTCAGCCGACCACCTCCATATCGCCAGCCACCTGCCCCCAGCAGTCCGCTCCACCTCCGGGCTCACGCCCACCACCACTCCCGGAGCCCGCCCCTGTGGCTCCCTGTAGTGGGATTAGCCAATTCCCTGACCAGTGTCCTTCACATTCCCCTATCTTAGAGGACACACATTCAGAGGATGCCCCACCCGGGCTTATTCCAGTGAGCTATGAGGCTAACCAGGAGTGGCCGAGGAGTACATCGCTGAGGTTGAGGGTTAGAGAGTGATCCCATAGAGTGCCTAGTGGGCCAGGGTGAGGCGCCAGCCAGCAACTCCGTTATGTTAGTCACCCCAACCTCACCGGTCGTCCCGGAGCTATCTGTCCCGCCCACCTTCTCCACGGTGGATGTGCCATCCACCAACCCCATGCAGTCAGCCATCCCACTTTTACCCGTCTCTCCCATGGTAGCGCAGCCGCTTGTGACTATCGTACCGCTGTCAACGCCCTATGTTAACGTAGTATGGTCTGATTTCTGCCATGCGTACGAGAGACAGTATCCGGACTTCCCTTTTTTCGTGCTTCACACCAAACGTCCGGATTACCCTCCCGTCACCCGCCTTCTGATCCTCCCGCACTTCCATACCCGAGGACGAGTCTTCTTGAACCGGAGACGGTTGATGAGGGTTGAGACTCACGGCATCAAGTTGTGGGTCAGCTTATCTTTACACTTGGTGTATGTAGATTGTGTCCATCAATCTTACTGAGTCTTCCTTAGTACGTCCCTTGTGTTCGAAGTCGTTAGGTTGTGTCTCTCCGTCTGTCCTCATTCCAGAGTATATGAGTCTGTTTTACTTTATTTATACATTTGTTTGTCGAGCATATAGGCGTTTGCATAGTCGTCGTTTAAAATGCCAGCAACGCACGATGCAATGAGTTGTTTTATGCCCAAGGCACCACCGTGAGTTCTAAGAGGATGAATATGTCATGATCAGGGTCAAACCTGAACGATTTCCCTCTGGAACCATGAAGAAAATTGCAAGCTTGCAGTGCTAGTTCCTTTCGAGTGCGAGGAAAGTCAGGTCTAACGCGTACGTTGTAGACTTGTCGAAAGAATTTGGGATTAGCTCCATGATCAAACGTCTCAGATCTAGTCACCTATAGAGACCCAGCGGTGATTCCCAGTGAGCCTTTCGAGTCGTCTCGTCCCTTTGAGAGTGACCCCGCCCCTGAGTGTCCACCATTAGCCTCACTCCCATAGCAGCGTGAGCATATAGAACATATACGGGATGAGTAGGTGACAATTCCTAAGAGTGGAGTGTACCCGTGCTTCCTGGCACGGTGGAGAGAATGGCCCATATCTGATGACACGTGGATCACCGAAGCAGAGCTACAGAGGATAGGTCCAAATCTGCAGGAGCGATACATGAGAAGCCGCACCCCTTACTTGACGGGGTCTAGTTCTTCCCACCTGGGAAGAATTGATGGGGACGTCAAAGCAAGGCATCTAACATTTTTAATTTGCATTTTTATCATTGAGTCATTTGGGTTCATTTGTAAGGCAATTATAAGCCAATGGACTAATCATTAGAAATTAATGGATTTCTTTCCTTAAAAGAGTCCAATAAGGGTTTATTCTCATATTGGGCCTCAAAGGCCACTTAGGCCCAATTGGGCCACCCTCTCTCTCATTGGGCTTCCTAGGTTCTAGGGCCCATATGGGCTGGTCCATGGTCCAAGGGAGAAGATTGACCAAGGAGCCAATGTTGACTAGAGAGAGGGGCGCCCCCTTCTTTGTCCCCATGTGGGGATTTTAATATTCCCCATCCCCATTTTGCCCTTTTTCTATCCCCTTGACCAAGGGGTATCTAGGGTCTTTTGTCCTAGGTCTAGGGTTTAATATATAATCACTCTTGTATTAATTTTGGAAATAAAAAGAATGCAATTGAAGCAAAATTTGGCCAAGGCCTTCTTCTTCCTCCTCTAGCGACTGCGATGGTTGCTCAATCCAGAGTGTCAAGCCCTCTCTTTGGGAGTGATTCCCATTTCTATCTCTTCCTCTGGATGCGACTTCCAGCCGCCGCCGCCTCCATTCGTGCCACCACGGGTCATTCTCCGGCTTGCTGCCCAGATTTGCGACCTGCAGGATAGAAGGTGAAAGAGGAGGGTGGATCTTCAGATCCGACCATCTGATCGATCTAAAATTTTGAGAGTTTGTTCCCCACGTCCTCCCCTACTCCCAGTATAATTTTCACATTGATCAAACTCGGTTTGAGTGCCTGCCCACTACCGTCTTTCCACCCCTCACAATCTGCCTGTGTGTAGATCTGTGAGTCAGTAACTTGAAAATCTATTTTTCCCACCCCTTGAACCACCTCATATCGCCACCAAATTCGGTGTGCGTGATCTTCACTTCCCCCTCTCTCACTCATAAAATCTCCAAGACCTAGATCTACCAATTTCCCTTCAGTCAAACCCCACCTACAGGCTGGTCTTAATCTGCCCCGCACCCCTGCTAGTTCGAGATCCCCTATTGTGGAGTATTTCATGGAGAATCAGGCTGTTGGATGGTTGTGAATTTCATTTATGTTGTAGATCTTCTAGTTCTCTTTGCAACGGCATTGATTTTGTCCCGATCTGACACCGGATCTGGGCGTGGTAACTGTTTTTGTCGGATCGTGCAGTTCTATCCCGTGACAGGACAACAAGAGCAGTCCCTGTTTAAACCTTCAAGAAATACGTTGGCTCAAATCCAGCGATCGCCGCTCCTGAGAAATGACCATGGACGCCCCACCATCGTCCCAGCTGATCGCCGCCATCAGAAGATCTTCGTAGCCCCCCGTTCCAGTGGTCGCCATCGCTTGCTGTCATGCCGACTTGATTCGTGTTGATCCATACCAGCAGTCACGTTCACCTCGGGAACCCCGCCGACGTGCTGCCCATCAACCCAAGATCAATGCTCCTGGGTCCATCGTGTAGCCTATTACCTCCCTGCGTGGAGTGGGCCGTAGATTTAATTCTATAATTATTGATTATTTACTGTGCCAAGAGTTACGGGTCTTGGTCGGGACGTCTTCCCCCGCCCCGAGCGTGGTGGTATGCACACCACCCTCCTTGTTGCGTTTGCTTGTTCCGTATATGTTCTTGATGCCACTGCATGTGAGCATGTTAGGTTCCTAGCTTGATCTAATTTAGTCACCGCTGTGAGAGTGAGTGCGTGACCCGTCCCGTGACTCGATCCGAGCACGAGTGAGAGTATTGACCATCCGAGACTCAGTGCGGGTTTCTCAACCGCGCAGATCAACACATTTCCCTCTCTTGGGACGACTGTGAGCTAGTACTTCTTGTTGGCGGCATGTTTGCCTCTTCTGAAACTCTTTTGGTGTCGAGTTGTTCGCGTCGTCGCTGGTCGCGTAGTCAAATTAGTCGTGTCGTCGCCTAGAGTCCCAGATTCACATCTAATTGGTTCCGAGTCTCATTCGTCCCGCATCACTTGGAGTTCCAGCTCATGGCGCATACGTCGCTACGGCTGTTCGACTGGAGTTGCTGAGGGAGAAATGGCCAGCTCATGCTCCACCACGGAGGGGTCTAGCCATGGCATCTCCTTGTATGTCCAGGCGAAGTAGTCTTTGTATTCGAGCAGGAATTGCTTGTAGTCCTACCTTTCCGCTTCGGTAAGGAGAACGCTGATGAAGGTTGGCTGGTGGGCTTCATCTTCACCCAAGTTAATTTCAACAAGTTCATCAACGGTTGCCTGGCCACCGTCCTCCAGCTCAAGAAGAGCGGGTTGGAAGTTGATGAAGTCTTCATCATCAGTGTCAGCCTCGTGTACTTCTTGCTTTGCGAAGCCACTGGTCGACGCTGATGGAGTTGGGGAAGTGTTGTTACTGGGCCCTGGCAAGCATTGTTCTGAACCGCTAGCGCCTGGCTGGCAGTTGCCGACTGGTGCCACTTAAGCTTCCTTGGGGTTGCCTGCTAAAGTTGACAACACTTAATGGCCAGTGCTCTGGGCACCTCCCTCATCGAGAAAGTTTGTCGAGCTAGATTCTTAAAACGCTGGGAGGCAGGGGGATTGATGGGAATCAACACCAAGCACTAACATTTTATTTTTACATTTGTGTCCTTTTGTTTACATTTGTATCCTTGGCTAATTGGGTTTGTAAATTGTAAGGCATTATAAGCCAAAGGGTTAGTCATTAGGAATCTTTGGGTTTCTTTGCAAAAAGGCCTTTGGGTTTCTATGTAAAATGCCAGTTGGTCCAGCAGGGGCCCCCACCTTATTTCCCATTGGTCCACCTAGGATCTAGGGCCCATGTGGGGCTAGTTCAAAGTCCAAGATTGGACTTGGACAAAGTGGGGACAAGGAAGAAGAAAATTCAAATTTGATACCCCTTAGTCAAGGGGGTGCCCCCCCTTTAACATATTTAATTCTTGTTGTATTTTATTTATTTTGGTCATTTGACCACATGTGGGATTAATTATCATATCCCTTGTTTACCCCTCCCTAACCCTAGATCTGATGGTAGTTTAGGTATTTTGTACCTTTCTATATAATCTATGTATTTTCCATATTATGGGAATTAAGGAAGGAAAAAAAAGTATTTGCTCCAAGCAAGCCCAAGGGCGCCCCTATCTCCCCTCTCCCCCTTAGAGTTGGACTGCTCTGATTTCTATGGTGTGAAGCCATAAACTTGATGGATTCCAAGTTCTATCACCTCTGTTGGATGTGATTTCCAGCCACCGCCGCCGCCCCCGTTCGTGCCGTCGACGAGCCGCCACAACCATCTCTTTACCTTACTATCCTGAACTCCGAGATCCAGAATAGCAAGCTAAATAAAAAGTCGGTTCTCCCAGATCCCATCTCTGATCGAGCTGAGATTTTGAGAGATTGTTCCTCTTTATGTTATCTCTCCATCCATATAAATTTTGTGTCAATCTGCCACCGTTTGGTATTTTTCTCCGTATTTTATTTCCACCCCTGACAGTCTGCCAATCAGCAGATCTGCTAGATAGTATCTTGTTGTTGTATTTTTCCCACACCCTTAGCCTTCTCCAAAAATTCCCAAAAAATTCATACGTGTTCCTCACATCCCCCTCTTCAACCCATATTTTTCTTAGAGTCTAGATCTACCATTTTTTTGTCGATCAAAATTCAGTCTCAGGTAGATCCTGTTTAGTCCTGACTGTCTGTAACCTCAGTCAGTAAAAAAAACCATGAGAACAGTCGTTTTCATTTTCAATCCATTCACTGGATGGACGTGAAATAATTATATGTTGTAGCCCTTTGAGCCCTCTATCCATCGGTACCAATTTTGCATCGATTCGACACCGGATCTGGGCGCAAAGATTCTTTTCGTGGAGGCGCGCATTTCTGATCCGAGGACAGGCCAGCCAAGGCAGCAGCAAGATAATTCTTGTAAAATTACTTCAGCGTCGATTTAGCCGCCGCCGATATCGAGGATCGAAGAGGAGTCTTCCACCGACGTCCAAGCTAGCCGCCGTGATTGGTCATCCCTGGTGGCCCAATTCAATGCTTTCATGGCCCGACACCCGACCCCTAAGCCAACAACTGAGTCATTCCAGTGCCCTATAATGTCCATTGCCCACCTGCCTAATGGGTTGCATACGGAAATCGACTTCATCAGTAGGGTGTCATCTAACTATGTCTCATAAGACATAGTTGAGTCTCTCTCTAAGACCCGGGAGATTGTTCTCAATGGTGGCTTACCATTCGTAGAGTTCTAATGGAGGTTCGGCCCCGTTCTTTATGATGATGGAGCATGGTGCAAGGTCGACACACTTCCTGGCCCATGCATCATTTTGGGGCAAATTTGGTTGGAAGAGAGGAGAGCGACCTTTGACCGGGATAGGAGGACATGCACCTTATACCCACCTCACCTACCCGGTGAGTTCGCCTTCCACGACGGCATTCAGCCAACCACCTCCGTGTCACCAACCACCCACCCTCAGTGGCCCATTCCGCCTCCGGACTCACACCCACCACCTCTCCCGGGGCCCACCCATGTGGCCCCCTGTAGTGAGATTAGCCATTTCTCTGACCCGTGTCCTTCCCATTCTCCTACCTTAGAGGACAACCATTCGGTGGATGCCTTACCCGAGCCTATTCTAGTGAGTTATGAGGTTGACCAAGAGTTAGCCGAGGAGTACCTCGCAGATATTTTTGGGTTAGAGACCGATCCAATAGAGGGCCAGGGTCTGTTAGTCACCCTAGCCCCACCGGTCGTCCTAGAGCTATCTGTCCCACCCACTTTATCCTCGATGGATGAGCCATCCGTCGACCCCACGCAGTTAGCCATTCCACTTCTACCCATCTCTCCTAGGGTAGCGCAGCTGCTAGTGACTACCGTACCATTGTCGACACCTTTTGTTGACATGGTATGGTCTGATTTCTGCCATGCATATGAGAGACAGCATCTGGACTTCCTTCTTATCGTGCTTCACATCAAACATCCGAATGACTTTCCCATCACCCACCTTCTTGTCCTCACACATTTCTGTACCCGAGGACGGGTCTTCTCCAACCGGAGACGGTTGACGAGAGATGAAACTCATGACATTAAGTTGTGGGTCAGTCTATCTTTACACCTAGTGCATGCAGACGGTGTCCAACATTAGCACCGAGTCTTCCTTAGTAAGTCCCTTCATGTGTCGTCAGTTATAGGAAGTCATTAGTTGGTGTCTCTCTGTCTGTCCTCATACCATAGTCTATGAGTCGAGTTTGCTTATTTATACAGTTTGTCTATCGAGCATATATGAGTTGCATTGTCGAGTCGGTCTTATGTAAGCTCGCGATGTCAGTCCCTTTCGAGTGTGAGACAAGTCGGGTCTACTGCGTATGGTGTAGACTTACCGGAATTTGGGATCAGCTCTACCATTCTATGTCTCGGATCTAGCTGCATAAAGGGACCCAGCAGTGATTCCTAGTGAGTCATTGAGCCATCTCCGTCCTTTGAGAGTGACCCCACCCCTGAGTGTCTACCACTAGCCTCATTCCCACATCAGCATGTGCATATCGAATATATACAGGATGAGAAGGTGACGGTTGCTTGGAGTAGAGCGTACTCCGTGCTACCTGGTCGGTGATAGATCCGCAGGAGCCATACGAGCAGCCGCAGCCCTTACTCGACGGGGTCGAGTTCTTCCCACCCGTAGAGAATTGATAGGAATCAACACTGAGCACTAACATTTTATTTTTATATTTGTGTCCTTTTGTTTACATTTGTATCCTTGGCTAATTGGGTTTGCAAATTGTAAGGCATTATAAGCCAAAGGGTTATTCATTAAGAATCTTTGGGTTTTTTTATAAAAAGGCCTTTGGGTTTCTATGTAAAATGCCAGTAGGTCCAGCAGGGGCCCCACCTTATTTCCCATTGGTCCACCTAGGATCTAGGGCCCATGTGGGGCTAGTTCAAAGTCCAAGATTGGACTTGGACCAAGGGGGGACAAGGAAGAAGAAAATTCAAATTTGATACCCCTTAGTCAAGAGGGCGCCCCCCCTTTAACATATTTAATTCTTGTTGTATTTTATTTATTTTGGTCATTTGACCACATGGGGGATTAATTATCCTATCCCTAGTTTATCCCTCCCTAACCCTAGATCTGAGGGTAGTTTAGGTCTTTTGTACCTTTCTATATAATCCATGTATTTTCCATATTGTGGGAATTAAGGAAGGAAAAAAAAGCATTTGCTCCAAGCAAGCCCACGAGTGCCCCTATCTCCCCTCTCTCCCTTAGAGCTGGACTACTCTAATTTCTATGGTTTAAAGCTATAAACTTGGTGGATTCCAAGTTCTATCACCTATGCTGGATGTGATTTCCAGCCACCCCCGCCGCCGCCCCCGTTCGTGCCGCCGACGAGCCGCCACAACCATCTCTTTACCCTGCTGTCTTGAACTCCGAGATCCAGAACATCAAGCTAAAGAAAAGATCGTTTCTCCTAGCTCCCAGCTCTGATCGAGCTGAGATTTTAAGGGATTGTTCCTCTTTATGTTAGCTTTCCATCCATATAAATTTTGTGTCAATCCGCCATCGTTTGGTATTTTTCCCCTTATTTTATTTCCACCCTATCAGTCTGCCAATCAATAGATCTGCAGGATAATATCTTGTTGTTGTATTTTTCCCGCACCCTTAGCCTTCTCCAAAAATTCCCAAAAAATTGATACGTCTTCCTCACATCCCCCTCTTCCACCCATAATTTTCTCAGAGTTTAGATCTACCATTTTTCTATCGGTCAAAATTTAGTCTCAGGCAAATCATGTTCTACCCTAACTGTCTATAACCTGAGTCAATAAAAAAAACCGTGGGAACAGTCATTTTCATTTTCAATCCATTCACTGGATGGATGTGAAATAATTATATGTTGTAGTCCTTTGAGTCCTCTATCCATCGGTACCAAATTTGCATTGATCCGAGATCGGATCTGGGCACAAAAATTCTTTTCGTGGAGGCGTGCATTTCTGATCCGAGGACAGGCCAGCCAAGGCAGCAGCAAGATAATTCTTGCGAAATTACTTGAACGTCGATTCAGCCGACGCCGATCTCGGGGATTGAAGAGGAGTCTTCCACCGACGTCCCAGCCAGCAGCCGTGACCAGAAGGGGACCGGAAGCCTCCGTCCCAGCAGCCGAGTTCGCTTGCTGTCCAACGGGCTGAACTGAGTTGTTGAACCGAGTTGGAATAGTACCGAGTCAGACTAGTAGCTCATCTCCGGCCCGAAAGCCCTTTCGGCTTGCTGCCCATCAACCCGAGTCGCTACTCTCGGGTTGCCATTGTAGCCCTTTACCTCCCTGCGTGGAGTGGGCAAATAAATTCACTGCTGTAATTATTTATTTACTATACACCGGGAGTTCGAGTTTGGGCCGGGCTCATCTTCCTCACGCCGGAGCGTGGAGGTATCATTTCCGCTCCCCTCTTGGCATTTGCTTTACTCGTATATTTTTTAATGTCGCTGCTATAGTGATAGGATAAGTAGCTCGTCAAAATTTTATCACTGCTGTGAGAGAGAGTGAGCGTGACCCGTCCCGTGACTCAATCCGAGTATATGCATATAAGCCGATACCTGAGACTCATTGCTGGTTTCTCAACCGCGCACATACGCACGCTTCCCTCGCATAGGGATGTCCGTGAGTTAGAGTCCCAGGTTCGCGTCCCATCCCGCATCAGGGAGCTTCTTCAGCCCTAATGTCTTTACAAGAGGGCGGCGAAGACTCATTAATTATTTGAGCTGGGGTGCTAGACCTAGCGGGGAGCTAGATCAAGATCTCCTCTTCCTCATCCCCTGAGCTGTCGAATTTTGTATCGACATTGGCTTGGTTGTCGACTGGCTGTGCCAGGCCTATGACGTTGACCACGTAGTAGACACAGAAGTCTGGGTCTTGGTCATAGCCGAGTCCCTTGGTGTCTTTGTGGGGAAACGGGGGTTGCCCCCGGACCTGGGAAGGGGTCCACAACTAGCAGAAGTATCTTCGCCGTGCGGAACCTTGCCACTGGGGAATGTGTTGCTTTAGGCACATTTTTTGAATTTGGACTGCTTTAAGGGTATCATCGGCTCGTTTAGACCAACCGAAGTCATCTTCTGGTGGGGCTTGAGGGGCCATGTCTGCTTTGTAGAAAACAATGGGCTTGTCCCTGTTGGCCTTCTTCTTGCTTCTAAGTTGTCGTTTGTAGGTAACGACGAACGTTGTAAGTGGTTCAACCTTGTGCTCTTCTAATGCACAAGAGAGTTGTATACAATCTGGTGGCAGGCATATGCTCTTGTTGATGGCTCGGCTAATATGATTATCCTCAAAGTCAATTTTACGCCTCTTGGGGTGATCTGGAGTTTACTTGGAGCTGAGGCGCAGCCGGTGAAGCTCAGCCTTTTCCTTGTCAACGGAGAAGAGATCATCCTCATCTTCCTCTGAGAGCCAGCCATTACTTTTGCTTTTGATTACGGGGTATGCACTGGGTCCCCCGAAATAAAGTGCAGCATCGGCAAGATTGCACTCCGCTAGGGTGAAGGGTGACATGTCTGCAAAGACCGTATGCTGTTCTCCATCCTTGGCATATTTGATTCAATGATGGAGAGTCGATGGGATGACCCAATTTTCATGCAACCAGGGTCTGCCCAATAGTACCTTGTAAGAGGTGTTGGCATCGATGATGTAGAATGTCATCTTAGAGGTGAAATCATCAAGCACCAGATCCACATCTACTCGACCGAGGACATCCTCGGTATCTGGTTGAAACCGGATATCTTGACCACTTGAACCTTCGGAAGGTATGGGGTCAAATACGGAGTCTTGAAGGTTTTCAGCGGCATGATGTTGATAGCAGCACCGGCATCCACCAGGATCCAGTTCACCTCATGCCCATTGACTTTCCCCCTCATATAGAGAGGGCGATTATGGCACGGAGGAGAAAGTAACATGTCCTTCTCCATGAAGGTGATGGTGGCCACGAAGGCTTCGTATGTCGATACCTTCATTTCCGCAACATGTGCTTCATAGGCTTTCGATTATTAGAGTATTTTGATGAGAGCTTCTCTTAGCTCCTTGCTCTAACCAATAGCTTCCCAGATTGTAATGCTGGCTGGAAACCGCTTCATCTGGTGGAGGAACTTCCAGTCAGCTCGAGCACGAGCATCCTCCAATGATGGTAGTATGTTAAGCTGGGTCTTGTGTGAGCTATCGCGTTGCTCCCCATCGGGGAGTTGCACTGCCATACCTTTGACAATGGGATTGGACTGACTCTGATCGCCTATGGGCTCTTGAAACAGGGATGCCAAGGATGGCTCTTTTGGGAGTAGCTGTCGAGCTGGCTCGTCCTTACCGGATGGGCCAGCTTGTCCTTTGAAAATAACCTACGTTGGAGCAGGGACCGGAACGATGGTGATGACCTCCCCTATGCTGGAGGGATCAAAAATGCTGGGCCCCTTCCAAACTTCTATCTCTAGAATGGGGGAATGTTCCTCCCCTCGAAAGAGGATGATTCGCTCCGGGTCGAAGGTGGACGGGTGAAGCGGAGGCTCGGGAATCCTCCCGCGGCCTCTACCGCATCCTCGGCTACGACCTCAGCCGCGGCCTGCATTTTTTGGAGTTGGTTGCAGCTTGAGCGGTGCGGCAGTTCTTTGTCTGATCTGGGAGGCCACTGGCTCGCCTCATCGAGAAGCGTTGATGTTATCAGGGGGTGGAATGGCCACCATGTTGCAGGTGCGGCCCCGAAGCATTTTTTCTAGCTGCTCCATGGTGATCTCCTTATCTTTGTAGAACAAGGAGAGTTCTTCTGGGATGAGGAGCCTTTCACCCTTCTTGATCTTCTAGATAATCTCTTGAACCCAGCCCTTGAGGCGAGCTTGCTTTTGCATTTCTTCCCACGAGATGTAACTATCAAGTGGCAGAGTGCCAGAGGGACGAGGAGGAATGTATTCCTCTAGTACGTCGATGAGCTGCTATAGCCTTTGTAGAGGCGTTAGCTCAGTTGGAAATTGTAAGGCGGCTGCTTGCTTCTTGAGCCGTCTTTTGAGGTTCTTCCTCCTATTCCTCTCATGTCTTTTGGCGATGGCTGTAGACACGCTAAAATTGACATCATTATGAGCATATCTCCTATCGCGCTGTGATGCCCCATTTGGCCCTCAAATTGACTTATTTGAGTGGTTTTTCTCTCTTTTCTTGAATATCCACCTTCCCCCATCTTTCACACATGTTTTCCTATTTTTCCAGATTTTTCTGAGATTTTTCTCCATTTTTCCATGGGCTTTTTGAATTGGTGGCAGCCACCCCGCCGCTATTTAACAAATTGGTGGCGGCCACCCTGCCACTATTTAACGAATTAGTGGCAGCCTGCCTGCCGCTATTTAAATAGCGCCCAGGAAGGGGGTGCCAATTCTAGCAGGCTTCCATTTTGCTGTTTTTGGATTATTTGAAATAGTGACACTGCGTGAAGTCACCAATTCATTAAATAGCGACCGTTCGGGAGGTTGTCAATTCTTTTCTTCATATTTTGAGCCAAAATTAGATTATTTTTGATTCCACGGCTTCCTAGAAGGTCACTATTTTGTGAAATAGCGCCCGTGTGTAAAGTTGCCAATTTTGTTGCCATATTTTGACGTTTTAACTCCGTCCGAAACTCGTATTAATTTCTAAATAGTGACCCCCTCATGGTCGTCAATTCTTTTCAAATTTCGAAAAGTCCGAACCCGTCTCGAAATGCCTCAGAATCAGCGACGCTTCGCGCGGGCGTTATTTTAAATAGCGACCATCTGCCAGGTCATCATTTCTTTCAGAGATCCGAACTCCGGCAGAACCTCATTGTTTCCCTTTTTTGAGCCCCTTTTCACTTGGGAAAGGACTCCTAGGGCTTTCCAAGGTTGAAGGGACACATGGCCATAGTTTATCACCTTCCAAATCCAACTAAAACTAGTTTTCCTAATTTCCCTTGGAATTAACTCTGAATTTAAGCCCTATAAATAGGACCCCTCTCTCCCTTGTATTAGGGGCATCAATATCAATCCAAGGGGAGGTGCTACTGGATTGAAGGCTCAAGGAGGAGGCTCCCATGAAGTTATAAGCTTCATTCATGGAGTTCTTCTTCCTCCCTTGAAGATCTTGAAGCCAAATTGGAGAAAATCACTAAGCCTTCCCCCTCCTATCTCTTATTTTTGCTTTAGTTAATTGCATGCATCATATCATATTCTTCTTTTATTTCTTTTTATCTCAATATTAAGATCTTCCCATGTTGTGCACTCTAGCACATCTCCCTTAGTGAAACACTTGCACATCTCTCTCTATTCTTCATCATACATCATTTTTTACCTACCCTTTTGCATAGGGGTTAAAAGGCCAAACACCAATAAGGTGTGTTCATATCCATGCTTTCCATGTTCATATCTTATTTGGTTTTTGATGCTACACATCTTGGTTTCTAATCCATGTTTGTTTATTGGTGTTTGTTAATTTTGCAAGGGTAATCAATAGCATAACTCTCTTCAGCGGCTGGCCGATAGAAAGAGAAGGTAACATCCACAATCCCCCGCATCCTTTTTAAGATATTTATATTCGCGATCCCTCCTTTGTTTATTGTTATATTTTTTAGGCCCTCGCGTCTCTAGCGATCACCCTCCATTAGCATCCCACGCATGCTCCCCTTTTCCTCTCTTCCCATGCTTTTCTAGCCATATATTATCCTTTTCTTTTCTTGAGTGGATTTTCTTAAGATCTACAAATTGGCGATCACAGTGGGACCACCATTGTTTTTCTTTTGATTACCCTTCGCCTTGGGCACCCACGTGTGCCATCTCCCCTTTGCACCTCCTTTGTGCTCCACGTAGCACTCTCCCTATGTGATTGTTGATTTGATAGATTTTTTTTAGAAATTCCATTTATCTATCCCCCTCAAATAAAATTAAAAAAAAAGAGGAGCATGTCATGCTTTGTTTCTTAATTTTTGATTGCCATGATTCATGCTTTGAGTTTGTGAGTGTTTCCTTCATTTTTATTGGCCTTTTATTCACTATCTAGCTCTTTGGCCATTGTAGTGTTTCTGGGACACAGGTATATAGCGCCCCCTCACAGGGGCGCTGTTTCTACATTTGGCAGTAGGGGTCAGGGAACTATTTCCCTGCCCCTCTAAAAAAAGGAAAAAAATAAAAAAAAGAGAACAAATTCACAAGGATATAGCGCCCCCTCACAGGGGCGCTGTTTCCCCATTTGGCAGCAGGGGTCAAGGCGTCATTTCCCTGAGTGTCTGCAGTGATCTCTTTTCCTACGTGTTCTGCCTCATTCTTATCATATCCTATTCATGCATGTATATTGTCTCGATTCTGCATTAATTTTGCATTCATCTTTGCATTTGGCTTGGGTGACCTCCTCTCTCCATCCCTTTTAGGATCCATACCCTCTCTTGGTTAAGGAAGGACCCTCCATTGAGCATTCCATCTCTTTGGACCGAAAATTCTTAAACCAAGCCTCCACAAGTCCCCGCACCCGTGGATTCCCTCACGGACGCCGGCAGGTTGTGCCTTTGAAGTACCCCGGGTTTAGTTGGCCTATGCATGGTGAGAGAGTGTACCTAGTTGGCATTGAAGAAAATTCATATTGAAACTAGGTTCCAACCTTGTGTGAATCATATTAAATCACCTAATTCATCAAAGTTTAATTCAAAACAAAATCAAGCGTAAACATCCCAACTTGATCAATATCTTTGTAACATTGCTTTGATTGATTGAAGTGTTTGCTTGCATGATGTTTAATCTTGATAATAAAACCACCATGTCTAATCAATCATATACTCATGAGGATGATCAACCTAGCATATCTTATAATCCTCAACTTTATAATTCTCACCACAATCTTTCTAAGGGATTGCACCCTCACTTTTACGGTATTGCCTGACCCATGGGTAATTTCCAATCTCATGGTCCCTCGCATTTATTGCACGCCAATATTCTCTCGGGACTATCTCCTCCACATGATGAGAAGGTCTCCCAAGTCATCCGTGCATTAGATATCTCACCCCTCAACAAATCCAAACCCTTAAGGCAATTGTTGAGGGCACATCTTCTTCTCACCCACCTCCTTCCATTCATACCCGGGTGGCCCATCATCATCATCCTTCTCTTATTCCCACTCCCGTTCGAGGAATCCATCCACCCCCTTCTACACAAACTCCTCCTCGGGTGAGCCATCACCCGCCTCCTTCTATTCCTCCTTCACCATGGCCCCAAGGCCCACACGTTCCTTGCAACCCGGCCCATCCGGGTCCTTTAGTGGTCGGCCCATTAACCCTTCTCCACGACCTTCATATCAAGCCGCCCCTCCAAGGCAATCATGCCAACCCTCCAATGTTCAAGTTACACCCCTCCAACAAACTCTTCTTGATAAAATTGCTTCAATGGAGGAACAACTTAAGAGGGTCGCAAGACCGCGGCCCACTCCTCCTCCTTATCTAGTCAATCCTCTTCACGATTTCATGAATGATATCACTAAGATGGAAAATGATTGGAAGGAGAGGAGAGATAATGGCATCAATGATATGCGTGAGCAAGATGAGCCGGCAATTTTAATCAAGTGGACGCCGTTCACCCTCGACTCATCCACCCCACTCATTCATATGGTTCTCCGCCTTCGCCTTCGCATTTACCTCCACAAAATTCTCCACAATATGATGATCCTCCACCTCCGTTTTTACTTAATCCTCCACATCACGCTCCTCCACTACCCATTACTACACCTCCACCACAGAGTCCACTTGATGTTTATGATGATGGAGATTTGGTGATGGCATGTGCAACTGATGAAGTTCTTCAAGAAAAACCCATTCCGAGTTTCCTCCGTTTCCCACTCCCTCCGTTGCCACCCGATGAACCCCCTGCTCAGGATGATGCCACCGTCCCTAACCCCGTCTATGAAATCTCTTGGTGTTACGATGATGGGTCGATACTCCAATCACCCGCACTGGCACACCATGACCCTTCTCCTATCTCTAATACCTCTCGCCCCATCCGGTGCTTCCTACGCACTAAATCTTCTCCTTTTACACCTTCGACTACCGCACCGTTAGCCTCCACACCATCGGCCTCCGCCGACCCTCCCACTAAATCTCAAACCATTATGCCTCCAACCTCCACACCGTCAACTTCTACTTACCCTTTCGCCAAGCCATCCCAGCTTACCTCTACACCCTTAGCCTCCACTCCACCGGCTTCTGCCAAACCTTCCATTAAACCTTTCCCCAAGCCAAATAACACCCCATTGTCACCACCTAAGGCCTCCACTATCCTTATAACCCCAAAGTCGGTATTTACCAACCCTTCACCACTTAACCCTTCACCTTTACCCATGGCAGATCCTGAGCAGGGTCCATCCCTTTTTGCACTCGAGCCAACCTCGTCCGTTTCTGAGCAAAGGGAAAAGTTCGACGTGTTTGAACCTCCGCTTACACTTCCTTTAACACTCTCCATTAAACCTCCATTATACATTAAGCCTACCGCCTCCATCTCGCCTTCCATTACCCCTCGGAGTGGGTGTGTTTCTGCAAGCACAAGTGCCGAGGTTATTTAAGAACTGGGCATGAAGGATTTGGCAACGGCTATGATATTCAAAGTTCAAGATTTTATTTTCCGAATGTCGATTCGTGTTCTTGTGCCGGGCATTTTCAATAAGTCTCCATCAAGGCTCACTATGATAAATTCTTCTAAGTTGATACCATATCGGCCTTTTATCATTGTCACCTTATTCATTGGTCGATACTCTTTCAATGCCCTCATTACCCTTCGCTCCGTCATTATAAAATTTCCTAAGGGGTTTTTTTCTTGCATCACAATCACACGTCCTTCTAATGAGAGCTCATGGGTGCTATTTCCACTTCTTAAGCTGTTTGACTGGGCACCTTGCTTACAATTGAGGGGTGGGTAATCTTACATTATTGGGCCTTCCACCAATTCATCCAGATTTTTCTTTTTTTGGGCCACTCCACGGGTGGGGAAGAGGATCACATTCTCTCATTCCATGCATTCTTTACATCATATGCACCCCTTGCATTCCGTGCACCCATTGCATTCATTGCATTACATCCATTTGCATTACTTCTCTCTCGGGTTTCCGAACCTGTATCTTCCTCGCCTTCCGGAACCTCCGGATCCTTCACATTCACCATCACGTTCACTTCTATCTTCAGGATCTCTGGGTCCCCTTACACCTGTTGGGCATTGTGCCCCTTTCAGAGTTCTCTTAGGGCATCACGCCCACTCCCAACTCTTACATCCGGACCTTCCCAATTTCTCACTAATTCTCCCAGGGCAACGCGCCCCATGGTGTCTTCCTCCCCCAGAAATTTTGGATTTCTTACTGATTTTCCCAGGGCATCGCGTCCCTCTCTACTTGCCTCCTCCAGAACCTCCAGATCTCCCTCTCTGGGCATCGTGCCCCTACACACCCTCACGTCCGGATCTTCTGGGCTTCCCACTGATTCCACCAGGGCATCGCGTCCCTCTATACTTGTTTTCTTCGGAACCTCCAGTTCTTCCTTCCCCTTTCCCGTTAATTCTCCCAGGGCATTGCATCCATGTTCATTCTATTCCTCCAAAACCTCCGGACTTATCTCCTTACCTAGGGCATCACGTCCCTTGGTATCTTCCTCCTCCGGACCTCTTCTATTTCCTCTGATTTATCCTCCTACTTCTCCAGGACATCTCATCCTTTGTTCTTTTCTTCCTTTTTAATCACCTTTTCCCATACCTTCGCGTCCCTCAGGATTTTCCTCCTCCGAAACCTCCAGATGACTCCTATCCGCATCATGATTCTCCTCCTCCCTTGCTTCCAGATCCGCCTCTTTCCATCTACTAATATCTTCTTCTAATTCCTCCCAATCACGGGTTCGACCCAACTTCTTCCACGTCAACCGCTTTGGGCAGTTGCCCGTTCTCCCACTGTTTCCGAGGCTTTAGCCCTCACTCAACTTTTTGATTTTCCTCTCCTTCTGTAGACCATTCATGTGATCAAGGTCTCTATACCTTAGTGCGGGAGTTCTAGCTCTCGCCTCTTTTCCTTTTATCCTTATTCGTTTGAGTCAGGTCTGGACACCACTCCTTCTTGTTAAGTCACTTCAAACCTTGGTTTCCAATCCTTTTATCTGCCAAAGAGGACAAATCCCATGTTCATCAAGATCACCTCCGGTGGCTGCTACTTCTACAAGGTTGCAAGGTGATATTTTACATGAGGTTTGCATTCAACATCTCTATGCACGGTTTTCAACATGAAATGCTTCTTAACATGATCAAGAGTGTTATTCTAGATCTTTATCTTAGGCCTTTTCATTAAGTCAATTTCAGACAAAATCAAAAAAAAAGGAGAAAAAGTGAAAAAGAAAAAAAAAGAGTCTTTAGGCTTCCTTCTGCAGCACCTTTGGTTAATAAGAACCATGTGTTGGGAGTTTGGCGTCCTTTCCCACTTGTTAAGGGCAACCCCTAGCTGGGCACCACACATACTGTTGGGTCCCGTGAGGTGTAAACGGATCTAGAAGGGGGGGTTGAATAGATCCTATCAGAAACTTTTGGCCTATTTAAAAAACTCTTAGCTAGCGGAAGCTTAAACCACTCTTATAAAGTGAATGAATCACTTAGGCACAATGCACAGCGGAATTAAGTAGAGTGGCTCAAATGAAAAGACTTGAATTACAAGCTATGAAACGTCCACACTTCTTTAAGTGAATTACAAAGCATAACACATAGATGAACATGCAATAGCTTGCAACAACCGTGTGTGTGTGTGTATGCTATGTTGATCACTCAAAGTGCATATGTGTGTGAGCAATATAACCAAGTGTGGAAGCACACGAACCTGCGAATGGGGTTAGAAGATATAGATCAATCACACACAATAAACAAACCACAACATAGGGATTTTTAAGGTGATTCAGTTGCAACCCCGCAACCTACGTCCACCCCTCACCAAAACCCGGTGAGGCTTCCTTGCTGGCTCACAGCTTGACCCGGGGACACGCCCCAAACCACAGAATAGAGAAAACCCTCTTTCTGTCTTCCTACACACAAAGCCGGCAGGGACGGCTATACTGCAGATCGGAGAACTCCCGATTGCCTTCCTACTAACCACCTGGTAGGGACGTCAACCGCAAATTGGAACACCCTCCAATTGCCTTCCTACTAACCACCGGTAGGGACGATTCACAAGTTCAAGTGTTTAACAATATTGAAAGTAAAATAAATGTGAAGGAACTAAAACAAGAGATTGAGTAAGAAGGAATTGGCCCTTGAATGGAAATGATTTGTTGATCAGCAACAGGGATCTCTTCTTCTTGCAAATCAATCTTCTTGATTCACCCTTGAATGGATGAATGTTCTTCACGGAGTACTGTTCATGTGAACAGTAACTGTTCTTCCAATCCTCCTCTTTTGATCTTCTTTTTGATCTCTTTGAATGGATGAAGAAGTGAATAAATGCTACCTTGATCCTTGCTTCCTTCTTCACAGATCTTGGAAGATGATCTCTTTGATATGAGCTTGAATACCTTGGATTGGATGAAGATGTTCTTCACGGAGTACTGTTCACGTGAACAGTAACTGTTCTTCAATCTCCTCTTTTGATCTTCTCTTTGTATCTTCTTGAAGTGGATGAAGAGAGTAATTGATTCTACCTTGAATCTTGTTTCTTCAACAGCGTGTAGGAGATTGATTGCTTCAAAAATCACCTTGGATGAACTTGAAAGGATGAAGAAAATCACTTTGAGAAATGAGCTTCTTGGATCGCCTTGAAAGCTTTGCTTCTTATCCTTCTTGGAAGTTGATTGAAGAGTAGAAGGTGATTGCTTCAGGATTGCTTCAGATCTTTGCTTGAAACTCTTGAGTGGATGAAGAACTCATTCACGAACTACTGTTCATATAAACAGTACTTCGTCTCCTCTCTCTTTGAAAACCCCTCTTGCAGCCACTCTTAATCCCAAATGAAGCATCAGGGTTTGCCTCCACCAATGTGTTGGTTTTATAGACCTTGAATGGTCCTTGGACAAGCCCTAGACCAGATCCACAATTTGTGGGTGTTTAGGTGACTTTGGGGTTCTTTGGGATTAAAGAAATCATGAGAGTTAGGCAGCCCACGAGGTGGAATTCGAGTCAAACTTTGCTGCACTCGGGGCTGGCGGTCGACCGGAATTCATGGGGCGGTCGACCGGAATCTGTAAAATCTCCAACTTGTCGGTTCTGGGAAAACCGGTCGACCGGACGCCTGGGGGCGGTCGACCGAAATCTGTAATTCCTGGAGGTTTCATTTCTGGAAGAACCGGTCGACCGGAAAGGCAGGGGCGGTCGACCGAAAACTGTAAAATGTGGAATTCTTAGGCTCTGGCAAATCTGGTCGACCGGCCAAGGTGTGTAGGTCGACCGGAAACACCTATACCTGCAAAAATGAAGTGTTAGACCAATGAAACATGTTCATAAGTCAAGATATTCATGTCCTCATCAATTTCATGTATTTTGGGATTGAAATCAACTTAGAATATGCTTTGAGCATTTCTAAATTTTGTTCCGGGGGCTCCGCCCCCGGAAACCCCCGCAAGGGGCGCTGCCCCCTTGACCCCCGCGACCTGACCGCGCAGGTCGATCCGCGTGCCAGGGCGCAACATTGAGCTTTCACTTGTCCATTCATTTGCATATCTTGATCATCTTGGATGAATGCTCGGTCCTTTGTAGAAGCTTTGCTTCATTGCTTGGGCCTTTTCTTTCTTGCTTGGCCTTGCTTAGCTAGAGCCTTTTCTTCCTTGCTTGGCCTTGCTTGGACGTGTTCATTTCACTTTCATTTCGCCACTTCCATTCCATTGCATCATGCACTTGGCATCATGAGTGACTTTTGATCGTCCTCCAGGGATGGCTTGCTACTTTGGATTGATCTTGATTTGTGTGTTGCAAGCCATTCTTGATAAGTTGAATTGGCAATATAATGACCTGAATTGTATGCAAATGGATTTTATCAAATGCATAGCAAATGCATAATGAATAGCAAAATGACTCTAAAGACATACATCATCAAAACACTAGAAATGAGTCATAGTTGAGTCATAGTTGGAATCACATCAAAATAATAGAACCAATCGTTAGTTGAGTCATAGTTGGACATCATCAAAACAATAGAAACACTCACGTTCCACACATGCCCAACTTTAGCACAACATTCTCCCCAACACATACTTCACGGTGTCCTTAGCCGGCTCCTTTGGTGAAACACCGTTGCTACTTTGGCCATGCCATGAGTATACCTGAAGGTCTTTTCTCTTCTTTACTCGGCCGAGTGCAGGAGCAAGAGGTTGACAGATGAGATAACCAACCTAGGTACTCCCCAATATGAGAGAAGTCTCAAATAGGGGCAGTCTTGACCCAAAAATAAAGTGAAATTTCATGATACATCTAGCCAAAAAAAAAGCTATTATGAAAGTCAACGTAAAATTTAAAATTTAAAATTATGAATTATTTCATGTCAAGAGTGTCAAAGTCCCCGCAGGGAAAACCCTGATCGTATGCATGTCAAGGGTCTAAAAATCAAAGGCATAAAGCTCCGGCGCAACAGACCGCCTCTTTGAGGGGTAGTACCTTGAAAGGATTTCGAGTCCCGATATCTCCCATCCTGAACAAAGCTTATCCCCAACTATCCTTCTCTTCTCCCTCCAAGACTGAGTGTTTCTCAAGTATGGCCTTGGTAGGGGCATCGTTAATCAAGGGCAGTCGGTTATAGGGCGCCACCCTTCAATGCACGCCCGGCTTCGGGCAGTTGTTAGCGAAATGGGAAGGAGCAAGGACCCCTAGCCAGTGGTTAAAAACACCATTTGATACTGCATTAGCATGTCTAAGCCAAAATTTCATAAAAAATTGAATATTTCCAAAATTTCAAAAAATTCCCAATATCCCCAAAATCCAAAATCCAATAAAAAATAAAAAAACTTGAATATTTCTAAAATCCAACACAAAAATTTAAATATTTTCTAAAATCAACATAAAAATTCAAATATTTTTTGAAAACCCATAAAATTTTGGATATTTCAAAATCAAAAAAATCCAAAAAAAAAATTGCATTGTATTTTTCTGATGGTATTTTTGCAGGGACAACCTTTTTGCAGGGACCAAGAGCACAGGATGAGTCCTCTTCATTCATTGCTATCAATCTTTTGATTCTTCCCAATATTCTCATGATATGTCACCCTGGGCACTCCTGATTATCATCTCTCTATTCATGTCATACTGGGCATTAATTGATCGTTCATCTCCAAAATCTTTTAATAAACTCCTGCTGATTTCACTTGATCACTCTGCCACTGGGCATTACTTGATCATGATCATCTGATCTCAATCTCACATGCCAAGATTGTCATCCTCATGACAAACAACAAACAATGATGCTTTGCAATGCTATGCTTCAACTCATGCTATTCATGCTAAACATGCTTCACCTTGCTAATACATGCTTGAATGCTATCCACACCAAGCTTTAATTGCATTGATTGCTTATTGATGCTTTGATTCATGCTATACTTGCTATGCTTAAATGTCTTATTCATTGCTTGTTATATCTTGGCTAATGAAATTTTGAGTGCAGGATAAGAAGCTTTCTTTGGTCCCACCGTCTAGACATCATCATCTAGGTCCCACGGTGTCTTGCACCTAATTTCTCAGCTCCCTCATGCTCATTGCTATCACCATCTCCCTGTATGCATTTTACTATATGCTATTACGCTACTAGATTGTACTAAGGACCTTGTGGCTTTGGTAAATCTGGAATTTGAGTTCCCCTCCATCAAAAATAATGATGATTTTAGAGGAATCTTAGTCACACGGATAGGCCATTGAGCCGTCCAAGACTGGGGACGATGGTTCCCTTTTGCGAGTTGGTGCGCGGATAAACGGGCTTCGGCTTAGTATCAGCTCGCGAAATCGATTTCTTGACTCAATCTTGACAGTTTAGCAATATTATCCTTGATTATTTTCTATTTTCATTTGTTTTAATTTTCTATTTTAACCCAACATGCATTCATGTAGGACTTTGAATCAACTTTGGAAAATCAATCTGATAAGTTGATTTTGAGAGTTAAAATTGATCACTAATTTCTAAGATATGAGATATTCATTGCCGAATTGTGTCCTCAGTTCGCCTTGTTGCCATTTTGGACTGTTTCCTTGAAAACTCCTTTATTTGGATTTCTATCTCTCTTTCAATTCCTTTTCCTTTGATCCACCTTGGTTGCAGCACGTCTACATTGGCTAGTAACCGCTCCCCAATGGTGAAATCCACAGGTTTGTGACCTGGGGTACTTTCACTACGCTGGAAGTTGATCGCTCTTTTATCTCCTTTGTGCCCGTGCGCACACTCCTCCTCTTATCCAAACAATTATTATTTTCATTGAATCTTCTCAAGATTGCTTCATTCCGAGCTTTTGATTCAATTCATATCAAGTGATGTTGATTGCGTGTCTCATCACACCTTGGCATCTATTTTTCAGTTCACTCCACTTCACTTCACTTCATTCCATGCCGCTTCAGTCCATTTCATTCCATTACACTCTATGTCACTCCCTTGCAAAGTAGACGCCAAGACGGGGCAGCTGTAGACACGTTAAAATTGACATCATTATAAGCATATCTTCTATCGCACTGCGATGCCTTATTTGGCCCTCAAATTTACTTATTTGAGTGATTTTCCTCTCTTTTCTGGAATATCCAACTTCCCCTAACTTTCACACATGTTTTCCTATTTTTTCAGATTTTTCTGAGATTTTTCTCTATTTTTCCGTGGGCTTTTCGAATTGGTGGCGGCCACCCTGCCGCTATTTAACGAATTGGTGGCGGCCACCCTGCCGCTATTTAACGAATTGGTGACAGCCTGCCTGCCGCTATTTAAATAGCGCCCAGGAAGGGGGCGCTAATTCTAGCATGCTTCCGTTTTATTGTTTTTGGATTATTTGAAATAGTGACACTGCGTGAAGTCGCCAATTCATTAAATAGCGACCGTTCGAGAGGTCGCCAATTCTTTTCTTCATATTTTGAGCCAAAATCAGATTATTTTTGATTCCACGACTTCCTGGAAGGTCGCTATTTTGTGAAATAGCGCTCGTGTGTAAAGTCGCCAATTTTGTTGCCATATTTTGAGGTTTTAACTCCGTCCGAAACTCGTATTAATTTCTAAATAGTGACCCCCTCATGGTTATCAATTCTTTTCAAATTTTGAAAAGTTTGAACCCGTCTCAAAATGCCTCAGAATTAGCGACACTTCGCGCGAGTGTTATTTTAAATAGCGACCATCTGCCTGGTCGTCATTTCTTTTAGAGATCCGAACTCCGACAGAACCTCCTTGTTTCCCTCTTTTGAGCCCCTTTTCACTTGGGAAAGGACTCCTAAGGTTTTCCAAGGTTGAAGGGACACATGGCCATGGTTTATCACCTTCGAAATCCAACTAAAACTGGTTTTCCTAATTTCCCTTGGAATTAACTCCGAATTTAAGCCCTATAAATAGGACCCCTCTCTCCCTTGATTAGGGGCATCAATATCAATCCAAGGGGAGGTGCTACTGGATTGAAGGCTCAAGGAGGAGGCTCCCATGAAGTTATAAGCTTCATTCATGGAGTTCTTCTTCCTCCCTTGAAGATCTTGAAGCCAAATTGGAGAAAATCACTAAGCCTTCCCCGTCCTATCTCTTATTTTTGCTTTAGTTAATTGCATGCATCATATCATATTCTTCTTTTATTTCTTTTTATCTCAATATTGAGATCTTCCCATGTTGTGCACTCTAGCACATCTCCCTTAGTGCAACACTTGCACATCTCTCTCTATTCTTCATCATACACTATCTTTTACCTACCCTTTTGCATAGGGGTTTAAAGGCCAAACACCAATAAGGTGTGTTCATATCCATGCTTTCCATGTTTATATCTTATTTGGATTTTGATGCTACACATCTTGGTTTCTAATCCATGTTTGTTTATTGGTGTTTGTTAATTTTGCAAGGGTAATCAATAGAAGAACTCTCTTCATCGGTCGGCCGATAGAAAGAGAAGGTAACATCCACAATCCCCCGCATCCTTTTTAAGATATTTATATTCGCGATCCCTCCTTTGTTTATTGTTATATTTTTTAGGCCCTCGCATCTTTGGCGATCACCCTCCATTAGCATCCTACGCATGCTCCCCTTTTCCTCTCTTCCCATGCTTTTCTAGCCATATATTATCCTTTTCTTTTCTTGAGTGGATTTTTTTAAGATCTACAATGGCCGCCTCTAGGGGAGTAGGAGGGAGAAATACTGGAGCCAGAGTTGACAAATCCATAAGAGGATATCTCCGAGCAGATGTCCTAATAGAGTAAGGTCGATGACTTTTCTTCGCCCAGATTTCAATCCAGGCATCTTCCGCTTGTTGTATTTGGAAGGTGGCATTGATCGCCTATTCGATGACTTCAAGTGGTAGTTCCTGGTATGCTGGGATACTGGGGCTGGCATCTAAAGGCGTATGCGTGGTTTGATGCCTTACCCGCTGTGGTGAAGTTCTTTATTGGGATATGAACTGGGGGACTCGCTTGGAGTCTTGCTCCTTAGCTTTGCCTTTGCTATCCGTCTTGGAGCGACATCCTACAGTAACTTGAGTCGTAGTGGGGCACCGCCAATCCTGGCGGTTACCCTGACCTTGCGTATTAATCGGGCCTGGCTGTAAAGGGCCCGACTAGCTTGCCAGAGTCGTTGAAGACTCCGAAGATGTCTTCTTCACAATCTGAGTTGGGTGGCAGGGTATATGGGGAGAACCCAAAGGCATGCTGGATGGAGAGACACGACATGGTCGCGCCAAGACTCTGTCCTATTTTTGTTTTCCCTTCCTATTTTTCGGCATAGGTGGTGGAGTCGGAGCAGGGGAGCAGTGAGAGGAACTTGGGACGCCCATCATCGTCTCGCTTACCAGGACATCCTCTCGGCCAAGAAGAACTCGGAGTAGCCTAGAAGTATCCTCCTTGGATAAGGGAAGAGACTCCAGCTCTTGCCAGGGCTGCCAATGTGAGGCCGAAGTAGCAGGAGCTGAGTGACTCGTACTTGGTGTCTGGGTATCTGGGGGAGCTGAGGTGGCGGGAGGATGAATGACGTTGACCGAGAAATTCCTCAGCTCAGTCTCCTTATTGTTGTCCTGCCTCCTGCGGCCTTGTAGTCGCTCGAGAGCTTCTCGATTGTCAGTTCAAAACTCGAGTCACTCTGGGACATGTTAATAAGGCAACCCGTGCCCATTTTCTTGAGGAGGATCTGGGTGGTCTGGTGCATTTTTGGCAATGCCCAGAGTTTCTTCAACGTCCGCTCGAAGCCTTAGAGTCACCATAGAGTTCCCCTCGGCATCGATTTGCTCCCATTGGATCTGTTCCTGGATTAAGTGTTAAACTTCCTTGCAAGACTCGATCGCGTGGCAGACTCTGGCATGAAAAGGGCAGTACTGGGGGTGACTAAAGTCCCATGGAGTGTGGTCTGTTGGCGGCACACGGGCCATGATTTGTCCCATCTGAACTAGGATATCAAAGAGTCACCTAGTCCTTTCCCTGGGAAAGGAAAGAGGTGTGTGGTCTGTTAGAACGATGTGATGGTGCAGACAAAGATTCAGAGGTGGTGTGAATGAATCCCCGTTAAAATTTTTGCTCAATTTAAAACTCTCGATATAAAATTGTGCGAAAATAAAACTCAAATGGCTCAGCTATATCTGATGCTCTAATGAGACTCACACTTGAACACTTGACCAGATGTTCTTGTGTGATTTTCACTAGAATATTTAGTTAGCACACTCAGCAAGCTCGTTGATACACTTAGCAGCGGTAAGAACACAGACAACCAGTTGATACGTGCAGCGGATAGTGAGATAGAAGGGGGGGATGAATAGCTCACTCCAAAATCTATAAACTCAGACACGATTTATCAACCCCTTGAATTGCAAGAATGAAGACCTCGGAGACAAGCAACTATGAAGACTAATAAAGAGGATTGAGATCGAGGAAGCAATTCACAATGAAGCAATATGTCAAGTAGATGGAGAGCAGCACAACGTAGACAAGCAAACAACAGAAGAGACAGAGAATTTTTTAGGTGGTTCGATTGCTATCCGCAATCTACATCCACCCCTTACTTAAAATAGTAAGGTTTCCTTGCAATAATATATCGCACACCGCAGACTCAGTCTGCAACTACCGCTGCCTAACAGCTTGCCCTGAGGAACAGCCTCCTCAGTCTTCTAATCGACCAGAAGAAAACACTGGAGAACCAATCTCCCTTCCTTTGCACGCAGCAAAGGGGACCCTGTGCAGTTACTCCCAAGTAACTCACACAACCAGAGGATCAACCTCTCTTCCTCCAAGATAATGGAGGGAAACTGGAGAACCTCTCCCTTCCTCGGAACAGTGGAGGGTAACAGAACGGAATGAAAGTAAAGGAAACTCAAAAACAAAACGATTGATGAACAAAAATTTCCTCAGAAAACAAAAGCAATATAGCTTCCGTAGAAGTAGAAGTTCACATTCACAATCTCTTCTCTCTCTCAGAAATTTTTTCTCTCAGCTCAGGATGGAGTGGGCTTTTTCTGATCTTCTCTCTTTTTCCACTGCTCTCACGCTGCTCTCCTTTTCTCACTGTCCCTTTTTTTTTCTCGAACCCTTTCCTCAACATATATATATGTCTGAGCCAGATCCTTGGGCGTGTGGATACCACGTTTCCCGCCAGAAAGGTTGGGGTACATGTGGGAATATTCTGGACTTCTATCTACCTGGGATCACGTGCCATCTTCCTGGTGAGTTGCACAGACAAACTGTCAGAGAAGAAATAGTCAATTTGTCACACATACACTTAGCACAAGTCGTATTAGTGTAAAGAATAAGAAACCAGAAACTACACTGAGTAGTAATTCCCAAATTAACTGATGCGCAGACTTGCAACAAGGTGAACTAGAGGTTGCACGGAGTTGAAGTGAGCAAGAGCGAGAGATGCGCATGCCGTCATTAGCACAGACCAAGGACCCTGATCGTGCAACGGATATGCACGAATAGGAAATAATGAAACACAAAGTTGCACTGACTCTATTTCGCCAGATAGAAAGGTTTGCACCGAGTCAAAGAAATAAGCGTCGGCTAAGATGGGCATGACTAGCACCGACCTGGAATGAAGCAGAGGATGCATCGATCTACGTTAAGTGTCTACAGGACTTGCACCGAGTCTAATAAGACTTGAAACAGGAATTGCACTGACTTTGGTTTATTCAGAGAATTGAATAGGCTAGACAATGCACCGAGCATGATTTTATTTTAAGCAAGGCATGCACCGAGTTGTGTTGCAATGCCTGTGACTGACCAAGACTTGCACCGACTTCATGTTATTCAGAAGGTACAAGTATGCACCGAATCAAAAGAGAAGACTAAAAAGATGCACTGACTCCTAAATGTCTAGTACGAAACTAAACAGAGCGTGCTAAACAAGAATTGCACGGAGACAACCCAAGCTTGCACCGACCTCGAGAGGTGAGATGCAGAGACATTATATGCACAGACCTAAATCATGCTGAGAAACAAGGAAATGCACCGTATAAAAATAAATTGATTATAGTTAAAAATAAATAAATTGATTTATAGTGTGAGACATCATCAAAATCGTAGGGATGCAACAATCTCCCCCTTTTTGATGATGGCAACACTATGAATCGAGCATTGTCAGGGCATTAAACAACAATCAAGAACAAGCCAATCATGCAGACAAACTAGAAATCCTTTTCTTGAACCAAAAGTCAGAAAGTCTTTTCCAGAACCACATCTTCTGAACCTCTTCTCTCACCAGATTCGCTCTCCCCACAACCCACTCTCAGATGACCTCTATTTGGACCTCACTCAGATGATGCATTTCCTCTATTTGGACCTCTCTCAGATGATGCATGTCCTCTCTCCCCCTTTGACATCATCAAAAGGAAATGAAAGATATATGAAATTGCTGGAGACATGAGGAAGAAGTACAGTGGCTTCTTAGTGTAGAAGGACTCAAGAGCATATCTTAAGAGAATAAGTAAGGTGCTAAACTCAAGAGATGATTCTTGAACTCTGATAATCAATAGAGAATTAGAATGAGAGAGAAGTATATCCACATACATGGCATATGATGTAGAGCAGGGCTGAACAAGTATGGCAAGACATTACTGAACAAAACAACAATACTCAGTAGATGACAAGAGACAAAAATAGAGAAGATGTTCTCTAGGTATTGAGGACAAGCATTCCAGGAAGTTGTACTAAGACACGGGATATGATAGAGATTTTCCATTAGACCAATGAGTAAGTTGGTAAATCACACTTTTGACATTAGGGAGACACCTTGATCAGAGGCTCGAATCCCCAGTTACTCAATGTGAGTACCTCATTACCTTTCCTTTTTAGAGAACAGAGTTAGTAACTGTGGCTTTTTACGTGGGGAAACACCTTGATCAGAGGCCAGAGTCCCCAGTTACTCACCACCTTGTCACCATTGCTCTGTGATGATCAGAAATATTAAGGTCATTTTGCAGAGAATTTTTCTTTTCTCCCCTTTCCTTTTTTTTTAATTTGACACCTCATGACATAGGAAATACTTCACTTCATTGATGAAGCTCCCAGTTTCTCAGTGAACAAATTTTAGACCTTTGTTCAGTTAGTTAATCCCTTATGTTGTGGAGATGAAATGATTGAAGACAATACCAGAAGGACTGTTACTTGAAATGAACCTTGAAGTCTAGATTTCAAGTTGTTCTGGACAGATGTCAAGACATCCAAGTTTTAGCCTGAACCGAAATCATTGACAATGTAGGAAGCTATACTCCGAACACTTAATCCAGATCTCTGATGAACTACTAGAGAAAAGATTCTAGATGGACCTTAGTTACACAGACTTATAGACTTAAGAGATGAATGAGATTCCACAGTCTAAGATTGAACCGTACTCATTCAATCATGAAAACCAGCAATGACACACATTTGTCAATCTTTTGAATCAGTCATGTTACACTAACTACCCAGCTCTCCCTCACTCGATGCACTAATGAAGTTAATCAGCAGACGCTCAGGACTCCCCCTCACTATCAGGACATGCCTTTCACACAAACTCTTGCCAAGATAAAAACAATTCAATATCAGGAGATTAGCAATTAAGATAATTTAAATAAGCCCAGTTCTCTCCTTAATGTGGTGAATTTGTCATTGTCTAGAGGCTTTGTGAAGATATCAGTAATTTGATTAGCAGTGCCTACATGAATCAGTTAAAAACTGTTCTTCGAAACCTCATCTCTTATGAAATGATGCCTTATTTCTATGTGCTTGGTGCGTGAATGCAAGACATGATTCTTAGCTAGATTGATTGCACTGGTATTATCACAGTAAATAGGTGTGCACCCCAGGTCTACTTGATAGTCCTAAAGTTGGTGTTTAATCTAAATGACTTGTGTACCACAACTCCCTGCAGTCACATACTCAGCCTCTGTAGTGGAGAGGGCCACAGAATGTTGTTTCTTGGAACCCCAAGATACTAAACACCCACCTAGAAATTCACAGTGACCACTAGTGCTTTTTCTAACTAGTTTACACCCGGCATAGTCTGCATCTGTGTATGCAACTAAATCAAGTGTGTGTGATGCAGGAAACCATAAGCTAAGGGTGTGTGTAGTAGACAGATATCTGAAAATTCTTTTCACTGCAGTTAAATGTAATTCAGTGGGTCTAGATTGATACCTTGCGCACATTCCTACACTGAATTATATATCAGGTCTTGAAGCTTTCAAATACAGTAGAGATCCAATCATACCTCGATAGAGCTTGGCATCTACTTCTTTACCTGTCTCATCTGCATCCAATGAGGTATTGGTGCCCATTGGTGTTGTAATGTGCTTCAAGTTATTCATTCCAAACCTTTTGAGTATTTCCAATGTGTACTTGGTCTGGTTGATGAAGCATCCATCTTCTAACTGTTGTACCTGTAGGCCAAGAAAATACTTTAATTCACCTACCAAACTCATTTCGAATTCAGCAGACATCAATTTAGAGAATTCATTACATAGTTCAGAGCTAGTTGATCCAAAGACAATATCATCTACATATACCTGAACTATGATGAGGCCTTTATTTGAACTCTTGGAAAATAAAGTTTGATCCACCTTACCTCTGTGATAGCCCTTGCTGATCAAAAATTCTGTCAGTCTTTCATACCATGCTCGAGGAGCCTGCTTTAGACCATACAGGGTTTTGTTCAACCTGAAAACTTGGTTAGTTTGAGGAGAGAACTGAAATCCGGGGGGTTGTTCAACAAAAACTTCTTCTTTGATAACTCCATTTAAAAAAGCACTCTTCACATCTATTTGTTGGAGTTTTATATTCTTGGAGCATGCAAATGCTAATAGTATCCTTATTGCTTCCATCCTAGCAACAGGTGCATAGGACTCATCGAAATAAACTCCAAATTCCTGACAGTAGCCCTTGGCTACTAGTCTGGCTTTATTTCTAGAAATGATTCCATCTTCATTCATTTTATTTTTAAACACCCATTTGGTTCCTATCGCATTAGTGTTCTCAGGTCTTGGAACAAGTTCCCAGACATTATTTCTTTCAAACTGTCCTAACTCCTCACACATAGCATTAATCCAAGATCGATCAGCTAAGGCCTCTTCTACAGATTTGGGTTCAATTTGAGAGACCAAAGCAAGCAGGTCTTGGTTATGAACATTCCTAAAGTGAGATCTAGTTCTAAGAGGATCTTCAAGATTGCCTAGGATGTTATCTATTGGGTGATCTTTAAGATATCTAACATTTATTGAAGACTCACCTGTTTCAGCCGGCCCTACCTGGTTGGGAGCTTCTGAAGTCTCATTCGTCTTAACCTCCTCTCCTTCCTTGTCTTCTAGGAATTCTCCATCATGCTTGGAGTCCCTGTCAGCATCTTCATTGTTAGTAGCATCTTTTGCTTCACCAAAAATGATATGTGGAGACTCTTCAACTTTCTGATCAGTTATGTTAAAGACCCTATATGCTCTTGACACTTCAGAATATCCTAAAAACATTCCAGGACAACTTTTTGCATCAAACTTTCCAAGTCTTTCTTGTTATTATTATGAATAAAGCATTTAGCTCCAAAAATCCTGAAATGAGCCAAGTTTGGTTTCTTACCTTTCAATAGCTCATAGGGAGTTTTCTTGTGAATTGGTCATACCATGGCCCTGTTGATTGTATAAGTTGCTATATTAGCCGCCTCTGCCCAAAACTTTCTTGGTAGTTGACTCTCAATCAGCATGGTTCGGGCCATCTCCACAATGGTTCGATTTCTTCTCTCCACAATTCCATTCTGCTCTGGTGTCCAGGGAGAAGAAAACTTGCGTGTTAGTCCCTCACTTTCACAAAGGTCAGAAAACATGGAGTTTTCAAATTCACCTCCATGGTCAGATTGAATTGAACAAATTTTATGTTTTCCTTCTTATTTGACCTTATTGAAAAATTATTTAAATTTTTGAAAAGCATCATTTTTGTTGGCTAAGAAAAAGATCCATGAAAATCTAAAATGGTCATCAACAATCACATAACCAAACCTACTTCCATTAAAACTCTGAGTTCTAGTAGGACCGAAGAGGTCCATATGAAGAAGTTCCATTGGTCTTGAAGACAATGGCTCAGATCTTAGTTTGAAAGACATTCGGGTCTGTTTGTCTAGAGCACAGGCATCACAGACTTTTGAACTTGAATTAAACTTTATTTTTGACATGCCTCTAACTAAATCATGCTTGATCAATTTATTCAAAGTAAAAAAACTAGCATGGCCTAATCGTCTATGCCAATCAAAAGCATTACCTTTAGAATTAGCAGACAAGCAGAGATTAGATTCAGACTCAACATCTAAGTCTACCATGTAGACATTTTTGGTCATGTTGGCTACAAATTTAACAATATCAGAATTTATTTCAAAGATTTTGCATGAGTTATTGTCAAACACAACACTGTGACCCTTGTCACATAATTGACTAATGCTAATTAGGTTGTGTTGAAGACCTTCCACAAGTAAGACTTTCTCAATAGAGTTAGTGGAGGACTTACCGACTGTGCCAACCCCAATGATCTTACCTCTATTCTTTCCTCCAAATTTGACCAGACCCCCTACCTTCATTTCTAGCTTGCTGAACTTGGATCGGTCTCCTATCATGTGCCTGGAGCAGCCACTATCAAGGTATCATTTGTTGTTCTCAGCTGCTAGGCAAACCTACACAAACGAAATCAAGCAGAGTGGTTTGGAACCCAAGATAAGTTGGGTCCAAAAATATCATTCAAATCTTTAAGCTGATTTTTAGGAATCCAGAATTGTTTCAACTTGGTTTTCTCTTGCATCTTAATTTCAGGTTTATTGAAACTGCGACCAAAATTATGTCCAGTTGGTCTGGAGAAGTGGAATCTATTCCAGTAATTAGGCTTCTCATCCCTGGGGTATGTTCTGTGCGCTTGTTGATTAATAAATTTTTGAGGGTGAGCGTTATTTCTCCAGTAGCTCCTATTCGGACCCATTCTTTTATGGTAGTTCCCGCTTTTATTCTGATACATTTGCTTGGTCCAGCTACCACTTATGTTCTGGTGAATGGGCTTAGTGAAGTTCTTCACAAAGTTCATTTCTATTTTAGATGATCGTCTTGCATAGTCTGTTAAAATTTCTTTTGGACGTTGAACTCTTTGATTGCTGTTTGAGCTAGATGGTGTGTCCAACTTTTCTTTTCCCTTCTCTGGGCAGAAGGTAGTAGTCTTAAACTGAAAGGGTCTCTTGTTGGTCGGGTCATAGCCTAAACCCTCCTTGTTGAAATTAACCCTTGTTCCAAGGATAGAATCTATGTTCGTTTTCCCTTGAACAAATTTTTCTAAAACCTTTTGTTTGTCTTCCAGCTCTCTTTGCATAGACTCACAGTTTTTTAAGAGTTCAGAGTTCACTTTCTTAACGGCTTCATACTTCTCTGTGATCACACTATTTTCATTCAGACTTTTTTCAAATTTAATCCTGAGTTCATTGAGCTGTGTGTGAACTTCCTAGTTCTCTACTTCGTGCTTTTCATTTTCTTTTTCCAGAGAAGTCATTTCTCCCAATTGTTCTTTTAATTTCTAATTTTCCTCACTGATTTGAGTTTTTTCTTCGGTATTAGCATTAAATCTTCACTTCAGAACCCTATGCTCTTTACTCAGTGTATTGAACTTATCTAGCAGTTCAGCATAGGCATCTTCCCAATCATCAATAAAAAAATTCTTGAAGATATTTGTTACCTCCTCTTCGATGTTTGCCATCAGGCAAACTCCTTCTTCGTCCTCCTCTGAGGAATTAGCTTTCGGGTCTTCTTCCTCAGCGCTCCACGTGCAGATCATTGCCCGTGGTTTCTTCTTCTGCACCTTCGAGCTCTTCCTCTGAAAGTCGGTACCCTTCTTCTGAAGACCAGGGCGGTCCCCTTTCATGTGTCCAGGTTTCCTGCAATAAAAACATGTAATTCTCTTGGTACTCCTATTTTTATCATTGTTGGAATCAAAATTCTTACCAGAAGGGTATGACCTCTTCCTTCTAAATGTCTTTCCCTTAGTCCTTAGGAATTTTCTGAATTGTCGATTGAGCATAGCTTGCTCCTCCTGGTCGAGATCTGACAATCCGTCAGACTCGCAACTACTACTCCCGCTGCTGCTACTTCCTTTGCTGCGAGAAGCCTTGAGGGTAATATTCTTGCCCTTCCTGTCACTTCCTTCACCATTCCTTTTAAAATTCATCTCATACGTCATAAGGGATCCCATCAATTTGGTGACTGTCATAGTCGTCAGATCCCTTGACTCTTCTATCACGATGGCCTTAGTGTGCCATGTAGGGGTTAGAGATCTAAGTATCTTCCTTACTATATCTCCCTCAGCTATCTCTTTCCCAAACCCCTTAAAACTATTCGTGATTAGAGACAATCTGGCATACATCTCAGTTATGGTCTCCTCTGATTTCATCTTAAACATCTCATATTCAGAGGTGAGGAGATTTACATTCGTTGCTTTCACTTCAGCTGTACCTTCGTAGATCAACTCCAGCTCGTCCCACATCTTCTTGGCCGTCTTACATGCTGAAATGCGGGCGTATTCGTCTGGGTGTACAGCACATTGGATGACGTTCAGAGCTATCCAGTTGAGTGACGAGAGCTTGACTTGATCTTATGTCCACGCGTCCTCATTCAGTGGCAGATCGTATGGCCCTGTAGTGATCACCCTCCACAGCTTGTGGCTCTGCGCCTTGATGAATACTTCCATCTTATTTTTCCAGAAAAGATAGTTGTTACCATCAAAGAACGGAGGGCGGCTGATAGATTGTCCCTCAGCCATGAAGCTTCGAGGACCATTAGGATTACCCTGACTGTTGGCCCACATGATGAGAACCCTCTCTGATACCAATTGATACGTGCATCGGAAAGTGAGATAGAAGGGGGGGATGAATAGCTCACTCCCAAATCTATAAACTCAGACACGATTTATCAATCCCTTGAATTGCAGGAATGAAGACCTCGGAGACAAGCAACTATGAAGACTAATAAAGAGGATTGAGATTGAGGAAGCAATTCACAATGAAGCAATATGTCAAGTAGATGGAGAGCAGCACAATGTAGACAAGCAAACAACAGAAGAGACAGGGAATTTTTTAGGTGGTTCGATTGCTATCCGCAATCTACATCCACCCCTTACTTAAGATAGTAAGGTTTCCTTGCAATAATATATCACGCACCGCAGACTCAGTCTACAACAACCGCTGCCTAACAGCTTGCCCTGAGGAACAGCCTCCTCAGTCTTCTGATCAACCAGAAGAAAACACTGGAGAACCAATCTCTCTTCCTTTGCACGTAGCAAAGGGGACCCTGTGCAGTTACTCCCAAGTAACTCACACAACCAGAGGATCAACCTCTCTTCCTTTAAGACAATGGAGGGAAACTAGAGAACCTCTCCCTTCCTCCGAATAGTGGAGAGTAACAGAATGGAATGAAAGTAAAGGAAACTTGAAAACAAAACGATCGATGAACAAAAATTTCCTCAGAAAACATAAGCAATATAGCTTCTGTAGAAGTAGAAGTTCACATTCACAATCTCTTCTCTCTCTCAGAAAAATTTTCTCTCAGCTCAGGATGGAGTGGGCTTTTTCTGATCTTCTCTCTTTTTCCACTGCTCTCACGCTGCTCTCCTTTTCTCACTATCCCTTTTTTTTTCTCGAACCCTTTCCTCAGCATATATATATGTCTGAGCCAGATCCTTGGGCGTGTGGATACCATGTTTCCCACCTGAAAGGTTGGGGTACGTGTGGGAATATTCTGGACTTCTATCTACTTAGGATCACGTGCCATCTTCCTAGTGAGTTGCACAGACAAACTGTCAGAGAAGAAATAGTCAATTTGGCACACACACACTTAGCACAAGTCATATTAGTGTAAGGAATAAGAAACCAGAAACTGCACTGAGTAGTAATTCCCAAATTAACTGATGCGCAGACTTGCAACAAGGTGAACGAGAGGTTGCACAGAGTTGAAGTGAGCAAGAGCGAGAGATGCGCATGCCGTCATTAGCACAGACCAAGGACCCTACTCGTGCAAAGGATATGCGGGAAACAATGAAACACAAAGTTGCACTGACTCTTTTTCGCCCGATAGAAAGGTTTGCACCGAGTCAAAGAAATAAGCGTCGGCTAAGATGGGCATGACTAGCACCGACCTGGAATGAAGCAGAGGATGCACCGATCTACGTTAGGTGTCTACAAGACTTGCACCGAGTCTAATAAGACTTGAAACAAGAATTGCACTGACTTCGGTTTATTCAGAGAATTGAATAGGCTAGATAATGCACCGAGCATGATTTTATTTTAAGTAAGGCATGCACCAAGTTGTGTTGCAATGCCTTTGACTGACCAAGACTTGCACCGACTTCATGTTATTCAGAAGGTACAAGTATGCACCGAATCAAAAGAGAAGACTAAAAAGATGCACTGACTCCTAAATGTCTATTGCGAAACTAAACAGAGCGTGCTGAACAAGAATTACACGGAGACAACCCAAGCTTGCACCGACCTCCAGAGGTGAGATGCAGAGACATTATATGCACGGACCTAAAATCATGCTGAGAAACAAGGAAATGCACCGTATAAAAACAAATTGATTATAGTTAACAAAATAAATTGATTTATAGTGTGAGACATCATCAAAACCGTAGGGATGCAACACCAGAAAATACAACTGTGAACTCAGAATTATTTAGTCTAACCAGATGTAACTGTAACGATCCTAAGCATACTTCTACCGTTAGTCAATTACACCAGCAAACTATGAACACAAATGATTTTAGATGGTTCGGTCTGCTACCACAGACCTACGTCCATCCCACACTCAAACCAGAGTGAGGCTTCCCACTAACTAACAGCTTGAACCGCTGAGCATCACAGCTTACTTACACTGCTGAGCACCACAGCTTGCTTCCACTGAGCATCACAGCTTGCTTCCGCTGAGCATCACAGCTTGCTTCCGTTGAGCACCATAGCTTGCTGTCCAGAGGAACCGATCCTCTACAATGCTGACACACAGCTTGATGTTCAAACTGTTGAGTCTCTCCAAGTGATTTTGATGATAACAAAATCCTGAACTTGGTTTCCGCCTCGTGCCTTGCCTAAGCACTCTAAAGCTAGCATTATATGTGATTAAGGCAATTGTACATAATGACAATGCTCATCTGTTAAAAGCCTCCCAAATGCATAATCTACGTTAATTGAATTCCGAAATGAATGATTAAGTTGTTGGAACTCACGAATGTAACTGAAGCAAACATTTGGTCAAATCTGTGAGTATATCAAACCTCGTATGGGCAATGGTTCAGTATCTTCATAATTGCAAGTGCATGTGTAAGTCATTTCCAACTCAAGCTAAAGCACAAATTGATCATGTTTCAAATATCCCCAGAATAACTCAGACAACCTCAATTTGTTTGGTAGAAAATGTGGACTCTAAAGTTCTTGCCTTATGGATATCTTTCACTAGGCTAAAAATTCATTTATGCAGGTTTTTCCAAGCGCGGTCGATCGTCGGACAGGGCCCAGTCGACCGGTTTTCCCAGCCTTGAAAGGCTCAATCCCTGTAAAATTCCTGTCGACCGCCCCCTTATGCCCGGTCGACCACTAGCTTCGAAGGCTCCATTGTTGACTTATTTTTCTCCACGAGGCTGAAGCATCTATCAATGGTTTTTTAATCCCAAAGGTGTCCAGACATCCTTAGAATTGTGGATCTGTGTCTTGGCATGTCCTTGACCATCCAAGCTATATAAAAACACCTCTTGGGGGAAAGAAACCCTAATCACTCAAGGAAGATCAAAGAGGCTATCAAGAGGAGAAAGAGTGCTGCCACTATAGCTCCGTGAACAGTGTTTCATGCAAGAACTTCTTCATCCATCTTCAAGCTTCTCAAGCAAAATCTGAGGCCAATCAACCCAAGTCAATTGGAGATCAAGCAACATCCAAAATCCTCTTCATCCATTCAGGGGGAGCTTAAATATGTAGTTCTCTTTTGTGTTTCTTCTTCCAAAATTCTTGAGCTTCAAGTGTTTGCTTCTTGTAATCTCTAAGCATTCTAGTGTGTCTAGATCTACTTAGATCTGTGTGTATGTGTCTTGGATCTTTTAGATCCGTGTGTGGTTCAGTGAGTGTGCACCGTCGTGGGAGTTCCGAACTCTCTACAAGTGTGTGTGTGTGTGTGTGTTGATCTTGTAATCCTTTGCAAGATAGTGTGTGAATCCTCACAGATCGTGAGGGGTGGACGTAGGTTACCGTCGTTGCATCCGAACCACCTAAAAATCGTTGTCTCTTGTGTGGTTTGATTCTTCTCTCCTATGTCCATTATGTGCATGCTTGCGTAGTTAAATCATTTGTGTCCCTTGCATTACATCTAGCACAATTCATTAACTTTACACTAGATTTCTGGTATATCAAATGGTGGGTTCGGATCGACAAGGTTAGTCTTGTCAGAAAGATAGCACCTTGTGCGAGAGAATCTTCGGATTCTGTAACTCCGCCTAGTACCAAAGATCTATTGTGGTGGTTAATCTTGTCAGATTTATTCTTCGTTGCATCAGATCTAAAGTTGAAAGTAGCGTGTTCATCATACTTGTTTTAAATCGGCTAAAATTTTCTTAAAATTTATAATCATCCAATTCACCCCCTCTTGGGTGTCATTGATCGTGGGACTTCAATTGGTATCAGAGCTAAGGCTCTATTTCCTTCAGATCTAACGATCTAGAGTAAGATCCAGATCAATGGCAAACAAGGGTATGATGCCTGAGGGTCATTCCATCCATCATCCTCCATACTTCGATGGCTCGAATTACTCCTATTGGAAAAATAGAATGCACGTCTTTCTGAGAGCCCAAGAGTATGAGATCTGGAGGGTTGTGGACAAGGGTCCGTATAAACTCTCGGATGATGAAAAAAAATGGACACTCGAGGAAATTAAGAAATGCACTGTAAATTTTAATGCTATAAATACTATGCAATGTGCTATACATCCTAATGAGTTTTCTCGTGTATCCATATGTAGTTCAGCGAAGGAGATGTGAGACAAGTTGCGGCTCATATATGAGGGAACGTCAGAGGTGAAGAAGACCAAGGCCAATTTACTTGTTAGAGACTATGAGCTATTCAAAATGAAATCTGAAGAAACCATCTCAGAGATGTTCGCGAGGTTAACTGAGATCACAAATGGTCTTAAAAGCCTTGGGAAAAAGTACATAAATTCTGATCTTGTGAGTAAGGTTTTGAGATCACTTCCACCAGCATGGCACACTAAGGCCACTGTTATTGAAGACTCAAAAAATTTATCCACACTCTCTTTGGATGAGCTCATAGGGTCACTCATGACCTATGAGATAAACATGAGGAGAACAACCGAGGAAGAAACGAAGAATAAGAAAGTGGTGGGATTGAAAGCTCACCAATCTAATGATGAATTCCAAGAAGAAGAATCCAGTGAGGGAAGCAATGAAGAAGAAGACTTGGCCATGATAACTCGCCAAGTAAAGAGATTTTTGAGAAAGAAGAGAAATTTTCAAGGCAATTTCATAAAGGGGCAACGGAAGCCCATTCAAACCAAGGGCGAGCCGAGCAAGCCCAATAATGTCATTTGTTACGAATGCAAGAAGCCCGAGCACATGATAGGAGAGTGTCCAGATCTAAAGAGGAAATTCAAGAAGGATAAGCTCAAGAAACCCCAAGCAATGGTCGCCACATGGAGCGACGAAGAGGATGAACCGTCCGACGAGGAGTTGCAAGAGCTAGTGGAGAGCTTGTGCCTCATGGCACATGAGGATGACACAGCTGAGGTAAATTTTGATCCTGATTTTATTTCCAATGAACAATGGGAGTCAGAATATGAAAAGCTGTATACAAAATACAGAAAAATCAGATCTGAAAATAAAACTCTCAAAAAGAAAATTGATGATTTATCACATGAGGATACTTCTGTTAAATTTAAGAAACTAGAACAAGAATGGTTTGAGTTAACAGAAGAAAAAGAGACTTTGCTTCAAATGATTTCAGATCTTGAAAAAGCCAAAGAGGAGCTATCATGTAAAATGTCTGAAATTGAAAATAAAATTATGAGCTTGAATAAAGAGGTGACTGACTTGCAGTTCACTCTCTCTAGGTTTGTTAAAGGAAAACAAAACCTAGACAACATGTTGTGACTTAAAGTTAACTTCCAAAAAGAAGGTTTGGGGTACATTCCCCGAAATAAGAAATCTTTTGATAATAAGATTACAACATCTTATGTGCATGAAAAAGAAGGTGCTTGTGCATCTTGTTCACACACAAAACTAATACATGTCAAACCAAAATCACGTCAATTCCCAAGAAGGTCTTTAAATGTCAATTACTTTCATTGTGGTCGTTTTGGTCATGTTATTGCTCATTGTTGGTTTAGGCAAAACTCACATAGAAATCATGCTGCTTGGACAAAGAAAAGATATGTGCAGAATTGGACTAACTCCTATGGACCCAAATTCGTTTAGGTACCAAAAATAATTGCATGAGAATGTTGTTTCTTGCAGATATGCCTTGAAGCCAGGGGGAGCAAATGGTACCTGGACAGCGGTTGCCCAAGACATATGACAGGGGACTAGAAGGTGTTCTCTATGCTGCAAAATAAGGATGGAGGTTCAGTTGCTTTTAGAGGTAAAGACAAAGGTAAAATCATTGGCATCGATAATATAGGTAAGAATTCTAAAACTCTTATCGAAAATGTGCTTTTGGTACAGGGATTAAATCACAATCTGTTTAGTATAAGCCAGTTATGTGACAAAGGATTCAAGATTGTTTTTGATGAAACCCATTGCATTGTTATGAATAAGAACACAAATGAGATCAAATTCATTGAAAAAAGAAATAATAATGTCTATACTGTTGATATTGATGATGTGTCATGTGATGACGTGTGCTTGGTAGTAAACAATCATGAAAATGCATTGCTATGGCACCAAAGATTAGGTCATGCTAGTTTTGGAGTAATCTCCAAGTTGTCTAGACATGATTTAGTGAATGGTTTATCAAAATTAAAGTTTGAAAGTGATAAAATCTGTGAAGCTTGCACAAAAGGCAAGCAAACGCGCATCTCCTTCAAAAATAAGAATCTTGTCTCTACCTCCCTGCCTTTGGAATTGCTGCATCTTGATTTGTTTGGCCCATCTAGGACATCCAGCCTAGGAGGGAAATTTTATGGCTTTGTGATTATTGATGATTACTCTAGATTTACATGGGTGTTATTTCTATCCAATAAAAATGATGCATTGATGGAGTTTCAAGTGTTTTACAGGAAAATCCAAAATGATAGAGGTTATCTTATCACTACAATCCAGAGTGATCATGGTGGTGAGTTTGAGAATCATGACTCCAGCAATTTTTGTGAAGAGCAAGGAGACACGCACAATTTCTAATCACCAAGGACGTCTCAACAGAATGGAGTGGTGGAAAGGAAAAACATAACCCTAATAGACATGGGACTGACCATGTTAAGTGAAAACTCTCTACCAAGGTATTTTTGGGCTGAAACAGTAAGTACAACGTGTTACATCATCAACAGGACGATGGTAAGGCCCATTTTGAAGAAAACTCCTTATGAGCTCTACAAGGGTAAGAAACCAAATATTTCTCATCTTAAATCTTTTGGATGCCCATGTTTCATCCTGAATAATGGTAAGTCTAACCTAGGTAAGTTTGATGAGAAAAGTGACAAAGGAATTTTCCTAGGTTATGCACTTAACTCTAGAGCTTATCGATTGTTTAATAAAAGGACTTTGGTTGTTGAAGAAGTCCTCATGTGATTTTTGATGAATCTGAGTTAAGACTAACCAATCAATCTATTCCAATCTTGAATGTAGATGAAGATCCCAAACGTTCAAATGATGCTAAGGCTCAGGATGAACAAGTGGAAGGGATCTCCGGCAAGGTTGAAAAGAATGAAGAACCACCAATTGAAACACTTCAAGAACAGCAATGTAGCACACGGACTTGCCAAGTTCCTCCACATTCTTGAAAGATCACCTCGCTGAAAACATCATAGGTAATCCTGGATATGGGGTAGGAACAAGGTCTTCATTAAGACAAGTAGAAGAAGAGGATTTGATGGCCTTAATCTCACAAGAAGACCTAAGGATATCCATGATGCCCTTCAAAATGAATCCTGGATTCAGGCTATGCATGAAGAGCTACACCAGTTCGAAAGGAACAAAGTGTGGTCTCTCGTGTCGCGTCCCAAGAATCATCCCATCATTGGAACCCGTTGGGTTTTCAGAAATAAGTTAAATGATACGGGATTGGTTGTTAGGAACAAGGCCCAGCTTGTAGCCAACGGGTATAGCCAAGAGATGGGTATCAATTTTGAAGAGTCTTTTGCACTGGTTGCTAGATTGAAAGCAGTCTAGATTTTTTTATCCTATGCTTGCTCATTGAACTTCAAATTATTTCAAATGGATGTTAAATCTACTTTTCTTAATGGTTACATCAAAGAGGATATTTTTGTAGAGCAACCTCTAGGTTTTGAAGACTAAAGACATCCAAAGCATGTGTACAAGTTACAGAAGGTCTTGTACAGGTTAAAGCAAGCACCAATGGCATGGTATGAAAGGCTTACTTCATTCCTCATGGAAAATAGTTTCAAAAGAGGTAAGGTTGACCAAACACTCTTCACGAAGAAATCAGGCAAAGACATATTAGTAGTTCAAGTGTATGTTGATGACATAATTTTTGGAACTACTAACAATGTCTTATGTGAAGAATTTGCAGAAATCATGCAAGGAGAATTTGAGATGAGCTTAATGGGTGAACTAAACTTCTTTCTTTGATTGTAGGTAAAGCGAACGCCCGAGGACATTTTCATCAATCAAGCTAAGTACACATTGGAGCTGTTAAAGAAATTTGGGATGGCTGAAGCGAAACCCTAGTCAACTCCGATGGCCACAACCATGAAGTTAGACAAAGATGAAAATGGTAAAATAGTAGATCCTACACTATTTTGAGGTATGATCGGATCACTACTGTATCTCACAACATGTCATACTGACATTCATATCAGTGTATGTATATGTGCTCGTTTTCAGTCATGTCCTAAAGAGTCTCATTTAATGGTTGTTAAACACATTTTTAAATACTTAATTGGCACAATAGATTTCGGCTTGTGGTTTCCCATTGGTAGTTCTTTTGATTTGATTGCATACACCGATATGGATTATGCCAGATGTATTGTAGATCGTAAAAGTACTAGTGGGTACTATCAGTTTCTTGGTGGGTGCCTAGTCTCATGGGCCTCCAAGAAACAACATTTAGTAGCTCTCTCAACAGCCGATGCTGAATATGTAGCCGCCGAAAGTTGCGGAGCCCAAGTACTTTAGATCAAAAATCAATTGCTTGATTTGGATGTTGAAATGAAATGTGTGCCAATCTTATGTGATAATACCAGTGCAATCAGCTTGTCAAAAAATCTTGTTCAACATTCTAGAACAAAGCACATTGATATTCGACATCATTTTCTGAGAGATCATGTAGGAAAAGGGGTCTTTGAATTGAATTTCATTGACACACACAATCAACTAGCTGATATTTTTACAAAACCCCTAAACCATGATCAATTCAGCAAGATAAGAAGAGAACTTGGGATGTGCAAGGGTGAGAGCATACATACATAGGTCTGCATTTAGGAAAAGAATTGCACTTGTGGAAACTCATATGCATAAAGGGTAGATTAACATGCATATTGTATGTATTTACCTTCAATACCTTGTGTGTATTTATATCCCTGCATGTTTGAGTGTATTTATACATATAGCCCTCCTTCAATATTTTCTTTCTAAGGCCAGATATCCCTTGGTTAAATAAATATGGACCTAGTGATGCCGGACTAGAGGCACTCTCTGAGGGGGAGTTAGAGAACTTTCCTCAAAATCCCATCTTTTCTCCTTCTCCTTACTTCTTGCTGTTGGTTCCAATCAGAAGGTCGGATGATGGTCCCCATATATATAAAAAAAATTGAAAAAAATGGGAATTTTTGGGGCTAGCGATCGACCGTCGCTCCCACACCGGTCGACCGGTGGCAACGAGCGGTGTAGCTGAACCATCAACCGAACCATTTTTTAAGGGGTTTTAAAACCCCGTTCTCTCATTCTAACACTCCCATTCTCTCTCCAACATATTTTCCTAACCCTAGAACACCCAAACTCCACCATTGCAACCCCAAAACCTCATCCCCCTTCAATCCGTACATGATCTGGTCGGTTCATCACCTTTTCGGGATGAAATCTCCACGGCCATTCGTGCGAGTGTGAAGCTCTTCCCAGGGTTACAGGGAGTGGAGAAGGCTATTACAAGCCCTTGGAGTGTCTTTTGGTCCATCTTCATCCCCCAGGACGAGAGTCTTCTCTTCAAGGGTTTCCACCGGGTCTTCTAGTTCGGGATGCCGCCTAGACAGACCTTTCGGCGTTCTACCCAAGGGGAAGCTGGTGGTCAGAGATGAGAGGCCCCGACTCCGCCACCACAGCGAGCACCTGCACCTCATCGTGCACCTCGGTTGCCTCCCCGTCCTATTATCGACCCTCAACTGGTCGACTTCAATGAGGTGAACGAGGTTTTGCCTGATTTATGTGTTATCTTTGAGATTCAACCAGGTTGGATTGATTTTGTCACTAGATATAACTAATATTACCCCAATCTAGTGTAACAGTTTTATGGAAATTTGGTCGAAAGAAATGAGGAATCATTTACAGTTGTTTAAGGTGTTGAGATTCACATTACTCCGGATTTGTTTGAGCATGGCTTAGGAGTTGCGGCTATAGGAGCCGACATGCCTTTTGGTCATGGTGCTATTGCAGCAACTTTTCTTGCTGTCACTAGTTGTGACTATGTGCATGGTGTCAACAACTTAATCATATTGAATGCCAATCATTTTCCACCATTGCAGAGTATATTGCACCATATGTTTACCTCCCTCATTTATCCGAAGAGTGGCAGTAGAAATGAAGTAACAGAGGTTCATAGGTTTCTGTTTTACAATGTTATGAATGGGATTCAAGTTAACATGGGTCGCCTCATGACGAATCTGATTGGAACCTGCCGAACCAATCTGCGGAGATCATTGCCCTATGCTTCACAGTTGACCGGCATATTCATCTATGCTGGGATCAATTTGGCAAATGAACAATTCATTTATGTTTGACAAGATGACATATATAATAAGCATAAGATCTTTATAGATTTTGGATACTACTATGGTCCCGATGGTGAGTTACGTCGAGATGTGCCTACTTATGGAGAAGAACTTGATAGTGAGGAAGAGCAGGAACAAGAGCAGCAGTAGGCTCAAGGGGATGTCGCCCCTCCAGTTCAGGCAGAGGAGCAGCCTCCTCCACCTTCACCTCATCACAAGAATCCTGAGATGCCTATGTTGATATTTATTTGCCTATCTTTGATCTTACTTATGAGGTTTGCTAAGTAATATGGCAAGATGACAAACAAGCAATCAAAGATCTGCTCAAACCTATGAACATGTGAACATGAACCTAGGCAATCATAGCTAGCTCTAGCATGGGCATGCTATCTCAATCAAATTACGCTAAGGAAAAAGGAAAAACACACGCCGGGGCGTGGAGCAAGGAGTAAATAAAAACACACCACTGGGGGTGGAACGAGCAAGGAAATAAAGATGTGATGAAGGAAATAGCTATTGCCCAGCACTAAGGAAAGATGTGATCGCCACCAAAGTAAACACAAGTCAAAGACTCGAATATACCTTGGAAATAGGTGGATGAAGCACCCGCCCACGGGAGAGAAAACCAAGGAAAGCCTGCAGATCAGCTTGGAAGTAACGGCCAGAGACCCGTGCGTCGCTTGGAAGTAACGGTCTCACCCTAGACCGCCAAAAGAGAGTGACGCGCCTGCACCAGACCGTCAGATAACCTGCAGTAGTAAAGCTTGAATTCTTTTAACTCCAACTCTTCCAGCCGGCTAGAAGACTTGGGCCTCGTGCTAATGAACCTGTAAACCTGCCAAAGAAGTAGAAAGACAAGACAAGATAACCTCAATCAGCCCTCTTTGCAAGCATAGCATCAATTCTTAAAGAATTTAAGAACATCAAAAGGAGAGGGAATTACCGGGGAGTTTTGGTTTTTTTTTTAACCCCTCTGGGCGTTTTTAAAAGTTGGGAGGATGTTTATATGCTTAAAGAACAGTGAAAAACATGGAGGAGGAGGAGGGACAATGCTTTGTTTAAAAAGACCAAGGAAGAACTCAAGCATGCAAAGATGAACTTGAAAGATCAAAACAAAAGTACTCCCTTGACTGGAAGATGGATGGACGTGGGAAGCAACTCCTCCTGGATGAAGATGGCTCCTGGGTTCGGCAGCACTTCGTCGTGAATCAAAATCTCCTCCTCTTTTGGCCATGAATTCAAGGGTTCTATTTATAGACCCTCAAAACTCGTAGGTCGAGTAGAGGATAATTCAGCAGGAAAAAGGGATAAGTCTTAGCAAATCCTTGAGGATAATATCACCAAGAGTCCAAAGAAACAAATGGGAAGTCCTGAGGATCGGATTTAGAAAGAGATAAGGCCAATCCACGTTCTTATCTCAAACACGGAGTAGCAGAGAAAAGGCCTGAACTGCCAGGACTCTCGGAAAGAAGTAACGGCTGCACGATAGACCGCCACTTGGAAGTAACGCATCAAGGAACATCCGTTACTTTCAACTTTACCCAAAGAGATAAGATCAACGGAAAGAAGCCCCAGCAAGCTGGACTCTTCAAGGAAATGACGGCCAAGGCATAGGGCGTCATAGGGAAACAACGGCTGCACGATGGACCGTTATTATCAACGTGGATTCAACAGGATAAGCACGGAACACATGGCCTTAAGCCTTAGGACTCTTCAAAGAGTAACGGTCTAAGATCCATCCGTTAGAAGGAAGTGACGCACCTATCTGGGACCGTTATTTAGCATTGAGATTCAAGAAAGAAGAGAAGGGCTTTGCTAAGCTTTATCCAACGAAATGCCACCGGGAGCCAATTCTTTATCCAGGAAAAGACCCAAGAAACAGGCTTCAACTGATCAGGAGACTCGATGAAAAGCGAACAACTCGGAGCATCATATTGAATGAATAAGGAGATGACCCGACTTATGGGTATAAAACGGGTGTCAACAGATGCCCCTCCTTAACGTCCTCTTTGCAGGGGAGTGAGCGGAGGTGAAGCGGAAGTGAAATGGGACATGGAGGTGAAGCGGAGATGAAGCGGAGTGTATCAAAAAGAGGACGTTAAGGTAAACGACACCCGTTCTTTACCAACAAGCGACAAGAATTTTCTGGAAAACTTCAAATTGATCACAAGGAAATAGCCAACCAAAGGATGCAAGTCTGGAGGAATTAATTAACTAAGGAAAGGAAAAACGGCTAGCCACCGGAGGCAACGGAAAGGAAAGAGACTAAACTCCAGACAGGAATCTTCAGCGAACCAGATCAAGCGAGCAAATCGAAGGAAACCTTCTAATTCAGAGTGGAATGATTCTCCTTATTCGGGATTAAGAACACAGCTGTTCACCATCACTGAGATATCTTGAACAGACGAAGCTTCATGAATACTCAAAAATGCGAATGATGCATGCTGGGCTAAAGGAAAAAGAAATCTTCAAGACAAATGCAAAGAAAGATAAAATAGCAAATACTCGAGAATAATATTGCTAGATTGGAGTAATCAGAGTCAGGACACTATCTGCAACCACGGCGTGCAAGACAGAACCATCGTCCCCAAATTTTTCAATCTAACGGCCTATCCAACGATTAAACATGTGAACTTAGATCATCATCATTTTTGTTTAAGGGGAACATCAGATCCCAGGACACATGAATGACCAGCCGGTTCTCGAGGTAACATATAATAAATAGCATATAGTAATGCATTAAGGGAATGAGGGAATGATATACAATACCTGACTTACCTGCCTGACGGAAGGCCAAGTATGACTTTGGTTCATAACCCTTTCAGGAAAGATAGGTTAGCCGGACAATAATCATGATGAGAATTAGGCATAACCATTTGTACATGCAAGAAGCATCAAATAGGAACATTATATAGACAATAGGGTTTGTTCAAGCATCAATTAGACCTTCCAATTCATCAAGAAACTTGCAAGCATATAACGGTCAGATGTAGGGGCGTCACATCAAGTAACGGATCACACCTAGTCCGTCATAATCAAGGCGGTTCACATTCTTTGTTAAAGCAGTTCAACACATGTAACAGCCTCAAACAGGAGCATCAGGAGGATGTGACGGTCGGTCGATAGACCGTCACATCTCCTGAGATTTCAAAAAAACAACCGAACGGTCACGGCCCGTTCATTCCGTTCAAACAATCAACCAAAACCCCAAAAAAAAAAACCCGAGAGCTCCGGCGATTCCACCCCCACCATTCCAATGGCCGGCGACGAGGCACCCCAGCCACCACCAAAGAAGAGAGAGAGGGGGAAAAGAATGGCTATACGGCGGCTTCACCGCCGGATCGAACGGGAGGTGATCCCGCCGGTAGAAGAGGACCAACCGACGAGGGGAAGCCAAACAGAAGAAGAAGAAGTCCCCACGGTCGAGGAGGACCTAAGAGAAGCTCCACAAGGTGCAGAGGAACCAAAGGGACCAGAGAAGAAGAGGAAGAGAGGCACGGACCGTGAGGTAGGCCGCCCGCCCTAAATTCCATTTTTTTGATTTTTATGTTCTTAATTCATGTGTGCATGCGGGGAATGAGGGTAGAAATGGGTCTACGAACCCACTAGGAGCCATTGTAGGCCATTTGGCCAACAAGGGGGACCATGAGAATGTAGGGAAAAAGTTCCCAAACACAGCCAAATGTGACGGTCCTACCAGAGACCGTCACTCCCCTGACGCTCCAGGACCGGGCCGTCACACGCAAGTGACTCCCCATCCCAGGACCCTCACTCCTGCCAGGGACTTAAGCTGTTTTTTAGGGTTTTTAATTTTCAAATTTTTGTTTTGTTTTCAATTCTGAATGTTTTTCAATGATTTTTATGATGGAAAATTTGACTAATTGATGATCTTACATGCAATGCAGGGAAAGAGGAGATCACGGATCTCCTGGCTTCAGATCCGGGCGGTATACCAGGCACTGCCCGACTACCAGAGGGAGAGACTCGCCGAGATGGGATTCGTCGAGGTGCTCAGCATCGAGGTGATCCGGATGGACACACCACTGTTATACGCTTTGCACGAGAGATGGGATCCGATTAGCCGAGCTTTCATCTTCCCATGGGGCCACATGATCCCCACGCTAGAAGACATGGCAAGAATTTCAGGCTTGAGAGTCCACGGCTCCGCAGTGACCGGATGGACGTACGGGGACTACCGGGAGATAGCACAGCAGCTGCTCGGGCTAGATCTGATCAGGCCGGGGCAGTCCTCTTCCCAGCTCGCGAGATCGGTGCTGCAGGAGAGTTTGGGATTGAGGGGAGCGGCAATCACCGTAGGAGAGCTGTCGGAGGAGCATCTGGGCAGGGTGGTCGACCAGGTGCGCCCTCGCGTGGCGGCAGAGGCAGGAGCAGAGGGAGATAGAGTGCTCAGGCGCTTCCTGATGCTACTGTTCGGGAAGCTCCTGTTCGCGACTCGGGCAGATGTCATCAGCTGCAGATTGCTGCCGCTGATAGAGGATCTGAGCAGAGTGAGGAAGTATGCATGGGGGGCAGCGGTACTAGCATTCCTGTTCGACTCCCTGAGCACCACGGACCGGCAGACGATGCTGGGCGGCTTCTCGCCCTTCCTACAGGTAAATGCACTTTAAATGCTTTCTATTTATGCCATGTTTATGCAATGCAGTGATTCGGGTTAAATGATTTATGCAAATGACTTGACTTCTAAATGCAGGTCTGGAGCTATATGTACCTTCCAGGCATTGGGAGAGGTGCGCTACTCCATCCCGGCCTCATACCAATCGCGAGGCGATGGTCGGTGGCGAGGGACACGGGATCGATCCTCAGATTGACCCGGATGATCCAGGACGACCTGGACTCCTACCCGCATACATCGGTAAGCCCGAGACTCAAAATGATTTCTATATGCTTCTATATGCTGACAAATGCTGACAAATGCTGACAAATGAATGAAATGCTTTCAGGTGAGATGGACCCCGTACCGCAGCGAGGGCTACACAGGACAGCCGTGGGTGGAGGCGTCCTTATCGTACCGGGGGTGAGACATATGGTTGCATTGCATCCATATCATCGAGCCTCTGCACTATAGGCTGATCCTGCGGACTCGGGGACTACACCAGCCCGAGGTGACTTTTCCGCATCGCAACGATGACCGCCCAGGCAAATCGGCGAGGGGCATCAGTGGGAGTGTGGATTGGCGCGCCCGGAAGGTGAAGTACGTCCTCGACTGGAGGCAGCGAGGCAGGGCCGTGAAAGAGCGGGACGAGAGCGACGAGGCCTACCTGAAGGCCTTCGCTCGATACTACGGCGACCGGGTATACCGAGGTACCCGACGACCGGTATGCAATTCTTAACCTAAAACCTTTCTATATGAACCTGCAAGATGATGGATGCTGACTTATGCTTTCTAAATGCAGCTAGATCCAGAAGGACGGATAGCCGAGCTAGAAGGGCTACTCCACTCCACCATACAACAGCGGGATGGGTACCGGTCTGCCCTGGAGCTCTTGGTGAGACTAAAGCTTAAATGCTTATGATTTATGGAATGATGTTCATGATGCAAATGCAAATGTCAACTAACTTATGACTTCTAAATGCAGCGGGCTGAGGGAGCCCAACGTGCTGGACCGGATGCCCCATCGTCTTCCTCGCAGCCTGCGGGAGGCAGGGCTGAGCAGGAGGCTGACTTTGCTCGGGCGGTCGCCCGGGCCGAGGAGGCGGAGGCCACCCTCGCGGAGTTGATAAGAGACTAAAAAACTTATGATTATGCATGATTAAATGCTTTATGACTAATGATGTGAAAATGCAATCTACAGGTGAGGGATCTAGCAGCAGCAGTAGCCGAGGTAGAGAGAAGCAGGGCCGAGACTGATCGAGCCCGAGCGGAGACGGAGCTAGTACGGGCAGAGATGGCCCGGCAGAGAGCGGAGACCCTACGACGGCCAGATGATCCAGAGATGGAACAACTCCGGAAGGAGTTAGCGCAGGCGCGAGCTGAGGTGGAGGAGCTTCGGATCGGGACGGCCGACTTGGATCGCTACCGGACCGAGGCATGGGAGACGCGGCGTCAGATCTTCACACTGAAGATCGAGCTGTGGACATTGGAGCAGACGGTGCGGATGATTGGCCGGGGACCAGAGCGGAGCGCTTCCCAGAGTGGGGTACATAGGAGCGCTGCCCCTAGCGGCTCAGTAGGGGATTTCCTCGTCAGCTCCTCCGCTCAGCGGAGAAATGAGAGGGCAGAGAGAGGGCAGCAGGAGGAGAGTGCTTCCATAGCACCACCACCCGCGAGGAGACTTGAGGAGGGGGAGGATGATGGTGGCCCGGCTGATAAGCCGGCCGAATGATGCCTTTTCTTATGTTTTCTTTTTTTAATTTGTATAGAATCTTTGGTTAAAAATGGAATGAAATTATCTTTTTCATTTTTCTGTTTTAATTTGATGCGAGCGTGAATGGATGAATGAGATGTACAGGATGGCTGAAATGTGGGTGAATGAATGAGGTGTATGCATGTATGCATATATGAAAATGGGAAGAAGGTGAGGTGTACAAATGTGAAAGACCGCCAGGTCTAGTCAAGGGTTTAAAGGAATAGCTTGAACCCAGTAGTAGAGCAAGTGACGGTCTAAGATCGGACCGTTATAACCAAGTGACGCTCTGGTGAGAGACCGTTAATCATCAGAGGCCCACACGGGCTGTGGGGCTTCAGGATAAGCGACGGCCAATTGATGGTGTGTCAGAGGCAAATAACGGCCAAGGGTCATACCGTTGATCATGGCAGAACGTTAGTTGGGCAGGGCAACTAGCAGGAAAATGTGATGGTCCGAAAGGGATGCGTCAGAATCAAGAGATGGTCAGAAGCAAGACCGTCAGGAAGCGTTTTAGCCCAGAAGAGAAAGAACCAAGTGGCTGAGAATGTGACGGCTCAGGAACAGAGCGTTACAGGAAGCGACGCTAGACCCTTAGACCGTTACTCTCCACAGAACATGATTCGGGGAACTGAAACCCACAGAGAATGCGACGGTCGAATGCTGGCGCGTTAGAGTGGAGTGACGGCCATGCGATGGACCGTTAGAGTCTGGGTCGCAATCCGAATCGGATTGAGCCGAGATAACTAAAAACCCGAGGTTTAGCCACTTAAACCATCGCTAGGACTTATCCTAATTGAAGATAAAGCCTTCTAGCCCGAGTCTTACCCTTCCAAAGTTAAATACAAGCCTTGGCAACTTAAAACCTTAATCAAAATCGCAGCTTTGCTAAAACCCCTGTTCTAGGGTTTGAAGAGCTCCTCCAAAGGGCAGAAAACATGATGAAGAGGAGCTTCGAGGTGATGGCTATGGAGGAGAAAGCCCACACCGGCCCTAAAGCTACAAGGAAGGAACATGGAGAGCTCCAACGGCTAACCTCAATTCCCAAGCACTTAAGTTCTAACGTCCAAAGGGTGGTAAGTACTTATAACTTCATCCAAAGTTCAGAATTTTGCTGCACTTGTTCTTTTCATAACTTCCTCCTTTCTTTTCTCAAGCCCCTTCCCGGCCCAAGGTGTTATTCCAATCTAAAGTGGGTGACTCCCATGGTAAAGGCACTTCCCATAGAGGTCACATCCATCCTCAAAGCATGGCACCTCCAACCTCTCTTGGTTTTAGGCAAGAATTTCCAGAAATTGTCTTTCGATTGGCCAAGCCTTTCAGCACTTGTGGAATTATGGCATCCACAAACTCATACTTTCATCTTTCCTTCCTTTGAAGCAACCGTCCTATTGGAGGAGGTAGAAACCTACCTAGCCCTTCCTAAGACCAAGGTGGGGGATGAGGACCGGGTTTGCTACACAATAGAGCCTATTGACCCGTCCTTAATTTTAAGTGACTTCATTCATAACCCGAAGGACGTGAGGACCATGATCAGCCCACACCACGTTCACCTGATACCCTTGGCCCAATGGATAGTGTCTCATTGTAAAAATAAGTGGGAGAGACATGAAGCAATAGCCAAGGCGGTAGCGGTTTGCTTGTGTGGAGTCTTTCTTTTTACCACTACCGACCACCTCTTAGATATCCAAAACCTTGGTATTATTAGCGGGCTGTGGCGGGGTATGTCTATCTCTCAAGCGGTCCTCTCATACCTCTATGAAGGACTAAGCTCGGCGTGCCTAGGAGGGCTTTTGTTTGGTTCCATGATACTCCTTGAGTGCTGGATAGGAGTGAGAGTCAAATTCCTTCCTAAGGAAGACATAACTTCTGCAAGCCGACTCTTCGGGAGCCACCCTCTCCTCTTTATTGGAGGGGCATTTAGATATTCTCCTCAGGTTGAATGCAAGACAGCGGATAAGAAAACTCGGGATGAATGGCGCCTCTTCTTCAACACTTTACCAATGGACAAGTTCATCATGCGACCAAGAGTCCTCCGAAATGCTCTTCTCAAAATACCGCAGCGCCAAGGCCTCGACCTCCAGCTAGTAGGGAACACTACCATGGCGATCTACAACCCGCACCGATGCCACCTTCAGATCGGATCACCTCGAATCAGCGTTTCTTCACTATCACACTACCCTCCCCTTCTACCTAGGAAGATGGGGACCGAGGAAGATGAAAGAGCGATCCGGAACGTGCTGACCATGTGGGAGATCAGCAAGGTGCGTCCGTGGCAAGCAGAAGTTGAAGAGAACGACGAAACACGCCGAGATTACTTGAAAGAGTTGAGAAGAATCCGCCCTCTTGCGGATAAGAAGTTGAATGTACCTTGATTTTCTTTTTGTTTATGAGAGATATTTATGTTATTGACAATCAAATTTGATTTTATCAAGATTTATATTTCATTAATCTTTGCTTGAGTGAGATAAGATTGCCATAGTTAAATGATCTTGAATTCCATCATGTGGAAGGCTAGAATGATGTGAGTAGACAGGGCTTCTGGAGGATATGACGGATGTACTCTGGGCCGTTATATGGAAATGACGGTCCTGCGATAGGCCGTCAGAATGGGAGTAATCAAGAGCCCAGTTTCTGAAGGATATGACGGATGGGTTTTGAGCCGTTATTTTTAAGTAACGGTAGGTCTCAGACCGTTATAATGATGGTTCAATGGAAAGGAAGAAGGCCCATGCCTGAAGGAAGTGACGGTCAAAGATGGGCCCGTTACATGACTGTAACGGTCTGATGCTGGTGCGTTACACACTCTGAACCTGCATAGTTGTGAGTGTTTTTGCTTTTGGGCTTGTTCCTGTACTCTGCACACACTTAGACATGAAACAAGTTAGCTCTGTTCTTAGACTCAACCCCTTGCCTTGAAGCAAGTTAGATAATGACCGTTTCTTGATATTTGGTCAAGGGGTGGAGCATTATTAAACAAGCGGAAACATAATGAAAATGCGATGCATGCTATGCATATGATGGTATTTTGGGGGTTTTGGAAAATATTAAATGTTTTGAATTTTCAAAAAAATATTTGTTGTTTTTTTGGATTTTGAAAATATTTGATGTTTTTTTGGATTTTGAAACATATTTGTTATTTTTGGATTTTGAAACATATTTGATGTTTTTGGATTTTGAAACATATTTGATATTTTTGGATTTTGAAACATATTTGATGTTTTTGGATTTTGAGAAATATTTGATATTTTTGGATTTTGAAACATATTTGATGTTTTTGGATTTTGAGAAATATTTGTTGTTTTGGGATTTTGAAACACCAGTGCCTCTCTAGCAACACGAGACCTCCCTTGTTTTTAGCTTGAGCCTCGAGACCGGCGTGCAAATAGTGTGACAACCCCTGGCCGAGACCTGGTCATTGTGACGGTGTTTTTACCAACGCCATACCTAGGGTACTCGTCTCAGTCCTAAAAGAAAAAAGAACATGGGGGTAAGCTTAGGCCAGATATGGAAGTTTTTAGAACTTGATTCCCTCACCGTGCAACCTTATTAGAGATTTGGTCTGTTGTGCTGGGGCTTTTTATGTCCGTCATCGAACCTTTATCCACTTAGGCATGCATGCGACCGGGCTCATAACGTCCCGCGGGGAACTGTACTGCCACTCTTGTCATGCCTAATTTTCTTTTTCTTTTGGAGCTTTTGAGAATTCATTCACAGACCTTGAGATGATGCTTTTGATTTCATGGTAAAGAGCACTCCTTTTCTTTTCTTTTCTTTTCTTTCTTGTGGAGTCAGGTCATAACGGACTTGCCCCTATTTGAGACCTCTTCTCGTTAGGGAGTTTGGATTGGTTGTCTCCTCCTTATTTACTCCTTGCCCCTGGATGCAGCCGAAGAATGAAACGGACAGGGACTTTGACTTTCCCCCAAAGCATGGCCAAGGAAAAACGGTGTCTTTTTAAACAAGGAACCTGACCAGGGGCGTCGTGTAGTGTGTGTTTGCCTTACTCAAGACTCTCTTTTGAAGATAGGGAGGCATTTCTTATTGCCGGAAAAGCACATGGTTTAGATTTTTAAGGAAAGAAACGCTTAAGATACAACCCATTCCACGGGTGAGAGAGCTCCTCACCTTCCGCGTTTACTAAACGATAAGCATTCCTTGGATAAGCTTCTTTTATTACAAACGGCCCTTCCCAGTTAGGTTACAACTTGGACCTAGGACCTGCAGACCGAATGAATTTGCGTTTCAAAACAATTTCACCCTTACAAAATTTTCGTTCGATTACCTTCTTTTGAAAATAGCGCGAAACCCTCTTTTGATAAATAGAAACGTGATCGGCCGCATTCATCCTCTTCTCATCTAAGAGTTCTAGCTGGACCAGCAACGCCTCTCGACGTTCATCGAGATTAAGTTCCTTATCGAGCTGCACTCTAAGAGAAGGGATTAAGATCTCATATGGGAGCATCGCCTCCATCCCATAAGTTAAAGAGTAGGGAGTTTGCCCCGTAGGGGTGCGGACGGAGGTGCGGTAAGCCCACAGAGCTTCCACCAATCTTTCAGGCCAATCAGAAAATTTATGTGCTTCGCATGTTTTCTTAATGATTTTAAGAAGGGTTTTATTAGTGGCCTCGGCTTGACCGTTGCCTTGAGGGTAATATGGAGATGAATGATGCAGTGCAATATTGAACTTCTTACATAGGTCCTTAAGCTCTTGGGAGATGAACTGGGGTCCGTTGTCGGTGATGATGCTACTTGGTACTCCGAACCGCGAGATGATATTCTTCATGATAAAGCGGCACACCGTTGTAGCTTTGATCTCTGCGTACGCCTCGGCTTCGGCCCATTTGGTGAAGTACTCAGTGGCGGTGAGGATGAAAGATTTCTGCTTGATCTGAGAATTAGGATCACCGAGTGGGCCGACGACGTCGAAAGCCCACATAGAGAACGGCCAAGGAGCAGTCATAGGATGGAGGGATGAAGCTGGAGAGTGAATTTTATCAGCATGGAGTTGGCATTTAAGACACCTCCGGACATAGAGGGAGCAATCTTCCTCTAAAGTGGGCCAATAGTAGCCCTGCCTAAGGATCTTCTTTGCTAGAGCCTGGCCATTGACATGACCTCCACACTCACTTGAATGGGCTGCCTCAGCCACTTTCCAAGCTTCTACATCATCCAAGCATCTCATGAGCATTCCATTAGTAGCGCGCCTATATAGTTCTCCTGCAATGATAGTGTACCTTGCGGTGGCTCTTCTTATTGCTTTACGCTGCTCAGCCTTTGCCCCTTCTGGGAACGACCCTTCTTTGTAAAATAATTCGATTTCATGATACCAAGGTAATTCCTCTTCATCCAGAATCTCCTCTAGTTCTGTTAATGAAACTTCCTTGAGATCCTCCTTCTCAACTTTCGCCTCTACAAATTTCCTGAGGTTGATGAACCAAGGATCTTGAATGGAGGGTGCGTCCAATCTCTAGACGACGATGGTCTTAGTACTATGACTGAGGGGGAAGGATAAGGAGGAAGCAAGGGATGCCAAAGCATCAGCTAGAATGTTCAAAGAACGAGGAGTATGGATATAGATGAGCTTACGGAATCGCTTAGCGAGGAGCGTGACCAAATCTTGATAAGGTTTGAGCTTAGGGTCACGAGTACGGTAAGTTGATAGAACTTGCCGTAGGACGAGCTGAGAGTCTCCTATAATGTTCAAATAACGCGCGCCTAGGAGATAGGCGTGCTTCAAGCCGGCCAGGAGAGCCTCATACTCAGCGATGTTGTTGGTAGCAGGGAAACGAAGTTGATAAGCGAAGGGGATGGTTACTCCCTCCGGAGTAAGCAAAACAGCCCCAATCCCTTGGCCTTGGGAGTTGAGTGCACCGTCGAAGTGCAGAGACCAAAAGGGATGATGAGAAAGGACAGAGAGATGCTCATCAGGGAAATCATCCTGAATGGAATCGGTATGAGGAATGGGAAGATGTGCGAGATGCTCAGCAATGGCATATCCCTTGACTGCCTTCTGAACGACAAAGGTGATGTCAAATTGAGAGAGGAAGCTCTGCCAACGAGCTAACCTACTAGAAAGGATGGGCTTTTCTAGGAGATAACGGATCGGGTCCATTCTAGAGATCAACCTAACTGGGTGGGCGAGGAAGTAATGTTTAAGCTTCTGAGCTACCCACACTAAGGCGGCACAAGTCTTCTCCATAGCGGTGTACTTGGATTCAGCTGGATTAAACAGTCGAGAGAGGTAGTACGCGGCCCGCTCTTTCCCTTCGTCATCCACTTGTGCTAAGACCGCCCCTAGGGAGTCCTCAATAACCGAGATATATAGGATTAGGGGTTTCCCAGGGATAGGAGGTTGCAAAACTGGGGGATTGGACAGGTACTCTTTGAGGTCCTCATAGGCCTTTTGACAATCTTGATTCCATTCGAATTTGACCCCTGCCTTAAGCAATTCATAGAACGGGCGGCACCTTTGAGAATGTTGAGATATGAATCTCCTAATGAATTGCAGTCTACCAATCAATCCTCGAAGTTCCGTAATGTTCTTCGGCGGAGGCATGTCCATGACGGCATGTGCTTTATTAGGATCAATCTGGATCCCCCGTTTGCTTACTATGAACCCTAGCAACTTCCCTGAAGAGACTCCGAATACACACTTCTTCGGATTCATCTTAAGCTTATACTCCCTGGCTCTCTGCAGCACCTTAGCCAGAATAGAGGGGTGTTCTTCTTTTGTCCTTGACTTCACCAAGATGTCATCCACATAAGCTTCCATGTATATGTGCATCATGTCATGGAAAATGGCCATCATCGCCCTTTGATAGGTGGCACCTGCGTTCTTCAGCCCAAACGGCATAACCACATAACAATACGTGCCCCAGGGCGTGGTGAAGGAAGTTTTCTCTTGATCTTCCGGAGCGAGACGGATTTGATTGTAGCCCGAGTACCCATCCATAAACGACAGAGCTTCATACCCGGCAGTGTTATCCACTAGGACGTCTATATGAGGTAGTGGGAAATCATCTTTGGGACATGCTTTGTTCAAGTCCCTGAAATCAATGCATATGCGCACTTTTCCATCCTTCTTGAGAACCGGGACTATGTTCGCCACCCACTGGGGATATAAGACTACTCTGACGAACTTGGCCTTGTATAACTTATCGACTTCTTCTTTGATCCTTAAAGCCATGTGGGGGTGAAATCTTCTTGACTTTTGTTTAACAGGTGTTGCCCCTGGTTTAAGCACGAGTCGATGTTCCACTAAGGAGGGGTCAAGACCTGGCATGTCCTCATAAGACCAGGCGAAAGAATCGCTGTACTCCCTTAGAACCTTAATTAGATCTTCTTCTACCTGCGGCGGGAGATCAGCTGAAATAATGATAGGCCTTGGGTCTTCTTCTGTTCCCAAGTTGATTTCCTTTGTAGGTTCATCCACTGCCATCGACGGCTGGTCGAATCTCTTTAATCCTTGTGCATAGAAGTCGGTAGTGTCATCTACGTTGCTATCTTCATCTATTGGATCCTTCTCATCCAGAACCTCATAGACGCCTAATCCGTCGTCGCTCTATTCCCCTTCTATTTCCTCTTCATCTTCAATCATAATCGCCGTGGCGACGAATTCCGGACACTTCAGAAGAGTATGACATCGCTGAGCCAAATCTTGCAAGAACCTATCAGGAATAGATCGGGAAGGATGCGCAAGCGAGCGCGGCTCAGAATGGGAAGGGTTGGATGCCCTAGAACAAGACCCTACTTCTCTAGACCTAACTGACTCTACTTCCTTAGACTCACTAGACCCTAATCCTAACCTAGGGGAGAGAAGGCTTAGTGGAAGGGAAGGAGCAGGGGACTCGTGCCCCTGGGAGGAGGAGAATGGAAACAGGACAACGTAATCTTCCACTGAAATCTCCGTTTTAAATTTGACGTTTTTTTTTTTGGAGATCAGTAGAGACTATGCAGCAAGACGGAGGAGGTGGGAGCTGCATGGGGAACATCTCGGAAAGGATGCGATTGGAGAAAGGATCAGCAGAAGACAACCACATCTCATGGAGCTGAGCATTGTGGGAGAGAGGAGTGAGTAGAGTGGACAGATCAATACGCGAGCACTTCCCGCGAGCACAAGGGATGAATCGAATCTCCGGTGGATCGATGATGGTTGGATTTATCATGACAGGAGGAAGACGGGGTATGGGCTCCCTTTGTTGCAAGATAGATTGGAAGCGTGAGGGAGACCAAGATAAAACAATCGGAGAGCTCCCCACTTTTTGCATTTTAACCGCGGGTTGCTTCTTCGGCCTCCACTGTACGAGCCGAACCTCTCGCTGCTTCTGGCGATCTTCTTCAGAAAAGATCCTTTGCAAGGCCTGACTGTAGTCGAGCATGTCACCATTTGACCTTCCTGGCAGGGAAGGTGGACTGGCAATTGGACAAACTATATCCCTTCTTGGCTGCACCGGTTCTGGAGCTAATGTGCCGGGCTGGAGAGGCCCCCTGACAAAGTGCTCACGATAATCCCATGTAAGTGGCCCAGAATCACCCATCATAGATAATGCTGTTTCCTTATAACCGAGGCCTCTTCTGCCCATTTTCTTTCCCTTAGGTATGGGTTTAGTCATTCCTTGCAGTTGCGCCCCGAGGCCTCTCCCCGGTTGATAGCCCAGTTTCAATATGATATTCCACCCTTTTGAATCTCGGATCTGTGGCTTCACTTTGACATTGACTGGAGTAGTGATGGGCTTGGGAGATGTGTAAGCCCAAGGAAAGTTCAAATCAAGCACTGATATGACGGGCCGGCTACTCGGCCATAGTGTGGGAAGAACCTGATCTGAGAGGGCCTTGACCGTCTGTACCGTGGCCAAGCTTTTAACTTTGATGACCCTCCCTTGAAAGGGAAATTTGACGCACTGATGTGCGGTGGAGGGTACGGCGCCAAGCGTGTCAATCCAGGGATGACCCAAGATAGCCTTGAACATAGGGTCGATGTCGAGAACATAAAATTCCACGGCCATAGTGAGGGGACCGAGCTCCGCCTGAATGGTGATCACCCCGTGACATGCTCGCCTTGAGTTATCATATGCTGCTATAGTAGTGGGGGTAGGCTGTAGTAACTCTTCAGATATGTTGCATGCTCGGAGGGTACTAAGTGGGCAAACATTAATTGAGGCCCCGGTGTCAACCAATGCTGCTTCAATGTCGACTTTGTTCAGGGTAATTGTTATGCAGAGCGGCTTTTGTCGAGCCCCTGGAGGTGCAAGCTCGGTTTCTGAGAATGTAATTGCCGGCCCTTTGGAAATAGTTGCCAATGCCGTTGGTAAACTGTCGACTGCCATGTCTTCGCTAACCATTACTTTCTGCAAGAAGTCCCTCAGTGCATCCTGATGAAGGGTGGACCTTTTGATTAACTCCAACACGGATATCTTAGCGGGTACTCTATCCAGGTGATGTAGTAAGTCATATTGAGTACCCGGCAGAGGTTCAGCCTCTTCTTGCTCGGCCGTTGGCTGGGTGGACTGGGGATTGGAAGCAGTAATGTAATTCCGATGGAACATCTTTCCGCTTCTTAAGACACAGTTTGCCGCAGCATCTGAAGATAGTGTGACGGGTGCCGCAGGGTGGATGAGTGGGATAGGCTGTGTGGGGGAGGTGTTTTGGTGGAGCGTGGGGTTAGCGAGGTTAATGGGGGGTGAGTGGATGATAGGTGAGGGATTGGTGGAAGGCAAGGTGGTGACGAATGTCGATGCAGGTGGCGGGAAGGCTAGTGGGTGTTTGAGAACGGGTGAAGGATTAGGGGATGCTGTGACAATGGCGAGGGGGATAAGTGTTGGAGGGTATGATGGGATGGAGAGCGGTAGAGGGTTGGCTGGAGCGGGTGTGGATGGTAGGATGAGCGGAGAAGGTGTTGGTTGCCTGGGGAGGATGAAGGAAGGGTTGCGGAGGTTGTGGTGGAAGGCCATTACTTGCGGTGCGGCGCCATCATCATCAAAAGACCACCCGGCATTGGGAGCCGGTGGTTGAACCATGTTAACTTGTGCTGGTGCCGACGGCTGCTGCTGAGGAGCGGGTGGATGATTCGGCATCGGGTTCTGATGGATGCCTAGGTCTTGCACTTGCTGTGGTTGTTGTTGCTGTGGTGGCTGCTGCGGCTGCGGTGCTTGATGCTGCTGCACTTGCTGCCCCTGCGGCTGCCTCCTCTTCTCTTTAATCTCCACAATGGCCCTATGCATTTCGGCCCAGTCGATTCTCTGCCCTTCATGAAGGTCATATACTAGATCTCGGAATTGATAACATCCTTCTATGGTATGGCCTGGCTGCCTATGGAACATGCAATATTTGGTTTGATCAACCGCCGGGTTCCAAACAGGCCGTTCCGGAGGAAGTTGAACTGCATTTACTGACATAAGTGCCGAGAAAATATTCGTAAGTGTCTCGGGCAATGGAGGATATTGGGCTCTCCTGGGAGCCGGGCGCTTGCTGTTTGGATTGTTGTTGCTGTAGCCGCTGGGTGGAGGGACGTTATGGTATTGTGATGGTGGTGATGGTTGTTGTGGTGTGGTGAAGGCGTTTTGTGGAATGGTGAAGGCGGGGGGAGTGTTTTGTGGAGTGGCCTGGAAGTTGTGCGGAGTGGAGTTTTGTGCATTGCGGGGGTTTTGATTGTAGCGGAAAGGTGCGGCCTGATACGGAAAAGCAACGGCTTGTACTTGCTCATTTGTTTGGACCCCCTCAGTAACCGGCCCTTGTGGTTTCTTGTGGTACTTGGGCTTTTGGTTTTCGAATAGAGAATGGATAGGGGAGTCCTTGAATTGAGTCTGTATGAAGCGCGCCCGGCTGTAGAGTTGATGCATGTTAGCTATGTCATTCATTGCCAGGATGTTGCGGAAAGTCGGCGTGGCATTGGAGATCAGTAACTTGACCTTCTCTTCCTCTAGAATATGGCCAGGCACTCTGGCGGCCATCTGCCTCCATCTGTCTGCATAGGTGGCGAAGTCTTCCTCCGGCTTCATCTTCTCTGCTACTAGATCTATAAATGAATATTCTGGCCCGACCCGGTCTTGAAATCGCTGAATGAATTTGTTCTTAACTACCTTGAAACTCTCGGCCTCTTCCAGTGGCAGAGAATAAAACCATTCCAGAGCAACTCCATCTAAGGATCGGCGGAACAAGTACGCCATGAGGCGATCATCATACTGGAACTGCGCCGACTCATATAGAAAATCCCTCACATGGATAAAGGGATTGCTGTTCCTATCATATTTGCGATAGTTAGGGAGCTCAGATTGCGGAGGGAACCGAATGTTTTGGAAGCTCGGAATAGGAATATCGGCCAAGGATTGTGGGCCAACCCTTTTCTGGAGGAAGTCAAGTTGTTGCTGCATGGCGGCCCACTTGTTAAGCAAGTCCTGCTCTTGGGAGGGAGCAGGGGTAGCGAAGGATGCCGATTGTTGAGGAGCGGATGGAATGACGGTGGCAGACGGGGGAGGCCCATAGGCATGAGTAGAAGGATAGACAGTGGAAATAGGGGGCCCGTAAGAAGGATATTGAGCCTGAGATAGACCCGGATGGGAGTGAGTTTGGGCCGCCCCTTGCTGAGGGTGTAAGAAATCAGAAGGGTTCATGAGAAGCTGTGAAGCCACCGAACCAGAATTATGATGATCCACCTGGACAAAAGGAGGGATAGGTGATTTCCCTTTATCAAAAGACTGATGGGCTGAATTGGAAGATTGGCCCATCTCCATGCCGGCAAAAGTGATGGTCCGAGGTTGGACCGGAGTGAGGTCAATCGGATTGGGCTGAACGGACGGCCCGATAATGGAAGGATTAGATTGACCTTGAATGGCGGTGGAGGGAGGAGCGTTGGACCCTTGCATAGCTTGGTATAGGACTTGAAGTTGAGCTGGGTCCAATTGGGCCATCATGTGAAGGACGGAGCCCGCGGAAGGAGTAGCGAGAGAAGGGGTACCTTGACTACCTCCCACAGACGTGGAAGACGGGAGAGGGGCAGTCCCTTCTCCGGAAGGAAAGGTAGCAACCCTAGGGGGGTTTTCAAGGAGCCCTTGAGGGAGAGATTCCTCTTGTGAGCGCGGAGGATTGAAGGATGCCATGGTGGATTCGAAGAGGGGATTGGAATAGAAAGTGAAGGAAGAAGCGACTGGAGAAGATGACTCAAACGGACGAAAGCAACTCCACATGCAACGGACAACCTTGGAAATATGCAAAAACAACCAACACAAAACACACAATGAGCAATCAATCTTGGGTGTTCTAATAAGATGCAAGTGATAAGAGATGAAGACACTCAAGAATCAAGCAAGTTATTTAGAATGATGCGACAATATTCTTATGATTTCTCCTTTGGAACCTTAGTGAATTGATTGATATGTGCTCTCAACAATAGGTCCCTAGTAGGAGATGGATATAGGACTTGGTTTGACTCTAAGTGTAACCACTCAATCACTTATGCAACCCTAGACACAGGGTGGGAAAGGTTCAACCAGCCCGGCGTCCGTGTGGGAATCCACGGCTCGCGGGGACTTATGGAGGTCCCTGCTGTGATTTCCTAGTCGGCCCCAAGGAATATGGAGACGAGAGGTCCTCACAACAAGGTAGGAAAATGCAATCTAATGTATGAAGAGATGAATGACCCTATGTGCACCGGAGTGCATGCAAAGTCTAGCCTAACAATCTAACAATCAATAGTGCACACCATAACATGCAAATATGAGCAAAGCAAGAGGAGGGCCAAGTGTCATCCAAGCAACAAATCACAGCACAAACTGCGGAAATAAATGCACCTCGGATGCGTACCTGCCAGAAGAATAACGGTCGAAGGGCCCTGCGTCAGAAAGAAGTAACGGTCGAAGGCCAGACCGCCGGATAATATATAACGCAGGGAGACTAGACCGTCATATGAGCCAGGGAGCCAAAAACTAACATAAGTAACCAGAAAGCCCGTAAAGCTCACACAGCAAGATGAAAGCGGCGGTCTAATGCCCCTGCGTCAGAAGACTGTGACGCGTGGACACAGGACCGTCAGAAGACTCAGAAAACCAGGATGATCAATGGAACGAAAGAAACAAAAGACGACTGAACAAGAAGATGATGGCAGGTTTAAACAAGAATCAAAAGCACGATTGGCACAAGCTATCCCACCGTGATCGCCAAAAAATTATCTGTTGATATTTATTTGCCTATCTTTGATCTTACTTATGAGGTTTGCTAAGTAATATGGTAAGATGACAAACAAGCAATCAAAGATCTGCTCAAACCTATGAACATGTGAACATGAACCTAGGCAATCATAGCTAGCTCTAGCATGGGCATGCTATCTCAATCAAATTACGCTAAGGAAAAAGGAAAAACACACGCCGGGGCGTGGAGCAAGGAGTAAATAAAAACACACCACTGGGGGTGGAACGAGCAAGGAAATAAAGATGTGATGAAGGAAATAGCTATTGCCCAGCACTAAGGAAAGATGTGATCGCCACCAAAGTAAACACAAGTCAAAGACTCGAATATACCTTGGAAATAGGTGGATGAAGCACCCACCCACGGGAGAGAAAACCAAGGAAAGCCTGCAGATCAGCTTGGAAGTAACGGCCAGAGACCCGTGCGTCGCTTGGAAGTAACGGTCTCACCCTAGACCGCCAGAAGAGAGTGACGCGCCTGCACCAGACCATCAGATAACCTGCAGTAGTAAAGCTTGAATTCTTTTAACTCCAACTCTTCCAGCCGGCTAGAAGACTTGGGCCTCGTGCTAATGAACCTGTAAACCTGCCAAAGAAGTAGAAAGACAAGACAAGACAACCTCAATCAGCCCTCTTTGCAAGCATAGCATCAATTCTTAAAGAATTTAAGAACATCAAAAGGAGAGGGAATTACCGGGGAGTTTTGGTTTTTTTTAACCCCTCTGGGCGTTTTTAAAAGTTGGGAGGATGTTTATATGCTTAAAGAACAGTGAAAAACATGGAGGAGGAGGAGGGACAATGCTTTGTTTAAAAAGACCAAGGAAGAACTCAAGCATGCAAAGATGAACTTGAAAGATCAAAACAAAAGTACTCCCTTGACTGGAAGATGGATGGACGTGGGAAGCAACTCCTCCTGGATGAAGATGGCTCCTAGGTTCGGCAGCACTTCGTCGTGAATCAAAATCTCCTCCTCTTTTGGCCATGAATTCAAGGGTTCTATTTATAGACCCTCAAAACTCGTAGGTCGAGTAGAGGATAATTCAGCAGGAAAAAGGGATAAGTCTTAGCAAATCCTTGAGGATAATATCACCAAGAGTCCAAAGAAACAAACGGGAAGTCCTGAGGATCGGATTTAGAAAGAGATAAGGTCAATCTACGTTCTTATCTCAAACACGGAGTAGCAGAGAAAAGGCCTGAACTGCCAGGACTCTCGGAAAGAAGTAACGGCTGCACGATAGACCGCCACTTGGAAATAACGCATCAAGGAACATCCGTTACTTTCAACTTTACCCAAAGAGATAAGATCAACGGAAAGAAGCCCCAACAAGCTGGACTCTTCAAGGAAATGACGGCCAAGGCATAGGGCGTCATAGGGAAACAACGGCTGCACGATGGACCGTTATTATCAACGTGGATTCAACAGGATAAGCACGAAACACGTGGCCTTAAGCCTTAGGACTCTTCAAAGAGTAACGGTCTAAGATCCATCCGTTAGAAGGAAGTGACGCACCTGTCTGGGACCGTTATTTAGCATTGAGATTCAAGAAAGAAGAGAAGGGATTTGCTAAGCTTTATCCAACGAAATGCCACCGGGAGCCAATTCTTTATCCAGGAAAAGACCCAAGAAACAGGCTTCAACTGATCAGGAGACTCGATGAAAAGCGAACAACTCGGAGCATCATATTGAATGAATAAGGAGATGACCCGACTTATGGGTATAAAACGGGTGTCAACAGCCTCCTCCACCACAGTTCTATCATGGAGAGTCTTCTACTCAGGGGGCCGCACAGCACTCTTGGGCAGACTATGAGACTCTTGACAGGCATCTTACTGGGATAGAAACTCAAGTGGATACCTTTGGGGATCGACTTTCTACCTTTGGGGATCGCATAGACACTATGGGTAATTTGATTGACACTATGTCAAGTCACATGGACTCCTTCTCCACGGTTCTGGACACTCTCTCCACTCAGATGACCACACTCTCCACCAATATGACCACCCTCATCAACAGTTATGCAGACTCTAGCCAGGCCTTCCGCATCATGAACTTAACACTTCTTGGAATGCAGCGCCGTGATGCAGGCCGTGACATCTCCATTGGCCATATTCAGGATCGTTTTCAGGTTCAAGATCATTCTCTTGAGGACATCCGCCGCCGTCTTGGATATCAGCCTCCTCCTCCAGAGGATCAGCCTCCTGCAGATGACCCTTGAGGATTTCTCTTTTGCTTCCTTCCTCTAGACTGTTGTCCTTCGGTCTTGTGTTTTTTTGGGTCCACCTTTCATCTATCCTATCCCCTTCTTGATGATGCCAAAGGGGGAGAAGTATTAGTGCAGGTCTTATATATTTTATGTCGGTATGTTCGTATGTTTGTATGCATGATCATTGGTGAGGATCATTGTGTCAGTTCTGCATTTGTTTTGTCGCATGTGTCTGGAGTCTTGCATTCATTCTCTCAAGCATCAATGTACCTTGTAATGAAATGATGAAATAAATGCACTTGGTTTTTGATATAAAGTGGTTGGCTCTTATTTCTCATTTCCCATCTATCTTGGCAAATAAAATGTTGAATGGCTTGCATATACTGAATGGTTTGCGTTGCCTTGTACAATGAAGAATCCTTGGTTTCATGCACTACCCGTATGCAATGTGGTTATCAAAGTATGCCATTACTCTTATAATCCAATGTTTTGTCATCATCAAAAAGGGGGAGATTGTTGAGTCTCTCCAAGTGATCTTGATGATAACAAAACCCCGAACTTGGTTTCCGCCTCATGCCTTGCCTAAGCACTCTAAAGCTAGCATTGTGTGTGATTAAGGCAATTGTGCATAATGACAATGCTCATCTGTTAAAAGCCTCCCAAATGCATAAACTAAGTTAATTGAATTCCAAAATGAATGGTTAAGTTGTTGGAACTCACGAATGTAACTGAAGCAAACATTTGGTCAATTCTGTGAGTATATCAAACCTCGTATGGGCAATGGTTCAGTATCTTCATAATTGCAAGTGCATGTGTAAGTCATTTCCAACTCAAGCTAAATCACAAATTGATCATGTTTCAAATATCCCCAGAATAACTCAGACAACCTCAATTTGTTTGGTACAAAATGTGGACTCTAAAGTTCTTGCCTCATGGATATCTTTCACTAGGCTAACAAATCATTTCTGTAGGTTTTTCCAGGCACGGTCGACCGTCGGACAGGGCCCGGTTGACCGGTTTTCCCAACGTTGAAAGGATCAATCCCTGTAAAATTCCGGTCGACCGCCCCCCTATAGCCGGTCGACCGCCAGCTTCGAAGCCTTCATTGCTGACTTGTTTTTCTCCACAAGGCTGAAGCATCTATCAATGGTTTTTTAATCCCAAAGGTCTCCAGACATCCCTGGAATTGTGGATCTGTGTCTTGGCATGTCCTTGACCATCCAAGCTATATAAAAACACCTCTTAGGGGAAAGAAACCCTAATCACTCAAGGAAGATCAAAGAGGCTATCAAGGGGAGAAAGAGTGCTGCCACTATAGCTCCGTGAACAGTGTTTCGTGCAAGAACTTCTTCATCCATCTTCAAGCTTCTCAAGCAAAATCTGAGGCCAATCAACCCAAGTCAAGTGGAGATCAAGCAGCATCCAAAATCCTCTTCATCCATTCAGGGAGAGCTTAAATCTGCAATTCTCTTTTGTGTTTCTTCTTCCAAAATTCTTGAGCTTCAAGTGTTTGCTTCTTGTAATCTCTAAACATTCTAGTGTGTGTGGATCTGCTTAGATCTGTGTATGTGTGTCTTGGATCTTTCAGATCTGTGTGTGGTTCGGTGAGTGTGCACCGTCGTGGGAGTTCCGAACTCTCCACAAGTGTGTGTGTGTGTGTGTGTGTGTGTGTGTGTGTGTGTGTGTGTGTGTGTGTGTGTGTGTGTGTGTGTGTGTGTGTGTGTGTGTGTGTGTGTGTGTGTGTGTGTGTGTGTGTGTGTGTGTGTGTGTGTGTTGATCTTGTAATCCTTTGCAAGATAGTGTGTGAATCCTCACAGATCGTGAGGGGTGGACGTAGGTTGCCGTCGTTGCATCTGAACCATCTAAAAATCGTTGTCTCTTGTGTGGTTTGATCCTTCTCTCCTATCTCCATTCTGTGCATGCTTGCGTTGTTAAATCATTTGTGTCCCTTGCATTACATCTAGCATAGTTCATTAACTTCACACTAGATTTCTGGTATATCAAAAGGTGGGTTCAAATCGACAAGGTTAGTCTTGTCAGGAAGATAACACCTTGCGTGAGAGAATCTTCAGATTCTGTAACTCCGCCTAGTACCAAAGATCTATTATGGTGGTTAATCTTGTCAGATTCATTCTTCACTGCATCAGATCTAAAGTTGAAAGTAGCTTGTTCGTCATACTTGTTTTAAATCGGCTAAAATTTTCTTAAAATTTGTAATCACCCAATTCACCCCCCTCTTGGGTGTCATTGATCATGGGACTTCACAAATAAGAAGAAATGGAAAACAAAAACAAATGAACTCAACAATAAAGATAGAAAATGATGTAGCTCTCACAAGAGCAATGTGGCTTAGATCTGATCCAGAGGCCATAGATGATCTTCATAAATCTTTTGGCTACTTCTCAGTCTCGATCTCACGATCTCTTTTCTACTCGCTCTCTGGCTCTCTCTCTCTTTCTTTCTTCTTCTCTGCTCTCACGATCTCTTTCACTGTCTCTCTTTTCTCTTTCTAATGATTTCTTTCTGGCTCTTTCTTTTGATGGGTACTCTTCCTCACAGCTTTCTCTGAAATCGCTCACAGTAACTCACTTTTCTCGCAGCAGCTCTCTCCTCTCTGTTTCTTCTTATCAGGTCTTCTTCTCTGGTTGCCGCTGCTAGCCTGGATGAGGAGGATCCCAATTTATAGGAAAATAGGGGCTCCAAAGATTCAAATTCCTTGGCGCAATTCTTGTGGTCCCCACAAGATTCTATCGAGATGTATGGGGAGAACCTTCCTGCCAATCCCTTTTCAGAAAAGTAATTTGCTGAAGTGCTACTAGAGTCCACGTGTCAGGTGAAGATGAGATGCTTTCCACGTGGCAAATTCTTCTGTTAAGATTCCAGCCTTGCCTTGGATCATGTGCCCTTTTAATTCAAACCATAAACCACGTGACCCAACTAACTCTGATGCTTTCAGCTCTCATTGTGTTTGATCCTGTTGCTTTACTGAATTAAAACCTCTGAAGCTTAAATCCATGTCAGCAATGTAAAAAGCATTTTATCAAACACCTTATCGTCATAAGTGGTTCAGAGAGATGTTTAAGAATTACAAGCTTATGCATGATTTATAAAGATGAGCATGATATAATCAAAACCTTGAATATCGGGTAATCATATGATAGACAACGTTAGATCATACACAATCATCGATGCATACTCTATATGCTCTGACCTGACAGTGCATGCTACTTAGTAAATGCAGTAGAACAACTACACCTGCATCGACCTAAGCAAACCACATGTAGTCCTGTTATGCACAGAGATATGGATGAAGACTGTGAACATCCATCGACCTGTGTGATACACAGGTAAGCCTGTCGAGCTATCATGAAAAGATGCACAGACTAGATTCAACATATGCATTGACCTGAATGAACAATATGCAACATGTGCTTCGACCTTATAATGCAAGATGCAACATGTGCATAGACCTTAGTGTGCAAGATGCAACATGTGCTTCGACCTTAGTGTGCAACACAGACTTCAAAGTCATAGCGAGTAAATGTGCACAGACTTTACCTGATGCAGAATGTGAATGTGCACCGACCTGACTGTGAACACACACACACATGTGCATTGACCTTGATGTAATTGCTGACACACATATGCACAGACCCTACTATGCAACATATTATTCCTGTGCACTGACCTTGAGGAATAGATGCATGTATATGCGTGGACCTTGCTAAAGACCAAATCCGATGTGCATCGACCTTAGTTAACATAAGATGCAAACATGCATCGATCTTAGTGAACTAAAGTTCAAATGTACATCGACCTTAATTAACACAAGATGCAAACGTACATCGACCTTAGTGAACTAAAGTTCAAATGTGCATCGATCTTGATGAATACAGGGTATACATGTGCATCGACCTTAGTAAGCGCAAGGTCCTCTATTGCACTAACCTTACTGAACATGCAATATGCATGTGCACTAACCTTAATGATATGAATATGCATTGACCTATGCTGACCTTAATGAACATGCACTGACCTTAATGAACCTTGCTAGTTCATATGCATCGACCTGCATGACAAAGTTCTGTAAGACTGTATTACCCTCATATGCATAGACTCGGTACATGTATGCACCGACCTATCAATGAATTCATGTATGCAACAGTCTTTAACACAGCAATCAATCCCATGACTTACATGCAAGTATACTAAATCCAATGCAACATGAACATGGTGTTTGGCATCATCAAAACACAATTAATCAGTGCAACATAAACACATATGACATCATGCATAGTGAGTCATAGTCTTTGGCATCATCAAAACCCCAGGGATACCATATTCTCCCCCTTTTTGATGATGGCAACACTATGAGTCATATGAGTCATAAAACAACATGCTGATGACAATCACTATGACATGCTGACATGCTGATGGCAACACTATGAAAGCTGACACAGCATGATGGTGGCATTATGAACAACAGGACTCATATCACAGCATGATGACAACACAAACAACACAATCAAAACATGATGACTGTAATGGCAACACTATGCTAAATCTGAATCATGAAACGACTCAAACTATCATGAAATATGACTCAAACTATTCTCCCACTCTGACTTCATCAAAAAGGCAAGCAATAGTTTGAAAAACTTAGTAAAGATAAATACCAAGCAAGACTATTCTCCACCTTTGGATACCAATTAATAAGATTGAGCCGGAATCTATTCTCCCCCATTGAAAAGCAATTGATAAAATGGAGACAAAACCTTTTCTCCCCCTTGAACCAAGACTATTCTCCCCTTTTCAAAATGAAGCAAGACTATCAACAATGTGAGATATATAGCCCTACCCCCCCTGAAGAAATGAGGTGAAGGGTATGACAAAAATTTCAGGAAGGATCACATGGATATCCACAAGAATTATTAAGCAAAGCATGTAGAAATCAATGCCAGAATGATGCCGATGAGACAATCTTTCCATTTGACACATGGATATCCACAATAATTATTAAGCAAAGCATGTAGAAATCAATGCCAGAATGATGCTGATGAGACAATCTTTCCATTTGACAAAACAGAGGAATTGGAGTGGAAAAACATCATCAGACATACAGAGTTAAGTTTGATACTAATGTTAAGATCAAAAGATGGTATCAACAAAATCACAGGAGCATTCATAGATAAGTTCAGGTCGTGACCAAAAAGCATCAAGAATAGTGAGCAGAATCAGAACAAAGTATGATCAATGGCAGTGAGCAGGATCTGAGCACAGAAATTTTGGCTGATTTTCCAACGAATAGATAAGACAAGAGGATTTTCAATAAGATACCAATTTCATAAATCCAAGTAGAAATTTTAGACTCTTCTATTATAAGGGCTTATGAATGAGTCTTAATCGACCAACATGGTTTAAGCATGATGTATACAGAGTTTGTCAATAAAATTCAATACTCATATCTGAAATTAAGTTTTAATAAAGATGAACCAATCACTCATATGACATTCTTGTTTAACCTCCTTCTATCTTACTCATTCAATTTCAATGACTCCTTTAGGAGTTACATAAAGTAGTAGTGAGATTAAACACTCAAGAATGTACCGATACACTAATTTTTCAGATTTTTCTTTTGTTCATCAACTTATTTTTCAATAAGTAATTTTGGTTAAATCAACACCTTTTTACGTGAGACACAACGCGTCTTAGATGAAGTGACCCGGTTACTCAGTGTGATAACCGTATTACCTCTCAATGAGAGAACAGAGTTAGCAATAGATGTGTCTTTTTACATGAGAAGACACCTTGGTTAGAGGCAGGAATCCCCAGTTACTCAACACAACCATGCCATTGCTCTATAAAAAAAAATTTACATATATTTCAGCAGAGTTAACTAAGGCACTTCATGACACAGTCCTTTGGACAAGTTTCTCGGTGACCAAAGTCATTTCTCTGACCATAATTTTCTTTTAAATATTTTCAGATTTTTTAGACATTTCTCAGAGCACTCAAATGTTTAAGAACAATACTTACTACATGTATCTCGACCAAAGTAAGCCATGGTTTTAAAATTTTCAGATTTCAGAAGGTCTTGCATGAAATTACATGAGACAGTTGGTTAAGCTTTATTAAAAGAGTGATTCATATATTTTCAAGTCTTTCACATCCAAACTTAATGAATACATTAGACTTAAACCAATTTGATTCATCTGACATTCTTAAACCTGTATAATAGAAGATTCTTCTATTCAGAAGATTTCAGATTTATGATCAGGGTACACAAATTGAAATCTTTCCAAGTTTCAGGTAAGTCAACAATTTCAATAGCAGCCAATCAATAGAAACATCAAGGAACATGCATTGTAAGTGAAAGCATTAGAATTTCATGCATGTAGCAGATATGGTCAATAGTGCATCAGACAAATAGCCATGAGATTTCAAGAAGTTTTATTTAGAGAGCAGCAAGATTAATGTCAAGTTTGACAAAGATTTTCAAAGATATGTGCAGCAAAGGATGTGTAGTGAGTATGAGAGTCACTTGAAATCAGTTAGCTGAAATTATGACATATGTGTTCAAGGTTCAGCAAATGTGAAATTTTAGACTGACGAGCTTAAGACAGTAGTGACATATATGTCAATTACATAGGGAATTTGAATTAGAAGATAAGCTGGTAAACCAATCACAACTAAGACCAGTATTTGGCGAAGGTTGGATCCAAGGATCTTCTCACGCAAGGATTAACCTTCTAAATAGGCTTGACCTATCTTTCCAGCTAAGCCCTTTTATATATTGTCTAGCTGTTACAAGATAGCACAAAATTCTTTCAAGTGAGGCTCCCCTTCAGCAAGTACAGGAGCATTAATCATTGGATTTCAAACTCAAGAAGAGTATCAGTTCAAGTGAATTCAGAGCAGATAGAAAGAAGTGATACAAACTGATGCCAATAGTTGATGTATGTTGTAGGAAGAGCAGAGATTGTAGAATGAGCAAAGATATGGTAGACAATAAAGATATCGGTTGACTGAATGAGCAATTTAGGTCGACCGAATTAGATAGTAAGGAAATAGATGAATAGCTATGCAGTTCAAAAGTTTGATTTATATACCCCCCTGTCTATATGTATTGAATCAATCTTTTTAAAATTTTCAATATGAATCGTATGCAATTAATCATATGTATGCATATGCATTGACTCTCACTCACTGAATGCATTAACCCATCATATGTGACATAAAGATCATGCATGGGATTATTTAACTAAGTATGTATGAGACACAAGAGATACCTTGACTGACTCCCCCAGACTTTATGCACTTTATGACTGAATTCTAAGTGCAACATAGGCAATGAACATTTTGCAAGGAGTTTAATGAATTATGCTCATGAATGTCTTAGACTACCCTATGTGCAATTTGACCCATGGTACTTGGCGAAGAACTCAGTCCAAAGGACAACCATCACGCATGATGTGGGTTTCCAGACAGACATAATCTGTCCTTCTCCCAGCGTACCATTTTATATACCTCTAGGTCATGCATGACAATGAGGTGCAAATGCAGTCCTATCACATTTTCAATGAATTATGCAACAGATATGCAATATCATTCAGACAGACTTCAGGCATCATCCATATGCAGTTCAGATTTTTAGAAAACTTCAATTACATGATGCATATATACAATAATAAATTCAATTAGAACAATGCAAATGTCACATGAAAATGTAAACATGTATTCTTAGAATTCTAACTGACAGATTAATCAAGACATGCAGCTATAAAGACAGAATTAAAGAAAATTCAAATAACTAACCTGAAAAAGTGCAGGAATGGGGTTTACCATATTCAGGTGCCTTGGCTTATTTACCCCTTTTATTCTTCAGCCCCAATGCACTCCTGCAAAACAACTTCTTATTTTGCACAAGCAGGTACCCAAGAAGTCTTGGGTCCTGAAATGACAGTGGCACCTCTGAATGGTGCACTCAACAATTTTTGAGCTAGTGAATTGTCAAATTTCATCAAAAAATAATTAGACATAGAATGTCCCAACTTACCACAATAATGACATGAAACAACAGACCTTAAGTTCTTTTTGTACACATTACTATAAGCATGGAATATGTGTGCATGAACATTAATATTTCTGTCATTGTCATGAAAATTTTATTTTCTATGACCTGCCAACCAGCCCTCAGAGGCTCGGTGGCCAGGTTTCCCACATTCAAAACATGAAAAAGTTTTTCTTTTAAACCCAAGTTTATTCTTACTAGAATCAATTTTGTTTGCAGGAAATTTAACAAATTCAGAATTAAGTTTCTTTCCCTTAGCATGCCAACATTGTGCATCAATATTGCCTAATTTTCCACAACAAAAACATTGAACATTCTTTTTCTGAACAAGATGAAATTTCTTAACATGCTTTTTACCAATGCTCAAATCATCATTTTCCTTTAATTCACAAGCATACATCAAATGACCAAATTTTCTACAATAAAAGCATGCAGTGATCTTTTTCTGAGCATTAGGTAATTTTCTAGTCTGAGAATTCCTTGCATGCATTTTATCAACATTCAAGTCATCCTTTTTCATTAATCAACAATCATGCATTAGATGCCCATACTTCCCACAATAATGACAAGAACCATTGGATTTCATTGAAGCATGGTATCTATCAGATGAGTTCTTAACATACATGTTATTGAATTTTTGTTTTTGATTTTTCTTATGTTTTTGCATTTTCTGATTTTTATCTTGTTTTTATGTTTTGGCTGCAACAGATTTTTTTGCTGATTGATGAGAGGTTCTAGTTACTTCTGTGCTACGAACAAAGGTTGTATATAGCTGGTTCCTCATAGTCTTTTTAATCCCAGAGATGTGACCTATCCCCTCTCTTTGTTCACTCACTTCATCTTCCAGAGGCATTTTCATTTTGCCTTTATCCTTAGCAGATTTAGATGAAGTCTTTTCCAGCTCTGTGATTTTATTTTCTAAGGAGACAATAAGAATATCTGAATTCTCCTTCTCCTTTTTATAAACAGCCAATTTTTCTTTTAACATTTCAATTTCATTTTCAGGGGTGGATTCACAGATCTTTCTTTCTCAAGTTCAAGTAATCTGTCAGCCATGACAGTGTTAAACTCCTTTAATTTCACAATTTAATCCATCAACTTTTCATTCTGAACCAGTTCATTTATTAGGACATGATCATCATTTAATGACTTCAGTTTGTTTTCCAGTTCATAGATTTTAGATGTAAGTTCCTAATTTTCATTTTTCAACAAAGAAATTTGTTTCTTATGCATATGAACATCAGATAAGAAGATATCATGAGATTGTTTTATTTTCAAACAGTTTTCACAAGAAGCATTTGAACTATTCTGATCAATTTTCTTTTTCAACTTTTTATTTTCAGATTTTAGTTTCTTATGTCTATCAGATAGTTCTTCATACATCATCACCAATTCATCAGATGAAATATCTTCTAATCCGAAGCTTATCTAAGACGTTGTCTCATTGTTGTGATCACTTCGGTTGGCCATCAGACATATTCCTTCTTGCTTCCCATGAATATCAGTCACTTTGTCCAAGATTTCCTTTCCAAAAGTGCACCTGAGAACAAAAGGAAATATGTCAATATTAATCACATCCTTCAAAATATTAAGAACCATAGTGTTTTCACTATCCTTCAATCTGTCCTCATTAGACCACTCAATCTAGTCATGAGCCAGTTTATGTGGGTCATTTGATAGAAGATTCCATAGATTAGAATCAATGGAATTCATTTAAATGTATAGACCTCCTAGATATTTATTGAAGTTTGAACCATCAAAAACTAAAGGAGAAGTCATTGAAAAATAGTTAAGCATATTCAGAGCAATACGCAAACGATGAATAATGCACCAAAATAACCAATAAGTAGAAAGCAGTAAAGCACCAAATACAGCAGGATCCTCTGCAGATCGTTGGATCTGGAAAGTCAGAGACCTACTCTGATACCAACTGTTAGAATGATGTGATGGTGCAAACAAAGATGCAGAGGGGGGTGAATGAATCCCCGTTAAAATTTTTGCTCAATTTAAAACTCTCGATATAAAATTGTGCGGAAATAAAACTCAAATGGCTCAACTGTATCTGATGTTCTAATGAGACTCACACTTGAACACTTGACCAGATGTTCTTGTGTGATTTTCACTAGAATATTTAGTTAGCATACTCAGTAAGCTCGCTGATACACTTAGCAGCGGTTAGAACACAGACAACCAGTAAATACAACTGTGAACTCAGAATTATTTAGTCTAACCAGATGTAACTGTAACGATCCTAAGCAAACTTCTACCGTTAGTCAATTGTGCCAGCAAACCATGAACACAAATGATTTTAGATGGTTCGGTCTGCTACCACAGACCTACGTCCATCCCACACTCAAACCAGAGTGAAGGTTCCCACTGACTAACAGCTTGAACCGCTGAGCATCACAGCTTTCTTACACCGCTGAGCACCACAGCTTGCTTCCACTGAGCATCACAGCTTGCTTCCACTGAGCATCACAGCTTACTGTCGAGAGGAACCGATCCTCTGCAAGGCTGACACATAGCTTGATGTTCAAACAAGGAGAAATGGAAAACAAAAATAAAGGAACTCAACAATAAAGATAGAAAACGATGTAGCTCTCGCAAGAGCAATGTGGCTTAGATCTGATCCAGAGGCCACAGACGATCTTCATAAATCTTCTGGCTGCTTCTCAGTCTCGATCTCACGATCTCTTTTCTGCTCTCTATCTGGCCCTCTCTCTCTCTCTCTCTTTCTTCTTCTCTGCTCTCACGATCTCTTTCACTGTCTCTCTTTTCTCTTTCTGATGATTTCTTTCTGGTGCTTTCTTTCGATGGGCACTCTTCCTCACAGCTTTCTCTGAAATCGTTCACAGCAACTCACATTTCTCACAACAGCTCTCTCCTCTCTGTATCTTCTTATCAGGTCTTCTTCTCTAGTTGTCGTTGCTCGCCTGGATGAGGAGGATCCCAATTTATAGGAAAATAGGGGCTACGAAGATTCAAATTCCTTGGCGCGATTCTTGTGGTCCGCACAAGATTCTATCGAGATGTGTGGAGAGAACCTTCCCGCCAATCCCTTTTCAGAAAAGTAATTCGCTGAAGTGTTGCTGGAGTCCACGTGTCAGATGGAGATGAGATGCTTTCCACGTGGCAAATTCTTATGTTAAGATTCTAGCCTTGCCTTGGATCATGTGCCCTTTTAATTCGAACCTTAAGCCACGTGACCCAACTAACTCTGATGCTTTCAGCTCTTAATGTGTTTGATCTTGTTGCTTTAATGAATTAAAACCTCTCATGCTTAAATCCCTATCAACAATGTAAAAAGTATTTTATCAAACACCTTATCGTCATAAGTGGTTCAGAGAGATGTTTAAGAATTACAAGCTTATGCATGGTTTATAAAGATGAGCATGATATAACCAAAACCATGAAGATCAGGTAATCATATGATAGACAACGTGAGATCATACACAAGCATTGATGCATACTCCATATGCTCTGACCTAACAGTGCTTGCTACTTAATAAATGCATTAGAACAACTACACCTGCATCGACCTAAGCAAACCACAGGTAGTCCTGTTATGCACAGAGATATGGATGAAGACTATGAACATGCATCGACCTGTGTGATACACAGGTAAGCCTATCGAGCTATCATGAAAAGATGCACAGACGAGATTCTACATATGCATTGACCTGAATGAACAAGATGCAACATGTGCTTCGACCTTAGAATGCAAGATGCAACACGTGCTTTGACCTTAGTGTGCAAGATCTAACATGTGCTTCGACCTTAGTGTGCAAGACAGAACATGTGCACCGACCTCAAAGTCATAGCGAGTAAATGTGCACAGACTTTACCTGATGCAGAATGTGAATGTGCACCGACCTGACTGTGAACGCACACACACACATGTGCATTGACCATAATGTAATTGCTGACACACATATGCACAAACCTTACTATGCAACATATTATTCATGTGCACTGACCTTGAGGAATAGATGCATGTATATGCGTAGACCCTGCTAAAGACCAAATCCGATGTGCATCGACCTTAGTTAACACAAGATGCAAACGTGCATCGACCTTAGTGAACTGAAGTTCAAATGTGCATCAACCTTAATTAACACAAGATGCAAACGTGCATCGACCTTAGTGAACTAATGTTCAAATGTGCATCGATCTTGATGAATACAGGGTACACATGTGCATCGACCTTAGTAAGCGCAAGGTCCTCTATTGCACTAACCTTACTGAACATGCAATATGCATGTGCACTAACCTTAATGATATGAATATGCATTGACCTGTGTTGACCTTAATGAACATGCACTGACCTTAATGAACCTTGCTAGTTCATATGCATCGACCTGCATGACAAAGTTCTGTAAGACTGTATTGACCTCATATGCATAGACTTGGTACATGTATGCACCGACCTATCAATGAATTCATGTATGCAACAGTCTTTAACACAACAATCAATCCCATGACTTACATGCAAGTATACTAAATCCAATGCAACATGAACATGGCGTTTGGCATCATCAAAACATAATTAATCAGTGTAACATAAACACATATGACATCATGCATAGTGAGTCATAGTGTTTTGCATCATCAAAACCATAGGGATACAACATGGTCATGCTAGGGTCTCCACCCTGGATACCATAATGAATGCTCACCTTGGTTGGTGCTGGGCTCCTCTGTTTCGACATCGGAGAGGGAGAATGCAGCTATCATGTTAATCACGTTAGCTAAGTAGTGAATCACACGTGCTATCTTGGCAGGTCTGGACCCCGCCTGTGGCTGCGGGGGATCGACGAGACCGCTCTTCATTTTGATGAGGCCATCTCGGATCAACTTCTGTGCCTGAGTCTTGAAGATGTAGCAATCTTCAAGTGAATGCCCTAACATGTGATGATATGGGCAGTTGTTAGGGCCATCAACTTTCTGCGCATCATTTGGCTTGTGAACTTCCTACAGCTCGATGATCTTTTGAGCCATGCAGAGGTCGAAGAGCATCTTCGTATGTTCTTTTTTGAAGGAGAAGGGTGTCTTCATACGCTCTAAAAAGGAAGGAGCGGCTGATTTTTCCGTCGACTTCTTGTCGGAGCCGCTCGACTCGCCCTCCTTGCGGGCTTTGGCGGTGGGGGTGAACTCAATGGTGTTCACCTCCTTACCGGGTTGGCGTTCTTGCGTTTGTTTACCCTTCGCTGAAGTATAGCTGATGGGGACATCAGAGCAAGACCACTAACTTTTTATTTTGTATTTGAGTCCTTTTAGTTTGCATTCATATCCTTAGGGAAGTATGTATGTAATTGTAAGGCTTTATAAGCAAATTTGTCATTCCTTAGGATTCTTTGGGTTTATGTGCAAAAGTTCATGTAGGCCCTGCAGGACCCACCACCCCTTGTTCATTGGTCCATGTGGCATCTTGGGGGTCCATGTGGGGCTGGTCAAAGTCCTAGGTGGGCTTCTAGATGGTTTGACATTCAAAGGGGAGAAGTGGAACAAAATGTCAATATTCCAACCCATTTAGTCCAAGGGGCGCCCCCTTCCACTAGCTATTTTTTTTAATTTTTGTTTTGACCACATGGTGGAAGAAATTCCAATCCCTTGTATACCCCTCCCCTAATTTAGATCTGAGGGTAGAATAGGTCATTTTACATTTCTTATAAATACCTTGTATTTTGAGAATTACTTAGCATTAATGAAATTTCATTTTATGCTCAATTGCCCAAGGGCACCCCTCTCTCCCCCTAGCTGCTGTGAAAGCTATGAATTTTTAGAGGTGTGAAGCGTCTCCACCACCACCTCCCTGAGTGTGAAGCTCAGCACCGCCGCCGCCGCCGCCATCGAGCTGCCATCGCACCGCCACCGCCGCTACGTCGGAGCTCTGTCCAAATCAAGATAGAACCTCAATCCTAAAATTATATTTATTTTTATTGTTGTCAGATCGAGCCCAAACTTTGAGGGTTCATTTTTTTTGTCTCCCCTAGTCTCCAGTTTAAATTTCGTGAGATTTGGAGATCGTTTAGTATTTTTCCCATATTTCTTGTCCCCCCTATAATCTGCCATTCTACAGATCCACGGGATAGTGTTCCCTTTTCGTATTTTTCCCACCCCCTTATCAATTTTCAAAAAATCCATAAAAATTCTCAATTGTTCCTAACATCCACCCCTTCCACCAGTAATTTTTGCAGCACCCAGAAAATTCCCCTACCCATCGGTCAAAGGTCAGTTTCAGGCAGATCCCTTTCTGTCCTGAGTGTCAGTAATCAGATCCATAGAAAAAATACAATGTTGCATAGCCTCTCATTTCTCATCCCTTCATTGGATCGACCTACAAAAATTATATGTTGTAGATCTAGGAATCCTCTTTCCAACTCCGCTAGTTTCACCTTGATATGATTCCCGATCTGAGAGAATTAATTCATGCCGCTGAGGAGCGCAAATCTATTCCCTGTGCAGGTCCGAAATAGCAGTCCGGGAGAAATTCACAATTAAATACCAAAAGTCAACTTTAGCGACTGCAACTTCAGGGAGTCGTTCAGGGACGTCCAGCCATCGTCTCAGCCAAGCAGCGCCTTCAGAAGATCTCAGGAACGTGACGTTCCTTTGGAGGCAACGGTTTGCTGCCTAGCGAGTCAGAATCGAGTCGGCGCAGGACCGAGTCGGACCAGCAGGCCGAGTTCGCCCCGAGAACCCTCCCAGTTTGCTGCCTGTCAACCTAGGGTCGGTCCTCCCGGGCCCCACTTGTAGCCCTTTACCTCCCTGCGTGGAGTGAGCAAAAAAAATTCACTATTGTAATTTAGTTTTTACCATTGTACCGGGAGTTACCGTAACTGGCCAAGGTCGTCTTCCCCACGACCAGGGCGTGGAGGTATCGTGTTCGCTCTCTTACTCGGCATTTGCTTTACTCGTATTTATTCGTATATGCCGCTGCATGTGATAGGTAACTAGCTCGACATCTATTTTTATCACCGCTGCGAGAGAGTGAGTGTGACCCGTCCCGTGACTCGATCCGAGTACACGCGGAAAGTCGATACCCGAGACTCACTCCCGGTTTCTCAACCGCACACGGTCCCACGTCTTCCCTTGCTTAGAGGTGATCGCGAGCTAGAGTCCCAGGTCGCGTGTTCATCCCGCATCAATAGCTCGGGTTGTCGGCGAAGAACATCTCTATTTCGGCAACTACCGAGTTGAGCTGGTCAAAGCCTTTAATATAGGTGCCGAGAAGCTTTTCGCTGACCTCGGTTGCCAAGACTTTGCGGCATATGTTAATGGCATCCTCCTTGGCTGGCAAGTTGACACACCTCATACTGAGGTCTCGCCATCTCTTGATGAAGTCGAGGGCACCCTTGCCCTTCTTCTGCCGGAGAGAGTAGAGCTTGGCCAAGGAGATCTTGTGCTCGGCCATCTGGAAATAATCGAGAAATTTCTTTTGGAGATCTACCCAGTCGACTACTAAATTTGGCTTCAAGCAGGGATACCATTGGAAGGCCACTCTCATGAGTGAGGTGGCAAAGTAGCAGAGGAGATATGATTCATCCAACGCTAGCTCGCCCATGGCCGTGATGTAATAGGCCAAGTGCTCATGTGGAGACCCTTGCCCGTCAAACTTTTGCAGCTTTCGGGGCTTGGCGTACTCCATAGGAAGTTTTTTCAGCTGGTCATGCAGTGGGTAGGGTACACTATAGAGGTCTATAGCGGCAACCCCTTCCCCATACTGGGCGAGCTTCGTCTCGATGATCCGCTCGATCATCTGTCGTTGCGCCACAAGATGTTCTGGCACCGGCGTGTTGAATGCCCGCGGATGGGCTTCCACTAAAGGCGTACCAAACCCTGCTGCTGTCGGGGTTTGAGCGGCTGCTGCTGAGGTGTTGGCACCATTGTGCCCATTTAGTAGTGTCAGTGCTTCGGCCAAAGGCCTAGCAGGTGGCTGAGGGTGAAGGTCCCACTCCTGAAGAAGGTCTTGTAGGAGGGCCTTCAAGTGCTGGTTCTCCTTCATGAGAGCCCCAAGAGTCACCTCTTGAACTTCATTTGCCGGCGGATCATTGTTGACTGGATCCACGTTAACAGGAGCGCCACAGTCCTCGACTGGGACCTCTTCGGCGCGTTCCAACGCTTGTGGTCCGGCAAAAGTGCCGACGTGACCTGGCCATGCCGGAGGTTGAGTTTGAGGGCGAGGTGATGGGAATCGACGCCGAGCATGTACTTTTTCTTTTACATTTATGTCCTTTTAGTTTGTGTTTATATCCTTGGGAAAGTATGTACGCAATTGTACGGCTTTGTAAGCCAATGCGTCATTCCCACGGATTGTGTGGGTTTCTATGTAATTTGTCAGTAGGACCAGCAAGGGGGCCCCCAGCCCTTTCCCATTGGTCCATGTCATCTATGTGGGGCTGGTCAACCATCCTAGGTGGCCATCTAGAAGGGTTGAATGCCATTTGACCACATGGGAGACAAGTGGCTTAATTAGTCCAAGGTGGGTTACCTACCTCACCTACCCATTCAACCCCATTAACCATGGTCAAGGGGGCGCCCCTCTCCCCTTAATATTTTATTATTTTTTGTGTGTTATTCACATCCAATCTAGGCCCTCCATTCCCCACCCCTAGATCTAATGGTGTAGATTAGATTTGACACATGGCATATAAAAGGGTTGTATTTTCCATTCGTTAGCATTAATGAAGAGACAATTCTTGGAAAATCAAGAGTGTTCTTGAGCCCCCCCTCTCTCCCTCTGGTTTTTCTCCTCCAACCTCCAATTCTAGAGTGATTTCTATCTTCTATCCCCTCCCCTCAATCTCTGGTTGTGATCTGTGCCGCCGCCGCTGCCGTTCGTGCCGCCGTCGGACCGCCAACGAGCCACCGTCGAAGTTCTGTCCTTGGCAGACAGCAATCTCTTCTCGAAATTCTTGCTATCAGCCACGGCCTCCTCTTGATCTGCAATTTTTATGGTGTGTTCCTATATTCCACCCCATCATCCACAAAACAATTCAGGTCTAAAATCCCTCGTTTAGTATTTTTCCATTTTCGTGCATCTTTCATTCCCAGATCTGTTTTGTCTCTGTCTACAGTGACAGCAGCCCTGTGTTTCTCACCTCCGACCCTCTTTTTGATTTTTCCAAACCCTCCCAATTTTACTAGGAGTTATGTCCATCATCCCCTACATCCACCAGTTTTCTTGATTTTTGATTCACCCTCTATCCATTTTTTAAAATTCGTGTTCTATCTCAGCTACAGTGCTTTCATCCCATTTCCAGATCCGACCCACTGTTAGTGAAAAACTCCTATCAATTCTTAGCCAAATCCAAACTTGTCCAAACAAGTTTTTTCGTTTTCCTATCTCAATTGTCCAAAACTGTCATGAAGCGGTCGAAGTCTGAATCCAAGGTCTTCATAGAAGTCAAAGGTAGTTCTCAGAGAATAGCCCTACAAATCTGAGTGTTCGGCTACTATACAACAAGACGTTGTAAATTCATTAAAGCCCAGATCCGTGCAGATCCAGGCCAGATCTCTAGGCCTAGGTTGAAGGATTTGAAGTTAGCTTTCCAACGGCGCCAGTCTCGTGTTGATCCAACATTGGGGCTGATAGCAGCGCCCGTTCTCGCTGGGACACGCACTGAAAACCAGAAGCTACAGATCCATGGCCGGTTATTCCGACCGGTGCCGAACGGGGCCGCCCGGCCTCCGGCTGGCGAACCAGCGTGCCGCCAACCCGGGGAACGCTTCCCTATATGTCCCCACTACAGCGGTGCCATCGGGTCCCACACGGCCCCTCCGGACAGCACGTGGGCCCCACCGTCACAAGTTCGGGTGTTGCCGAATCAACGCGTGAAGCCGCCCGTCAACCCGAATTCGGTCCTCCCGGGTCCAGTTGTGTAGCCCTTTACCTCCCTGCGTGGAGTGGGTGATATTTCATTGCTGTCATCATTGTGTAATATTTATCCCGGGAGTACGAGTTTCGGCCGGGTCCGTCTTCCCCACGCCGAGCGCGTGGAGGTAACGCATTCACTCCCTTACTTGGCATTTTGCTTACTTCATATATATTTGTTTATGCCGCTGCTAGAGAGCATGTGTAGGTATATCTAGCTCGCTATAATTTCATATCACCGCTACTGCGAGAGAGTGAGCGAGACCGTCCCGTGACCCGATCCAGGCGCGAAAGTGTGAATTGACCACCCTAGCTCTTGCCGGTTTCTCAACCGTGCACGTCCGACGCTTCCCTCGTTAAGGGGCAGTCACGAGCTTGTCGTGTCTGTGGTCTCGTCCCGCATCAATTTGGTATAAGAGCAAGTTGAGTCTAGGGTGTCAAAAAAAGTGTCATTTACGTCTAGTCATTAGTCATTGTCTAAGTCATGTTTAGGGTCATCATTGTTTTAAAACAAAAAAAAAGTGTCTTTTTGCATTTGCATCCCTTTACTCGGTATATCAAAAGGTGTTGTCCGAACGTTAGGCTACGCCTATCGGGAAGGCCGCACACTTGCGCGAGTGATCTTCGGATCGCTTATCTCCGCCACGTACCGAGTCTTGGTTTACGTCTAGGGTCCTTAGTGTGCATGTATTCCAAACGTGCATAGTCGGTCTAGTGTCTTGTCACCGTGTGTATGCATGTCCATGTCCGCTACCCATGGCCGTTCCCCAAGACCATGCGTCCGAAGGGACATCCTTTGTGGCCCAATCCAATGCCTTCATGGCCCGACCATTAGCTTTCACTCATCTCGTTACTAAAGCTATTCTACCCAATGGGTCCACAACGAGACTCCATTTCGCTCATAAGGATTCAGATAATTGGGTTTCTCTTGATATCGTGGAGTCCCTCTCCAAGGTGGGTAAGATTATCTGCGATGGAGATTTTACTTTTGTCGAGTTTGAAAGGATGATCGGCTCCACTCTTTACTGTAATGGTGCAACCTTGGTACGCCAACAGGCCCGTACATAATGTTAGGGCGACCTTGGTTGGAAGAGAGGAGAGCGATCTTTGACCGGGATACGAGGACCTGCACCTTATATCCACGTTACCTACCCGGCAAGTTCGTCTTCCATGACATCCTTCGGCCGACCATCTCCATGTCACCACCCGTCCACTCGTATCAGTCTGCTCCGCCTACGGACCCATGCTCACCGCCCTTTCTTTCCGAACGTGAATCGGAACCATCTCATTTGGAGTCACCAAGGCCCGAGCTACCCGTATTTCTAACGGGTACACTATACATCGCCGAGCCACTTTTTAGTTGGCTCAATGATGGCTTGGTCCCACATCCCTTCCCATCCATGAACCCCACCCTACCTTTAGTGCCGGTCAACTCATTCCATACCACATTTTGATCTAGTCACCATGTTGATACGTTGGACGATCTTATCATGGGATTAGACTCACAATGGAAGTTGACGCATCTTTTGGCGTGAGGCTTTGACAAACCCGCTAGTCTTAGCTTCACCCATCCGGCCTTTGGGTCCATTACCTCTGAGTGCACCGTGGGTTGTGTCACCACGGAGGTCCTCTTACTCCTCCCCTTACCGGATGAGCTCGAATTCATACCCTTTTGTCCGAGGGAGGAATCATACTTCTTGCCTACGATCCCTGTCCCACCCGTTACAATTCAAGAAGGTGACTACCCACATCTTCAAACCTTCTACACGTGGTACCGTGACTTGTGGGAACCCACCACAAGGGGTCATACCTTCTTTGACCCTTTTGACCCCTTCACTATTAGGCTTCCCGAGTTACCACCCGTACTCCCCTTCTTCAAGGAAGCCCACTTTTATGCCCCTTCCCCTCGGGATGGTCCATCTACATCCACCAATCCCGACCCACCTACACCCGGCCCTTCTAAACCACGCGAGTCACCCACATACAAAAGACCATCCACGCATAACCACACCCGACGTATAGGTGTTCCCCATGCCATCCATTCCCAGTTGCATAACATGCATGCATAGCACATATTCGGGTGTCCTGGTCCGCCGTCACCCATGTACGGGTCGGACTAACATTAGGTGTGTCTAGGGTCATAGATGAGTCCGTGTGTTTTTCTTGTGTGGTTTTTTTGTGTGGTTTGTTTGCATGGCTTGTGTGTCATTTGTTTGTCTGCATGTGTCTTGTGCAAGCTCGTCGATGTCAGTCCCTTATGAGTGTGAAGCGAGTCGACTCACTCGATGAGTATGGGATCGATTCTACATCTATACCCGGATCAGTCACCTACAGGGACTCAGCCGTGATTCCTAGTGAGTCTTCAAGCTGCTTCCTTCCCTTTTGAGAGTGCCCCACCCGGAGTGTCCACCTTCGGCCCATAGCAGTCCGCGCATATCGAGTATATATGGAATGAGCAGGTGACGATCACTCGGAGTGGAGCGTACCCGCGTTACTTGGCACGGTGACAGATCCGCCGGAGTACTCGAGCATCCATACCCCTACTCGACGGGGTAGAGTTCCTCCCACCCGGGGAGAGTTGAAGGGAATCGACGCCGAGCATGTACTTTTTCTTTTACATTTATGTCCTTTTAGTTTGTGTTTATATCCTTGGGAAAGTATGTACGCAATTGTACGGCTTTGTAAGCCAATGCGTCATTCCCACGGATTGTGTGGGTTTCTATGTAATTTGTCAGTTGGACCAGCAAGGGGGCCCCCAGCCCTTTCCCATTGGTCCATGTCATCCATATGGGGCTGGTCAACCATCTTAGGTGGCCATCTAGAAGGGTTGAATGCCATTTGACCATATGGGAGACAAGTGGCTTAATTAGTCCAAGGTGGGTTACCTACCTCACCTACCCATTCAACCCCATTAACCATGGTCAAGGGGGGGCCCCTCTCCCCTTAATATTTTATTATTTTTTGTGTGTTATTCACATCCAATCTAGGCCATCCATTCCCCACCCCTAGATCTAATGGTGTAGATTAGATTTGACACATGGCATATAAAAGGGTTGTATTTTCCATTTGTTAGCATTAATGAAGAGAAAATTATTGGAAAATCAAGAGTGTTCTTGAGCCCCCCCTCTCTCCCTCTGGTTTTTCTCCTCCAACCTCCAGTTCTAGAGTGATTTCTATCTTCTATCCCCTCCCCTCAATCTCTGGTTGTGATCTGTGCCGCCGCCGCCACCGTTCGTGCCGCCGTCGGACCGCCAACGAGCCACCGTTGAAGTTTTGTCCTTGGCAGATAGCAGTCTCTTATTGAAATTCCTGCTATCATCCACGGCCTCCTCATGGTCTGCAATTTTTATGGTGTGTTCCTATAATCCACCCCATCATCCACAAAAAAATTCAGGTCCAAAATCCCTCGTTTATTATTTTTCCATTTTCGTGCATCTTTCACTCCCAGATCTGTTTTGTCTCTGTCTACAGTGACAGCAGCCTTGGTTTCACACCTCCGACCCTCTTTTTGATTTTTTCAAACCCTCCCAATTTTATTGGGTTCTTTCCATCATCCCCTACATCCACCATTTTTCTTGATTTTTGATTCGGCCTATATCCATTTTTCAAAATTTGTGTTCTATCTCAGCTACAGTGCTTTCAGCCCATTTCTAGATCCGACCCACTGTTAGTGAAAAACTCCTATCAATTCTTAGCCATATCCAAACTTGTCCAAACTAGTTTTTTCGTTTTCCTATCTCAATTGTCCAAAACTGTCATGAAGCGGTCGAAGTCTGAATCCAAGGTCTTCATAGAAGTCAAAGGCAGTTCTCAGAGAATAGCCCTGCACATCTGAGTGTTCGGCTACTGTACAATAGGACGTTGTAAATTCATTAAAGCCTAGATCCATGCAGATCCAGGCCAGATATCTAGTCCTAGGTTGAAGGATTTGAAGTTAGCTTTCCAACGGCGCCAGTCTCGTGTCGATCCGACATTGGGGCTGATCGCAGCGCCCGTTCTCGTCGGGACACGCGCTGAAAACCAGAAGCTGCAGATCTGTGGCCGGTTATTCCGACCGGTGCCGAACGGGGCCGCCCGGCCTCCGGCCGGCGAACCAGTGTGCCGCCAGCCCGGGGAGCGCTTCCCTAAGTGTCCCCACTACAGCGGTGCCATCGGGTCCCACACGGCCCCTCCGGACAGCACGTGGGCCCCACCGTCACAAGTTCGGGTGTTGCCGAATCAACGCGAGAAGCCGCCCGTCAACCCGAATTCGGTCCTCCCGGGCCCAATTGTGTAGCCCTTTACCTCCCTGCGTGGAGTGGGCGATATTTCATTGCTGTCATCATGGTGTAATATTTATCCCGAGAATACGAGTTTCGGCCGGGTCCGTCTTCCCCACGCCGAGCGCGTGGAGGTAACGCATTCGCTCCCTTACTTGGCATTTTGCTTACTTCATATATATTTGTTTATGCCGCTGCTAGAGAGCATGTGTAGGGATATCTAACTCGCTATAATTTCATATCACCGCTGCTGCGAGAGAGTGAGCGAGACCGTCCCGTGACCCGATCCAGGCGCGAAAGTGTGAATTGACCACCCTAGCTCTTGCCAGTTTCTCAACCGTGCACGTCCGACGCTTCCCTCGTTAAGGGGCAGTCACGAGCTTGTCGTGTCCGTGGTCTCGTCCCGCATCACGAGGCCTCCTGAGCTGGGCCAGAGGCTGGTTCAGGTCATCGGACTGAGTGTCGGGCTGGTGTCTAGTGGCATAATACGTGAACACCCGAACCACGTCATTGATGAGTCGAACTATCTGCTTCTTCTCGGAATGCTTCTTAGAGCGGATTGGTGCCCCCAGTCTGTCTAAGATTGAAGCCCATTGAAGTGGAGCCTCCATTGTGGGGTCGACCCGAGGAGGGCTTGAGGCTGGATGCTGGTGGGGCCTGGCACGAGCCCGTCTTTGCTTTGGCCTATTTAGGCTAGAGAGGCTTGGTGACTGGGTGTCTTCGGACTATGCCAGTGAAGATTCAGCGATGTTCCGAGCGATGCCACGCCCGGGTGATCGAAGAGAGTTCTTAGTACGCACCCTTCGAACAACCTGACCCTCCTCCGGGGTAACCCAGATTCTTCTCAAGCTAAGTTGGTGTCCTCCCTTGTCATTATTCTTTCAACAATACTTGGGAGAGTCTGGGTGCTAGACTGGTGTAGGTGTCCCCGGTTAATCGCCGAGGCACCAACTTCTCTGAGTTTCACTTTATCCTCACGCGTTCATTGTAGGAGGCTGAAGTGGTTGGTAGTGGGGATCATAGGTAAAGTCTGATCCTGAGGTACGATGGGTTCGCCCCATTGAGACGAATCCTCAAGTCGCCGACAATAATAGTCTTGTCAGAATTATTGGTTGCGGTAGCGGGCCGCCTGCCTCCATGGCCGCTATGACGCTCCTTCTGGGGAGCCGGGGAGGACCCTGCTCTAAGGTGGTAAACAGAGAAGACCTAATCTACCATTATCGATAGCATAGAGCGGTTGGTGAAAAGTGTTGGGATCGGCGTTCGGGGCATGGAGCCCATACCGAGTGCCGATGGCTAAGTTACCCGAGATAGTCTTTTGCCCCAGCCGATAGGAGGGTTCTCGGAGCTCGAGACGCTACTCTTGCATCGAGAACCGATGTTGCGGAGAATGTTGGGGTGCCAAAAACTCGAGGTCGTGGACTTGTGTTGAGCATCGGCATTGCTGACGTTTGGGGCCGAAGGCCCATGCTGGATGCTGAGGTCGCCATATCCAGAGGCGGAAACCCTGAGCTGGGAGCTGGCATCACTGGAACATAGGGGTAGAGATCCCATGGTAAAGCTGGGAGGCCAGAGGCCCAAAGCGGAGAGTCCACGTCGGGGACCGACCTTGATGAGACCCGAGGTTGTATGCCCGATCCGGATATTGGGAAGCCTCGAACTCGGGGTTGAGAACCCGCATTGAGTGTCGACTCGATCGTGACTCGGGTCAAGAAGCCCGAGTAAAATGTTGGAGAGCCTTGAACCCAGGGTACGGAACCCGCGTCGGGAGCAGGCTCGGTTGTGACTCAGGGTCGAAGACCTGAGTGAAGTGTTGCGGAGTCTGGGGCCCAGGGTAGGGAGCTTGTGTCGGGTGCCGACTTAGCTGGGACTCGGGGTTGGGGACCTAAGTGAAGTGCTGAGGAGCCACAGACCCAGGGCAGGGAGCCCATGTCGGGTGTCGGCTCGGGTGGGGCTCGGGATCGAAGACCCGAGTAAGGTGCTGAGATAGTAACTAAAGTCTGGGGCGTAGAGCCCGTGTTAAAGATCGGCTGATACTGGACCTGGGAACTGATGCATGTCCAGGCGAGAGACGATCTGGGACCCCTACGGGGGCCAGGAGTGGAGACCCCGAGTTTGGTACTTGGACGGGTCACCGGTGCTGTAGCCGCGCACGATGAGTTGACAGCACGAGCGGAAACAAGAACTAGGATCGGCTACGAATAGCCACAGGGACCACACCCAAGAAGTATGGCGATCCGATGACAGGGGGGAAGTTTCCGAAAGCGATGGGTGTCGCCAAGTATCCCACCCGTGCATGGGTGGCGATGACGATGGGGCCATAGGTTACAACTGCCATAGCTGCTGGACTGCTGGTTGCTAGAGAGAGCGATGGTCGAAGATGATCGCAGAGCGCAATCCGGCTATCGGAATGTAAACTGGAAGCTGTAAGGGAATGTGTCCCTCCTCTACCTCTCCTGCAAGGATAGGAAAAGGTCACCACGGCATCAGGGCTGGCACAGGCTTCTCTTCAGCAGAAAGAAGAAAGGCCGAAAACGTCCCACCGGGCGTGCCAACTTGTTTTACAGTCTTTCGACAGGTGAAATGTCGGTGACCATGGTGAGAAGAAGAATAAAGTGATAAAGAAAAATAAGGGAGTTTATGTCATCTCGTGGATATTTTCCTTTGTGTCCGTATGCCTCTCACGGCAGTACCGTATACTCACCTTTTATGAAAAGCCGAGAGAGGTCAACTTGCACATGAGGTTTCCGGGAGTTAGGGTGAATGGATAGGGTGTGGGCGTGCCAGTCGGTTTCTCGACAATCACCTATGGAACCAAGAGTTGACTGGGGGAAGCGTCACCAGGGCGCGGCACGTGGGCACGGGCTATCGGGCGACACGTGGAGAGAAAGGAGGTTCCACAGGTGCGAGTGTGCAGATGATTGTAGGGATTCATGTACATGACGTCTTTCCCCACCGACCACAAGCAGTCGGTGTTTATTTACATCGGATTGAATCCGAACACCTTTGTTCTGCGCTGAAGAAGAGCCTGGATATTTTTGAAGCCAAGGATAGGGGACCAGGTACACCCCGTAACTGTAGGGTGATAAATGTGCTTGACTGGAGGGGTTGGTAAATATATTGAGATCTGGGAGACTGGCCGCACACAGGCTAGTGCAGGTAAGAAATTGTGACCCAGGTATGGGCAACCATATTTAACTGTTTTCATGCTTTATAGGTGCCACGTGGGCTTTACAAGTGGGCCGAAAGGGCCAAAGTACATATGGTGCAAGTCGCGGGATAATTCCGACACGTGAGTCGGTCCCTGGGTCGTTACAGGATAAAGCGGATTATCCACGTGTTTTTATAGGAGGCTTTCCGCAAAGAGCTAGGGACTCACTCGTATTGCCAAGGGAGGGCTAAACTGGATGGCAGGGGCGAACACTAGCTGGAGCCTGAGGGAGGCCGGACGCGGCTTGAGGGGAGCAGTCGGGTACGGATCCCGGAAGGTGAATGTCTTCATGTCGAGGAGTTAGGGCCGGTCCCGAGAATGTTACTTCTGGGCCAGGGTCTGGCTAACTCGATCATCAGTCGAGACCATCCGTGGCCGGCTCGGGGCGAGCGGCGAGTACGTGGTCCCAAGCCGGGAGCAAATCCGGCATTTTGGCGTGCGCGTTGTTATCATAACGCGCCATATGCGGGCGGACCCGAAGTGCGGGTGTGTTCGCCGTTATCATGATGCCTCATATGCGGGTGGACTGACTTGAGTGAGTGATGTGAGACGACCCAGGGTTGCAATGGGACTACCCGAGGGACCCTCGGACCTAGACTCGCAAGCACATAGATAAGCAACAGACTGGAGGTTGGCGGTAGCACTCACGCGGTGCACACTCTTTCCCGATGGCAATTTTGAGATGATCGTGGGGTCCGGGGTGGGACCTCGCTGTTCCAAGGTGTGGCAAGGCTCAGGCTGACCCACGGAGGGGTTGGGACTCCCACGATTAGTAGGCAGCCAGCACGCCGAGGGCGTGGGTTATGTGATGGTTCACTCTACTCTCACCACGGTGGATGAACACATGCATGTAAGTGGGATCGGTCGCTCACTCACTTACCGACGGACAAAGAAATATGATATGAAATAAGCAAATGAAATGACCAGGAGAGGGGAACCGAGCGCTTACCCAATCAGTTTGAAGAAACTGATTCCGTTCGGAGACGAAGGCGAGCGGGGGAGCGTGGGCACGCAACCCGCACGCTACGCCGATGTCGCTTGACCTACAATAATTGGTTACAGCACGACACCTCACGCAGGAGGGGTGATCTCGGGGTGGGGATGAACTTAATTACAACCAAATTTTACCTCCTCACAAGGAGGGGCTTTCAGCCGGCCAGGCGATGGGCGGGAAATGAGCGAAGGTCGGTTCTGTCCGGTCTGATCCTGCTGGACAACAAGCCAGAGTTGGGGATGCCACAGACTCCTCCGAGTGTTGTAGGGTACGGGACTAGTGCTGAACTGTCCCAGGATGAGGCTAGTGCTTGCTGTAAAAGATGCAGGTCGCCCGGGGTCTGGTCGGGGCCGCTATAGGTCAGGAACCATGAATCGGTCTGGCTCTATCCTGTTTGGCCCTGTCGGATAGTAGGTCGATGTCGAGGGTGACGCGGACTTCTCCGATCGTTGATGAAGGTGGGGCCAGTGCAGACTTGACCGTGGATGGGCCTGAGGCTCTCTGTAGGCTTCGCAGAGCGTCCGGGGTCCGATCAAGGTTGGTGCAGGTCAAATTTCACGGATCGATTTAGCTCAGTCTAGTCTGGTCAGTAGGGCTACACTGGATTGTCGGGTCACCATGGGCTCCACCAAATGATGCAGGAGGCGGGGCTGGAGTTGTCATGACCGTGGACGAGTCTGCTTTGAGTGGTCGAAGACGGGGACCCCAAACAAGGTCGGGGGCGATCGCAGTGAACAGAAAGGTTGAGAGGGGTCTAACTTGTGCTTAGAGAAGACAGACTACACACACCTGGGAGAATAGCCAGACTGGGGTGCTCCGGTAGTCAAACGACCTCCTCCTTCCTGGAGCTAAAAGAGGACTCGTGGATGATCGCCTCAGTTGAAGGATGCACCAGGAAGCTTGAAGGGCGGGTAGTGGGAGCTTCTGCAACTCGTCTCTAGATGTCTGTCGGAGATAGGTTGCGCAGCTTGACGAGAATAGCTCCTCCGGGCAGCTCCGCTGTTGAAAGTAGGTGTGTGAGCACTCAGAACAAAGTTGACTCGGAGATGAAGATGCCGATGTCAAGGTGGTTGCCTGGAACCTTGCGGAGAAGCCAGGGGCGATGCAGCAACAGAGCGGACGACTCTACTGCAATGCTCTCTGGGTGGCAGTGGATGAAAATGGGGTGATAATGGGGATAGGAGAGGGAGGAAAGGGGGAATATGATGCGAGACGACAAGGGACTCGATGCTAATTTGATGCGAACCTGAGACTCTAGGTGACGATGTGACTATTTGGATGATGCGACTAGCAATAACGCAAGCAATAAAACTAACTAGATGTGACACCAAGAGCTCCTAAAGATATATGCCTTTCAACAGAAATGCACGCTCACGAGTCGTCCCTTGCTAGGGAAATGCGGGGATGTGTGCGGTTGAGAAACTGATAGTGAGTCAAGGGTATTAGGCTCTTTTCACGTGCTCGGGTCGAGTCACGGGACGGGTCATGCTCGCTCTCTCACAGCGGTGATATTATTTGAACGGGCTAGAATTCCTAACTCATGCAAGCGCGGCGTTCAAACATATACTAAATAAGCAAGCGACAAAGAGAGGAGCGGAAACGTACCTCAATGCTCGGGGAGTGGGGAAGACCTTCCCGGCCAAGAACCGTAACTCCCGGTACAGTAAATTTGAATAATTACAGTAATAAAATTACAGCCCACTCCATGCTGGGAGGTAAAATAATACAACAGTGATCCAGGAGCGCCGATCTTGGGTTGACGGGCAGCACGGCGATGACAGTCGAGCGGATGCGGACAACCAGTTCGATTCGGTTCAGTGCGGGCCCACAGGACAACAAGCGAGTCCGACTGCTGGGACGGAGACGACCAGGCGTCTCCTTGCTGCGGCGACTGGCTGGAATGTTGCTGGAGTGTCCATGGTTGATCCCCGGGAGCGGTGGCCGCTGGATCGTTGTCGGGGATTTATGGGAGAATTAACCCCCAACTCTGTCCTGCTGTCCTGTCTAAGGACATACCTACGCAATCCGGCGAGATTGGCTCCCGTGCCCAGATCCGGAGTCGGATCGCAGCAAAACTGGCGTTGTTGCGAAGAGGACTCGAAGATCTACAACATATGGGATTTCCACCCTGATCCACCGGAGGGATTCTTCAGGATAAATTCTACATCAAGGTAACTAGTTCTGGCAGGGGTGCAGGGCAGATCGAGATATGCCTGAAGGAGGGGTTTGACCGGTGGGAAATTGATGGATCTGGGAGTTGGAATTAATTTGGGTGAGAAAGGGGAACATGGTGATCAAGAAAAAAAATTTAGGTGGCGTTCTGAAATGGTTTAGGGGGTGGAAAAATTCATGGAATAGGCTTCTGTCATACAGATCTGTAGATAGGCAGACTGTAAAGGGCGGAGAGATGGCGGTGGACGGAAGGGCAAATGGCGGCGGATTGCCGTGACAATGGATCTGGAGATGAGGGAAGACGTGGGGAAGAGACCCTCAAAATTTGATGTTGATCAGTTGTCTGGATTGGGAGAACCAACCTGATCTTTAACCATCTGTTCTGAAATTCATGGTTCAGGACAGCAGGCTGGAGATCGGGTTGTGGCGGCTCGTTGGCGGCTCCGATGGCAGCGGCGGCGGCAGTGATGGAATTAGATACCAATAGGAAGAAGGAGATCTTGGAATCACTCCAAGATTTTAGGGCATCTCACCCAGATCTGTAGCTCTCTTAGTTGCAAGGAGAAGGGAGAGGGAAGAGAGAGGGGCGCCCAATGGCTCTTCACACAATTTCTCAAATTTTCATCGATAATTCTATGCAAAAAAAATTACAAGAGACATTAAGTATTAAACCCTATACCTATACAAAAGACCTGAACTACCCTTTGGTGAAGTGGAGGGTGGAGGGCAAATTGGGGAGGGAAGATGGGTCAAGCCCACATGGGCTAATGGAGGGTGCACCCCCCTTCCCTTGGGTTGGTCAAGGGTGGCCATTAATATTGACTAAATGTGTTTTTATGGCAGCTATGAAGGCTATACGTGGGTGTTATTTCCTCCATTTGGAAAGAAATGGCAATTGGCAAAATGGAAGGTCAACATAAGGGCTTTGAATGGGAATGGGACATGTGGTGGTTTGAATGGGGAGATGTGGACTTTGAATGGGGGGCGCCCTTGGGCTTGATTACATGGTGTTGGGTTCTGTGCACCCCTCTTTGTCTTTGACAATAGTTTTGATGATTCCAATATATTGTGTGTTGTTCGTATGTTTTAAAGTGAAAACATTCTGTGTTAGTTTTGTGGAAATATGCACTGATCATCTTGATCTTGATGTCACATGTTGCATCTTCTTTTGCAGGTTATCTCACTTATTCTTCACATGCACTGACCTGCCTCTGGACTTGCATCGACCTCTTCTGGATTGCTTTCATCATGTGCATCGTCATCACCATGTTTACTTCATGATGCACTTCATACATGATGTTTTTCATTGGTGAGAACACGTTTTCATAGAAGGTCATAAGGACCTTGAGCCTTGTCTCTTGTTCAGGATTTCAAGGACGCCTTACTGGTGTGAAATGCTTGGGTTTTCTTGAGCACATCCCTTGGTTCTTCAAAAGCCTCAATGGATGTTATTCTAATCTGATGCTCTCATGCATATCATTCAAGTGTGGTTCATGGAGTTTTCAGATTTTCCAAATGGATATTATTTCTAGTGTAATCATGCATTCTGATGGTTGAGAATCTCATGTCAAGATATCATAATGTGTCTCACTGTGAGGTTTCAAATGGTTAGATCAATTGGCTTTGACTGCATTTGCTTTTCTGGTTGATCAGATTGAGCTCAGCGTACCTTGACTAAATCTGGAATCCTTGAGCTGGAAATGGGTAAAGATTTGCATTGATGTTCTTAATTGCACGGAATGTGTTCATGTTTGCACAGACCTTAGTCATCATTGCACTGACCTTGCTGTTCACTACATGGACTTGGTTGGCCATTGCACCGACCTAATTGATCTTTGCACCGACCTTCCTTGACTGTTGCACTGACCTTGTTCATAATGCACCGACCTGTTCTTTAGGTCTTTCACAGTGTGCACCGACCTTGTGCATATACTTGCACAGACCTTGTGCTACTATGCACAGACTTGGCCACACTTGCACAGACCTTATTTTTCATGTGCTTAGACTTGTGCATTCATATGCATTACTTGAATATTGACATGCTTCTGAATTTTCAGAATGTGTTGGTTCATATTCCCCACATTATGATGGGTCCAAGTATGAGTTAATTTTGGATCATTGGTAATATTCCTCTTATCTTGAGTTAAGAAATATGAGTCTTCAAAGTGCCTTCATGCTTATTTCTTATAGCTATTTGAATTGGACTGCATTTGAACTTCATGTGTGAATTGACATGAGTGATTTGTTTATATGAGAGCAGGTTCATGTTGCCTTCAACCAATGGATCCATGGTGAGATTCTATCTCTGGACTTGAATTATAGCTACCATGAAACATGATAATCTTGTGGTAGCATTATTGCCCTTTTAGCTTCCCATGTTTTCTGGTTAAACTCTAGTCTTATCTGTGATTACCTAGTTGATATGAACGAGTTTCATATGCTTCAAATTGCTTGCATCATTGATTTAATTCTAAGTTGAAGCTTTGGTGGGTTGAAGATAGAGTTGGTTATGCATATTTTTCTAGGAGTGGTTTGAAATTCAATATGCTTAACACTCTCATAGACTTTTGTTGAATGAGGCTTATATCATGCCAATACCTTGTTTTCAATGCATGGTAATTTATACTAAATGTTTGGTCGAGAAAAATTGGCTTTTCAATCGAGTTTAATTGAGTTTTCTCTACTGTCAGAGAAAGTGTCGACTCTAGGAGTCGACACTTTCTAGCCAGCTTGCTGGCTGGACTCTGCTGGCTGCAAATGTCGACTCATGGAGTCGACACTTACAGGCCAGAGGTCTGTTTTCAATGAAAATAGAACCTCCGGTGAAAAGTGTCGACCCTAAGAGTCGACACTTTCACCTAGGTCCTATTTTTTTATAACGGGACAGAACGACATGAGAAAAGTGTCGACTCCAAGAGTCGACACTTTCTCTGGTTCATCCGGATCGTGATTTCCAGATTATTTATGAAATGCCCATTAAAGTTATCCATTGGCCTTGGCTTTTTACCCCAATAGCCTTAGCGTTTCTCCTATCTATTGGGTGTTGGTTTGAAGGGTTTTTAACATGGGCTATTATGTCTTTAGCTGCTGGCTCCTCTTGTATATGTAGGTCATGATCTCCATCGTAGGAAAATATTCCTGCGCTAATATCTTCTATCTTTTTGCAGGAAGAGGAGCTGAGGGCGCCGCCCCACTTGGAGGAGGAAGAAGAAGGAAGAGGAGGACGTCTTCCACGAGCTGATATCTGCCGATCTGTGACAACTCTGAAAGCGGTTCTTGAAGATTCAACCCTGGACGTCTCCTACGGGCTTGGTCGAGTTCCACTCCACGAAGAACACTCTCCGGCGCACCCTACTTCTCCTTTAAGAGGATTTCACTGAAGATTTGAGGGGGATCCTTCTTCTCTCATCTCTACTCTTCTATTTGAACATAGATAGCTATTTGGGCGTTTATTGTATATCCTTCCGTTTATTAAATTGAGAATACATCGTGTGTGGGCGGAGTAGTATCTCCGCGTGTGTGGTTTTATTGTGGGGAAAGTTTCCCCGTGGTTGGTTATGTGTAGACGGAGCTGCGTCTCCGTGTGGATTTAGTGTCTGGGGTGTGTACCCCGACTGTGTGTGTGTGAGTGCTGCGGCGGTAGCGTTTTGGGGCCTATCCCAATGTGTATATTACTGTGGAAGCAACGTGTGTGTGGTTGGGATTCGTCCTCATTCTGCTACAGTTCGTAGCGTGTAGTGAAGCCTCACCGGGTTCGGTGAGGGGTGGACATAGGGAGCCCGTCGTGGTCCCGAACCACCTAAAAATCTCGTGTTCTGTGTAATAGCCTGTGTGATTGATCATTTCTTCTATCTCCCTTCACAGGTCCATTAAATAGATTTTTAATTCACTACATCATCGCACCTCGCTTTATCCGCTATCCATGTTGGCCTTGATTTCATTGAGCACTTGCATTATCTATCCGTGTGAGATCGGAAAGATCGAGAGAACATCTTTAATCTCACGTCTGTTCAGGCTAATCAACGCTAGTAATTTTAATTCCACTGTGTTTAGTTAAGAAAGTTTTTAAAATCAGCCATCTCGGGAAGGGACAATTCAACTCCTCTTCTTGTCTGCCATCTCTCTGGGCCAACAATTGGTATCAGAGCCCATTCTTTGATTTTTATTCGCTGACCTCGCGGTCTAAGAGAAAAGATCACCTTATGATGGCTTGCATGAATTTGATTCCCATCTGTGATGGTTTTGATTATACTTTATGGCTTGAAAAATTTTATGTTTGGATTACCAATATTGATCCAAAAGTTATGAATCTAATCACTCATGGTCCCTACATTCTTCCTAAAAATGAGTTAAGATGGACCGATGAGGATAGGAAAAAGAATTCTGATAATTCTTTTGTCTTGAATGCTCTTAAGGCTGGTGTGGAGCCTAATCGATTTACTTTTGTTTCATCTTGTAGGTCAGCCAAAGAGATCTGGGATGGGCTAAGTGAAGCCCAAGAAGAAAGCCTGAATAGTGTTGATGAATGCCTCGCGGCAAACAACGGCGATGAACTTCAAAGCGAGGAAAGTTGTAAGGTAAATTCCGACTCAGACGAAGAAGATGAACTTAGTTATGATGAGTTGATGAATGCTTATGATGAGTTGTTTGATAGGTATAAAATATTAAAATCTGAAAATAGGAAATTGAAAAAGAAAATTGAAAGCTCTCATGTTGATAATTTTTTATGTGAAAAATGTACTGAGTTTGAGAAATTAAATAAGTCTTCCATGCTTGAGGTTGTTAGTTATAAATAAACTATTTCAATTCTGAAAATTGAAAATAAATCTTTATTAGCAAAAATTTCAGAACTTCAACAAATGAAAAAAGATAATGAGAATATGAAAGAGTTGAATACTGCTATATCTCAAAAACTACTCCTTCTTAAAAAAAGGAAAGTTATTCTGAATATTGAAAAATCTGAAAGGCTAAAGAAGCTAAGATATGAAATTGAAAGCTTCAAGAACATGAATGAGAAAACTGTTGAATTGGAAGAGGAGTTGAAAAATCTGAAGAGTGATTTGTCTAAGTCTGTGGACTTCAGTGAAACAATGAATCCAATGCCTAATGAAGAAGTTAGTTTTCAAAAGAACAAACGTGAACACACATACATGAATAGAAACTCATTTGAAAAACTCCAAAATGAAAATAGTGCTTTGTTAATTCAAATTTCCTTGCTTGAAAGTAGATTGAAAAATCTTAAAAAATTTGAAAAAGAAAAAAGTGTGATTGTTGATGATCATGATAAATTATTTCCTCTTGAATAAGAAATTGAAAGTTACAAAAGTGTCAATTCTTTGTTGAATGAAAAAATTACTTCATGTGAAGAAGAGCTTGCTAAATGTGAATTACACATTTCATCATTGGAACAGGAAATTAAAATTTTGAACGAGTCTTTGTGTTTGTGTGATAAAGGAAATGAGAAATAGAACAATGTTGTTGATTGCTCATGGGTGCATGAAAAACCCCCAAAGGTTAAACATGTTCATGCATCAAGAAAGAGAATGGATGTTTCATGCTACTATTGTGGCAAATATGGCCACGAAATGTATGATTGCTTTTTAATGAAATCTGATGATGATGTGGATTTGAAATCTAGAATGAAAAGTGATACTCGTTCCAAAGATCATGAGAAACCCACAACGAAAAATCTCAACACTCATTGTTACTATTGTGGGTTACATGGTCATATTTTTAAAAATTACTTTACAAAGAAAAATGATGATAAATGGTATGTCAAAAAGATTTTTTCATGATATTGCTGTGGTGAACATGGACACATAATGAATGATTGTTCCCTAATGGAAAATGATCAAAAATGGTTCATGAAAAGAAAATCTTCTCATTATTTTTATTGTGGCCAGAATGGTCATTCAATGGATGATTGTACTATGATGAGGGCCGACGATGAATGGTATGAGAGGAAAAATAAAAAGAATACATTTCTTTATGCTAGAACTAACCCCTCGGGACCCAAGATGACTTGGGTACCCAAATGTCTAAAATGAGATTCTGTTTTGTAGGGGTGCCTTGAGGCAAAGGAAAGTTAATAAATAAAGGGCTCTCAAGGTGAGAAAGAAGATGGTTTGTTTTGAAATTTGTTTCACTTAGGTTCACCTTGAAAAATCTGAAAAGGTAAAAATTATGTTTGGAGAAAAATGTTTGCAATGTTGGTTCACTGATTTTGGCATCCTTTGAAATGTTGAGATCTTTTGAGACTGATGAGTAGTTGTCTGGAATGCTTCTCTTTGCACATCTTGTGAATAGTCTCAGTTCTTGAATGCTTAATCTTGCACAAATATGGTTTTTCATACACACCTCTTTCGCTTTGCCAATAACAATTCAGTCTTGAATGCTTTAATCTGTGCATAAAGTCTTTCACACTTTCACTTACATCCTGCAAATAACAATTCACTTTTGCATAGACAGTTTACATACTTAGTTGCATGATACACATTGCACATATCATACACACCTTTGCATGTTTGTAAATAAAGAAAGTCTTCGATCATCTGTTCATTTTCTTGCATATACTTCATACTTGTGTGCTTAAATGCCATGATTGACTGGTATATAAAATGATGTTAGTGGAAAGATGGATTACGTCCACCTGGAGGCTTTCCTTATGCGTGAGTAGGGTGTTGGGACATTTATCTCCGTCACGTACCGGTAATCAACCTGTGTGAAAAATTCATTTCAATACATGCTTGAATTTATATAAGATAACACCCACCTTTTTGACTCCGTCTATGACTCATCCCTTGCTAAATGAAATTGCATTGATTTAGACATGTTTGTTACATGGCATATATTAAGGGGGAGATCTTTTATAACCGTGCATATATTTAGGGGGAGATATTACTGTGATAAGGCTAATTCATCTTTTACATTAAATACAACCACCCACACAAAATGGTCCTTTTTGAGATAATGATTCAATCTAATAAGGATTACTTTTTTCTACTCTACACTTTAGAGGGCTATTGATTCTCTACATAGAAATCACATGTCTCGTGAGGAAAAAGATGTTTACCCCTTCAAAAGATTGTATAAGTGGAACGTGGATCCGAGTAGCCGAGAATCCCCCCTAAAATAAAGGAGGAAACTCACGCCGAAAGGAGAAACTAATCTACATGAAAATAAGTGTGATTTGTCACCGAGTAGCCGGGAAGTGACCCTGAGACAAAGGGTACAACTCACGTCGAAAAGTGTCTCATCCACATCATAAAAAGTGACAAACTTGAGTAACTGGGAATTACCCCTGAAACAAAGGGCATGACTCGTGTCAAAAGGTTAGTCACAACATTTATAGTAATTAAAAAAAATTGGGGTTATACGTAGCTACCAATATTCGAGCATTGTGTATGAAAGTGTATGGATGAGAAGCTCTTTTTAGTGTTCTTTAGAAAATCTGATTATCCATATCGCTTTGGACTTCATTGCTCAATCTTCACATATGCACATTGGGTTTGATTGTGTGAATGTCCTTTATGAATCAGTCATCTTTCATGATTAATGTGATACGTTATTTATGTAAACACTACCTTCTTAGTATTGTACATGCACATCACGGTCAACAATCAATTGCATTATCTTTACACCTGTCCCGAAGGGACTTGCATGAGTCAATATCTTGTTATGCATGCTTGAGTGCTTGATTACTTGATCCGCTTTGATCATGTCATACTTCATTCTATAGTTTGCATCTATAGGCTATACTTGTAGATAATAGGTTAAATAAACCCATTGTCAGTTGGTTTTTGTTCTTGACAATTGGGGGAGAATAACGTGCTCTTGAGCATTATACACTTTGTACATAACTTAGTTTCACATTCTACATATAGCATAGTTTCCATATACTCCGTGTGCATAGTTTTGTCATGCATTTTGAAAATAATTCAAAATTGGAACTTGGTGTTAATTTCTCAAAACATCTGCATACACTCGCATATAGTTTAGAAATTGAGCATTTGCACTTATTTGACACACCTTCCCTTCATGGGAGGTTAATTACCGGGTTCGTGCGCCATTCATGTTAAAAAATTCATATTTCGTTGTTCCTCTTGTCCCCACACTTTTTGATAATGTCAAAGGGGGAGAGAGTTTTGGTGGCTAATATATTGTCATCATCAAAAAGGGGGAGATTGTTGGGTTTTGTGCGCCCCTCTGTCTTTGACAATGGTTTTGATGATTCCAATATATTGTGTATTATTCGTATGTTTTAAAGTGAAAACATTCTGTGTTAGTTTTATGGAAATATGCACTGATCATCTTGATCTTGATGTCACATGTTGCTTCTTCTTTTGCAGGTTATCTCACTTATTCTTCACATGCACTGACCTGCCTCTGGACTTGCATCGACCTCTTCTGGATTGCTTTCATCATGTGCATCATCATCACCATGTTTCTTCTTGATGCACTTCATACATGATGTTTTTCATTGGTGAAATCATGTTTTCATAGAAGGTCATAAGGCCCTTGAGCCTTGTCTCTTGTTCAGGATTTCAAGGACGCCTTACTGGTGTGAAATGCTTGGGTTTTCTTGAGCACATCCCTTGGTTCTTCAAAAGTCTCAATAGATGTTATTCTAATCTGATGCTCTCATGCATATCATTCAAGTGTGGTTCATGGAGTTTTCAGATTTTCCAAATGGATATTATTTCTAGTGTAATCATGCATTCTGATGGTTGAGAATCTCATGTCAAGATATCATAATGTCTCTCACTGTGAGGTTTCAAATGGTTAGATCAATTGGCTTTGACTGCATTTGCTTTTCTGGTTGATTAGATTGAGCTCAGCGTACCTTGCCTAAATCTGGAATCCTTGAGTTGGAAATGGGTAAAGATTTGCATTGATGTTCTTAATTGCACGGAATGTGTTCATGTTTGCACAGACCTTATTCATCATTGCACTAACCTTGTTGTTCACTACATGGACTTGGTTGGTCATTGCACCGACCTAATTGATCTTTGCACCGACCTTCCTTGGCTGTTGCACTGACATTGTTCATAATGCACCGACCTATTCTTTGGGTCTTTCACAGTGTGCACCGACCTTGTGCATATACTTGCACAAACCTTGTGCTACTATGCACAGACTTGGCCACACTTGCACAAACCTTATTTTTCATATGCTTAGACTTGTGCATTCATCTGCATTACTTGAATATTGACATGCTTATGAATTTTCAGAATGTGTTGGTTCATATTCCCCACATTATGATGGGTCCAAGTATGAGTTAATTTTGGATCATTGGTAATATTCCTCTTATCTTGAGTTAAGAAATATGAGTCTTCAAAGTGCCTTCATGCTTATTTCTTATAGCTGTTTGAATTGGACTGCATTTGAAATTCATGTGTGAATTGACATGAGTGATTTGTTTATATGAGAGCAGGTTCGTGTTACCTTCAACCAATGGATTCATGGTGAGATTCTATCTCTGGACTTGAATTATAGCTGCCATGAAACATGATAATCTTGTGGTAGCATCATTGCCCTTTTAGCTTCCCATGTTTCCTAGTTAAACTCTAGTCTTATCTGTGATTACCTAGTTGATATGAACGAGTTTCATATGCTTCAAATTGCTTGCATCATTGACTTAATTCTAAGTTGAAGCTTTGATGGTTTGAAGATAGAGTTGGTTATGCATATTTTTCTTGGAGTGGTTTGAAATTCAATATGCTTAACACTCTCATAGACTTTTGTTGGAATGAGGCTTAATTCATGCCAATACCTTGTTTTCAATGCATGGTAATTTATACTAAATGTTTGGTCGAGAAAAACTGGCTTTTCAATCGAGTTTAATTGAGTTTTCTCTACTGTCAGAGAAAGTGTCGACTCTAGGAGTCAACGCTTTCTAGCCAGCTTGCTGCCTGGACTCTGCTGGCTGCAAGTGTCAACTCCTAGAGTCGACACTTACAGGCCAGAGGTCTGTTTTCAATGAAAACAGAACCTCCGGTGAAAAGTGTCGACCCTAAGAGTTGACACTTTAACCTAGGTCCTACTTTTATATAACGGGACAGAACGACATGAGAAAAGTGTCGACTCCAAGAGTCGACACTTTCTCTGGTTCGTCCGGATCGTGATTTCCGGATTGTTTACGAAATGCCCATTAAAGTGATCCGTTGGCCTTGGCTTTTTACCCCAATAGCCTTAGGGTTTCTCCTATCTATTGGGTGTTGGTTTGAAGGGTTTTTAACATGGGCTATTATGTCTTTTGCTGCTGGCTCCTCTTGTATATGTAGGTCACGATCTCCATCGTAGGAAAATATTCTTGCGCTAATATCTTCTATCTTTTTGCAGGAAGAGGAGCTGAGGGCACCGCCCTACCTGGAGGAGTAAGAAGAAGAAGAGGAGGACGTCTTCCACGAGCTGATATCTGCCGATCGGTCACAGCTCGGAAAGCGGTTCTTGAAGATTCAACCCTGGACATCTCCTACAGGCTTGGTCAAGTTCCACTCCGCGAAGAACACTCTCCGACACACCCTACTTCTCCTTTGAGAGGATTTCACTACAGATTTGAGGGGGATCCTTCTTCACTCATCGCTACTCTTCTTTTTGAGCATAGATAGTTGTTTGGGTGTTTATTGTATATCCTTCCGTTTATTAAATTGAGAATACATCGTGTGTGGGTGGAGTTGTATCTCCGCGTGTGTGGTTTTATTGTGGGGAAAGTTTCCTCGTGGTTGGTTATGTGTAGACGGAGCTGTGTCTCCGTGTGGATTTTGTGTCTGGGGTGTGTTCCTCGACTGTGTGTGTGTGAGTGCTGCGGCGGTAGCGTTTGGGGCCTATCCCCATGTGGATATTGTTGCGGAAGCAACGTGTGTGTGGTTGGGGTTCGTCCCCGTTCTGCTACGGTTCGTAGCGTGTAGTGAAGTCTCACCGGGTTCAGTGAGGGGTGGACGTAGGGAGCCCGTCGTGATCCCGAACCACCTAAAAATCTCGTGTTCCGTGTGATAGCATGTGTGATTGATCATTTCTTCTATCTCCCTTCACAGGTCCATTAAATAGATTTTTAATTCACTGCATCATCGCACCTCGCTTCATCCGCTATCCGTGTTGGCCTTGATTTCATTGAGCACTTGCATTATCTATCCGTGTGAGATCAAAAAGATCGAGAGAACATCTTTAATCTCACGTCTGTTCAGGCTAATCAACGCTAGTAATTTTAATTCCACTGTGTTTAGTTAAGAAAGTTTTTAAAATCCGTCATCTCGGCAAGGAGACAATTCAACCCCCCTTCTTGTCCGCCATCTCTCTTGGCCAACAATTGGTATCAGAGCCCAGTCTCTAATTTTTATTTGCAGACCTCGCGGTCTAGGAGAAAAGATCACCTTATGATGGCTTGCATGAATTTGATTCCCGTCTTTGATGGTTTTGATTATACTTTATGGCTTAAAAAATTTTATATTTGGATTACCAATATTGATCCAAAACTTATGAATCTAATCACTCATGATCCCTACATTCTCCCTACAAATGAGTTAAGATGGACTGATGAGGATAGGAAAAAGAATTCTGATAATTCTTTTGTCTTGAATGCTCTTAAGGCTGCTGTGGACCCTAATCGATTTACTTTTGTTTCATCTTGTAGGTCAGCCAAAGAGATCTAGGATGGGTTAAGTGAAGCCCAAGAAGAAAGCCTAAATAGTGTTGATGAATGCCTCGCGGCAAACAACGGTGATGAACGTCAAAGCGAGGAAAGTTCTAAGGTAAATTCTGACTCAGACGAAGAAGATAAACTTAGTTATGATGAGTTGATGAATGCTTATGATGAGTTGTTTGATAGGTATAAAACATTAAAATCTGAAAACATGAAATTGAAAAAGAAAATTGAAAGCTCTCATGTTGATAATTTTTTATGTGAAAAATGTGCTGAGTTTGAGAAATTAAATAAGTCTTCCATGCTTAAGGTTGTTAGTTATAAAGAAACTATTTCAATTCTGGAAACTGAAAATAAATCTTTACTGGCAAAAATTTCAGAACTTCAACAAATGAAAAAGATAATGAGAATATGAAAGAGTTGAATACTACGATATCTCAAAAACTACTCCTTCTTGAAAAAGGGAAAGTTATTCTGAATGTTGAAAAATCTGAAAGGCTAAAGGAGCTAAGATATGAAATTGAAAGCCTCAAGAATATGAATGAGAAAACTGTTGAATTGGAAGAGGAGTTGAAAAATCTGAAGAGTGATTTGTCTATGTCTATGGACTTGAGTGAAACAATGAATCCAATACCTAATGAAAAAGTGAGTTTTCAAAAGAACAAACGTGAACACACTTACATGAATAGAAACTCATTTGAAAAACTCCAAAACGAAAATAGTGCTTTGTTAATTCGAATTTCCTTGCTTGAAAGTAGATTGAAAAATCTTGAAAATTTTGAAAAAGGAAAAAGTGTGATTGTTGATGATCATGTTAAATTATTTCCTCTTGAACAAGAAATTGAAAGTTACAAAAGCGTCAATTCTTTGTTGAATGAAAAAAGTACTTCATGTGAAGAAGAGCTTGCTAATTGTGAATTGCACATTTCATCATTGGAACATGAAATCAAAATTTTGAATGAGTCTTTGTGTTTGTGTGATAAAGAAAATGAGAAACAGAAAAATATTGTTGATTGCTCATGGGTGCATGAAAAACCGTCAAAGGTTAAACATGTTCATGTATCAAGAAAGAGAATGGATGTTTCATGCTACTATTGTGGCAAATATGGCCACGAAATGTATGATTGCTTTTTAATGAAATCTGATGATGATGTGGCTTTGAAATCTAGAATGAAAAGTGATATTGGTTCCAAAGATCATGAGAAACCCACAACAAAAAATCTCAACACTCATTGTTACTATTGTGGGTTACATGGTGATATTTTTGAAAATTATTTTACAAAGAAAAATGATGATAAATGGTATGTCAAAAAGAATTTTGCATGATATTACTGTGGTGAACATGGACACATAATGAATGATTGTTCCCTAATGGAAAATGATCAAAAATGGTTCATGAAAAGAAAATCTTCTCATTATTTTTATTGTGGCCAGAAAGGTCATTCAATGGATGATTGTACTATGATGAGGGCCGACGATGAATGGTATGAGAGGAAAAATAAAAAGAATACATTTGTTTATGCTAGAACTAACCCCTCGGGACCCAAGATGATTTGGGTACCCAAATGTCTAAAATGAGAATCTGTTTTGCAGGGGCGCCTTGAGGCCAAGGAAAGTTAATACATAAAGGGCTCTCAAGGTGAGAAAGGAGATGGTTTGTTTTGAAATTTGTTTCACTTAGGTTCACCTTGAAAAATCTGAAAAGGTAAAAATTATGTTTGGAGAAAAATGTTTGCAATGTTGGTTCACTGATTTTGGCATCCTTTGAAATGTTGAGATCTTTTGAGACTGATGAGTAGTTGTCTGGAATGCTTCTCTTTGCACATCTTGTGAATAGTCTCAGTTCTTGAATGCTTAATCTTGCAAAAATATGGTTTTTCATACACACCTTCTCTTTCGCTTTGCCAATAACAATTCAGTCTTGAATGATTTAATCTGTGCATAAAGTCTTTCACACTTTCACTTACATCCTGAAATAACAATTCACTTTTGCATAGACAGTTTACATACTTAGTTGCATGATACACATTGCACATATCATACACATCTTTGCATGTTTGTAAATAAAGAAAGTCTTCGATCATCTGTTCATTTTCTTGCATATACTTCATACTTGTGTGCTTAAATGCCATGATTGACCGGTATATAAAATGATGTTATTGGAAAGATGGATTACGTCCACCTGGAGGCTTTCCTTATGCGTGAGTAGGGTGTTTGGACCTTTATCACTCCCACGTACCGGTAATCAACCTGTGTGAAAAATCCATTTCAATACATGCTTGAATTTATATAAGATAACACCCACCTTTTTGACTCCGTCTATGACTCATCCCTTGCTAAATGAAATTGCATTGATTTAGACATGTTTGTTACATGGCATATATTAAGGGGGAGATCTTTTATAACTGTGCATATATTTAGGGGGATATATTACTGTGATAAGGCTAATTCATCTTTTACATTCAATACAACCACCCACACAAAATGGTCCTTTTTGAGATAATGATTCAATCTAATAAGGATTACTTTTTTCTACTCTACACTTTAGAGGGCTATTGATTCTCTACATAGAAATCACATGTCTCGTGAGGAAAAAGATGTTTACCCCTTCAAAAGATTGTATAAGTGGAACGTGGATCCGAGTAGCCGGGAATCCCCCCTAAAATAAAGGAGGAAACTCACGCCGAAAGGAGAAACTAATCTACATGAAAACAAGTGTGATTTGTCACCGAGTAGCCGGGAAGTGACCCTGAGACAAAGGGTACAACTCACGTCGAAAAGTGTCTCATCCACATCATAAAAAGTGACAAACTTGAGTAACTGGGAATTACCCCTGAAACAAAGGGCATGACTCGTGTCAAAAGGTTAGTCACACCATTTATAGTAATTAAAAAAAAATTGGGATTATACGTAGCTACCAATATTCGAGCATTGTGTATGAAAGTGTATGGATGAGAAGCTCTTTTTAGTGTTCTTTAGAAAATTGATTATCCATATCACTTTGGACTTCATTGCTCAATCTTCACATATGCACCTTGGGTTTGATTGTGTAAATGTCCTTTATGAATCAGTCATCTTTCATGGTTAATGCGGTACTTTATTTATGTAAGCACAACCTTCTTAGCATTGTACATGCACATCATGCTCAACAATCAATTGTATTATCCTTACACCCGTCCCGAAGGGACTTGCATGAGTCTATATCTTGTTATGCTTGCTTGAGTGCTTGATTGCTTGATCCGTTTTCATCAAGTCATACTTCATTCTATAGTATGCATCTATAGGCTATACTTGTAGATAACAGGTTAAATGAACCCATTGTCAGTTGGTTTTTGTTCTTGACAATTGGGGGAGAATAATGTGCTCTTGAGCATTATACACTTTGTACATAACTTAGTTTCACATTCTGCATATAGCATAGTTTCCATATACTCCGTGTGCATAGTTTTGTCATGCATTTTGAAAATAATTCAAAATTGGAACTTGGAGTTAATATCTCAAAACATCTGCATACACTCGCATATAGTTTAGAAATTGAGCATTTGCACTTATTTCACACACCTTCCCTTCATGGGAGGTTAATTGCTGGGTTCGTGCGCCATTCATGTTAAAAAATTCATATTTCGTTGTTCCTCTTGTCCCCACACTTTTTGATAATGTCAAAGGGGGAGAGAATTTTGGTGGCCAATATATTGTCATCATCAAAAAGGGGGAGATTGTTGGGTTCTGTGCGCCCCTCTTTGTCTTTGACAATAGTTTTGATGATTCCAATATATTGTGTGTTGTTCGTATGTTTTAAAGTGAAAACATTCTGTGTTAGTTTTTTGGAAATATGCACTGATCATCTTGATCTTGATGTCACATGTTGCATCTTCTTTTGCAGGTTATCTCACTTATTCTTCACATGCACTGACCTGCCTCTGGACTTGCATTGACCTCTTCTGGATTGCTTTCATCATGTGCATCGTCATCACCATGTTTACTTCTTGATGCACTTCATACATGATGGTTTTCATTGGTGAAATCATGTTTTCATAGAAGGTAATAAGGCCATTGAGCCTTGTCTCTTGTTCAGGATTTCAAGGATGCCTTACTGGTGTGAAATGCTTGGGTTTTCTTGAGCACATCCCTTGGTTCTTCAAAAGTCTCAATAGATGTTATTCTAATCTGATGCTCTCATGCATATCATTCAAGTGTGGTTCATGGAGTTTTCATATTTTTCAAATGGATATTGTTTCTAGTGTAATCATGCATTCTGATGGCTGAGAATCTCATGTCAAGATATCATAATGTCTCTCACTGTGGGGTTTCAAATGGTTAGATCAATTGGCTTTGACTGTATTTGCTTTTCTGGTTGATCAGATTGAGCTCAGCGTACCTTGACTAAATCTGGAATCCTTTTGCTGGAAATAGGTAAAGATTTTCATTGATGTTCTTAATTGCACAGACTGTGTTCATGTTTGCACAGACCTTATTCATCATTGCACTGACCTTGCTGTTCACTACATGGACTTGGTTGGTCATTGCACTGACCTAATTGATCTTTGCACCGACCTTCCTTGGCTGTTGCACTGACCTTGTTCATAATGCACCGACCTGTTCTTTGGGTCTTTCACAGTGTGCACCGACCTTGTGCATATACTTGCACAGACCTTGTGCTACTATGCACAGACTTGGCCACACTTGCACAAACCTTATTTTTCATATGCTTAGACTTGTGCATTCATCTGCATTACTTGAATATTGACATGCTTCTGAATTTTCAGAATGTGTTGGTTCATATTCCCCACATTATGATGGGTCCAAGTATGAGTTAATTTTGGATCCTTGGTAATATTCCTCTTATCTTGAGTTAGGAAATATGAGTCTTCAAAGTGCCTTCATGCTTATTTCTTATAGCTGTTTTAATTGGACTGCAATTGAAATTCATGTGTGAATTGACATGAGTGATTTGTTTATATGAGAGCAGGTTCGTGTTGCCTTCAACCAATGGATCCATGGTGAGATTCTATCTCTGGACTTGAATTATAGCTGCCATGAAACATGATAATCTTGTGGTAGCATCATTGCCCTTTTAGCTTCCCATGTTTCCAAGTTAAACTCTAGTCTTATCTGTGATTACCTAGTTGATATGAACGAGTTTCATATGCTTCAAATTGCTTGCATCATTGACTTAATTCTAAGTTGAAGCTTTAATGCTTTGAAGATAGAGTTGGTTATGCATATTTTTCTAGGAGTGGTTTGAAATTCAATATGCTTAACACTCTCATAGACTTTTGTTGGAATGAGGCTTAATTCATGACAATACCTTGTTTTCAATGCATGGTAATTTATACTAAATGTTTGGTCGAGAAAAACTGGCTTTTCAATCGAGTTTAATTGAGTTTTCTCTGCTGTCAAAGAAAGTGTCGACTCTAGGAGTCGACACTTTCTAGCCAGCTTGCTGCCTGGACTCTGCTGGCTGCAAGTGTCGACTCCTGGAGTCGACACTTACAGGCCAGAGGTCTGTTTTCAATGAAAATAGAACCTCCGGTGAAAAGTGCCGACCTAAGAGTTGACACTTTAACCTAGGTCCTATTTTTATATAACGGGATAGAACGACATGAGAAAAGTGTCGACTCCAAGAGTCGACACTTTCTCTGGTTCGTTCGGATCGTGATTTCTGGATTGTTTACGAAATGCCCATTAAAGTGATCCATTGGCCTTGGCTTTTTACCCCAATAGCCTTAGGGTTTCTCCTATCTATTGGGTGTTGGTTTGAAGGGTTTTTAAAATGGGCTATTATGTCTTTTGCTGCTGGCTCCTCTTGTCTATGTAGGTCACGATCTCCATCGTAGGAAAATATTCATGTGCTAATATCTTCTATCTTTTTGCAGGAAGAGGAGCTGAGGGCACCGCCCCACCTGGAGGAGGAAGAAGAAGAAGAGGAGGACATCTTCCACGAGCTGATATCTGCCGATCTGTCACAGCTCTGAAAGCGGTTCTTGAAGATTCAACCCTGGACGTCTCCTACGGGCTTGGTCGAGTTCCACAACGTGAAGAACACTCTCCGACGCACCCTACTTCTCCTTTGAGAGGACTTCACTACAGATTTGAGGGGGATCCTTCTTCTCTCATCTCTACTCTTCTATTTGAGCATAGATAGCTGTTTAGGGTGTTTATTGTATATCCTTACATTTATTAAACTGAGAATACATCGTGTGTGGGTGGAGTTGTATCTCCGCGTGTGTGGTTTTATTGTGGGGAAAGTTTCCCCGTGGTTGGTTATGTGTAGACGGTGCTGCATCTCCGTGTGGATTTAGTGTCTGGGGTGTGTTCCTCGACTGTGTGCGTGTGAGTGCTGTGGCGGTAGCGTTTTGGGGCCTATCCCCGTGTGGATATTGTTGCGGAAGTAGCGTGTGTGTGGTTGGGGTTCGTCCCCGTTCTGCTACGGTTCGTAGCGTGTAGTGAAGTCTTACCGGGTTAAGTGAGGGGTGGACGTAGGGAGCCCGTCGTGGTCCCGAACCACCTAAAAATCTCGTGTTCCGTGTGATAGCCTGTGTGATTGATCATTTCTACTATCTCCCTTCACAGGTCCATTAAATAGATTTTTAATTCACTGCATCATCGCACCTCGCTTCATCCGCTATCCGTGTTGGCCTTGATTTTATTGAGCACTTGCATTATCTATCTGTGTGAGATCGAAAAGATCGAGAGAACATCTTTATTCAGGCTAATCAACGCTAGTAGTTTTAATTCCACTGTGTTTAGTTAAGAAAGTTTTTAAAATCCGCCATCTCAGCAATGGGACAATTCAACCCCCCTTCTTGTCCGCCATCTCTCTTGGCCAACAATTGGTATCAGAGCCCAGTCTCTGATTTTTATTCGCAGACCTCGCGGTCTAGGAGAAAAGATCACCTTATGATGGCTTGCATGAATTTGATTCCCATCTTTGATGGTTTTGATTATACTTTATGGCTTGAAAAATTTTATATTTGGATTACCAATATTGATCCGAAACTTATGAATCTAATCACTCATGGTCCCTACATTCTTCCTACAAATGAGTTAAGATGGACCGATGAGGATAGGAAAAAGAATTCTGATAATTCTTTTGTCTTGAATGCTATTAAGGCTGCTGTGGACCCTAATCGATTTACTTTTGTTTCATCTTGTAGGTCAGCCAAAGAGATCTGGGATGGGCTAAGTGAAGCCCAAGAAGAAAGCCTGAATAGTGTTGATGAATGCCTCGCGGTAAACAACGGTGATGAACGTCAAAGCGAGGAAAGTTCTAAGGTAAATTCTGACTCAGACGAAGAAGATGAACTTAGTTATGATGAGTTGATGAATGCTTATGATGAGTTGTTTGATAGGTATAAAACATTAAAATCTGAAAACATGAAATTGAAAAAGAAAATTGAAAGCTCTCACGTTGATAATTTTTTATGTGAAAAATGTGTTGAGTTTGAGAAATTAAATAAGTCTTCCATGCTTGAGGTTGTTAGTTATATAGAAACTATTTCAATTCTGAAAACTGAAAATAAATCTTTACTGGCAAAAATTTCAGAAGTTCAACAAATGAAAAAAGATAATGAGAATATGAACGAGTTGAATACTGCTATATCTCAAAAAGTACTCCTTCTTGAAAAAGGGAAAGTTATTCTGAATGTTGAAAAATCTGAAAGGCTAAAGGTGCTAAGATATGAAATTGAAAGCTTCAAGAACATGAATGAGAAAACTGTTGAATTGGAAGAGGAGTTGAAAAATCTGAAGAGTGATTTGTCTAAGTCTGTGGACTTCAGTGAAATAATGAATCCAATGCCTAATGAAAAAGTGAGTTTTCAAAAGAACAAATGTGAACACACTTACATGAATAGAAAATCATTTGAAAAACTCCAAAATGAAAATAGTGCTTTGTTAATTCAAATTTCCTTGCTTGAAAGTAAATTGAAAAATCTTGAAAATTTTGAAAAAAGAAAAGGTGTGATTGTTGATGATCATAATAAAATATTTCCTCTTGAACAAGAAATTGAAAGTTACAAAAGTATCAATTTTTTGTTGAATGAAAAAAGTACTTCATGTGAAGAAGAGCTTGCTAATTGTGAATTGCACATTTCATCATTAGAACATGAAATCAAAATTTTGAATGAGTCTTTGTGTTTGTGTGATAAAGAAAATGAGAAACAGAAAAATATTGTTGATTGCTCATGGGTGCATGAAAAACCCCCAAAGGTTAAACATGTTCATACATCAAGAAAGAGAATGGATGTTTCATGCTACTATTGTGGCAAATATGGCCACGAAATGTATGATTACTTTTTAATGAAATCTGATGATGATGTGACTTTGAAATCTAGAATGAAAAGTGATACTGGTTCCAAAGATCATGAGAAGCCCACAACGAAAAATCTCAACACTCATTGTTACTATTGTGGGTTACATGGTCATGTTTTTGAAAATTACTTTACAAAGAAAAATGATGATAAATGGTATGTCAAAAAGAATTTTTCATGATATTACTGTGGTGAACATAGACACATAATGAATGATTGTTCCCTAATGGAAAATGATCAAAAATGGTTCATGAAAAGAAAATCTTCTCATTATTTTTATTGTGGCCAGAATGGTCATTGAATGGATGATTGTACTATGATGAGGGCCGACGATGAATGGTATGAGAGGAAAAATAAAAAGAATACATTTGTTTATGCTAGAACTAACCCCTCGGGACCCAAGATGGCTTGGGTACCCAAATGTCTAAAATGAGAATCTATTTTGCAGGGGCACCTTGAGGCCAAGGAAAGTTAATAAATAAAGGGCTCTCAAGGTGAGAAAGAAGATGGTTTGTTTTGAAATTTTTTTCACTTAGGTTCACCTTGAAATATCTGAAAAGGTAAAAATTATGTTTGGAGAAAAATATGTACAATGTTGGTTCACTGATTTTGGCATCCTTCGAAATGTTGAGATCTTTTGAGACTGATGAGTAGTTGTCTGGAATGCTTCTCTTTGCACATCTTGTGAATAGTCTCAGTTCTTGAATGCTTAATCTTGCACAAATATGGTTTTTCATACACACCTTCTCTTTCGCTTTGCCAATAACAATTCAGTCTTGAATGCTTTAATCTGTGCATAAAGTCTTTCACACTTTCACTTACATCCTACAAATAACAATTCACTTTTGCATAGACAGTTTACATACTTAGTTGCATGATACACATTGCACATATCATACACATCTTTGCATGATTGTAAATAAAGAAAGTCTTCGATCATCTGTTCATTTTCTTGCATATACTTCATACTTGTGTGCTTAAATGCCATGATTGATCGGTATATAAAATGATATTAGTGGAAAGGTGGATTACGTCCACCTGGAAGCTTTCCTTATGCGTGAGTAGGGTGTTTGGACCTTTATCTCCCCCACGTACCGGTAATCAACCTGTATGAAAAATCCATTTGAATGCATACTTGAATGTATATAAGATAACACCCACCTTTTTGACTCCGTCTATGACTCATCCCTTGCTAAATGAAATTGCATTGATTTAGACATGTTTGCTACATGGCATATATTAAGGGGGAGATCTTTTATAACCGTGCATATATTTAGGGGGAGACATTACTATGATAACACTAATTCATCTTTTACATTCAATACAACCACCCACACAAAATGGTCCTTTTTGAGATAATGATTCAATCTAATAAGGATTACTTTTTTCTACTCTACACTTTAGAGGGCTATTGATTCTCTACATAGAAATCACATGTCTCGTGAGGAAAAAGTTGGTTACCCCTTCAAAAGATTGTATAAGTGGAACGTGGATCCGAGTAGCCGAAAATCCCCCCTGAAATAAAGGAGGAAACTCGCGCCGAAAGGAGAAACTAATCCACATGAAAATAAGTGTGATTTGTCACCGAGTAGCCGGGAAGTGACCCTGAGACAAAGGGTACAACTCACGTCGAAAAGTGTCTCATCCACATTATAAAAAGTGATAAACTTGAGTAACTGGGAATTGCCCCTGAAACAAAGGGCATGACTCGTGTCAAAAGGTTAGTCACACCATTTATAGTAATTAAAAAAAATTGGGATTATACGTAGCTACCAATATTCGAGCATTGTGTATGAAAGTGTATGGATGAGAAGCTCTTTTTAATGTTCTTTAGAAAATCTGATTATCCATATCGCTTTGGACTTCATTGCTCAATCTTCACAGATGCACCTTGGGTTTGATTGTATGAATGTCCTTTCTTAATCAGTCATCTTTCATGGTTAATGTTGTACTTTATTTATGTAAGCACGACCTTCTTAGCATTGTGCATGCACATCATGCTCAACAATCAATTGTATTATCCTTACACCTGTCCCGAAGCGACTTGCATGAGTCTATATCTTGTTATGCATGCTTGAGTGCTTGATTGCTTGATCCGTTTTCATCCTGTCATACTTCATTCTATAGTATGCATCTATAGGCTATACTTGTAGATAACAGGTTAAATAAACCCATTGTCAGTTGGTTTTTGTTCTTGACAATTGGGGGAGAATAACGTGCTCTTGAGCATTATACACTTTGTACTTAACTTAGTTTCACATTCTGCATATAGCATAGTTTCCATATACTCTGTGTGCATAGTTTTGTCATGCATTTTGAAAATAATTCAAAATTGGAACTTGGTGTTAATATCTCAAAACATCTGCATACACTCGCATATAGTTTGGAAATTGAGCTTTTGCACTTATTTCACACACCTTCCCTTCATGGGAGATTAATTGCTGGGTTCGTGCGCCATTCATGTTAAAAAATTCATATTTTGTTGTTCCTCTTGTCCCCACACTTTTTGATAATGTCAAAGGGGGAGAGTTTTTGTGGCCAATATATTATCATCATCAAAAAGGGGGAGATTGTTGGGTTCTGTGCGCCCCTCTTTATCTTTGATAATGGTTTTGATGATTCCAATATATTGTGTGTTGTTCGTATGTTTTAAAGTGAAAACATTCTGTGTTAGTTTTATGGAAATATGTACTGATCATCTTGATCTTGATGTCACATGTTGCATCTTCTTTTGCAGGTTATCTCACTTATTCTTCACATGTACTGACCTGCCTCTGGACTTGCATTGACCTCTTCTGGATTGCTTTCATCATGTGCATCATCATCACCATGTTTACTTCTTGATGCACTTCATACATGATGTTTTTCATTGGTGAAATCATGTTTTCATAGAAGGTCATAAGGCCCTTGAGCCTTGTCTCTTGTTTAGGATTTCAAGGACGCCTTACTGGTGTGAAATGCTTGGGTTTTCTTGAGCACATCCCTTGGTTCTTCAAAAGTGTCAATGGATGTTATTCTAATCTGATGCTCTCATGCATATCATTCAAGTGTGGTTCATAGAGTTTTCAGATTTTCCAAATGGATATTGTTTCTAGTGTAATCATGCATTCTGATGGTTGAGAATCTCATGTCAAGATATCATAATGTCTCTCACTGTGGGGTTTCAAATGGTTAGATCAATTGGCTTTGACTGCATTTGCTTTTCTGGTTGATCAGATTGAGCTCAGCGTACCTTGACTAAATCTGGAATCCTTGAGCTAGAAATGGGTAAAGATTTGCATTGATGTTCTTAATTGCACGGACTGTGTTCATGTTTGCACAGACCTTATTCATCATTGCACTGACCTTGCTGTTCACTACATGGACTTGGTTGGTCATTGCACCGACCTAATTGATCTTTGCATCTACCTTCCTTGGTTGTTGCACTGAGAGTGTTCATAATGCACCGACCTGTTCTTTGGGTCTTTCACAGTGTGCACCGACCTTGTGCATATACTTGCACAGACCTTGTGCTACTATGCACAGACTTGGCCACACTTGCACAGACCTTATTTTTCATGTGCTTAGACTTGTGCATTCATCTGCATTACTTGAATATTGACATGCTTTTTAGAATGTGTTGGTTCATATTCCCCACATTATGATGGCTCCAAGTATGAGTTAATTTTGGATCATTGGTAATATTCCTCTTATCTTGAGTTAAGAAATATGAGTCTTCAAAGTGGCTTCATGCTTATTTCTTATAGCTGTTTGATTTGGACTGCATTTGAAATTCATGTGTGAATTGACATGAGTGATTTCTTTATATGAGAGCAAGTTCGTGTTGCCTTTAACCAATGGATCCATGGTGAGATTCTATCTCTGGACTTGAATTATAGTTGCCATGAAACATGATAATCTTGTGGTAGCATCATTGCCCTTTTAGCTTCCCATGTTTCCTGGTTAAACTCTAGTCTTATTTATGATTACCTAGTTGATATGAACGAGTTTCATATGCTTCAAATTGCTTGCATCATTGACTTAATTCTAAGTTGAAGCTTTGGTGGTTTGAAGATAGAGTTGGTTATGCATATTTTTCTAGGAGTGGTTTGAAATTCAATATGCTTAACACTCTCATAGACTTTTGTTGGAATGAGGCTTAATTCATGCCAATACCTTGTTTTCAATGCATGGTAATTTATACTAAATGTTTGGTCGAGGAAAACTGGCTTTTCAATCGAGTTTAATTGAGTTTTCTCTACTGTCATAGAAAGTGTCGACTCTTGGAGTCGACACTTTCTAGCCAACTTGCTGGCTGGACTCTGCTGGCTGCAAGTGTCGACTCCGGGAGTCGACACTTACAGGCCAGAGGTCTATTTTCAATGAAAACAGAACCTCCGGTGAAAAGTGTCGACCCTAAGAGTCGACACTTTAACCTAGGTCCTATTTTTATATAACGGGACAGAACGACATGAGAAAAGTCTCGACTCCAAGAGTCGACACTTTCTCTGGTTTGTCTGGATCGTGATTTTCGGATTGTTTATGAAATGCCCATTAAAGTGATCCGTTGGCCTTGGCTTTTTACCCCAATAGCCTTAGGGTTTCTCCTATCTATTGGGTGTTGGTTTGAAGGGTTTTTAACATGGGCTATTATGTCTTTTGCTGCTGGCTCCTCTTGTATATGTAGGTCACGATCTCCATCGTAGGAAAATATTCATGCGCTAATATCTTCTATCTTTTTGTAGGAAGAGGAGCTGAGGGCACCGCCCCACCTAGAGGAGGAAGAAGAAGAAGTGGAGGACGTCTTCCACGAGCTAATATCTGCCGATCTGTCACAGCTCTGAAAGCGGTTCTTGAAGATTCAACCCTGGACGTCTCCTACGGGCTTGGTCGAGTTCCACTCCGCGAAGAACATTCTCTGGCGCACCCTACTTCTCCTTTGAGTGGATTTCACTGCAGATTTGAGGGGGATCCTTCTTCTCTCATCTCTACTCTTCTATTTGAGCATAGATAGCTGTTTGTGAGTTTATTGTATATCCTTCCGTTTATTAAACTGAGAATACATCGTGTGTGGGCAGAGTTGTATCTCCGCATGTGTGGTTTTATTGTGGGAAAAGTTTCCCCATGGTTGGTTATGTGTAGACGGAGCTGCATCTCCGTGTGGATTTAGTGTCTGGGGTGTGTTCCCTGACTGTGTATGTGTGAGTGCTGTGGCAGTAGCGTTTTGAGGTGTATCCCCATGTGGATATTGCTGCGGAAGGAGCGTGTGTGTGGTTGGGGTTCATCCCCATTCTGCTACGATTCGTAGCGTGTAGTGAAGTCTCACTGGGTTCAGTGAGGGGTGGACGTAGGGAGCCCGTCGTGGTCCCGAACCACCTAAAAATCTCGTGTTCCGTGTGATAGCCTGTGTGATTGATCATTTCTTCTATCTCCCTTCACAGGTCCATTAAATAGATTTTTAAGTCACTGCATCATCGCACCTCGCTTCATTCGCTATCCGTGTTGGCCTTGATTTCATTGAGCACTTGCAATATCTATCCATGTGAGATCGGAAAGATCGAGAGAACATATTTAATCTCACGTCTGTTCAGGCTAATCAACGCTAGTAATTTTAATTCCATTGTGTTTAGTTAAGAAAGTTTTTAAAATCCGCCATCTCGGCAAGGGGACAATTCAACCCCCCTTCTTGTCTGCCATCTCTCTGGGCCAACACATGGGCCTTTGGAATGGGCCATTTGGGATAGGAATGGCCAAGTGGGCTTTGGTGGCCAATGGTGAGGTGGTGTCCCAATTGAGCTTTTAGTGACTTTAAGGCCCAAACCTCCTAATAGACCCCTTTTGATTACATGAGCCCATTTAACACTCCCTTGATCCAAGACCAAATAAAACCAAACCCAAACATATACAAGCACACACCAATGGCACTCTAAACAAAAACAACACTCCAAAAATTAGTGGCCTAGCTCCGATGTCCCATCAATTCTCCCCCGGTGAGAAGAACTCGACCCCGTCGAGTAAGGGATGATGTCACTCGGGTACCGCTCCAGTAGATTTGGATCTGCCCTCTGTTGCTCTGCCCGAATGCTCCAAGTGTCATCGGACACGGGTTGTCCTCTCCATCGAACCCGATAGTGCTGGTACACTCCACTCCTATGCGTCACCTTCTCATCCAGTATATGTTCTATTGGCTCACGCTGCTGTTGGTATGAGGCTGGTGATGGACACTCTAGGGTGGGGACACTCACATGGGGAGGAGACGGCGTAAAGACTCACTAGGAATCACCGTTGGGTCCCTGTAGGTGACTAGATCCGACACATTGAAGGTAGAGCTGATCCCACATTCCTCGAGCAAGTCCACAACGTACACAATAGACCCGACTTGCCTCATACTCGAAAGGGACCGGTACTGCGAGCTTGCAATTTTCTTCACGGTTCCAGAGGGAAATCGTTCAGGTTTGACCCTGATCATGACATATTCATCCTCTCGGAACTCATGGTGGTGTCTTGAGCATAAAGGAACTCATTACATCGTGCATTGCTGGCATTTGATAATGACTCAGCAAACTCCTATATGCTCGACAAACAAACTGTATGAATAAAGCAAAACAGACTCATGGACTCTGGAATGTGGACAGACGGAGAGACACAACCTAACGACTTCCTATGACTGACAATGAACATAATGGACGTACTAAGGAAGACTTGGTAAGAGTGAGGACACTGTCTTCAGACACCAAGTGTAAAGATAGGTTGACCGACAATTTGATGTCGTGAGTCTCAACTCTCGTCAATCGTCTCCCGTTCGAGAAGACTCGCCCGCGGGTATGGAAGTGCGGGAGGATGAGGAGGCGGGTGATGCGAAGGTAATGTTGTGCCCCTTGTGCTTTGTTGATAATGTGGTGTTTTAATGATAGCAACATGAATGAGTCACCATATTGTTTTGCTAAGAACAACACATTGAGTCATCACATGAATGCATATGACTGATCTATTCTGTGGAGAATGCATGAGTGTGCCATGTCTGATATATTCATTGCTATAGTCTTTGTGTTTAGCCTACACTGCATCAGTGCAATAACAGTTGCTGCATGCGTCTGTTAAGAAGTCTGTACATTCCCCTGCTTCAGGCTGAGCAAGTCTATACACTGCTGCACGATCATCAAGTCTATACATTGTCTTGCACAGCATGCAGGCAAAGTCTGTACATCATCTTCTTGTTCATTGGACATAAAGTCTATACATTGACTGTGCATTCATTTGTCTGGCTGTAGAACACTAAGTCTATACATTGCACTGTAGCATGCACGAACTCTAAGTCTGTACATCCGTTGCGTCTTGTGCATGCATCATTCAAAGTTTGTACACCCTGTGTTCGCAACACTAAGTATGTACAGTCTGTGTCTCATGCATTTGTGCATCGTTCACTCCATTAAGTCTGTACATCGTGTGTTGTTGAATGTCTACACACTGTCTCACTTAGCGTCTCATGCTAAGTCTATACATCCGTTTGCACAACACATAAAGTCTATACATTGATTGCCTGCTCATGCATCACTCCTTTGGCAAGTCCATACATCGTGAAAGTCTATACATTCCTCATTGCCTTGCTTCATGCACTAAGTCTGTACATCGGTAAGTCTGTACATCGGACCAAGCCTTTGAGCGTAGGTAAAGATGAGGAAGTCTATACATTCATTGTGCATAGTCCATGCATTCACTTCAAGTCTGTACATTGAGCGTCTCAGGTTGCGTCTCATGCTAGGTCTGTACATCGCATTGCATCCACCGTCTCACTTAGCGTCTCTATGGATATTTGATTTGAAGTCTGTACAGCCCAAGTCTGTACATCCATCTGTCTCATTTAGCGTCTCATGTGCATACGCAAAGTCTGTACAGCCAGTGCATCCTGCGTCTCACCCAGCGTCTCATGCAAGTATGTACAGCCGCGTGAGCATCAAGTCTATACATTGCATCATGTCTAAAGTCTATACATCGATGTATGCCATGAAGTCTGTACAGCCTATGTTTCTTCACACATTTCTCAAGTCTGTACATCGACAGTGTTCTTCATGAATCTGCACAAGTCTACACATTCTGCTGATATGGTTATGCATAACGCAAACTACATTTCATGCACTTAAAGTCTATACACTGCATCATGTGCTTCAGGCATTAGACTTAAAGTCTATACATTCTTGCATCGTTTCTCATTGTACACACTTCAGGTGGCAAGTATGTACATTGTTCAGAACGCAAAGTCCATACAGCCATTGTGCATTCATTCTTGATGTACATACTTTGCTTACTCAAACTGAAAATAATCTTCATCTGACAAGACTGCTGCTCGAGGAGCCTAAGAAGGGCACGTGATCCAAGAATGGATAAAGTGCCAGGATCGTGACACGTGGAATGTAGCCTAGCCAGGATGCTGCCATGTGGTCGAAATTCCTCAGATCTGACAGAACCTTCTGGGCGGGAAATGTGGAAGACACACCTTCCTGCTGCTGCTATATATATGAAGACCTCTTCATCAGGTGAAGGTGATCGACAGAAGCAGAGGAGAGCCTGCACGATCCAGTAAGAAAGAAAAGAGAAGCAGAAGAGAAAGAAAAAGAGGAGAGACAGTGAGATCGAGAGAAGAGGAGAGCAGTCTAAAGATTAGTCTCTACTAGACCGTGGATCAAATCCAGGCCAGTCAGCTCTGTTGAGAGCCACATTGTGTTTCATCGCATACAGCTTTCTATTACTGTGATTTCCTATTTTCTTGTTTTATCTTTTACCTTTTTTCAAGCTGTTAGTCAGCGTTTGCAGTGGAGGATTCCACTGGACGGGTAAGTTGTAATCCCCAGCGGTTGCAGTGGTGGATTCCACTGGACAGCAAGCTGTGTTGCTCAGCGGGCGAGGTGGATACCTCGGACAGCAAGCTGTGAGGCTCAGCGGTTTGTAGGCAAGCTGTGATGCTCAGCGGTTTGTAGGCAAGCTATGATGCCCAGCGGTTCAAGCTGTGAGTCAGCAGTAATCCATACTCGGGTTGAGTGTGGGGTGGATGTAGGTCTGGAGGACCGAATCACCTAAAAACTCCTCTTGCATTGTGGTTTGATTTGTTTATTTCTGTCTTCGCTAGTTGAATGCATAGAGGCGATATGGCTTGATTGCACATCATGTGTTTGACTGTGGTATTGAGTGTCCTTTGATATTGTTATTCCGCAATTGCTCATTGTCCTTCTGAAGAAGGAGAAATTTAATTAGCTCTTCAGGTTATCTAGTTTTTGTCTAGTTAGTGAACTAGATTTTTAATTGGGCGAAATTTTTTAAGGGGAGATTCATTCACCCCCCTCTGAATCCACCGCACCGAACCCAACACTTGGTATCAGAGCGGGTCTCTGACCTAACAGATCTAACAATCTGTAGAGGATCCTGCTAGTTTTTGGTGCATTTCAGAGTGGGTTTCTTGTGTTCTGTGTTTCGTTTCACCGGTTTAGTGTCTTGATTTGCTCATCTGATTTCGGTGCATTCATCATTTCTCGATGGCTCATTCACCGATCTTCAGAGGTGATGATTTTGATCTATGGCTGGAAAAGTTGGGTCGGTATGTAAGGACAATCGATCCTGATCTTTGGAAGGTAATGACTCACGGTTCATACAAACTGTCGAAGGATAAATCCAAATGGACCGAGAAGGATAAAATGAAAGACTCCATCAACTCTAGAGCATTGAATATGGTAAAAACATCAATTGACAGAGCACTAATCTCATGTGTCTCATCCTGTAGGTCTGCCAAGGAAATCCTGGATAAATTGAAGACTGCTTGCGATAGAGACGATGGTCGATGCATGATGGCTCAAGGGAGTGAACAAAGTAGCAATCAAGATGAAGAACAGGATGATGATCAGGTAAACATCTTCGAAAATTATACCCTGGATGATTGGATTGCTGCATATAATGAACTGCTGGAGTCTTATGATCATTTAAGAAAATAGTATAAGAAAATGAAAAAGAAAATTGATAAAAGTGAGTCTAATTCATCATGTGAAAAGTGCTTGAAAATAAGTGAATTATATGATGAATGCCTATCTGAGTCTCACTTGAATATGAAACAAATGTGCCTGTTGAAAAAGGAAAACCAAGAAGGTATCAATAAAATCTCTGAATTAGAAAGTCAGTTGAAAATGAAAACTAATGAACATTTGATGAACCTGGAAGAGTTGGAAAGGATTAAGTTTGATATGAAGAAATCGAAAGCTGAGAATGTAGAAATTCAGAGGAAGAATAAAAATCTTGAAGCTGAAATAGAGAAAGTCAACATGGAAGGTGTGCATGTTTCCTCTCTAAAATCAAACTGTAATATGTGCTCGGCTCTAAGAGAACGAAATGAAGATCTCTATAATGAAAATGAATGGATGAAGAAACAAATTGCCGTGTTTAAAGAGGATCACAGAAATCTGCTTGCTGAGAAAATTAAAGTGGAAGAAAGGGAAGAGGAACTAATTGAAAAACTGGAGCTGATGTCTGGAAGAGAAAGATGGCTGATAATGAAATTCAGGCTAAAAATTTTGAGGAAGAAAATATTGAACTGAAAGCTGAAGTTGAAAAATTGAAATGGTTAAACACTGGTATGTCCGAGCAACTTCTCATGTTAAAGAAAGGAAAAACTATCTGTGATAAAGAATCAGAAAAGTTGAGCAACTTGGAACAAGAAATTGAGAAGTATAAAACTGCAAACAAAGTTCTAAGTGAATGTGTCAATTGCAGTGAACAGGAGATAGCTAGTTATGAGCTTCATATAGCACATTTAGAGAATAAGGTTCAGGATCTAGAAAAATTAACATCCAAGTCTGCTAAAAATGAAGGAAAAATGAAAGCTGTCATGAAAGATAAAAATGACAATTCAAGAGAGGGGATAAGTTACAGTTCTGATGTTAAGGAAATCACTAAAAACTAGCTATACACCACTTTTATGCAAAGCTCTGATGTAGCTGATACCTCAAATCAATCTCCAAAACAAAAAGAAAATCAGAAATCACCTTCAACATCTGTATTTCAGTTCAAAGCCCAGAAAAATGAAAAGCAAACAAAAATTGTTGAAAATAATCAGAAACTGAAAAGGAAGGGTCAAACAAAGAAGGTAAAGAATATTTCTGGTTACACCCTAAGATATGCCAACTCGGTTGAATTTGATGGGTCAATGCACAATGCTCATGCCTCATGTACTCATTCGCATCCATCTAGTCAGTCTGTTAGTAATCATGTTGCCAAGAAATCACAAGTGTCATGTCATTATTGTGGCAAGATAGGGCTTGTAATGGATGATTACAGACTGTTGCTTGAAGATGAGCATGCTAGTGAAGCAATGCATTCTAGGAATTCATCTGATAGAAACCATGCCACTAAGAAATCTGATGCATCTTGTTATTACTGTGGTAGGCGTGGTCACCTAATGAATGCATGTTTTATCATGAAAGAAGATAATAAACTACATGCTAAAATTCTCTCACATGCTCATGGCCCATATAAATATAAATATACTTCAGGCCAGCATATTATTTGTTTCACTTGCAACAAGCCTGGGCATAAGGAAAATGAGTGCTGGTCAGGAAATCATTGGAGAAACAATGACTCAAGAGGTAAGCACCTAAGGTGCTATGAGTGTGGGAAGTATGGCCATACAGTCAAGGACTGTTGGCATGCCCAAGGAAGCCATGTTAATGATAAATTTTTTAAATTCTGTGCCAAAAGACCTGTGAATTTTTCATGTCATAACTGTGGCAAGTCAGGTCACAAGTATGCTGAATGTTGGTCATCTGGTAATAAGAAACAAAATGTTCATGTAAACAACAGAACATTTAATGCTCAATTTCATAGGTCTCATGCTGCTGTTGATATGCACCATAGGACCAGAAAATCTACTGTTTCATGTAGATATTGTGGTAAATTTGGTCACTCCATGACTAATTGTTATCTGATGGACTTTGATGATAATATGGCTAAAAGATTATTCAGAACACCTGTCAGGGTTAACGCAGGACCCAAGACTGCTTGGGTTCCTACAGGATGAAAATGATTACTTTGCTGCAGGTGTGCCTTGGAATGAATAAAGAGGGGTCAATAAACCAAGGCACTCAAAGATTGAAAGACCTCATGATCCTGCTCTTCAGGTCAGTTCTGAACACTGTTTAAATTCCATCATCTGAAAATTGCTTGCTTGATATGGTTAAGCATCTTGTTGACTTGATTTGTGTTTAGTCAAAACTTTCTGAAAAGTTGAAATGAAATTGTGAACTTGAAATGATTGCATATCATGTTGATTTGTTGATGTTAAATTGAAACTTTCTGAAATGTGAATTGCACAATCATGCTTATGGTAATTCTCTTCTGTCTGATTTGCATGAATCATATCTGAATGAGAGTAATTGCATAAGCATACATGTTGTGACTGCATTACATATCATCATATTGAAAATTCCAAAAAGAAGTGATTCACTGCATATAGACAGGGGGAGCCTATCTAAATTCTTTAGTGGTGTCAATTGTCTGAACTCTTCCTGTCTACCCATCTGATTCATTGTCATATCTACATATTCTGTCTCATCTTCAGAACTCCTGTTTCTCATGAAAAATCTTCTTTGCACCGAGTATAGGTAGCTGCATGTCTTGCATATATTCGGTGCATCTCATGTTCATAGTGCATATTGTTGTGCTATCATTGCATATCATGCATTTTGTCAGGGGGAGCTTGTCTGTTGTCGCTTGGTCATCATGCTCTCCTTATCAGATTTGTTGCATACTGCATATATGAAGAGTAGTGCATGTCATAAAATTTTGAAAAACCTAAAAAGATATTCCATTGCATTTAGACAGGGGGAGCATTCCTATTTCATCTCTTCTGCACCTCATGAACTCCTTTTGTCTAGTAATATGATTCTTTCTCCTACCTATGTGCTGCTTAATTGAATTTTCTGATGTCTTCACCAAAACAGCTGATCAGTCTGTATTCCAGACTCAGCTACTATTTGTTGATAAACTCTCTTCTAATGCTCTTCTCTGTTGGTGATTGACTCTTCCACCAGCTTATACTCATCCTTCATATATCTCTTAGCTGGTGTGACTGATTTGGTTATACTGTTGATTAGTTGGTCAGCTAAATTTATTGACCTGATCTGAGGAACTTAAGCTGCATGCCATGCAATTCAGTCTGAGAACTTTGTAGAAATCCCTATCATATAGGTTTAAGAATTACCACTGAATCAGACTGATATAAGATTAATGTATTCTCAGATTTGTAATTAAATGAATTGAAAATATCTGAATGATAAGCTTTAATAAATCTTAACCATCTGTGTCATAAAAACCTTAGATTCACTCATCAGATATCTGAAAATTTGAAATCAGGGCTACTTTGGTTAAGATACATAGAGTGAGTATTGTTGTTAAATATTAACTTTGAAAATTTTGACAGGAAATACAATCAGTGAGTAATGAAATGACTTTGTTCACTGAGAAACTGGGTTTTCCATCAAAGAAATGGAGTGAACCCAAGTCATGAAGTGTCATAGTCACATAAAATGAAAATTCATTGAGAACCTGACAGAGCAATGGCATTTCTGTGTTGAGTAACTGGGGAGTCTGGCCTCTGATCAAGGTATCTTCTCATATAAAAAGACACTTATATTGCTAACTCTATTCTCGAAGTTGAGAGGCAATGACAGTTATCACACTGAGTAACTGGGTCACTTCACCTGAGACGTGTTGTGCCTCATGTAAAAAGGTGTTGATCAACCTAAATTGCTCAGGAAAAAATAGAATGTGCTTCAAATGAAAATATATTGAAAATTCTGTGAACTCATGTTCTTAGAAATGTGTTTAACCTCAGTACTAATCTGTGTTTCTTTCAAAGGAGCTATTGAGATCATGTGTGTAAGATAAAGATGATTGATTTTGAGTGTTATCTGACTATTCGGTTCACCTTTATTAAAACTTGGATTCAGATATGAGTATTGAGTTTAATTTGACAAATTTGGTATACATCATAATTAAATCAGATTGGTTAAGTTGCCACTTCATAACCCTTTATGATAGAAGAGTCTATTCTTCTTAAGACTTATTGTAGTGGTGCAAGCATTAAAATCCCTCATGATCAGATTCTTTCCAGACAGCCTGATCAACATAAATCTTGCTATTGATTATTCATTAAGATGTCTTGTGATTATTCACTATTGGAATCTTCCATCTTATTTTGCAACCAGTTCTGGTTCTGTGGACTTTCCACTTATTTCATTCTGTTCATGCATATGTGAGGTGCCACAACCAGGGTTCAGATTGTTTGTAATGGCAGATTTCAGATTGATTTATTGGATAACCAGAGTTCATTCCTGCGCTTCAGGGGGAGTTATGGTTTATCTGCATTTAAGAGGAGAGTAGTTCTGCATGCATATTGATAGGGGGAGAGATGTTTTCATGTCATAAGGGGGAACTCTATTTCAGTGAACTATGTTTCATTCTCTATCTTTGTGTGCTGAATTTTGTCTCTCAAACCATTTCCTTTCTTTTTGATTATGTCAAAGGGGGAGAATAGTTTGACGAGTCAGTGTGACTCATTATGTTGCCATCATCAAAAAGGGGGAGATTGTTGTGCCCCTTGTGCTTTGTTGATAATGTGGTGTTTTAATGATAGCAACATGAATGAGTCACCATATTATTTTGCTAAGAACAACACATTGAGTCATCACATGAATGCATATGACTGATCTATTCTGTGGAGAATGCATGAGTGTGCTATGTCTGATCTATTCATTGCTATAGTCTTTGTGTTTAGCATACACTGCATTAGTGCAATAACAGTTGCTGCATGCGTCTGTTAAGAAGTCTGTACATTACCCTGCTTCAGGCTGAGCAAGTCTATACACTGCTGCACGATCATCAAGTCTATACATTGTCTTACACAGCATGCAGGCAAAGTCTATACATCATCTTCTTGTTCATTGCACATAAAGTCTATACATTGACTGTGTATTCATTTGTCTGGTTGCAGAACACTAAGTCTATACATTGCACTGTAACATGCACGAACTCTAAGTCTGTACATCCGTTGCGTCTTGTGCATGCATCATTCAAAGTCTGTACAGTTTGTATTCGCAACACTAAGTATGTACAGTATGTGTCTCATGCATTTGTGCATCGTTCACTCCATTAAGTCTGTACATCGTGTGTTGTTGAATGTCTGCACACTGTCTCACTTAGCGTCTCATGCTAAGTCTATACATCCGTTTGCACAACACATAAAGTCTATACATTGATTGCCTGCTCATGCATCACTCCTTTGGCAAGTCCATACATCGTGAAAGTCTATACATTCCTCATTGCCTTGCTTCATGCACTAAGTTTGTACATCGGTAAGTCTGTACATCGGACCAAGCCTTTGAGCATAGGTAAAGATGAGGAAGTCTATACATTCGTTGTGCATAGTCCATGCATTCACTTCAAGTCTGTACATTGAGCGTCTCAGGTTGCATCTCATGCTAAGTCTGTACATCGCATTGCATCCACCGTCTCACTTAGCGTCTCTATGGATATTTGATTTGAAGTCTGTACAGCCCAAGTCTGTACATCCATCCGTCTCATTCAACGTCTCATGTGCATACGCAAAGTTTGTACAGCCAGTGCATCCTGCGTCTCACCCAGTGTCTCATGCAAGTATGTACAGTCGTGTGAGCATCAAGTCTATACATTGCATCATGTCTAAAGTCTATACATCGATGTATGCCATGATGTCACGCCCCGAGCGCGGAAGATTACCCGGAGGCATGACACGTCTATATAGATCGTGTCAATCATGTAAATATCAGAGTGCATAAATAACTAAGATTTAACTCGAAATTTAATACAAATAGTACGAGCTGACAATTGTCACAATTAATCAAAGGACAATTACATGTGTTCCCAGAGTCCAACGACTAGGCTTCAAATCTTGAGCAGTTCTAATCAAGTTGACTAATACAAATGACATAGATGAATTGATACAACTGACATAAGTGAACTAATACAATAACAAAAGGGACATGACAATTTGATAACTTCACTCTAACACTCATCACTCAGTCTCATTCCCTTCCGAGTGTTGGTTGGCATCCAAATTACCTGAAAATATTAGAAAACAACTAGATGAGCGAATCGCTCAGTAGGAATTACATCTCAAGATTTAACAGGCTTTAAGTGGTTTACAAGTTCAATTAATGTCAGTAAAACTATGCATGTAGATGAGTAGATATCAAGGATTGTAAAAATCGACAAGAGCAGTGAAGGAATAACAAGTGAGAGTATAAAGATTCCAACTTCAATGCAGCAATAGCAAGAGATTCAAGCAAGTAATAACCTGAATTAACGAAATCTTTCGAAGAGAGTAAGAACTCATGTCAAGCAAGTAATAGAAAGTAATATAAATTCAAGCATGTAAAATTGGAATTGGCTATTTATCAATTTCATTCAAGCAAAACTTTACCCTTCTGCGGGTCTCAAGTCAAATCAATCAAGTAATATCACGAGAATGAGTGGAATGTCTAAAGCCTAGCAAGTAAGTACTTCGGTGCAATGCCAAACACCGTGGTCAATAAACTCCCATGGGCACAAGTACCTTCGGGTGCTCCCCCCAGGACCAGACCGGGCCCTATATGCACAACATTTATCATGTTTGTTGACATCCACTCTTATTTATAGCCAATATGAATTTCAAGGTTTGACCAGTATGATATATAAGGTGGAATTATGGAATGGAATCCAAGGGCACATTGATGTGTAGGGATGAACTAGGAGTGGAAACTAGTAACGTTTGATACACGGAAAAAAACTAGATAGGAGAGGTGCCTTATGGGGCACCTGACAATTTTAGAAACGACACCCTCACTGTGGGATGCCCTACCTGGGAATTATACAGGGTTTAGAGGACCCTGTCAGGAGTTAAATATCACCTCTCAGGCTGCCATCTATCAGTGGAGATGGCAAAAGTGAAAGCCTAACGATCAGGTTAACGCAATGAGCCAGTTGTGTTGACTCAGCAGTTCATCACGTCAACCCTGCAGTTCATCGCGTCAACCCTGCGAACAGGCTGGGTCGACCCTGTCAACAGGCAGGGTCGACTCTGCAGTTCACTGCGTCAACGCGGTGAACAGGCAGGGTCGACCCTGTCAACAGGCAGGGTCGACTCTGCCGTTCATCGCGTCAACGCGGTGAACTGGCAGGGTCGACTCTGCAGTTCAAATCTGCTCAAAATGGCTTAAGGTATTAATCTTTGATTAAGCTAGGGTATTAACCTTTGATTTAAGTTTATTTAGGTAAAATTGATGACATGGATAGATAGAGAAAACTGTAAGTATTATAGATCTTTATTTATGCACTCGTTTCATGCTTTAGTTGCTTAAATATCAGATTTTTAACATGACGTATCATACAAGTTTTCATTTTTAAAGGAACTAAATGGAGACAAGGTTTCTAGATAGGCTACCTAACAGATTAATTAGGTATGCTAATTAGTTAGTAGATCAACTAACATGTTAATTAGGTATGTTAAAGGGTTAGTTAAACTAATAAGTTACGTAAAAACACGATAAAACTTGCGTTAGACGGATATATCGTATGGATATGAAGCTAATACATGCCAACTACCATAGATTGAAGCTAATACATGCTAATCAATGCTAATCATCTTGGGTATAAGGCTACTACATGCTAATTATCTTAGGTACGAGGCTAATACATGCTAATCATCCTAGATTTAAGTTAACACATGTTAATTATTCTAGGTATGAGACTAATACTTGCTAATTATTGCTAATACATGCTAATTATTCTGGGTATAAAGCTAATACATGCTAATTATCTTAGGTATGAAGCTAATACATGCTAATTATCTTAGATTTAAGCTAACACATGCTTTATAAACACTAAATATCGCATGGAAATGAGCCTAAGACTAAATGCCTAGACTAATCATCCTAGATTAGCTACTAATTTAGTTAAAAGTTAAGAACACCTACCTCTGTGAAGTGGCAATAGTTGTAGCAAATGGAAGAAGCAACTCTTCCCTTCTCTGCAACCCTTCAGAAGTGTCTCCCCTTCTCAACAGCAAGCGTTCTAGCCAACGAAGGTTTGCTTCGTTAGGAGTATAATATAAGGTTTGAGTTGGCAAGAGGGGAAACAAGATCCGTGAAAATCGGATCTCAGTGGGATGCCAGCTTATACAGGCTGTTGGGGATAAGGAAATCGAAAGGTTGTCCGGTGGATTGTAGCTCCTATGAGAGGGTGGTTTATTTATTTTAAACTTCCCACTTAACTTTCATGATTTTTATCTTTAAAATTTGATGGAGTTAGTTAATGAAATTTCATGGATAAGATCCTTATATTTTTCTCTATTTTTACATATAATTTTTTTTTAAAAATTCTTTTTAAATAAAAAGTGATACTATTCATGGCACTATTCACGTATGAAAAGGACAGATGCCAACGCAGGTTTGTCAAAAAAATCACAAGCCTGGAGGGGGGTCGTGTATTGCTAGCCTATCGTATATAATTATTTGGCACAAAAAGTAAATTGTGGATGCTAGGATTTAAACCCTGGTCATTGGGTTGAAAGACAAGTTACTTAACCAACTACACTAGGAAGTCACTTGTTAAGTGAATACTCTTTACATATGATAACTACGTGTTCCAACTTCTTACTTAATCTAGAGTTTATCTAATATATATTTTTTGGAAAATATTATTAATATATATATATATATATATATATATATATATATATTATACGGGATGCTACACCCTCCCCCACTTAAAAGAATTTGGTCCCCAAATTCAATTACATTATGCAGAGACAAGGAGGGTGAGAATTACTTACGGACTAGAATAATTCTGGAAATCTCTTTCTCATAGACTCCTCGGTTTCCCATGTAGCTTCTTGTTCTAAGCATCGATTCCATTGAATTTTTACCATAGGGATCGTCTTGTTCCTTAGAACTCAGATTTCTTGACCGAGGATCTTTACTGGCATTTGCTCATAGGTGAGGTCCTTCTGTATCACCAAGTCAGTGTGATCGATGACGTGTGAGAAATCGTGCACGTATTTCTTTAGCATAGAGACATGAAATACGTTGTTCACTTCTGACAGTTGTGGAGGTAGGGCGATACGATAAGCCACTTCGCCTACCCTTTCCAGTACTTCGAATGGACCGATAAACCTTGGTGTTAATTTGCCTTTAACACCGAATCTTCTAATGCCTCGGCCGGGAGATACCTTGAGGAAAACATGATCTCCGACTTGAAATTCCAGGTCTCGCCTTCTGTTATCGGCATAAGATTTCTGCCTGGACTGTGCTATCATTAACCTTTCTCTAATGAGTTGCATCTTCTCGGTAGAATCTCGCACCATGTCAGGACCTAGAATTTGTTTTTCACCGACTTCATCCCAGCATATGGGAGATCGACAACTCCAGCCATATAATGCCTCAAAAGGTGTCATTTGTATGCTGGCTTGATAGCTGTTGTTATATGCAAATTCGGCTAGTGGTAAGTGGTCATTCCAACTACCACCGAAGTCTATAATGCATGCCCTTAACATAACTTCCACAACTTGATTAGTCCTCTCGGTCTGTCCATCTGTCTGGGGATGAAAAGCAGTGCTGTAGTTGAGTCTCGTCCCCAAGGAGTGTTGCAGGCTCTTCCAGAAATAAGAGGTGAAGCGCAGGTCTCGGTCAGATACGATCGAGACGGGAACTCCATGCAATCTAACCATTTCCTTCATATACAGGGCAGCAAGTACGTCGACTGACCATCGACTTTTGATGGGTAAGAAATGGGCCGATTTAGTTAACCGGTCGATAATTACCCAAATTCCATCATATCCGCCCCTAGACTTGGGCAAACCCATGATAAAGTCCATGCCAATGTCTTCCCACTTCCACTTGGGAATATCCAGCGGATGTAGCTTTCCGGCGGGTTTTTGATGTTCCGCCTTCACTTGTTGGCATGTGAGGCAACGAGACACAAAGTCTGCTACCTCCCTTTTCATGTTAGACCACCATAAAGTTCTTTTCAAGTCTTGGTACATCTTAGTGGCTCTAGGGAGGATTGTGTACCTCGATCTATGAGCTTCATCAAGAATCTTCTTCTTCAATTCGGGACAGTCGGGCACACATGTCCGTTCATGAAATAGTAATCTGCCATCAGGTGCCAGCTTGAAATCCAGTCTCTCGTCCAGCTTGCTCTTTATCTCCACTAGCGAGGGATCCTCTTCTTGTAACTTCTTGATTTCAGGTAGCAAATCTGGATGTAGGCTCATATGAGATAGAATAATACACATGTTCTTCTCATCTGTGCTGATATCAAGCTTAGAGAATTTCTCCAGCAGTTTCCATTCTTGTATCATGCAGTTGGCCAATATTGTTCTCAGCTTTCGACTAAGGGCATCAGCTACGGAATTACCCTTACCAGGATGGTACTGTATAGTGAAGTCGAAATCCTTGAGATACTCGAGCCAACGCCTTTGCCGCATGTTCAGCTCCTTTTGGGAGAATAAGTACTTGAGGCTTTTATGATCGGAGTACATAGTGAATTGTTCTCCGTAGAGATAGTGCCTCCAGATCTTTAAAGCGAATACTACTGCGGCCAGTTCTAAGTCGTGAACTAGGTAGTTCTCTTCATGTTTCTTCAATTGTCGGGAAGAGTATGCAATGACTCTCCCATTCTGCATCAATACACATCCGAGGCCAATACCAGAAGCATCGGTATATACCTCGTATTTTTCTCCTTCCATTGGTAATGATAAGACTGGAGCAGTGGTCAAGAGATCCTTCAAAGTTTGAAAACTCTTTTCACAGTCTTCCTTCCACTCATAAGGCACTTCCTTGCGAGTTAACCTGGTCAGGGGAACAACAATTTTGGAGAAGTCCTTTATAAAACGCTGGTAGTAACCAGCTAGACCCAAGAAGCTCCGAATCTCAGTTACATTTGTGGGTCGTTCCCAGTTCTTCATGACTTCGACCTTTGATGGGTCAACAGTAATTCCATTCTTCGAAATGATATGGCCTAAGAAGGATACTTCCTCGAGCCAAAACTCGCATTTGCTGAATTTGGCATATAGCTTGTTTCCCCTTAATATCTGCAATGCCTTCTTGAGGTGTTCTTCATGATCCTCTTCGGTCTTTGAATAGATCAGAATATCATCAATAAAGACCACAATAAATTGGTCTAAATAGGGCCTGAATATGTTGTTCATTAACTGCATAAAAGCTGCGGGGGCATTTGTTAGTCCGAAAGGCATAACAGTAAATTCGTAATGCCCATACCTGCTTCGGAATGCAGTTTTATGAATATCTTCTTCTTTGATCTTCAATTGGTGGTAACCAGAACGAAGATCAATCTTGGAGAAATATAAAGCTCCAGATAGTTGATCGAACAGCTCATCAATCCTTGGCAGTGGATACTTGTTCTTGATTGTGAGGTGATTTAGCTGTCGATAATCTATGCATAATCTCATCGATCCGTCCTTCTTTTTGACGAATAGCACGGGTGCTCCCCATGGGGAAGTACTCGGCCTGATAAAACCCTTGTTCAATAACTCCATTAGCTGCTCTTTTAGTTCCTTCAGCTCAGCAGGGGACATTCTGTATGGTGCCCTGGAAATAGGACGAGCACCAGGGATAAGGTCGATTGTGAACGACACTTCCCTTTCTGGGGGTAAGTCGGTTAAATCTTCTGAAAAAACATCGGGAAAATCCCGAATTACACGAATGTCTTCAAGTTTAACCTTCTCGACTTCCGTGGTAGTCACGAATGCTATGAAAGTCATGCATCCCTTACTCATAAGTTTACTAGCTCGGAGTGCTGATATAAGAAGTGATTTACTCCGAGGGCTATTGTAAACTAGCTCTGGGAAATCTACGAAAGTTACCTTGCCATGTCGGCAGTCTACAGTTGCTTGGTATGTGGATAGCCAGTCGGCACCTAGTATGACATCATAACCCTTTATATCTAGGCATATCAGGTCAGCAGGTAAATTATTTCCCTTAATCATCACTTCACAGTTTGGATAGTGATAAGTGCTATCAGACTCATTCCCAAGAGGTGTAGATATGACCAAATCTAACAGTTCATGTTTCTTAGAAAATGAAGCAGCAAAGTTCTTGGAAACGAATGAATGAGTTGCTCCGGTATCGAATAAAACTTGAGCAATTTTTGAACAAATAGTGAGAATACATTCCACAATTCCACCTTTAGTGGGTTCCGTCTCTTGGAGAGCTTGCAGACGGCCTTGTTTCTTTACCGGACGCTTCTCGTCTTTGGTGTCTTGTTTCTTCATCAGTGGGCAGTCTAGGATTCGATGCTCTCAGCTCCCACATCGAAGACAAGCTCCTAACTTTCTCCAGCATTCCTCGGTCTTATGACCAGCTTTATCACAATACTTGCAAATCTCCTTTGATGGTGTGGTGGTGGAGAATGGCATGTCATTCTTCTGGAATTTCTTCGCCTTAGAGGGCTCCCCTCCCATGAAGAATCGCTTCTTGTTGAAGGATTGTTTGAATTTTCCCGGGCTTGTGACGGGTTCCTTCTTGTCTCTTCCTCGGATTCTCTCAGATAATTCGGTGGCGTCTTCTAGCAGTTGAGCACGCCGAACCATCTCCGAATAGACTTGGATGTCCATCGGGGCAAGTTGTGTGATATAATGGGGCCGAAGCCCGTTGAAGAATCTTCTCACCTTCATCTTTTCTGTACACACCAAGTGGGGTGCATACCTAGACAATCTGGAGAACTGGGCCTCATACTCGGCCACTTTCAAGCCCCGTTGTTTTAGAACGGCGAATTCCGTGGCCTTCTTTTCCTAGATATGATCGGAGAAGTACTTGTTGTTGAAATGCTCCGTGAATTCATCCCATGTAACATGGTATTCTGGCAGTGTTGCTTCTATGGATTCCCACCAGCATCGAGCGTCCCGCTCAAGTTGGAATACAGCCAGTAAAACTTTCTCCTTGTCTGTGCATTGCATTACACGGAAGATTCGTTCCATCTCCTTTAGCCAATTCTCGGCATCCTCGGGGTCGGACGAACCTGTGAACCTTGGTGGGTTCATGTTACGGAAACTCCTGTGGAGGTCACCTGCTCCACGGTTAGCTCCGCCTTGGGCCACTTGCTGTAGTGCCTGTGTAAGGCCCTGCACGGTGCGCTGCATCTCGCGCCATTGCGCTCTTTCAGCAGCCATGATTCTACAAAATGTTTAGAATGTTTAAGTAAGATAAGGGTCGGTTTTTACTTATAAGGGTAAAGTCATTAGAAATCTTAACCCATGGCTCTATCCATCTCACCAGGTAAGGTCTACTTATATCCTTAGACTTCTCTAACCCTAGACTTAGGTTTTTACCTATCCTTGGACACAAGTTTTTACTTAGATTTCAATTTCTAACCATTTATATTTTTTTTCTAGTTCCCTAGGTTTGAAAACCTGTCTCTGATACCACGAAGACTGTCACGCCCTGAGCGCGGAAGATTACCCGGAGGCGTGACGCGTCTATATAGATCGTGTCAATCATGTAAATATCAGAGTGTGTAAATAACTAAGATTTAACTCGAAATTTAATATAAATAGTACGAGCTGACAATTGTCACAATTAATCAAAGGACAATTACATGTGTTCCCAGAGTCCAACGACTAGGCTTCAAATCTTGAGCAGTTCTAATCAAGTTGACTAATACAAATGACATAGATGAATTGATACAACTGACATAAGTGAACTAATACAATAACAAAAGGGACATGACAATTTGATAACTTCACCCTAACACTCATCACTCAGTCTCATTCCCTTCCGAGTGTTGGTTGGCATCCAAATTACCTGAAAATATTAGAAAACAACTAGATGAGCGAATCGCTCAGTAGGAATTACATCTCAAGATTTAACAGGCTTTAAGTGGTTTACAAGTTCAATTAATGTCAGTAAAACTATGCATGTAGATGAGTAGATATCAAGGATTGTAAAAATCGACAAGAGCAGTAAAGGAATAACAAGTGATAGTATAAGGATTCCAACTTCAATGCAGCAATAACAAGAGATTCAAGCAAGTAATAACTGGAATTAATGAAATCTTTCCAAGAGAGTAAGAACTCATGTCAAGCAAGTAATAGAAAGTAATATAAATTCAAGCATGTAAAATTAGAATTGGCTATTTATCAATTTCATTCAAGCAAAACTTTACTCTTCTGTGGGTCTCAAGTCAAATCAATCAAGTAATATCACGAGAATGAGTGGAATGTCTAAAGCCTAGCAAGCAAGTACTTCAGTGCAATGCCAAACACCGTGGTCAATAAACTCCCATGGGCACAAGTACCTTCGGGTGCTCCCCCCAGGACCAGACCGGGCCCTATATGCACAACATTTATCATGTTTGTTGACATCCACTCTTATTTATAGTCAATATGGAATTTCAAGGTTTGACCAGTATGATATATAAGGTGGAATTATGGATTGGAATCCAAGGGCGCATTGATGTGTAGGGATGAACTAGGAGTGGAAACCAGTAACGTTTGATACACGGAAAAAAACTAGATAGGAGAGGTGCCTTATGGGCCACTTGACAATTTTAGAAACGACACCCTCACTGTGGAATGCCCTACCTGGGAATTATACAGGGTTTAGAGGACCCTGTCAGGAGTTAAATATCACCTCTCAGGCTGCCATCTATCAGTGGAGATAGCAAAAGTGAAAGCCTAACGATCAGGTTAACGCAATGAGCCAGTTGTGTTGACTCAGCAGTTAATCGCGTCAACCCTGCAATTCATCGCGTCAACCCTGCGAACAGGTTGGGTCGACCCTGTAAACAGGCAGGGTCGACTCTGCAGTTCATCGCGTCAACGCGGTGAACAGGCAGGGTCGACCCTGTCAACAGGTAGGGTCGACTCTGCCGTTCACTACGTCAACGCGGTGAACAGGCAGGGTCGACCCTGTCAACAGGCAGGGTCGACTCTGCCGTTCATCGCGTCAACGCGGTGAACTGGCAGGGTCGACTCTGCAGTTCAAATCTGCTCAAAATGGCTTAAGGTATTAATCTTTGATTAAGCTAGGGTATTAACCTTTGATTTAAGTTTATTTAGGTAAAACTGATGACATGGATAGATAGAGAAAACTGTAAGGATTATAGATCTTTATTTATGCACTCGTTTCATGCTTTAGTTGCTTAAATATCAGATTTTTAACATGACGTATCATACAAGTTTTCATTTTTAAAGGAACTAAATGGAGACAAGGTTTTTAGATAGTCTACCTAACAGATTAATTAGGTATGCTAATTAGTTAGTAGATCAACTAACATGTTAATTAGGTATGTTAACAGGTTAGTTAAACTAATAAGTTACGTAAAAACACGATAAAACTTGCGTTAGACGGATATATCGTATGGATATGAAGCTAATACATGTCAACTACCCTAGATTGAAGCTAATACATGCTAATCAATGCTAATCATCTTGGGTATAAGGCTACTACATGCTAATTATCTTAGGTACGAGGCTAATACATGCTAATCATCTTAGATTTAAGTTAACACATGCTAATTATTCTAGGTATGAGACTAATACTTGCTAATTATTACTAATACATGCTAATTATTCTGGTTATAAAGCTAATACATGCTAATTATCTTAGGTATGAAGCTAATACATGCTAATTATCCTAGATTTAAGCTAACACATGCTTTATAAACACTAAATATCGCATGGAAATGAGCCTAAGACTAAATGCCTAGACTAATCATCCTAGATTAGCTACTAGTTTAGTTAAAAGTTGAGAACACATACCTTTATGAAGTGGCAATAGTTGTAGCAAATGGAAGAAGCAACTCTTCCCTTCTCTGCAACCCTTCAGAAGTGTCTCCCCTTCTCAACAGCAAGCGTTCTAGCCAACGAAGGTTTGCTTCGTTAGGAGTATAATATAAGGTTTGAGTTGGCAAGAGGGGAAACAAGATCCGTGAAAATCGGATCTCAGTGGGATGCCAGCTTATACAGGCTGTTGGGGATAAGGAAATCGAAAGGTTGTCCGGTGGATTGTAGCTCCTATGAGAGGGTGATTTATTTATTTTAAACTTCCCACTTAACTTTCATGATTTTTATCTTTAAAATTTGATGGAGTTAGTTAATGAAATTTCATGGATAAGATCCTTATATTTTTCTCTATTTTTACATATAATTTGTTTTTGAAAAATTCTTTTTAAATAAAAAGTGATACTATTCATGGCACTATTCACGTATGAAAAGGACAGATGCCAACGCAGGTTTGTCAAAAAAATCATAAGCCTGGAGGGGGGTCGTGTATTGCTAGCCTATCGTATATAATTATTTGGCACAAAAAGTAAATTGTGGATGCTAGGATTTAAACCCTGGTCATTGGGTTGAAAGACAAGTTACTTAACCAACTACACTAGGAAGCCACTTGTTAAGTGAATACTCTTTACATATGATAACTACGTGTTCCAACTTCTTACTTAGTCTAGAGTTTATCTAATATATATATTTTTGGAAATATTATTAACAAATATATATATATATATATTTTATACGGGATGCTACACATGAAGTCTGTACAGCCTATGTTTCTTCACACATTTCTTAAGTCTGTACATCGACAGTGTTCTTCATGAATCTGCACAAGTCTACACATTCTGCTGATATGTTTATGCATAATGCAAACTTGATGCGCACCAACTAGTGTCGTTAAGAAAGCCGTGCCACAATTTCAAAATATTCACACTCACTCACTTTAAAAGGTAGAAAATTAAGAATATAGTGGTAAGCGGAGTCGATCCCACGAGGAGAAATAATCCTTATTGAACAAGTTGAAAAAATCACTTGGTGCTTTTGAAAATCGAGTTTTGAGTGAGATTAAGACTAAAGAAAATAAACTACAATGAAAACTTAATTAAAGAAGTTGAGAGGGTTTAACAAGAGAAATTGGAGGAGATAGAGAGAGAAAATTAAGCCAACCATAATATGCGAAAAATGAGTTTTATTACCTTAGGAGGTGGCAAGTATAATGTAAATAAAAAAAAGTACAACTTAGAACATGAAAAAGAAAAGAGCTTGAGAGCCAATGGATGAAGAGCAACGCCGCCTCCTTGCCAAGCCTTGGATGCCGCCCCGCCTAGGATGCCGACGTCATGAGAGGATCAAGAGATGAAAATCCGCCAAAGGGATATATGGATGAAATATGGGAGATGACGAGAGGAAGGTGGAAGAAAAAGTTTAAAAACCATGTATGATGTGTGTGAGAGTGTGCTGTAAACAGAGAGAAGAAAGGAGGTTCGTGGGAAAAGATGGAAACGTGCAGTAAACAAAATTTTGGTAAAAATAGAGGGAGATTGGAGGAAGAATAACTTTAAAATAAGAAGGAATTAGAAAAAGTGGAAAACATGAAAGTTGTAGAGATTGAGAAGATGAAGAAAATTGATGAAGACTTCAGAGTTTAAAAACGAGAGGAAGATGGAGAAAATGGAGGATGAACAGGAGGTGGTCGCGGATGAACAGTGCAGAACTCTAAAAATCTGAACTTTAGAAACTTGACTGTAGCTTGAAAACGGTGAAGATTTGGATGAAGTGGTAAAATAAGAAGTTGAAGAACTTTTAAAAACACACAACTTTCATGAAGCACACAGAGAGAGATACGGATCAGAAGGGGGAGAAAAACGATGAAGAACAGAAAGTATGAAAATCAGGTGAACAGTACAAACCGTAGATAGAGCTTTGAAAAACTAATTATAGCATAAAAATGAGAAAGAATTAGAAGCTGAGTAAGAAGAAGAATTTGTAGAAGACTGGAAAATGAAGAACTTTGATGAAGAACTCAACTGCAAAAGACGAAAGGAAAGGCTTCGAAATTAATCCCTAGGACAGATCTCCAAACTGTCCTCCTCGTAACCCTGCGACCATGGCATCCTTTTAATGGCATTCGGCAGTTTCCTTCGACCGTGGACTCCAATCTTGATGCATATCCTTATTTCCAGCAATGGATCATTACCCCAATAGAGTCCTTACTCATAATAGAGTCCTCCTTTCCACTGTTTCTTCGTAGATAAATCAAAACAAGGAAGAATAGCTCGATCGGGAACTGCAGTTGCCTTTTCTTGTTCAACTTTGAATAGCGACTTCTATTGGGGCGTCTTTTCTTTAAATGACGCCTTAATCTAGGGCGTCCTTTCTTGAAGTAGCGATTGCATCTCGGGCGTCAGTTTGCTTAATTCCTCATTTGCTATTTCCACATTTTTCGTAAAATAGAAATTTGACGACCTCCACCATGGGCGTCCTTTCAATGAGTAGCGACCTCATCTCGGGCGCTAATTATTTTTTTTTCTTTTTTTATTCTTTTTCCACTTTCTTTTATCAACTGAATTGACGCCCTTGGAGCTGTCGCTTCTTGCTGAAGATGCGCTCTTGAATCTGTCGTTATTTAAATAGCGCCTTGATCTAGGTCACTTTTTCCTGAAAATTAAAATATGAATCTATTTAATTCCAAAATAATTGTGCAAATATTTAAATATTTCTCACATGGTCTTTTAAGCTCAAAAAGATGATAAAATACATGAAGACTCAAATAATGTGTGAGAATGTAATTAATGCTCATGTTGCACAAATATACTCAAATAATGCTCAAAGATGATGGATGTGATGTAAATTATGATGCAAAATATAGCACTTATCACACCCCCCAACTTACTCATTGCTAGACCCTTAGCAATACAATTAAATCAAAATTAAGGACCAACAAGAGTTCACAAAGATCATACTCTTATATCCATCTCTCCTTTCATAGAATCAACCAAAGATTAGGAATCCAGAATCATTAATGCTCATACTAGCTTTAGATTGGAAATTAAAGCACATGACTTAAGAATACAAATCAAAGTTCAATAGCACTTGTGCATGTGTAATTCCAAAACTGCAGTTAAGACAATTGCATCCCCCAGTTGTTATTCTAAGTAAGTACCTTTCAACCCTGCACCTCTTAGATCGGAGCATTTAAGCATACTAGCTTTTGTCTGCCTTTTTCTTCTGTCCCTTTGGGATCTTATTTTCTATTTGTACACACATGATGCTGCACTACCTTTCTTTGTTTCACACAAACCTCAACTCTTGCCTTAGGAGAAGCAGGCCCGGCTATCGCAGATCCAGGTTCCCTTTTCTTTTTTTTGCGCGAACCTCAACACGTCCTAGGTGAAGTAGGCCCGGTTACTCAGATCAGGGGCATTTTTCATGGCGTGATCTTTCTATTTCATCATTTCTTTCTTCTTCTTTTTTTTTTATAAAACTTGACAGAAAGCTTTTTCTTGAAATAGATCTCCTCCTCAAGAAATGCAGAGTATCAGATACAGTACCCAAAATAACAGAGGGCTTGTCTTATTTTGCTTCATCAGAGTGCATAGTGAATATATTTTTTTTTTCTAATAGTGCGCATGAGCTTTAAAAAGATTCTTATATCAGTTTTCCATGGCTAGATTGAACTTAATTTTCCTTCAACCTTTTCCTAGTCTTTTCTAATCTAGAATTGCTTTCAATTCAAGCATGAAACAATAAAAACTCAGTCGGGAATTTCATCTTTTCACTTTCATACAAATTTGTAAAAAAATGATATGATATGCAAGAATTCATGCCAAATCCCTACCAGATTGTACTATATGCAATGAAAATTTTCTGCCCTCTCCCCCCAACTTGAATGACATTATCCTCAATGGCATGTACAGTTGAAATGAAAGAACAATGTAACAATGAAGTTTGCTGAGTAGGAAAGAGACAACCTGGTGTGCGGGCAGAACTCCATCAATAGACGGCAACAACTTCTTCTCCTTGGCTTGAATCTAACAACTAAAACACACTGAAACAAAAAGCATCAAATAACAAAAACCTTGGGTTGCCTCCCAGAAGCGCTAAGTTTTCCGTCTTTAGCCAGACGCATGAAGGCTCACAAAGAATTACTCCAAATCACACAAAATAATTGATTCTTTTGCAGTTAACTGTTCATTCTCCAAGTAAGGTTTTAACCTTTGACCGTTGACAGTGAAAATGTGACCATTTTTAGGATCCAAAATCTTAACAGCACCATAGTCAAAAACTTTAACAATAATGAATGGTCCATCCCATCTGGACTTTAGCTTACCGAGGAACAAACGTAGCCTTGAATTAAATAGCCAAACCTTTTGATTTTCTTGAAAACTCTTTCTGTGAATGTGTTTATCATGAAATGCTTTGGTTTTAGCTTTGTAAATCCTTGCATTTTCATAGCCTTCGTTTCTTAATTCCTCTAGTTCATTAATTTGTAGAGCTCTTTGGGCACCAGCTTGATTAAGATCAAAATTAACTTGCTTAATAGCCCAATAAGCTCTATGTTCCAATTCTACGGGCAAGTGGCAGGCTTTACCAAAGATCAAGCGATGTGGTGACATACCAATGGGAGTTTTGTATGCAGTTCTATAGGCCCATAATGCATCATCTAGTCTTTCAGAACAGTCTTTTCTATCCGGCCTAACAGTTTTATGCAGAATATTTTTAATCTCCCTATTGGATACTTCAACCTGACCACTAGTTTGGGGATGATAGGGGGTAGCAAGTTTGTGAGAAATACCATACTTACGAAGCAAAGCTCGAAATTGAGAATGAGTGAAATGAGAACCCCCATCACTAATCAAAGTCCTAGGACAGCCAAACCTAGAAAAGATATTCTTCTTCACAAATTTCATCACCACCTTATGGTCATTTGTCCTAGTAGCAATGGCTTCAATCCATTTGGAAACATAATCGACCGCCACCAATATATATTCATTACCAAATGAAGATGGAAACGGTCCCATGAAATCTATTCCCCAAACGTCAAATATTTCAACTACCAGAATGGGATTTAGCGGCATCATATCTTTCTTTGAAATATTGCCCACAGCTTGACACCTCAAACAAGATTTAGAAAATTCATATGCATCCTTGAATAAAGTGGGCCAGTAAAATCCACTTTGTAGCACTTTTGCCGCTGTCTTCTTTCCAGAGAAGTGTCCCCCACAAGCAAGATTATGACAAAAATTCAATACCGATTGTTGTTCTTCTTCTGGGACACATCTTCTTATAATCTGATCGGGACCCACATGAAACAACTCAAGGTCCTCCCAGCAATAGTGTTTTACCTTAGAAAAGAAGTGATCCTTTTCCTATCTAGTTCAACTTCCCGGAATTTGTCCTACCGCCAGGTAGTTAACAATATTAGCATACCAAGGAGTGGATGAATGAGAAATGGAAAGAATTTGTTCATCAGGGAAAGAATCTGTCATTGGAGTACTTTTAGGAATCACTATCCTGGACAAATGATCAGCAACAACATTAGCTAACCCCTTCTTATCTCAAATCTCCAAATCAAATTCTTGCAACAACAAAATCCATCTAATGAGATGGGGCTTAGCATCCTTCTTGGAGAGTAAGTATTTCAAAGTTGAATGATCGGAGTAAACAATAACCTTGGCCCCTAGAAGATATGATCAAAATTTTCCAGGGCGAAAACAACAGCTAACAGCTCCTTCTCCGTGGTAGTGTAATTCAGTTGTGCATCAGCAAGGGTGCGACTCGCGTAGTAGATTACCACGGGCTTCTTATCTATCCTTTGACCTAGGACAGCTCCAATAGCATAATCAGAAGCGTCGCACATAATCTCAAAAGGAAGCGACCAATCTGGAGATTGAAGAATTGGAGCTTGAGTAAGGGCTGTTTTCAGAGAATTGAATGCTTTAAGAGAAGCATCATCAAACTGGAATGGACTATCTTTAGCAAGCAATTGCGTGAGGGGACGAGCAATGGTGGAGAAGTTCTGAATGAATCTACGATAAAACCCAGCATGGCCAAGGAAAGATCTGATCTGCTTAACAGAAGTAGGAGGAGGAAGATTGGAAATTAAGTCAACCTTGGCTCTATCGACTTCTATCCTCCTTTCTGAAATCACATGGCCTAGAACTATGCCTTCTCGCACCATGAAGTGGCTCTTCTCCCAACTTAATACTAGATTAGCTTCCATGCACCGCTTCAAAACTTTTGATAGATTATCCAAACATCCTTCAAATGAAGATCCAAAAACTGAAAAATCATCCATAAAAACTTCCAAAGTCTCCCCTACCATGTCAGAAAATATTGACATCATACACCGCTGAAAAGTAGCAGGAGCATTGCACAGACCGAATGGCATCCTTCTAAAAGTAAACGTGCCAAAGGGGCACGTAAAGGTGGTCTTTTCCTGATCCTCCGGGAAAATAGCAACCTGATTGTATCCGGAATAACCATCCAAGAAACAAAAATAATTCTGTCCAGCCAATCTCTCCAGAATCTGATCAACAAACGGAAGTGGGAAATGATCCTTCTTTGTCACAGAATTGAGCTTTCTATAATCAATACAAACTCTCCACCCCGTCTGCAATCGCATAGGTACCTCCTCTCCTTTCTCATTCGTCACCATAGTGAGTCCCGACATCTTAGGAACAACTTGTGTCAGGCTCACCCATTTATTGTCAGAAATGGGATAAATTATCCCAGCATCTAGCCACTTTACAACTTCATTTTTCACCACCTCTTTCATATTCGGATTCAGCCTCCGCTGCATTTCTCTGCTGGGTTTGGCATTGTCCTCTAAATAAATGTAATGCATGCAAACATCAGGACTTATTCCCTTCAAATCTGCCACAGACCACCCTATTGCCCCCCTATGCTCCTTAAGAACTTCTAAAAGTTTGGATTCCTGAGCAGAGGTAAGATTAGAAGCAATGATAACATGCAAGGTATGATCTGGGCCTAGATAAGCATATTTCAACGAATCCGGCAGAGGTTTAAGTTCCAAAATGGGCGGCTGATCAAGAGATGGAAGAATTGGTTCAGATCTTAAAGGAGGCAGAGGTTCTAGTCTAGATGAAAGAAGGGGTGAATCCTGAAGCAAACTACCCTCTTCTAACACAATATCATTTTTGTCCGGACATTCCTCAATTATTTCCTCAAAAATATCAACAATATTGCATTCTTCCTCATTGTCCGGGTACTTTGAGGCTTTGAAAACATTCAAAGAAACCTTTTCTCCTCCAAAAGTAATATCCATCATCCCAGTTGCACAATTAATGTTTGCCTTTGCCGTAGACAAAAATGGGCGTCCCAAAATGATTGGTGTATGTTTTAACTCTTGGGATGAGGCCATATCCAAGATTAAAAAGTCCACTGGGAAATAGCATTCATGAATTTTCACTATCACATCCTCCAACAAACCCTTTGGTGTTTTCACAGACCGATCCGCCAGTTGAAGGATAATAGAAGTGGGCTTCAATTCTCCTAGATCAAATTGCTCATATATGCAGGTGGGTAACAAATTAACACTCGCTCCAAGATCTAACAAAGCTTTATCAAATGTTACCCCACCTATATCACATGAAATTAGTGGAGCACCTGGATCTTTCAACTTCTTTGGCAATGAATTCATCAGAACAGCACTGACATCTTCAGAAAGACGGATCCTTTGTGTGGTTGCCTTCGGCTCCCTTTTTGGGGTACAAAGCTCTTTCAAAAACTTGGCATAAGCCGGTACATGCTTAGTGGCATCTAAGAGCGGAATATTGATATTAACTTGCTTGAATAGTTCCAACATCTCTTCTTGTTGGACCGGCTTCTTTTGAGCTTTCGGCATTAATGCATCTGGAAAAGGAACCTTAGGAACATATCTTTCAACACCTTCATCAACCTTACCCTTTCCTTTATCCATTGTCTTATCCCCCCCATTCGACTGCTTTGGCTCTTCTTCCTCTTCCTCACTCTCCTCTTGAATGTCTCGGCCCTTGCTACAACCCTCATCCTTAGTGTGATAAGGATCACTTAGAATCTTCCCGCTCCTAAGAGTAGAAATAGCTTTGGCATTTTCGAATTGAGGAGCATTAGGAAGAGGAGGCTGGGGCTGATTGGGTTGATTTGGAGGAGGAAGAATATGAGCTCTTTGTTGGAAACCTGGAGGTTGTTGATTACGGGGATTAGCAACGGGTTGACTAGGTAGTTGCCCAACATCTCTCCTCACATTACTCGCAGCCAGCTGACCTATTTGACCTTCTAACTTGGCAATTGATTGTTGTTGAGAAAGAATAAGTTGTTGAAGTTGGTCAAACTTATCTTCAAAATTAGGCTGGTGAAATTGAGGCGGTGGCTGATAAGGAACTTGAAATTGGGCTCCCTGTGAGTAGCGATGTGATGGAAACTGATTGAACTGACCTTGATATGGTGGAGTTTGTTGAAATTGGGCCTGAGCTTGATGGAATGATGACTGTTGAAATGGAAGTTGTTGGTGATTTTGTTGAAAAGGAGATGAAAATTTTTGATGAGATTGATTTGGAACTAGAAAAGATTACTTAGGGACTGAGGGAACTGAGGGATTGACTTGATTGGATGGACCTGCCTGAGATTTCCAAGAGAAATTAGGGTGATTTCTCCAGCCTAGATTGTAGGAATTAGAATATGGATCATAACTGGACTTGGAGACTCCCTGAGCAGCAAAAACTTGTTCTTGAATAAAAGGGGGTAGTTGGGACGCTATAGGACAATCTATGACAACATGATTTGGGCTTGAACACAAGGCACACAGTTCTTGCATGTTTGAATTTGAGCTAGGCTGAGAAGAAGGAAGGGAGGGCTCCTGTCTATTCATCGACAAAAGTTGATCTAACTTTTGGGCCACTAAATCCACCTTCTCAATTTTCTGCGCCAATAAATCAACTTTATTCAATTTCTGGGCAAGCGCATTAACATCAAACCTATTCTCAAAATCTCCTTGTGTTTTAACTTCATATAGCCCACCCTTCTTAGACGGTCCAATCATTCTCTCATATGAAGAAAGTGAAGCATGACTGATAGAATTTTCACTTAACATTTCAAATAAATCATAAGCTTCATCTTCACTTTTGCTCATAAAGGCTCCCCCACAAGAAGCATCCACCATCTGTCTGTAATTTTTAGTTAATCCCTCATAAAAGCTTGAACAATTTGCCATCTAGATAGGCCATGATGGGGACATTTCCTTAATAGATCTTTCAATCTATCCCAGGCCTCATGAATTTGTTCTCCAGGATTTTGTGTAAACCCAGTGATGGCCCTTCTCATAGTGTTAGTTCTACCAATGGGATAAAATTTCTTTAAAAACTCCTTTTGCATCTCTTCCCAAGTATTGATCGTTCTACCCAAGGAGCCTAGCCAGTATTTAACTTTATCCTTAAGGGAGAATGGGAAAAGAGTGAGCTTAAGGGCATCATCTTAAAAGTTTTGGATTTTAACGGTAGAACATATCTGGAGGAATTCATCTAAATGTTTATATGGATCTTCATTAGTATTGCCATAGAAGGATGGCAACATCTGGATGGTGCTGGATTTAATTTCATACTGAGCAGCTTGATTCTGTGGTGCTTGCACATAGAAGGATGGCTGATATTGATTTGGAATGAAATAGTCCTTCATTTGTTTAGGAGCTTGGATCTGATTTTGGTTCTCCATAAGGTTAGGTTGGGATTAGGCTTTGAAATGCACTAACCTTTCAATCTCACTAATGGGTCCTAACAACTGTGGGTGGAGAGATCTCCTACCTTGCATGCAATGCAAAGGGCCCAATATGAATGATAATTTTTTTTATTTTTCTTTTTCTCTTTTTTTTTCAAATGCAATAAAGGATGCAATCAACTATCTCCTATATGAATGCCTTTTTTTATGAATTTTTTTTTAAATGCAAGGAATTAATTCCTATATGAATGATTTATGCAACGAGAATGATGATGAATTTTTTTTTTATTTTAGGAAAACCTTCTAAGGGCGCTCTAACTCCAAGGTACTTCGTGGTACAACCGGCCCGGCGTCCGTGAGGGAATCCACGGGTGCGGGGACTTATGGAGGTCTTAGAAATGGAATTTCAAGTCCAAAGAGACAGAGTGCTCAATGGAGTGTCCTTCCAAATCTAAGAAAGGTGTGTGGATCCTAATGCTCTTAAGAGGAGAAATAGATGAGAAAAGAAAGATTTTTTTTTTAAGAATGCAAGCAAATATAAAATCAACTAAAATACATGATGTATGAACAAAATGCAACTAAGATGAAGATATGCTAACATAAAAAAAAAATTCTTCTTTTTCTATTTTTTTTCTTCTTGAATTTTCTGATTTTTTTTAAATTTTATGGAATTTTTTTTATGAAAGAGGCTAAATAAAATCAATAAACTAACTAAAAATGATAATTAACATGCAAACTAATGAAAAATAAAGCCAACAATCATATTTTTGATTTTTCTGGATTTATGATTTTTTGGATTTTTTTTCAGAATTTTCAGATTTTTTTAGAATTTTTCTAGAATTTTACAAGAAATGGACCTTTTCCTACGTATACCAACCTTTAGTGACGTTTGAATATCCCAGAATTCCTGATTTCCAACTTTCTACGATAGATTATTTCCTGGGAATTTGCAGATCTGATTTTCTGTAATTTTCTGATTTTTTGATTTTTTTTTTTGGGATTGTTCCTGCAAAATAAAAACAGAAAAATAAGAAAACTATATACAAATCAAGCACAAGGAATTTCCCAACATAAAAATTAATTTTCTCCCCGACAACGGCGCCAAAAATTGATGCGCATCGACTAGTGTCGTTAAGAAAGCCGTGCCACAATTTTAAAATATTCACACTCACTCACTTTAAAAGGTAGAAAATTAAGAATATAGTGGTAAGCGGAGTCGATCCCACGAGGAGAAATAATCCTTATTGAACAAGTTAGAAAAATCACTTTGTCCTTTTAAAACTGAGTTTTGAGTAAGATTAAGACTAAAGAAAATAAACTACAAGGAAAACTTAATTAAAGAAGTTGAGAGGGTTTAACAAGAGAAATTGGAGGAGATAGAGAGAGAAAATTAAGCCAACCATAATATGCGAAAAATGAGTTTTATTACCTTAGGAGGTGGCAAGTACAATGTAAATAAAAAAAAAGTACAACTTAGAACATGAAAAAGAAAAGAGCTTGAGAGCCAATGGATGAAGAGCAACGCCGCCTCCTTGCCAAACCTTGGATGCCGCCCCGCCTAGGATGCCGACGTCATGAGAGGATCAAGAGATGAAAATCCACCAAAGGGATATATGGATGAAATATGGGAGATGAAGAGAGGAAGGTGGAAGAAAAAGTTTAAAAACCACGTATGATGTGTGTGAGAGTGTGTTGTAAACAGAGAGAAGAAAGGAGGTTCGTGGGAAAAGATGGAAACGTGCAGTAAACAAAATTTTGGTAGAAATAGAGGGAGATTGGAGGAAGAATAACTTTAAAATAAGAAGGAATTAGAAAAAGTGGAAAACATGAAAGTTGTAGAGATTGAGAAGATGAAGAAACCTAGTGAAGACTTCAGAGTTTAAAAACGAGAGGAAGATGGAGAAAATGGAGGATGAACAGGAGGTGGTCACGGATGAACAGTGCAGAACTCTAAAAATCTGAACTTTAGAAAATTGACTGTAGCTTGAAAACGGTGAAGATTTGGACAAAGTATTAAAATAAGAAGTTGAAGAACTTTTAAAAACGCACAACTTTCATGAAGAACACAGAGAGAGATACGGACCAGAAGGGGGAGAAAAACGATGAGCGTCCTTTCTTGAAGTAGCGACTGCATCTCGAGCGTCAGTTTCCTTAATTCCTCATTTGCTATTTCCACATTTTTCGTAAAATAAGAATTTGACGACCTCCACCATGGGCGTCCTTTCAATGAGTAGCGACCTCATCTCGGGCGCTAATTATTTTTTTTCTTTTTTTATTCTTTTTCCACTTTCTTTTATCAACTGAATTGACGCCCTTGGAGCTGTCGCTTCTTGCTGAAGATGCGCTCTTGAATCTGTCGTTATTTAAATAGCGCCTTGATCTAGGTCGCTTTTTCCTAAAAATTAAAATATCAATCTATTTAATTCCAAAATAATTATGCAAATATTTAAATATTTCTCACATGGTCTTTTAAGCTCAAAAAGATGATAAAATACATGAAGACTCAAATAATGTGTGAGAATGTAATTAATGCTCATATTGCACAAATATACTCAAATAATGCTCAAAGATGATGGATGTGATGTAAATTATGATGCAAAATATAGCACTTATCAAAACTGCATTTCATGCACTTAAAGTATGTACACTGCATCATGTGCTTCAGGCATTAGACTTAAAGTCTACACATTCTTGCATCGTTTCTCATTGTACACACTTCAGGTGGCAAGTATGTACATTGTTCAGAACGCAAAGTCCATACAGCCATTGTGCATTCATTCTTGATGTACATACTTTGCTTACTCAAACTGAAAATAATCTTCATCTGACAGGACTGTTGCTCGAGGAGCCTAAGAAGGGCACGTGATCCAAGAATGGATAAAGTGCCAGGATCGTGACACGTGGAATGTAGCCCAGCCAGGATGCCGCCATGTGGTCGAAATTCCTCAGATCTGACAGAACCTTCTGGGCGGGAAATGTGGAAGACACACCTTCCTAATGCTGCTATATATATGAAGACATCTTCATCAAGTGAAGGTGATCGACTGAAGCAGAGGAGAGCCTGCACGATCCAGTAAGAAAGAAAAGAGAAGCAGAAGAGAAAGAAAAAGAGGAGAGACAGTGAGATCGAGAGAAGAGGAGAGTAGTCTGAAGATTAGTCTCTACTGGACCGTGGATAAAATCCAGGCCAATCAGCTCTGTTGAGAGCCACATTGTGTTTCATCGCATACAGCTTTCTATTGCTGTGATTTCCTATTTTCTTGTTTTATCTTTTACCTTTCTTCAAGCTGTTAGTCAGCGTTTGTAGTGGAGGATTCCACTAGACGGGTAAGCTGTAATCCCCAGCGGTTGCAGTGGTGGATTCCACTGGACAGCAAGCTGTGTTGCTCAGCGGGCGAGGTGGATACCTCGGACAGCAAGCTGTGAGGCTCAGCGGTTTGTAGGCAAGCTGTGATGCTCAGCGGTTTGTAGGCAAGCCGTGATGCCAAGTGACTCAAGCTGTGAGTCAGCAGTAATCCATACTCGGGTTGAGTGTGGGGTGGATGTAGGTCTGGAGGACCGAACCACCTAAAAACTCCTCTTGCATTGTGGTTTGATTTGTTTATTTCTATCTTCGCTAGTTGAATGCATAGGGGCGATATGGCTTGATTGCACATCATGTGTTTGACTGTGGTATTGAGTGTCCTTTGATATTGTTATTCCGCAATTGCTCATTGTCTTTCTGAAGAAGGAGAAATTTAATTAGCTCTTTAGGTTATCTAGTTTTTGTCTAGTTAGCGAACTAGATTTTTAATTGGGCGAGATTTTTTAAGGGGAGATTCATTCACCCCCCTCTGAATCCACCGCACCGAACCCAACAGGAAATCCGGACGCCTGGTGTGGAGCATAAAAAAGGGGAAGTCCGGATGCTGTCTCTCGTACGCGCAGTAGAAATCAGACCATACTATGTCAACATAGGGCGCTGACAGTGGTACGATAGTCACAAGCGGCTGCGCTACCATAGGAGAGATGGGTAAAAGAGGGTCGGTTGACTGCATGGGGTCGGTGGATGGCACATCCACCATGGACATGGTAGGCGGGGCAAACAGCTCTGGGACGACCAAAGATATAGGGGTGACTAACAAGATGGAGTTGCTGGCTGGCGCCTCACCCTGGCCCACTAGGCACTCTATGGGATCGCTCTCTAACCCCTCAACCTCAGGGAGGTACTCCTCGGCCAACTCCTGGTCAGCCTCATAACTCACTAGAATAAGCCCGGGTGGGTTATCCTCTAAATGTGTGTCCTCAAAGATAGAGGAATGTGAAGGACACTGGTCGGGGAAATGTCTAATCCCACTACAGGGGGCCACAGGGGCGGGCTCCGAGAGTGGTGGCGGGCATGAGCTAGGAGGTGGAGGGGACCGCTGGGGGCAGGTGGCTGGCGACATGGAGATGGTCGGCTGAACGTCATCGTGAAAGACGAACTCGCCAGCAGGTGAGGTGGGTGTAAGGTGCAGGTTCTCTTGTCCAGGTCGATGGTCGCTCTCCTCTCTTCCAACCAAGTTTGCCCTAAAATGATGCATGGACCAGCAAGTGTGTCGACCTTGCACCATGCTCCATCGTGATATAGAACAGGACCGAAGCTTCGTTGGAACTCTATGTAAGCTAAGCCACCATTGAGGACAATCTCCCTAGTCATAGAGAGAGACTCAACAATGTCCTGTGAGACACAATTAGACGACACCCTAGTGATGAAGTCGATCTCCGTATGCAACCCATTAGGTAGAATGGCAATGGACACTATAGGGCGCTAGATCTGGGGTCGGGTCAACTGGCTGTTAAATGGTAGGGGCAAGACCCGGGGGTCGGGCCGTAAGAGCCTCGAATTTGGCCACTAGGGATGACCAATCTGGCACATGGTCTTGGGGAACGGTGAAGTGGTTGGCGGGTAGCTGGACATGCATACAACTGAGACATGCAATGACACAAAGGTTGGAATGCACTAACTAATGCGAACTGCGGAACCTACACTTAACCAATATCCAATACGTGGTAGAGATATGGATTCGAAGATCCTCTCACGTAAGTGTGCTACCTTCCCAATAGGCGTAACCTATAGTTCTAGGAACAACTTTTGATATACCGGGTACTGAGATGAAATGCACACCTAAGACAAAACTACCCTAGACTCACTCATGCTCTGATACCAAACTGATGCGGGACGACAAGGGACTCGATGCCAATTTGATATGAACCTGAGACTCTAGGCGATGATGTGACTATTTAGATGATGCGACTAGCAATAACGTGAACAATAAAGCTAACTAGATGTGACACTAAGAGCTCCTAAAGGTATATGCCTTTCAACAGAAATGCACGCTCACGAGTCGTCCCTTGCAAGGGAAACGCGGGGATGTGCGCGGTTGAGAAACAGGCAGTGAGCCAAGGATATTCGACTCTTTTCACGTGCTCGGGTCGAGTCACGGGACGGGTCACGCTCGCTCTCTCACAGCGGTGATATTATTTGAACGGGCTAGAATTCCTAACTCATGCAAGCACGGCGTTCAAACATATACTAAATAAGCAAGTGAGAAAGAGAGGAGCGGAAACGTACCTCCACGCTTTGGGCGTGGGGAAGACCTTCCCGGCCAAGAACCGTAACTCCCAATACAGTAAATGTGAATAATTACAGTAATAAAATTACAGCCCACTCCACGTAGGAAGGTAAAAGGCTACAACAGTGATCCGAGAGCGCCGATCTTGGGTTTACGGGCAGCACGACGGTGACGCTCGAGCGGATGCAGAAAGTCGGTTCGGTTCGGTTCAGCTCAGGCCCATAGGATAGCAAGCGGGTCCGGTTGCTGGGACGGCGACGTTCAGGCGTCTCCTTGCTGCGGCAACTGGCTGGAATGTTGCTGGAGTGTCCCTGGTCGATGCCCGCGAGCGGTGGCCTCTGGATCATAGTCGGGGATTTATGGGAGAATTGACCCCCAACTCTGTCCTGCAGTCCTGTCTCGGGATAGACCTGCGCAATCCGGCGAGATTGGCTCCTCTGCCCAGATCCGATGTCGGATCGGAGCAATACTAGCGTTGTTGCGAAGAGGACTCGAAGAGCTACAACATATGGGATTTCCACCGTGATCCACCAGAGGGATTCTTCAAGATAAATTCTGCATCAAGGTAATTGGTTCTGGCAGGGGTGCAGGGCAGATCGGGATCTGCCTGAAGGAGGGGTTTGACCGGTGGGAAATTGATAAATCTGGGAGTTGGAATTAATTTGGGTGAGAAAGGGGAATGTGGTGATCAAGAAAAAAAAATTAGGTGGAGTTTTGAAATGGTTTAGGAGGTGGAAAATTTCATGGAACAGGATTCTATCTCATAGATCTGTAGACAGGCAGACTGTAAAGGGCGGAGAGATGGCGGTGGACGGAGGGGCAAACGGCGGTGGATCACCGTGAAAATTGATTTGGAGATGGGGGAGGTGTGGGGAAGAGACCCTCAAAATTTGAGGTCGATCAGTTGGCTGGAGTGGGAGAACCAACCTGATCTTTAACCTTCTGTTCTGAAATTCATGGTTTAGTACAGCAGGCTGGAGAATGGGTTGTGGCGGCTCGTTGGCGGCTCCGATGGCGGCGTTGGTGGCGGTGATGGAACTAGATACCAAGAGGAAGAAGTAGATCTTGGAATCACTCCAAGATTTTAGGGCATCTCACTTAGATCTGCAGCTCTCTTAGCTGCAAGGAGAAGGGAGAGGGAAGAGAGAGAGGCACCCAATGGCTCTTCATACAATTTCTCAAATTTTCATCAATAATTCTATGCAAAAAAGATTACAAGAGACATTAAGTATTAAACCCTAGACCTATACAAAAGACCTGAACTACCCTTTGGTGGAGTGGAGGGTGGAGGGCAAATTGGGGAGGGAAGATGGGTCAACCCCACATGGGCTAATGGAGGGTGCACCCCCCTTCCCTTGGCTTGGTCAAGGGTGGCCACTAATATTGCCTAAATGTGTTTTTATGGCAGCTATGAAAGCTATACGTGGGTGTTATTTCCTCCATTTGGAAAGAAATGGCAATTGGTAGAATGGAAGGTCAACATAAGGGCTTTGAATGGGAATGGGACATGTGGTGGTTTGAATGGGGAGATGTGGACTTTGAATGGGGGGGGCGCCCTTGGGCTTGATTGCATGGGACTTTGGAATGGGCCAATTGGGATGGGAATGGCCAAGTGGGCTTTAGTGGCCAATGGTGAGGTGGTGGCCCAATTGGGCTTTTAGTGACTTTAAGGCCCAAACATCCTAATAGACCCCTTTTGATTGCATGAGCCCATTTAACACTCCCTTGACCCAAGACCAAATAAAACCAAACCCAAAAATATACAAGCACACACCAATGAAACTCTAAACAAAAACAACACTCCAAAAATTAGTGGCCTACCTCTGATGTCCCATCAAAAATGGGGATGGGGGTCTCTCCCTCGTTGAGAGGGGATATGGGAGGGTGAGAACCAGGCTAGGTGGAGGGGAGGAGAGGGCTAGGGGGCGGAGCTAGTAGGGGGGAGAGTTGGGGTCGTAGGTCTGGCAAGGGTGGGAGAGAGAGGGGGTAGGGTGCAGGTTGGCTTTGGAGGGAGAGCTAGTTTGAAATTTTCTCTAATGGGCATTCAATGGAGGGGGCTTGGAGATGTGAAAGGGTGTGTGGGGAAGTGAAGGGGTGCTTGGGGGAGTGGGATTCTTCCTTGGGAGAGGGGGGAGACACTTGGGGCCTGTGGGAGAATTAATGGAGGAGTAATGGAGGGGTGGGGAATATGAGGGGTCAAGGTGATGTGGAGGGTGATGTGGTAACTAGGGCTGATGTGGCAAGAGGGGATTGGGCTGAGGTGAAGGAGAGGAGAGAGAGGAGGGAGTAGTCTAGAGAGAGAGGTAGAGAGAGAAAGGGGGCGCCCCCTTTAGAGAGAGAGAGGTAGAGAGAGAGAAGGAGAATCCTCTCCTAGAGGGGGGAAAGAGAGATAATTGCTCAAAGGAGTTGTATATCTTAATGCATCAAAATTGTTCTACATGGAGGTGATTGGGGTCTATTTATAGGCACCCAATCTTTCACAAGATCAAAATGACCCTGACAATTCAAACAATGACCAACCAGCCCAAGGAGAGGGCGCCCCTGGGCCACCCCACTTAGTTGGGCCCATTAGGCTTAACTAATTATACTAGTGACCCATTGACCACTAAACTGACTCAATAAAAGGAAAAACTACGTAGATAAGACTCAAATAAAATGGAAAATACATATATGACTCAAAAAAATAGAGAGCAGTGTATGTGCCCTCATCAGTGAGATGGCTAGACGCCATGTGAGGGGAGTACATGTGACATACCCTCTGTAACACCCCGAATTTTTTTTCATTTTCTGGATCAGGATCCGTGAGTTCGGAGCGTCGTTGTGAGTCCCGGAACATTTTAGGCTTTACGCGGGTTTGTGTCTGACGAACCTTCGAAACCCTGCGCAGGGTGAACTGACGTGTTATCGGGCTCCGACTTGTTGCAGGCGCATTGTGCATTTTTCGAGGATCGTAGGGAGTATTTTTCCCTATTTTTTTTGGATTTTCTAAATCCTGGAATTTTTCTTATTTAAACCCCCCACCTTGTAGTACCCCAGAATTTATATATATAATTTTTGAATTATAAAATAGTTTTCTGGAAATTATAAAGGCCTAAATAAATTAATGAAGGATTATTAGATTAATAAGTCATTATAAGGCTCAATTAGGCTAATTAGTTAACCTAGCCTATCTAATTATTATCCAAAAGGTTAATGGACTAAGCCCATTAAGTTTGGCCCATATTCTAGAAGGGTAATTAGCTTATTCACATATTTTAAGGATAAATACTAATTATATAAGATAATTATATGGATAAACGAATAAAAGAGTTTTATTAAATTGAAACTCTATATACGTTACATGTAACGGTCTATCCGGCGACCGCCACAGCCCTGTAACGCACCTAGACACGACCGTTATATCCTGCAGATTTCGTAAGGTGAGGAAATTGCAAAAAGATTAGAACTTTGAAATCCTATCTACAAGAGATCAACTTAGGGAAGCTTATAACATTACTAAGGACTCTTAGGGATTAGGTTCTGGCAGATTAAGGACTCTAGAATCGATCTAATCTTCAAACCCTAGCCAAAACTCTATAAATAGAACCTAGTTCTGAACTGAGCGACCCTTACTTTTGGCTCGTGAAGAATCAAGATAGGGAGTCATAAATTTGGGTAAGTCTTTAGAAGCTTTTGTTTAGTATGCTTTAGACTAATGGTTCTCCAAATTTCGTGCTAGGAGATCAAGCAACCAAGGAGATAGAAGCTTTCAAAGTTGTTGATTCAACCTTAGCAACCCAGGAATCTGAACGCAAGTCCCCTGAAGATCAGGACATTAGGACGTCTAAACGAGGTAATTAGAACTCAATCTTTTAGAACTTTTTATTCCCAATAGTTTCATCTTCTTACCCTCAAAATTTCACATCCTTTGGTCAAGAGGCTGAGGAAATAGAGCAGATTGAAGTTGCTGATTTATCACAAGAAGTACAAGGGTCTAAGGGTAGCACCTAGCATTAAATTTAAAGTTTGAAGGTCTTAAAAGAGGTAGGCTATCTCATGATTGGTAAAAATAACTTGTTAGAAAAAAAGGCCCTCTGATTGTGCTTGATTTCATGCATTATAGACTAAGAATTTCATAATTTCATAGTTTTATACATTCATGCATTTCTTAGCCCTAAATGGAAATTTAAAAGATATTATCATGTCTATTCACTAAACCTATGCATATTGTTGGCATATACTTTGTTATCATGACTAGGACAGTGGTAATATGTTGATTTCCAGGCATGTTATGTTTTCATAAACCTTCACTTTAGTTTACTGCCAATAGGTTCTCTGACGCACCAACATGAGACCGTCACATGAATGTAACGGCCTTACGATAGACCGTCACATCCTGTTATACTTTTATTTGTTCTATTGTATCTGACGCACCCTAGCAGGAGCGTTACACCACTGTAACGGCCCCTCAATAAACCGTCACACACTGTAACGCACCTATGCTAGACCGTCAGACACCTGTGTTCTGTCAGCCCAAGGTAGAATAATAACCAGTTAAGTTTACTTATAAATACTCCCAAGTCATGAAGATCTTAATCATGTCTTTATTTCTGGAGAGCTGGCTTCTGATTTATGGAGATGGGTACATCCCATGATCAACAATAGAATCTGTTTGTGTGATCAGATTACTGTCCGACTATGGAAACTCATCTCTGTGACCAATATGCAGTCATCATATAATTTTATTGGGATGGTTGCTGTTATTATAATGCTATGGGAAATCTGGAAGTCTAGATGCATTGCAAGATATGAAGGTACTTTCATTAATCGTACAGCAATTAAGAGAAGAATTCTCTCTTCCATCTCCATGGCTCTGGACAGATTAACATTCTACAGACCTTTATCACATAATCAATACAGATGTCTTGCTGCTTTAGATCTATTCCCTCGGATTGTAATCAAAAAGCCAATTGTTGTGGTTTGTAAGCTGGCTGTACAAGGCTATACTCTTCATTTTGATGGAGCATCGAAAGGCAATCCTGGTAGAAGTGGTGGAGGAGGCTGCATAAGAGATGCTAATGGTAGACTAATGGTAGCCTTTGCTTTCACTTATGGCATTAGATATAGCCTTGTGGCTGACACAAGGGCATTACATGATGGCTTGGCTGTTGCAAAGCAGAGTGGCATAAGATTGGCAGCTATATATTCGGATTGTGCAGTTTTGGTGGAAGCTGCTAGGAAGGATATAGCTCCCAGCTGGATGACAATTCCATGGTGGAAGAGGACCATGCTGCTACTTAAGGAAAGTGGTTGCTTGTTACAGCATATATATAGGAAGGGGAATCAAGTGGCCGATTCTTTGGCTTCTTTTGCATGTACTGAAACTACTAACTCAGTTTTTAGTCGAGTTAGAGAGCTTCCTTGGCCTGCCAGGGGTGCTCTTAGGATAGATGGGGTAGGACTACCGGCTTTTCATTTTTAGCTCCTTTTGATTACATTCTGATAGCCTTAGTTGCTTCTGTTATTGGGTTTATAAGGGCTTTGCCCTGTTGTTTCTAAAGGGGTACGCCTCTCTTTGCCTCTGTAATTTTACCAGAAAAAGCAATAAAATTTAGGGCCCTGGTGATGTCTGGGGGAGTGGGAACATTCTCCCTCTATGAGGGAGGGTGCACTCGACGAGTTCTAGCTCCAGATTGGCTAGTGCTTATTAAAAAAAAAGTTTACTTATAAATAAGCTTAGATAGCTAAGTTTGGACCTATTATCATGACTTTAAGTTTAGTTACTGATTCATAATCAAATTGCATGATTAATGTGTCTTAGGTTATTTTAAGTTATGCTAATTTCATTGGCTAAAACTCTATAGTTTTGTATTCTAAATCACGATTTTCCAAAGTTGTATTGACGAAGTTTTATCTTAGTTTCATAATGTTATATATTCTTTCCTATCTATAGAGTCATTTCTTTAAGTATATGGCACATATTCCGGTATGTTGTCCATTAGTTCACTTTGCACTATAGGAACACTATTCTTGGACATGAGGACCTCTCTATTGAATATTCCTTCCAATGGACTAGGAAATCTTGTTTCAAGGCCTCCGTAATTCTCCGAGAGCCTGGGATTCCCACTAGGACGCCGAGTTAGTTGTACCATTAAAGCCCATTGATTATATTACACTATCGATGATTTAGGTTATCAGTAATGTAACGGCTTTACACTGGACCGTCAGGAGCATCTAACGGCCCAATGTACGACCGTCACATTCCACTGAGTCTGATTTCTTGGTTCTGGATTCAGACTAATGTAACGGCCCAATACAGGAGCATCACATCATGTAACGGCCCAGTACACGACCGTCACACTGCTTGAGTATTTTAACCCAAGGATTGACCAAGGGTTGATATTCCAAGGTTCTAGATAGACTCTTAATGATTTAGAACTTATCATATTGATCAAGAAACCTAATATAATGAATGGAAGATAAAGAACGTATCGTTATGCTGCCGATTTATTTCCATAAGCAAAACCTTGCTTAAGTCATTCTTGATTTCTCATGATTCTTATTGAAGCATTCATTCATTGAATTATTGTTATCATGAGCTTATTGAACTTATTACATTCTTGGCCATATTTTAGTGTTAACTTGCATGGAAGTAACTTGATTTATACTTGAAGATGCGATCGAGCACTGATTATGTTCAAGGGCTCTATGCTAGTCCCCTCGACTGATTGTCGGAAACATACTATTTTATAAATCATGGGGTATGATGCTACTGGCGTCGCATTGCACTAGGAGTACTTTCTCTATAAATAAGTGAAAATCCACGGCACGACATGACATTCTTGTACATGACTTTCTTGCTTGATATTCCACAAAAATTCACGAAGTACTTGCTCATAAGCAAAAGATACTAGAGTGATGAGTATGTGGCTTGCTAGTACATTCTTGATACATTCTTGTTCATGAAAGGCCAATATCTTGTTCTTATAACATTCTTGCTAGTTCATACTTGCTCTCATTCTAACTTACATGATCATCTTGTTACTTTGGTTTAATCGCATGATTGATCGCATTTGCATGATTTTTACCTCATTCTTTAGAGCTAAATTGTTAATTACTTTAATAGTGCCTTCATGTTGATGCGAAGATACCTATTGGGCAAGTGTGCTCATTACTTATTTCCAATCTTTTCAGGAGATGAAAGTGATTCGAATTCAGATTCGGGTTATACAAGTAGCTGGTCCGAGAGCGAATGAAAGTATTGTCAAGATGAGAGTGAAGACTTAGGAAGTCTAAATTGTTTAGATTGAGTCTATGTAATTTTTCTATTTCTTGAGGCTAGTGCATAATGGAAAATGAATTAGTGGTTGTACTTGATTATTTTGAAATAAAGTTGGAGTTTGAGTAATATTGTGCAATTGCATTTATGTGTGTGATTGTCATACGCTCTGATCGCTCTTGCTCGCAAGAGGCTTACCATGTCGGCTGTTCGCGCTCCCCGAGTTAGTCTTCCGCTGTAATAAGGGCTCGGGGTGTGACAGTTAATTTGGTATCAGAGCCTAAGTCTCAGGACTTAGGAAGAATAGTCATGTCATAGGAAAAGTCCAAGGTTTAAGGACCCCTACCTATGAACTAAGGAAGAAATTCCATACCCGTGTGAGAATTGGGTAGAGCCCGGGATAAGATAATTAATTAGCCTTAAGATGAATATTTCTTTCCAATTTCATGAGAAATAACAAGTTGTTATTTTCTCAGGTACCTCATTTTACAAATGGCTCATCGTGTAGATTGGGATGGCATGCAACAAACAGTTGCCGGCCATACTCAGGCATTGCAAACCATAGCGCAAGGCGGCGCAGGGGCAAGGGCTGGTGACCAACATCACAATTTTCGGAGTTTAAATCCTCCGCGATTCTATGGTTCGTCTAATCCCGACGAGGCGGAGAACTGGATAGATGAAATGAATCGTATATTTGATGTCATCCAATGCACCGATCAGGAAAAGGTGCGTCTCGCAACCTTTCAACTCAACAAAGATGCTCGCACATGGTGGAAGTCGGTTCCGGCACCTCCGGCCAATGCACCTCACACATGGAATGGTTTTCTTATCATGTTCCGTGTCAAGTACTTTTCTGAGCACGTAAAGGAATGAAAGGCTATGGAGTTCGCCGCTCTTCGGCAAGGAATGATGACGGTTGCCGAATATTAACTACAATTCTCAAGGCTTGCACCTTACGCACCAGATCTTATCAGCACCAATTTATTGAAGGCAAATCGGTTTATGGACGGGTTACGACTCGATTTCATTCAGCAGCTTGGGACCCAAAACATCCGTACCTATGCGGAGTTGGTTCAGCGAGCGTACCTATGTGAAAGGACCTTAGAGAAGGTCAAAAAATTGAAAGGGAAAGGAGAAGAATCTAGCCGACGTTCTGATCGGTGTTATAAGAAAGAGAAATTCAGCATCACGGAGCCTTACAAAAGCCGTGATTGTAAGAAGAGATCCAGGAATTGGAATGGTGGAAGTTCCCATAAGTAAAAGAAAATCAAGGAGAAGAAGGAGCAGGTCGCCACGGCTTGCACATTTTATGAAAAATTCGGCCATTCGGCTGAGGAGTGTTGGAAGCGTCTCGGCGCTTGTTTACATTGTGGAAGTAGGGAGCATCGCATGCCGGAATGCCCCTTATGAAGGACCAGTCATCTGGTGGAGGACGCAGGAGGCAGGCTCGCCTCAATGCTATTCTAGAAGGAGAGGAAGCGCCCGGGGATGATGGGCTTATGGAAGGTACTCTTCAAATTTGTTCTCATCCTACATTTGTGCTATTTGATACGGGTGCCTCTCATTCTTTTATCTCCACTACTTTTGCTAAAACATTACCAATCGCATCAGTTCCCTTACCTTCAGATCTTGCTATTTCCACACCCTTAGGTTCTGGAACAAATCTTACCGACCATTATCCTGATAGCGAAGTGATAGTAGAAAGTCATAATCTCCCCGTAAACCTAGTATGCCTTGACATGAAAGGTTATGATGTCATTTTAGGGGTAGATTGGCTTGTAGATCATGATGCTTATATCGATTGCCGAAATAGGATTATATCCTTTCGAAAGCCCGGTCTTCCAAGATTTTCTTTTCTTGACATCAAGTACAAGAAACACCCCACTATCATATCCTCACTTCACGCTTGCAAACTTATCTCACGAGGATGTGAAACTTTTCTGGCTTCTGTCATTATCACCGAATCCAAAGAAATTAACATAGCAAACATCCCTATTGTAAATGAGTTCTCATACGTGTTTCCATCAGAACTACCCAGTTTACCGCCCGAGAGGAAAGTGAACTTCACTGTTGAACTCATTCCAGGAGCAGCACCTGTTTCTATAGCCCCTTACAGGATGTCCCCCATGGAGCTTAAGGAATTGAAAAGGTAGTTGCAGGAACTACTAGACAAGGGCTTCATCAAACCTAGCACATCCCCTTGGGGTGCGCCGGTTCTATTTGTCAAGAAGAAGGATAGTTCTCTCAGGCTATGCATCGATTACCGGCGACTGAATCAACTAGCAATTAAAAATAAGTATCCGTTGCCGCGTATTGATGAGCTCTTCGATCAACTTACAGGAGCAGAATATTTCTTTAAGATTGACCTCAGATCAGGTTATCATCAGCTTAGAATTAAAGAAGAGGATATTTATAAATCGGCTTTTCGAAGTCGTTATGGCCACTATGAATTCGTAGTGATGCCGTTTGGGTTAACTAATGCCCCAGCAGCATTCATGCAACTTATGAACAACGTCTTCCAGCCATATATAGACCAGTTCATCGTCGTCTTCATTGATGACATCTTAATAAATTCTAAGACGAAAGAGGAACATGAACAACATTTGAAAATAGCTTTACAAATACTTAGAGAGCACAAACTTTATGCCAAACTCAATAAGTGTGAATTCAGGCTCGAGGAACTCTCATTCCTAGGCCACATAATTTCAAAAGAAGGTATTGCTGTGGATCCTTCTAAGGTAGAAGCTGTCAAGAATTGGAGTCAGCCAATGACTATATCTGAAGTAAGAAGCTTTCTGGGTGTAGCTGGTTATTATAGAAGATTCATTAAGAACTTCTCAAAAATTACGGTTCCTTTAACTAGACTTACAAGAAAAGAAAATCCTTTTGTCTAGTCAGAGGAATGTGAGAAGAGTTTCCAAACTCTTAAGAATCATCTTACGACAGCCCCTATTTTATCACTACCAACGGAGGGTGGTGGATTCAAAGTGTATACGAATGCGTTCGGCATTGGCTTAGGATGCGTTCTCATGCAGAATGGAAAAGTAATCTGTTATTCTTCAAGACAATTGAAATGTCACGAGGAAAACTATCCCGTACATGATCTGGAATTAGCAGCGGTTATTTTCACCTTGAAAATATGGCGTCATTATCTTTATGGAGAAAAGTTCACGGTCTACTCGGACCATAAAAGCCTGAAATATTTATTCTCTCAAAAGGAGCTTAACATGAGGCAGAGGAGGTGGTTAGAATATCTCAAAGACTTTGATTTTGCTATTCAATATCATTCTGGCAAGGCTAATGCTGTAGCAGATGCACTCAGTAGAAAACCAATAGGTATGCTATCAAGTCTTATGATAAGTGTAACTAACCTTGTTCCTCAATTTGCTCAGTTGAACTTAGATATTGACATAAAGGAAGAAGATTGTTTCATAGCTAATATCCGAGCTCAACCTACATTGATAGAAGATCTGGTCAAGTTGCAAAATGATGATCCTATATTACTGGAAATTAAAGCCAATATGGAACAAAGGCCGGATTTTTCTATTTCCAATGACGGAAGATTGTTATTTAAGGGCCGAATATGTGTACCAGATCATGAGGCTACGAAGAAACTAATCCTAGATGAAGCGCATAATTCCAAATATACAATTCATCCAGGAGGAACAAAGATGTATCAAGATCTCAAAAGAAATTTCTGGTGGCCCAATATGAAGAGAGGGATAGCTAATTTCGTGTCCCGTTGTCTCACCTGCCAACAAGTAAAAGCAGAATATTTTAGACTCGCAGGTAAATTACACCCCTTGAGTATTCCCGAATGGAAATAGGAGAGTATAGGGATGGACTTTATTATGGGTTTACCCAAGACCAGAGGTGGACACGATGGAATATGGGTAATCATAGACCGATTGACTAAATCCGCACACTTCATACCAATAAAGAGTCGATGGTCTGTGGATATTCTAGCAGCATTATACATAAATGAGATTCTCAAACTACATGGTGTCCCCGTCACTATTTTATCCGATAGAGATCCTCGATTCACATCACAATTCTGGAAGGGTCTACAACATTCACTAGGGACTAGATTGAATTTCAGCACAGCTTTTCATCCACAAACAGATGGTCAAACGGAAAGAACAAATCGGGTAGTAGAAGATATGCTCAAGGCTTGTGCTATCGACTTTGGAGGTAGTTGGCATGATCACTTGCCTCTAGTAGAGTTTGTATATAACAATAGCTATCAGGCTAGCATACGAATGACACCTTTTGATGCTTTATATGGAAAAAGTTATCGATCACCAATATGCTGGAATGAAATAGGGGAAAAGCAATTTGTAGGCCCCGATCTTATCAGGGATTCTACAGAAAAGATCAAGCTCATTCAAGAAAGAATGAAAATGGCACAAGATAGGTAAAAGTCTTATGCTGACAATCGAAGACGTGACTTGAAGTTTCAAGTAGGAGATCATGTATATTTAAAGGTTTCTCCAGGTCGTGGTATTCGAAGATTTGACATTAAAGGAAAGCTAACTCCAAGATTCATAGGCCTGTTTGAAATTCTTGAACGGATTGGTGAAGTGGCTTACAAACTTGCTTTACCTCCACAATTAGCAGGAGTTCATGACGTATTTCACGTCTCTATGCTGAAGAAGTGTGTATATGATCCTGACCATATTATCACTTATGACAATCTAGAGATTCAGAAGGATATGACGTTTGAGCAAACGCCAATAAAGATTCTGGAACGAGAAGTGCGTCAACTACGAAATAAAGTTATTCCTATGGTCAAGATTCAATGGAAGAAAATATGGCCATATGAAGCAACTTGGGAAACCGAAGCAGCCATGCGGAAAAGAATTCCAGAATTACTTAACTGTAAGTACACTCTCCAAAATCCATATATTGAATTTGGGGACCAAATTTTTCTAAGTGGGGGAGGGTGTAGTACCCCAGAATTTATATATATAATTTTTGAATTATAAAATAGTTTTCTTGAAATTATAAAGGCCTAAATAAATTAATGAAGCATTATTAGATTAATAAGTCATTATAAGGCTCAATTAGGATAATTAGTTAACCTAGCATATCTAATTATTATCCAAAATGTTAATGGACTAAGCCCATTAAGTTTGGCCCATATTCTAGAAGGGTAATTGACTTATTCATGTATTTTAAGGATAAATACTAATTATATAAGATAATTATATGGATAAACGAATAAAAGAGTTTTATCAAATTGAAACTCTATATACGTTACATGTAACGGTCTATCGGGCGACCGCCACAGCCCTGTAACGCACCTAGACATGACCGTTACATCCTGCAGATTTCGTAAGGTGAGAAAATTGTAAAAAATTGGAACTTTGAAATCCTATCTACAAGAGATCGACTTAGGAAAGCTTATAACATTACTAAGGACTCTTAGGGATTAGGTTCTAGCAGATTAAGGACTCTAGAATCGATCTAATCTCCAAACCCTAGCCAAAACCCTATAAATAGGACCTAGTTCTGAACTGAGCGACCCTTACTTTTGGCTCGTGAAGAATCAAGGTAAGGAGTCATAAATTCGGGTAAGTTCTTTAGAAACTTTTGTTTAGTATACTTTAGACTAATGGTTCTCCAAATTTCGTGCTAGGAGATCAAGCAATCAAGGAGATAGAAGCTTCCAAAGTTACTGATTCAACCTTAGCAACCCAGGAATCTGAACGCAAGTCCCCTGAAGATCAGGACATTAGGACGTCTAAACGAGATAATTAGAACTCAATCCTTTAGAACTTTTTGTTCCCAATAGTTTCATCTTCTTACCCTCAAAATTTCACATCCTTGAGTCAAGAGGCTGAGGAAATAGAGGAGATTGAAGTTGCTGATTTATCACAAGAAGTACAAGGGTCTAAGGGTAGCACCTAGCATTAAATTCAAACTTTGAAGGTCTTAGAAGAGGTAGGTTATCTCATGATTGGCAAAAATAACTTGTTAGGAATAAAATCCCTCTGATTGTGCTTAGTTTCATACATTATAGACTAAGAATTTCATGATTTGATAGTTTTATACATTCATGCATTTCTTAGCCCTAAATGGAAATTTAAAAGATATTATCCTATCTATTCACGAAACCTATGCATATAGTTGGCCTATACTTCGTTATCATGACTAGGACAGTGGTAATATGTTGATTTCCAGGCATGTTATGTTTTCATAAACCTTCACTTTAGTTTACTGCCAGCAGGTTCTCTGACGCAGCAACGTGAGACCGTCACATGAATGTAATAGCCTTACGATAGACCGTCACATCCTGTTATGCTTTTATTTGTTCTATTGTCTCTGACGCACCCTAGCAGCAGCGTTACACCACTGCAATGGGCCCTTGATAAACCACCACACACTGTAACGCACCTATGCTAGACCGTTAGACACCTGTGTTCTGTCAGCCCAAGGCAGAATAATAACCAGTTAAGTTTACTTATAAATAAGCTTAGATAGCTAAGTTTGGACCTATTATCATGACTTTAAGTTTAGTTACTGATTCATAATCAAATTGCATGATTAATATGTCTTAGGTTATTTTAAGTTATGCTAATTTCATTGGCTAAAACTCTATAGTTTTGTATTCTAAATCACGATTTTCCAAAGTTGTATTGACGGAGTTTTATCTTGGTTTCATAATGTTACACATTCTTTCCTATCTATAGAGTCATTTCTTTAAGTATATGACACATATTCCAGTATGCTGTCCATTAGTTCACTTTGGACTATAGGAACACTATTCTTGGACATGAGGACCTCTCTATTGGATATTCCTTCCAATGGACTAGAAAATCTTGTTTCAAGGCCTCCGTAATTCTCCGCGAGCCTGGGATTCCCACTAGGATGCCGAGTTGGTTGTACCATTAAAGCCCATTGATTATATTACACTATCGATGATTTTGGTTATCAGTAATGTAACGGCTTTACACTGGACCGTCAGGAGCATCTAACGGCCCAATGTACGACCGTCACATTCCACTGAGTCCGATTTCGTGGTTCTGGATTCAGACTAATGTAACGGCCCAATACTGGAGCGTCACATCATGTAACGGCCCAGTACACGACCGTCACACTGCTTGAGTATTTTAACCCAAGGATTGACCAAGGGTTGATATTCCAAGGTTCTAAATAGACTCTTGATGATCTAGAACTTATCATATTGATCAAGAAATCTAATATAATGAATGGAAAATAAAGAACGTATCGTTATGCTGCCGATTTATTTCCATAAGCATAACCTTGCTTAAGTCATTCTTGATTTCTCATGATTCTTATTGAAGCATTCATTCATTGAATTATTATTATCATGAGCTTATTGAACTTATTACATTCTTGGCCATATTATATTGTTAACTTGCGTGGAAGTAACTTGATTTATACTTGAAGATGCAATCGAGCACTGATTGTGTTCAAGGGCTCTATGCTAGTCCCCTCGGCTGATTGTCGGAAACATACTATTTTATAAACCATGGGGTATGATGCTACTGGCGTCGCATTGCGCTGGGAGTACTTTCTCTATAAATAAGTGAAAATCTACGGCACGACATGACATTCTTGTACATGACTTTCTTGCTTGATATTCCACAGAAATTCACGAAGTACTTGCTCAAAAGTAAAAGATACTAGAGTGATGATTATGTGGCTTGCTAGTACATTCTTGATACATTCTTATTCATGAAAGGTCAATATCTTGTTCTTATAACATTCTTGCTAGTTCGTACTTGCCCTCATTCTAACTTACATGATCGTCTTGTTACTTTGGTTTAATCGCATGATTGATCGCATTCGCATGATTTTTACCTCATTCTTTAGAGCTAAATTGTTAATTACTTTAATAGTACCTTCATGTTGATGCGAAGATACCTATTGGGCAAGTGTGCTCATTACTTATTTTCAATCTTTTCAGGAGATGGAAGTGATTCGAATTCGGATTCGGGTTATACAAGTAGCGGGTCCGAGAGCGAATGAAAGTATTGTCAAGATGAGAGTGAAGACTTAGGAAGTATAAATTGTTAAGATTGAGTCTATGTAATTTTCCTATTTCTTGATGCTAGTGCGTAATGGAAAATGAATTAGTGGTTGTACTTGAATATTTTGAAATAAAGTTGGAGTTTGAGTAATATTGTGCAATTGCATTTATGTGTGTGATTGTCTTGCATTCTGATCATTCTTGCTCGTAAGAGGCTTACCATGCCAGCTGTTCGCGCTCCCCGAGTTAGTCTTCCGCTGTAATAAAGGCTCGGGACGTGACACACCCTCTCTCTTTCTCTCATTCTCTCTTTCTTACTCTCTCTCTTCTCTTTCTCTTCCCCTCTCCTCCGGGCGGCCGATGGAGGCGATGTGGAGATGATGCTAGGGCAAGGAGCGAGGACGGGTCGAGGATCGAGGGGCGGTGGTGCTTTGAAGCTCGGTCGCAATTTCGTGAGCCGGTGAGGGTTTCACGGACGTTTCATGATAGAACAGCGTCCACGGCGTGCGGAATCTTTAGTGGAGGTAGGGGGGTGGTTCCTTAACCCCTGTACTTCCTTTCCCGTGAGTTTCGTAGGCCGAGGTGAGCCGAGTGGGGTTTTCTTCACGCCGGGGGTTCAAAATGCATGTTTTAAGGCGTGCGATGGATTCATCAGATCGAACGCTATTTTCCCATTTATTTCCTTCCATTTTGGTGTTTTGGGACCCAGGGAGTGGTCCCCAGGGTTTTCCCCTCGATCCGGAGTCGAGTGGGCCTGGAAACCGGGCTCTAGGGTCGAGCTCGGACGATTTCTCGCTGTATTCGGTCGACCAAACACCTGGCGTTGGTCGACCGAATGGCCCAGCACACAAGGATGAACCCAGACGCGTTCGGTCGACCGTCGACCTGACGGTCGACCGAACCCCTGTGGGTGCATCGACGCCTTGCTGTGCAGCGTCGACGTAGCTTGGGCGGTCGACCGACCAAGGGGCTCTGGTCGACCGAAATGCATAAGACGAGCCCGTTTCTGCCTCCGGTCGATCCGCTTGAGACCCAATGACAAACCTATAGCCCCGTCGTTGTCTCGGACAATGCATGGGTACCGTGACCATATTTTTTGGGTGTCCGGAGGTACCATTTTACCTTGATTAGTGTGCCCATGGGTTTTAGGGGTCCAGGTGACCCTTTCGTGTTTCGGGCATCCGTGTTACGCTTTATCGAGTCGCCTTATGTTGGCGTGAGTGTGAAGGGTTATTCCCACACATCGTGAGCTTCTCCGGAAAGTGGTTTGCATGTGGGCCATGCGTATGGCCTGTGGACTGCAAGTCCAATTACCTAGCCTGGGGCTGGAGGGTTTCTTAGTTTCCCTTTGGAAGGGATTAAGCTCGGCGGTCGTGGGCCACCTTGAAGATTATTTTACCGAGGCTTCTGACCTAGGGGTAGGCCAGATTGATAGCCTAGGGCTGTCCTATGCAACGGCCTTGACCTGAGTCTTGTGACTCGAGGGCCGTTGGGTTTAATAGGTTTAGTAGACTGCCCAGTGTCCGGTGGTATCGTGCCACCTATTTTCTGAGCTAATTTATGACGGGCTCGTGCGTAGCTTGTCCGTATTCAATAGGGTTCTTCCGAGAGTCATTTGCTACTCAGTGAGCCCCCGCTAGTCATAGCTTACCTTTGCACGCATGTGCATACCCACTAGAGAGTAGGCGGAGAGCGACTCCCAAGAGAGAGACGGTTTCTAGGCTGGTTACCGTAGGGCCTCCCCCGTAGCGGCTCGAGTCCGGGCCTGGAGGAAAACAAGCTAGAGGGCCTGACACGTGTAGTCAGTCAGTGTGTGCATACATGGTCGGGGACTTCGGATGCATGCTGACAAGCACGACCCCGACTAGACCCTTATTTTATGGTTACTAGTACGGTGTCTCAGGTTTCTACCTGGGGCGAGGGAGACACTTGAGGCGCGGAGTAAGACATCAGTGGATGCATCCAGCCTTACTTCTAGTGGGCAGTACTCCTGTCACACGAGACGGGGTTTTCCATGTTTCTCGGTGGTTTCTGAGTGTCCTTCTGAGACCGAGGTCTAGGGTTTCTGATATTGTTACCGAGGGTTTTTCCTAGACCGCACCGGGTTCTCGATAGTGAGGTCGTGACCGTGTTCCTAGACCGTGTGGTCTTGGGCCAGGCCTTAGTCAGCGAGCACAGGCCTCTGCCATAGCGTTGTCGTGGTGTTTCTCCTGGCAGCGTAGCCAGGGTTTTCTCATTAGTCCAGTGGTCCCCCAACTGTGAGATCGGGGTGTGTTTCCTAGTACAATAGGAGTAGCTGTAGAGCCGAGATTTTACAGGCCACCGTGTTTGCTGTTCCTACTATTGTTGCTACTTTCTGTTACCACCGTTGTTTACGGTTGGGGTTCCGTGGGACCCCTACTGAGCCAGTGAGATGAGGATCACCCCCTACTTTTCAGGTGTGGCGATCCCTCCTCGAGGTTCAGAGGTACAGCGCAGAGGTTCATCATTTCCAGCTCACCGGGCCGAGTGTTCACTCGGCATTGGGTACTGTAGCATCCCCAATAAAGCAATAGAGAAATCAAACTTCTTCCTAAAGAATCCTACATGAAGGCCTTATATAAAGAACCCAACCTCATGAGGACTATTATATAAATGTACAACCCAACATCACTTTATGCCATCATGGGTAGTACGTAGTGAACTTCTTCCTAAAGAATCTTACATGGAGGCCTTATATAAAGAACCAAACCATAAGAGGACTATTATATAAATATACAAGCTAACTTTACTTTATGACACATTGGTAGTACGTAAGTGGGGTTTTCTTTTCCAACATCAAGGGAATGGGCGCCCCTTAACAGGGCACCTTTCACCAAATTGAAGCCCCTTTGGAGAGGCGCCATTTACCTTCTTGGGCCCTCATCCAACACCATTATTATATGCACGTGAAGGGCTGTGCCTTCCCAAAAACCAAAGGAATGGACGCCCCTTTGCCAGGGCACCATTCACCTAAAAGAAAGCCCTTATACAAGTCGTCATTTAACCCTTAGGGCCACCATCCCACTATGGTATTAATATATATATATACACACGTGAAGGTGTCCAAATCCAGGAAAAATGGACGCCCTCGTGCAGTGGTGTCATTTACATGAATAGGACCACCTGGATTAATGGACGTCCCCTTACAAGGGTGTCATTTCATCTGTGCTTCTAGAAGGTTGAGGCACGAACAACCTCATTTAGCTGGCAAAGCACCATTTCTAGGATCTTGTTCCTCAACCGAACCCGCAAGGCAATAAACCCATGCTTTGCGTTGGTAACTAGATTTCCTATAACTATTCCCCTCCGTAGCACTGGCAGAGGCTACTGCCATCATCAGTGCTGAAGGAGCATCTTTTTCCCACAGTCTACGTCCTGCTGCGATCCTGAAGTGGCCTTCTTTATTCTGTACCTCATAATCACGTCAAAAGGTAGGTGTTCTCAAGATCTGGCCTAACTAGTAGCTAAATAGGTTAACGTAACATGCATGCTTAGAGTTAGAATAACTCATCCTCCATGCTACATTACCTGGCTTTATTGTGATAAAAAATGACCAAGTATATAACATGTTACACATATTTTTACATAGCATGTTACATCTGTTATATATGGTTTTATACCTAATCTGTTACACTGATTTTATGAGTTTTGAACATATCCTATTACACTAGTTTTACAGCCTTAAATAATCATGTTTTAGTCCTAGTATATAACCTATGTTACATAAGATACATACTTGTTTTAAAAATCCAAAAAGTCCAGCCCTCAGCTGAATAGTGCCCCCACCCAGGGCGCCATTCCCTGAAGGGGTGCCCCAAGCCAGGGCGCCATTTAATTGAAGACACTATGCAGTGTCGTCAATTTAATTTCCAGCAATTTCTAATAACTATTAATCAATGCATTCAAAAATCCATATCTATTGAACTAAACCGTGAAATTCTTGCATGAATATAGTTCTGTGATCCTGATATTTTTCCCTACCTGTCCATGTCCTTAATTCCTGATTCGGAGAAACTTTGAAAATATGAACAGTAACTTGTATCTCAGAATGTACCTCTCTGATGCAAAGCATGACTCACTTGATAACGGCACAATTGGTGACTCTCCGCATTGACTTCAATTAATTGAAGACACTGCAGAGGGGCGCCAAGTGACCAGAGCCTTTATATCAATTAGCTACACCCAGAGGAGTCTTCAATTAAATGAAGACACCTCAGAGGGGCGCCAATTCCATTTTTGAGAAAATATAAACACCACATTAGAAATTTTATATCTATAAAACTAAAACCCAACAATTATGCATGAGCATGTTTCTGAACTCCCGAGAATTTTCACGACCTGTTCATGTCCTTGCTTCTTGTTTTCGAGAAACTTTTACGATATGAATAGTGCTTTGAGTCACAAAACGTACCTGTCGGGTATAAATCACCCAATGTAATTGGCACCCCAAGCCAAGGCGCCAATTCTTTGAATAGTGACGACCAGGACATCTTCAATTAATTGAAGACTCTCTAAGGGGGCGCCAATTACCTTTTGTATATATATTTTCTGAAAAATGAAAAATTTGAAAGACTGGCCAACCCCCAGGCGCCAATTACATGAAAGGGTGGGCAACCCTCAGGCGCCAATTGCATAAAAGACCTGCCAACCCCAGGGCCTCAATTGACTCAAAGAGGGGCCAACCCTCCAGGCGCCAATTGCATGAAAGACCCCCTGACCCCCAGGCGCCAATTCAGTGATAGAGGCATTTGTTCTGATTCCTGATTTGTCTCAAAATTCATATCGATATAACCTCTAGTACATGTTCCTGCATCATATATTTTTGAACTCCATTCATGAAATCGACCTTATGTTCTTACAATGGTCACCCCTTGAAATTCTATATTGGCTATAAATGAGAGTGGATGTCAAAAGTAATACATGAAATGTTGTGCGTATGGAGCCGGGTCTGGTCCTGGGAGGAGCACCCGAAGGTACTTGTGCCCATAGGAGTTTATTGACCACGGTGTTTGGCATTACACCGAAGTACTTGCTTGACTTTCTTGACTTGAGATACTCCACACTTACTCTCTATACTTTCTTGACTTGACTTGCGTGGCCCGGAACGGGCGATACTTGACTTGCGTAGCCTGAAAAAGGGTAAAATACTTGCTTGATTGAAATAGCCAATTCTATTGACACGTACTTGATATTACTTGCTTGAACACAATTTTACTTGCTTGTACATGAAATTTTTACTTGTACATGAGTTCCTGCTTGCCCGAAAAGTGGCATCTACATTCCTTGATATCCTGCTTGGTCAAATACGTGAAATCACGCGATACTCTCTTTATACAGTTCTTGATCTCTTATTGTTCATCATGCATAGATTTACCTGTATACCTGATTTTCTTAGTCGTACATCATGCATAGCTATACTGGTAATACATGTAACATGTAAATTACTTAAAGATTGCTCGAACTTGAGATGTAATTCCTACTGAGCGATTCGCTCATCCAGTTGCTTCCAAATATTTTTTAGGTAATTCAGATAGTGACATCCACCCAAATGGGAATGCGACCGAGTGAAGAGTGCTAGAATCACCGCCCGTTGAACCGTCAGCTAGTCGCGTCCTTTGAATTTATTTGAGTCCTTACCTTGTACTTCCAATTATATCAGTGTCATTGTCTAAACCTTGTTAAGGTATGTAGCCTAGTGTTAGATTTTTAATTTGGAATTGTCATGGACTAGCTTTATCTTCTTTGGTTAATCAGATAATTATCACTTTGGACTATTGGGATCATTTAGATATTATTAGTCTTTTGCGCACTCTGTATTTATGTATGTCAAATTTTATTGCTCTAATGACAGGATCTATATAGACGCTGTTGACACCCATTTTATGCCTACAAATCGAGTCCTTTTCTTATCAACTTAATGATGTCCCGAGCTATCCATTGCTCTGAAGTATTTCTTTGATGGTATTGTGAGTTTATTTCTTCATTGCCAAGCTTCTTACTCCCTAGACGGGGTTTGTTTGGGGTCAATCTTTCCTTGGCATGCGTTTTGATTGAAGCGGTTGTCACTAGACCGCTATCACATGGTTGCGGTCCCATGAGGACCGCTTCTATCCTATGACCCAGTCCTTTGCGTTGACTCAGTCAATCCTTATCTTCGCGCATGATCGTGGTCTTCTCCCGACCGTTTCTACTTATCGCGGTCGCGCGATAGACCGCGTTGGCCACCCAAGCCCAGTTCCGTCCGAGCTCCGTTTTCTTCGGCCGGGAGAGTCTTAGGACTCTATCTTCGGAAGAGTTATCACCCCGGGCGGGTTGTAGACTCTCTTGGATGATTATCCTTTGATTTTTCATGATATTATCTCTTGGAAAACCCTAGAATTCACCCCGGGGGAACCCTAACTCGACCTAGGGTTTCTAAATGATCTTTATAAAAGGGTTAGCTTTTGCCTCACTTCGGGGGGGACTTTTGGACATTCACGCCGAAATGCTGCCGGTTCGGGGAGCGATCTTCAATCAAGGAACCTTACTTTCCACGTCCCAAACATGTTCGGTCCAGGGAGTATTTAATCTCTATCAATCAAGTCTTCTTTCTTTCCCCCCGTTTCTTTGCATTGCATCATTGTTCTTTCATCATTTCGTGTTGTTCCATCACGTTTTTAATTATTCATTGCATGTTTAAACATCCCTCCCACTATTTATCACGCCCCACAGGGGTTAAAAACCACCAACCCCCAGGTATTTGACTCCCTTTTATGTGTTTTAATCATTATAGCTTGATAGATATTGCACTACTTGTAGATCGAATCGAGTTTATTTTCTTTGTGTTTTCACTCTCCCCTTTAGGTTTACAACATATTCAGCACGAGGCCCCTCTCCCTTGGCCTGCTAAGAGAGAGGGAGGATCGAGCCCATAGTCCACACTTCTGGGTGATGGTCGCGGTCAGGGGTGAACCGCGTTCATTATATCGCGGACGTGCGACCAACCACGTTCATTGTCCAGCATCCCGTTTGCGAGTGCCGCTATGTTCCTCCTTTCCAAGACTTGTAGCTCGGTCTTCCTGAGGTATTAGTCTTGGTGGCGATCATGGTCAGTTCTCTATTCCTCGTCACCCCTTTTCGTTTCATGCAAGTTCATGTCTATAAGCATGCTTACATTGTTTAGTTAGGGGGCGGGGTAGATTGAAACATTTACAAATCTACACCTTTTTTGGCGATCACGGTGGGACACCACTGCCAATCGTGCTATGTGCTATATTACCTGCTTTTTACTATTTCTTGTCATTGTTAAGAACCTCTGTGGGTTTCCCGTTTCTGTTCTGGGTGTTTCTGTTCTCTGGAACATACACGGTTTGATGACATCCACTTACATGTTGTAGCGGTCACATCCAGACCGCTACAGGTTACTCAGGTTTTCTGTTTCTATTTTTTTGCTATTTTCTGCTCCCTGACTGAAGGCGGTCCAGATCTGACCGCGTATGTGCTATAGCGGTCCTCATAAGACCGCGACATATTGTTCAGGTACGCACCCCGAGGCATCCCTTTACAGATCATCATTTCGTCATATTCCGGGATTCTGAGTGCTGTTTGTCCCCCTCCCTGTTGTAGTGATTGTTCATATTATTATCTTCATGTTGGATGATAGTTTTTAGGTTAGAATTTTGCATGCACTCCGGTGCACATAGGATTCATGCATTTCATTCACATTTAGTAGCATTCCTACCGAGGTAGGGTTCCCTCTCGTCTCCATATTCCTTGGAGCCGACTAGGTGACCTTGCCGAGGACCTCCGTAAGTCCCCGTGAGCCGTGGATTCCCACACGGACGCCGGGCAGGTTGTACCGTAGCCACCCTAGTCTAGGGTCTGCATTCGTGAACAGGAGTGTCCTTAGTGTCAGCCAGTCTCCTCTTTCTCACCCTGGTGAGGCACCTTATGATTGAGTGAATCCATGTGTCAATTAATCCACCAAGGTCCAAAAGGGAGAACATATAAAATTCTGCGCGCATCATTTGAAACTCGGTTGCATTAATTGGTCACTTCTCTTCTCACCTCTCCCATCCCTTGTGTGCATTTTGATTAATTTGTTTGGTGGTTTCTTGTCCACCTTGTTTGTCTCTGTTTAGGCCTATTAATGTGTTGCATTCGCATCACCTGCATTAGTCTGGTTAATTAGGCCCATTTAGGTTAGTTCGTCTTTGGGTGTCTGCCTATTCAGCCCGTTTACTTGGTCACATTGTCCTAGGTTTCTTCCCCTCTTTGTATCTCCCTTACCCTTTGACTGTATAAAGTCTCCATTCTCCCCATGGAGGATTTTTGACTTCTCCCTCTTCTTATCCCCGCATGGATTCCTCTTCCCATGCGGGCCCATCTCCTTATTCCTCCATTGGACCCTATTCTGTTAACGGGCCTTCTTATCCCGCCCGTGCTGCTGCTAGCCCACTCAATTCTCATTCCTACATACACGATTCTTCCAGGCCCATGCATTCCTCCATTCCCGGAACGGGCTTTCCTTCTTCTCAAGCTGGATCCCCTTATCCGGCCCATCATCATTATCCTGGTCTAAATTCATCATCCCTTGCTCGGGCTGGCCCATATCCTTCTCAAACTCTTCCTACCGAGGAGATGTTCGCTCAGGCCCAACGCCAGCTTGATGAATTGCAACGCCGAATCAATCCTCAAACTTCTTTGGATATTCCATTTGTATTTCAAGGTCTTCAGCTTCCACCACGGTCACAGATTATGGCTTATCGTCGCTATGGTGGAGTCGGTGACCCCTACGTGCATTTGAAGGAATTCTTATATGAGTCGGCCCAGTTCCAGCATGATCAACGCTTGATGGCCTATTTGTTTGGCCTGTCTTTAGAGGGCTCGGCCAAGGATTGGCTTTTTACGTTACCACAAGAGCAGATGATGAATTTTCAAGCCGTTCAAGCAAGATTTATTCAGCAGTACCAGGATCAGGTTGGGCCCAGATATTCTATGGTTGATCTGGCCCAAGGGAAGATGAAGCCCGGCGAGGAATTCTTCACGTTTGCCGACCTCTGGCGTCGCCTAGCCGAGCAAGTCCCGGGGCATATTCCGGAGGGCGAGCAGATCAAGATGGTTATTTCTAATGCAACGCCCGAGCTCAGGTGCATCTTAGCCCTGAATGATATCACATCCTGGCAACAGCTCTACAATCGAGCCCGCTTCTTTAACCAACAACTCCTAGTTTCCTTTGACCATGAGTCTCCTCCACCGTCACCTTCTACATACACTTTCCCTTTGCCCTCCACCGCGAGTCAGCCCTCCACTACATATCCCTCCACGAGTCGGCCTTCCGCTAACCCACACCCCTATACCTCTATGTGCTCTACCTTACATCCCTCCATGAGTCAGCCCTTCGCAATTTCATCTCACTATACCCCTCCACCTCCGGTCAAGGAAACACTACACCCAGAACGGGTAGATGTCATCCATTACATTCCCACTCCCTCCACGCCTCCACATCATTCTAGCCCTCCGCCTTCGCCTGCGCAATCCCCCTTACCTACGCAACCTCCGCTACCTTTTCACACCCCTCGGCATCCTCCTTGCCCGAAGTGAGCTTCTTACTCTTCGTTGCTGGAATCTCTTACAGATGTTTTTAGGGCTTTGATGGACACTCATGCGTTGCAGCTCCCTCCGGTTATGCCTTGCCAATCCGCGGTCGTGAATTTGCTCCAGTTCTGTGAGTTCCATCGTCAACAGGGGCATTTGATTGAGGACTGCCCCGAGTTCCAGGAGTTTGTTTATAGCTTGGAAGATAAGAAGATGATTGATTGGGCTGTCATACTCCAAGTGATTTTATATCTCAGCAGCAAACAGCAACAGCAGCAAGCCGTGCCGCCTAGGCAACTGTCATACTTCAAGACCAGGGGCACCCGGGTGTTTGTTCAGTTAATAAGATACCTGCTCCATTGCCTACTTCTTCCTTCATCCCATCTCCTCCACAACCTTTACCTACCCCAGCCTCCACTCGGGCAACCTCTCTTTCACCCTCCATTTCCACCACCACGCCTGTCCCCAACCCCTCTCGACGTGTTGTAAAGATACGCCGAAGAGCACCACCACCATCCACTTCCCCCACTACGCCACCACCTTCCTCTCCTCCTTGTTCCCCACTCCTACCTTCACCTCCATTATCCCCATTTCCTTCACCATCTCCATCAACAACATCACCCCCTTTACCACCCTCATCACCTTTGCCACCACCGCCACCGCTTCTTTCACTTCCCCTTTCGCCATCATCCTTTGAGCCCGAGCAGGCCGAGCCTAAACCCACGCCTCCACTGTTGCCTTTACCTCCACCCATGCCCATCATCATCATCATTCCCCCATCACTTGCACCATCGTCACCCGCGCCCTTCTAACCTCCCTCTACCACTTCCCACTTCGCGAAGTAGGTACACGCTACCTTTGGTGCCCCTCGGGTCTGGTCCCCGGGGAAATGACAAGCCAAGTTAGGACAGTTCAGCGCCGGTTCTGCATCGTAAGCTTCAAGATTTCATTTACCGCATGCCGGTCCGAGTCCTGATCCCTGGCTGTTCTAGGGACAATGAGCTTGCATTTGCTATGAAGACAGTTGCCAAGAAGAGTTCCCTCACACTAGTGCCAGCTTCTTCTCGAGCGAGGCTAGTGGCAATCTCATTGCTCACCAGAGGATTCGCTATTGATGTTGTTATTGCTCCTCGCTCAGTCGCTGTTCAGTTCACTGGCCAAGAAGGGTTCTTTACTCAGATTGTGCTAACCCATACGGCTGCCAAGAGCCTGATGAATTCTATATGCAAGGGGCAGTTGGCCATGTTCTCTACATTCACTAAGGACATTCTGCACATCTTATGCAATCTCCATCGGTTTATTGGTAAGTCGGCCACGTCAACGCCGCACATTACTCCCCCTCAGTTCTATCCTACTTTTCTGGTAAGGGAGTTATGCTTCGTGCCCAGTTGCCGAGTAGATTTGCCGAATCTCCATGTTCTAGTGCCAAGAGATAAGACTCCATGGTTCCATGATACTCATCATCCTGAGGAGTCAGTTGCTCAAGAATGTCCACAACATGTTAGCACCGTGAGTCTAGGGGCAACTGCCCCGATGAAGCGGCATATTCATAACCGAGCCAGGCCGTCTGCTAGGTGGGCCCGTTATTTAAGAAAGTATTGCAAGACATGAAGCCCGAAGGCCTGAGTCTGCGCCAGGCGGAGTTGTTTCAAGAAGATTTCTGCCAAGAAGAGGTGGCGACATAAGTATAAAGGCCGTCAGTTGTGCATTCGAGGGTCCACTTCCTCCTCTCCTTCCTCCGTCCATTCATCTTTTCTTTTGCTCAGTTCTTATCCTTGGGTGGTGTACCTTCCACCACCTGACTATATTTCTACCATCTTCTCCTGTCCTCACCATCTAGGCCTCGGCCTATGTCATCATTTCATCCCACTTTCAGGGTTTCTTCTGATCCCTCTCCTCCGGTATCCCCGGGTCATACTTCGCGCGCCCTTTCCCCGACCTTGTCGGGGGTATATCATTTCCCTTCCCCGACCTTGTCGGGTGTTTGTGCTTCTCCTTCCCCACCTCTGGCGGGTGATCGCTACTCTCCTTCTCCGACCACGTCGAATGATTCTTCTCCTCCTCTTTCTACTTACTCCTCTCCACCGTTTCGGGGTTCTCACCCTTTTTCTTACTATTTTCGAGGCTTTAGCCCGCCTTGATCTCAGTTAATCCCTATTTATTCTGTATCTAGTTCCTTGTTATCAGGGCCTTAGGGCCTTAACGAGGGAGTTCTAGCCCTCGTCTCTCTTCCTTTTTATCCCTTCTTCGTCCAGTATGATGTCTGCCACTCCTCTATGTCGAGGAATTCAATCCTTTGCTCTCCTTTCATCCTTTATCCTGACAAGCAAGGAATACAAAGCTACTCGCACTCCTCAAAGCTCGATGATCGAGATCGCTTCAGGATGCCGGTTTCCACGCCATGGATTTGCAAAGGTATCTTTATTTTGAGCAAAGAAACACACTTTCATTTCCATCATTTCTATTGCTTCAACACATGGTTATAATGCTATTCCCCAACATGGTTAAGTGGCTTTTAGAAATTTGCTTAGTTCATTTAGGTCATTTAAAATGAGTTCGCTTCTGCAGCATCCTTAGGCCGGTGATAGCTCCGCGGAGTTTAGTTTCTTTCCTCTTATGAAACAAATTTATTTACACAAAAAGGAGAATCAAGAGCTTGTTTGCGAAATTACTGAACTAAAGGAGAAGCATAGTTTAACTGATGATGGTCAGGCTCATAACAATGAAGTTGTTCAAATTGAAGAACTGGTGAGAAATTTAGAGTGTGTCAACTCTGAATTGGAAAACATGAAATCTGAAAATAAAACACTCAAAAACCAGCTCAAAGAATCTGAACACAAATCAATAAGTCTTGAAAAAGAAAATAGATTGATTTCTGAAAAATTAGAGGCTGATAGAGTAACAAACTCAGAGATTCAGAAAAATCTTGACAAACTTCAATCTGAAAAATAACAAGAAAAGTTTTATGAATGTTAGTTTTCTTCAGATGAATGGGCGCTTGATGATGAACTCCTAGATCAGAACAATAAGTTGAAAGAGGAAATCAACAAACCGAAACATCTAAACACCCAGCTGACAGATAGGCTAATGACAATGGAAAAAGGTAAGTGTGTGAGCATGGATAATTCTGATAGGTTGGTGAATGCTGAACAAGAAATTGAGAGTCTAAAAACCATCAACCTAATGTTGAGTGAAAATGTCAATTGCTGTGAAGAGAAGATAGCTAATTATGAGCTCACTATCACATCCCTTCAACAAGAAATTGATGATCTTAACAAGTCCCTATCTGAAGCTGACAATGAAATAAAATTAAAACAGGAAGTTGAAAAACTCAAAAGTCTGAATGATGCCTTGCATCAACAAGTCATTTCCTGTGAAACAGATCTGTCCAAATATGAAGCTAATATTTGTGGCTTAAATTCTGAAATTCAAGATTTGAAAAACTCCTTGTCAAAATTTGTCAAGGGAAAGGACAATCTGAATAAGCTTCTGGGAAAGAGTGATAACTCTCAAAGAGAGGGGTTGGGTTACAGTTCAACAAACAAAAGGATCAATAGCATTAAAGCTTCAACTATGTTTGTAAAAGATTCTGATCAAACCACAACTGATGGTTCTTCTGTTTTTCAATTTACTGCACAAAAATCCACTGTGAAACCCAAAATTGTGGAACAAACTCCAAAACAGAAAAAGGGTGAAAATTCACAGAAAAAGGAAAAAGACGCTCCTGTTGCTATAAAGAAGGCTGCACACAATTCACATGATCTCTCACACACTCATATTAAAAAGGGGTCATGTTATTATTGTGGGAAAGTAGGACACATAATGGAAGATTGCAGTTTGATGTTAAAGGATGAGCATGCTAGTGGAACATTACATTCTAGAAATTTTTTTGATAGAAACCATGCTACTAGGAAGCCTGATGCTTCATGTTATTATTGTGGTAAGTATGGTCATCTCATGAGTGAATGTTTTATCATGAAAGAAGATAATAAACTGCATGCCAGGTCTTCCATTCATTTTCATGGTCCATATTGATCTGAACACAATTCTAGTCAGCACATTGTGTGCTTCAACTGCAATAAGCTCGGGCACAGGGCTGCTGAGTGCTGGTTTAGATCCACTTGGAGTAAAAATGGTTTTAAAAGTAAGCAAACCAGATGCTTTGAATGTGGAAAAAATGGGCATACAGTCAAGGACTATTGGTATGTTCAAAAGAATTCTGTTAAACCCCATTTTGTCAAATTCCCTGCAAAATCATTTGTAAAAATTTCATGCTATAACTGTGGGAAGCCAGGCCATAGATTTGCTGAATGTTGGCTAAGTAAGAACAAGCATCAAACTGTTCATGCATACAACAGAAAATCTTATCAACATGTTTATAAACATCACCCTGCTGTTAATATGCATTATAAGAACCAAAAACCAGCCATTTCATGTAGATACTGTGGAAAATTTGGACATTCTATGGATGACTGCTCACTGATGAAATTTGATGATAATATTGCTATGAAATTATTTAGAACACCTGTTAGGGGTAAGGCAGGACCCAAAGCTGCTTGGGTCGCTGCAGGATCAAAATGATCAATATTCTGCAGGTGTGCCATGGAATGAACAAAGAGGGGTAAATAAACCAAGGCACCCAAGATGATAAAGCCCCATTCAGGTAAATTCTGAAAAACTCCACACTCTGAATTTGTGTGATCTGAATGAACTGCATATCATGATAACTCTCTTGTGCATTGTCTAACTGAATCTAATTAAAAAAAAAATCTGAAATGCTCATGGGAATGATTGTAGTTTATCTCTGAATGCATTGCATATAAATGTCATGATGCATGATATGTCAAACTTCTTATATGTTGTGTTACACTGATTTGCATGACCACTATGGTATATTAAATGGTTAGCTACCAAAAGGTAGGGAAATCTGTCTGAAGGATCTTACTATGTGTGAGGTGGTCTTTTACACCAAGTGCTCCGCCTAGTACCATGGGTCATATCTCTTTATAGGGAAGTCTGAATGAGCATATGCATTGCATTTTCTTACATTGAAAATTCTAAAAAGAAATGACTCATTGCATATTAAACCTTGAAGATCTTGAATCATTTACATGCATGTACTCAGGGGGAGCATCAATAGGATTGTCAGTTTTCCATTTGATTCTGTCTCTCCTTCTGGTCAGTCTATCAGTCAAGTTTGCATTGAGGATTTCAAATTGATGTCTCCTTGCTGTCTCTCTTATCTTGTCAAGAGAAATCTCAGCTCAATACTCAAATGAGAAGATTTCAATCTGTATATCATGATCATAAATCTGATTTTTGCTATCAATAAAGAAATCTTGCATTATGTGGAATTATGAACGTCTAAAAGGACTTGAATTGGTTTAGATTTAATGCATTCTGCAAGTTTGAAGATGAATTTCTTGAAAATATCTGAATCAGACTTAATAAACCTTAACCATGCACTTCATGTCATACTTTGAAAGACCTTCTAAAATTTTTCATATTGAGATCATGACTCAATTAGTTGAAAGGCATGGAATCTGTATTGTTTTTAAACAAGTCTTTCTTCAACACCTTGGGTAACTATTTAAATAAAAAAATATTGTGCTAAATGAATGGCAGAGCAATGATCAAATGCGCTGAGAAACTAGGATCCTTATCAAAGATAATGGTCCCTAAGTCATGAGGCTTCTTGATCAACTATGTTCAGATTTTTTTTTTTAAAAAAATATGATATCATGTCTGAAACAGAATGGGAGTTTCTGCTGAGTAAGCTAGGGGTACTGGCGTCTAACTAGCGTCTACCTTTACGACAAAAAGGCATGAACCATCCCTGACTGTTCTCTAAATGAAGTGAAATTATTTTGCTTTCAGCTAATCCCATTAAGTGTTTATCTCTGAAATGATCTTTTATTTAACCTCAATACTGATGTATGGTTTTTCCTAAAAGAAGTCATTGAATTCAATTGATTAAGATGCTGGGAGGTTAATTGAAGTAGTGTTATGTATGCTTAGTTCATTTCTATTAAAATCTGATTTCAGATGTGAGTATAATTTTTATTGAAAAACTAAGTTTGCATCACTTTTAAACCAAGCTTGACTTCTTAAGTTTCATTCATAAGTCTTCATAATGGAAGTCTCTAAAGCTGTTACATCTTCAGATTTATGAAATTGATATCCCATTGAAAACCTTTCTCATTCACTCTGAATGCTCACTTCCTTTCATTGGACTCCATTCTGAAATAGATTCATTGTTGTTTCTTGCTATCCCTGTGGTTCATCTGACTATATGTTTCTCCTTCTCATCTACTCATAAGTCTCCATCTAATTAGGGGGAGCTTTCAAGTCATGCTGCATACTCATTCATAAAGGGGCAGATCTAATCTACATCTTTCATGTTGCTGTTGTTTAAAAAAAATGGGACAATGCATTTCAGGGCTTAGTCAAAGGGGGTGTTTTTAATTCCATCATCTATAACTAATACCTTTTTGCTGAAGTCAAAGGGGGAGAATAAATTGTCTATAAATTGTCTATAGTGCTCAGTATGACTCATAGTGTAGTCTTGCCATCATCAAAAAGGGGGAGATTGTTGTGTCCCTGTGATTTTGATGATAGCAAACACTATAAGTCATCTTCTATTTGAATCTGCATTGTCTGAATTTGCATGTCTGCATACTGTTTGAGTCTGCATATAAATCTATTTGTGTTGCATATGAATGTTTCAATGAACATGTGTTGCATATGAATGTTTCAATGAACATCTTATTTGAGTATCATTACATCGGACAGGCTGTGTGCATTGGTGCATTTCATAACTGCCATAAGTCAATGAATGTCTGCATTTCATAACCTTGTTTCTATGAATGTCTAGACTTAGACTCATGCATTTCATATCTACTCAGGTTAAGTCTGTTCAATGGGTGTTGTCTGCTCAGCCAGTGTATCACTCTCTCTGCATTGTCTATACTTCCTTAGACAGCCTGCCTGAAGCTTGATAGTTGCTGTCTAGAAGTGGGTCGACCCCCTTTCCAGATGGGTCGACCCCCCAGATCTCTTGGTCTGTACAGAGTGCATTGTTCTCATTTCTTCAAGTCTATACATCCACAGTTGAACCTCAATGTCTACACATCACCTCATTTCTTCAGAGTCTATACATCCACAGTTGTACCCCAAGTCTGTACATTGCTTGCATCTTCAAAGTCCATACATCCATAGCAAGTCTATACATTGATAGCACTGTACAAGTGTATACATTGGCAGCATGTCTGTGTTTCAAGCCATTCGCCAAGTCTATACAATGGCTTCGGCACTCCAAGTCTATACAATGGCTTCGACACTTCAAGTCTATACATTGTATCTTTTACCTACGTTGCTCGAAACAAAGTCTATACACTGCTGGATGATCAAGTCTGCACATTGGTGCCTTTCCCCACGTTCTGGCCAAGTCTACACATCGCTTGCCTGACTTCTGTTTCAAATTCTATACATTCATTTTTAAGGCAAAGTCTATACATTGGCTCAGGGTCTTCAAGTTTGTACAGAGTTCAAAGCCTATACATTGTTCACTCAGCTTCTTCAAGTCTATACATTGGTCGGTGGCGAGTCTATACAGAGCACTGTTTTAGGCATGCAAGTCTATATAGAGTCTTCATCTTCTGAAGTCTGTACATTTGTTTGGGAAGTCTATACATTCATTCATCTGAAGCTTCATCAAGTCTGTATAACGCTGCTTTGTCAAAGCATGTACATCGCAGTTGTGTTGAAGTCTGTACAGCCAGTCTCTTGCCAAAGTCTATACATCGTGAATCTTCAAGTCTGTACAGACTTTGCTTGTTCAAGTCTGTACACGGTTCAGTTGTTTTGGCATGTCTACTCATCATGAAGTCTATACATCCGATTGCCTTTGCATTGCTCAAGTCTGTACAGCTCTTTCCCTTTTCAAGTCTATACATTGTGCTTTGTAGCTCACCAAGTCTATACATTACTCACAGCACACACGTTCAGCCTGAAGTCTGTACAGCCTTGGAAAATGCTCCTAAGTCTATACATCACAATGTCTGTACATCACTGTGTCAAGCCTCCCAAGTCTGTACAACCACTGTCTCACTTGGACTTGAAGTCTATACAGTGGTCCGTCTCTGTCAGCGTCTCAAGCTGCAAGTCTGTACAGAGTCTGGCAGCCTACAATGCATCGTCTCTTCAAGTATGTACAGCCTTGGCGTATGCATCTTAAAGTCTAAACATTGTGGAGCTTCGAATCTTCAAGTCTGTACATCCTTCATTGGCCAAGTTTACACATCGCACTGTTCATGCATCAGTTCGTTAAGTCTATACACTCTCTCACATTGTACACACTTGCTTCATTGCTGTTTGTAAGTCTATACATCGGTTGGGTCGTTAAGTCCATACAATGCATATGTTCATCAAAGTCCATACATTGCATTGTCTTCAACCAAGTCTATACATTCTGTTCCTTTGATCAGCAAGTCCATACACACTTCAGCATATGTGCATCTCCTTCAAAGACGAAGTGTATACATCCTTCCAAGCATTCTTGTCTACACACTCATTGTTAAGCCTTTGCATCAAAGTCTATACAGCATGTGTCTTGTATGAAGTCTATACAGCCTGTGGCTTGTACATCAACTGAACGTTTTTCAGCAGAGTATATACTCTTCAGAGGTTAAAGTCTGAACATCCTTCTGTGAAGACTGTACACACTTCAGCACATGTGCATCTCCTTCAAAATGAACTTTATACACTCGTTTCCAAAGCTTCAACTCTATACACTCGATATCACCCTTCAAGTCTATACACTCGATTGTTAGGCCTTCAACTCTATACACTCGATTGTTAACCTTCTAGTCTATACACTCGATTGTTAACCTTCAAGTCTATACACTCAAGCTGCATCATGCCTGTACACACTTTGTTAACAGCCTGAACCAAGTATATACATCCATCTGATATCTTCTTATGACTATGTGACAGGTACTGTTCGTAAAGCCTATGAAGTGCACGTGATCCGAGGTTGGCACCTGGCACGTGAACCGAGGATAACGCCCTAATTGCTGCAGCTATAAATACACAGCCGCCTCCATCTGGAGAAGACGGATAAAAGATAAGAAAGAGGAAGAGAGTGATCGAGATAGAAGGATATAGAGCTGCAGAGAGGCAGTGACCAGAAGAAGAAGAAGAAAGACAGAGAGAGCCTGCAAAAGAGAAGAAAAAGAAGAGTGAGAAGAAAAGAGAGCTAGAGTAAAAGAAGCTTCAACTGAAGATCAGTTTCTGCTGGACCGTGGATCAAATCCAGGCCAGCCAGCTCCTGCGAGAGCCACAGTTTGATTTTATTTTTGCAGCTTTATGTTGCTGCGTTTTTGTTTTTCTTTTTAACCATTCACCAGTTGTTCTTCCAATTCTCTTGTGTGAGGTCGGGTTCCCTCCGGTTGGGAGGAAGAGAGGTCTGAGACCTCTAGTTTGCAGGTGACCTGGTGTCACCTGTGCTTCCCTCTGGGTTTCAGAGGAAGAGAGACTTAGGTCTCTAGGTTCCCTTCCGGTTTGGAGGAAGGGAGGACTGGTCCTCCGATTTTGGTCTTGTGGGTTGCAAGACTAGGTGTTCCCTCCTGGTCTGGAGGAAGAGAGACTTGCGTCTCTGGTTTCCAAGTGGCTGGGAGTCACTTGGGGTGTCCCTCCGGTTGGGAGGAAGAGGGGAGGTTGTTCCCCTGGTCAAGCTGTGTGGCAGCAACTTGTTTGCAGACTGAGTCTGCTTTCTAGCTGATTGCTAGTGGAAGCCTCACTCCGGTTGGGAGTGAGGGGTGGACGTAGGTCTGTGGACCAAACCACCTAAAAAATCCCTTGTGCAGTGGTTTGTTTGATTGCTTGCTTCCGCCAGATGCATGCTAGGACCGTGATCTGATTGATTGTTCATGTCCTAGACTTTAATGGGGTTTGCATCTTTTATGTTCGAGCAATAGTTCACTGATCTTGTGCTTATTATTTCATACGAATTTTAAATTGGTCAAAACTCATTAAAAGATCCATTCACCCCCCCTATGGATCTGTGTTTATCTATCGCACCTATCTATCACAAAGTCTATACATTGCAGTTCAAAGTCTGTACATTGGCCAGCCCAAAGTCTGTACGTTGGCCAGCTCAAAGTCTATACATTGGCCAGCTCAAAGTCTATACATTGCAGCTCAAAGTCTATACATTGAAGCTCAAAGTCCATACATTGGCCAGCCCAAAGTCTGTACGTTGGCTAGCTCAAAGTCTATACATTGCAGTTCAAAGTCTGTACATTGCAGCTCAAAGTCTATACATTGCCTGTTGCTATGTTCGTGCATCAATCTAAAGTCTATACATTGTGTTCCACTTCGGAGGGTGAGAGGAGTGTGCCGCTGAAGGGCCGAGAAGGTGTGTCGTTGAAGGGTTGTTAGAGCGTACCGCTGAAGGAAGGTTAGAGGTGTACCGGTCAACGAGGGTGAAGGGCGTACCGGCGAAGGCTGGGACAGACGTGCCGATGAAGGCCCACTCCTCTGTTACTTGTTTTTAAGGCTTTTCTTTTCTTCTTCTCTTTGATTTTTACGTAGTTTTATACAAATCTTTTCTCCTTCTTCTTGCAATCTGTTGTTGCTCTATTTATTTGTTGCTTTTGTTGTCTTTTGGTGTGTATTTATTATCCCATTTGTTTGTTGCATCATTTTGCCTATTAACATCTTATTATTTTCTAACAAAAATTTGGCAGCATCTCCCCTTGACCTGAGCGTAAGGGAGATACAGGGAACGCGCCCACATGGAGTGGCGGAACCCGACAACTGGAGGTGGGCGCCCTAGGGCGGCAACACCTTAAGAAAACTTCGGAAAACTCGGGGGAAACGATGAGGGGAAGATGATTCTAGGACATCCTAGGGGTGCACCAGGCTAAAGGAGAGGATTGGAGGGTGTGCCGGGCAGGGAGCTAGAAGGGTGTGCCGTTGAAGGCCCGCTAGGGGCGTGCCGGCGAAGAGTGGCCAAAGGTGTGCCGCTGAGGGCCAAATGAAGTGTGCCGGCGAAGGGCTGCTGAAGGCGTGCCGCTGAGGGCCAAATGAAGCGTGCCGGCGAAGAGCTGCTCAAGGTGTGCCGCTGAGGGCCAAATGAAGCGTGCTGGCGAAGGCCGCTGAAGGTGTATCAGCGAGGGGCTTAGCCAGGACGCACGACTGGAAGCTAGGGAGGCTGGGCGAAAGGATGAAGACTGAGGGTTAGCCAGGTGGGCTGGGGATTGAAGAAAGGGGGAAGGCCAAGGAGGGCGTCAGTGGCAGGATGTTCAAGGGAAGAAGAGGGAGGCCTCTCCCTCTAGGTAAACGGCTGAGGTTGCAGGCCAGGAAGGAGGGCATCGAGCTCACGAAGCCCCGAGAGAATAGAAGGATAAACTCCCTTGGGCCGAAGACTAAGCGTAAGGCCATGGATCGTGCGGGGGAACGATACCGACATGGAGATTCCAAGACACCAGAGAAGGAGAGAAAGTGAACAACATACCATGCACACTGGCATAAACCAATGGAAGCAACAAGAAACCCAAGAAGGGTGATTTTTATTCACGAAGAGGAACGACCACGACCAGCCACATACATTGCAAAGCACATTCGTGCTGACACTATGGATAGGGGAGGGGAGGAGATCATGAAAATAAAAAAAAGAAGGAAATGGGGGGAGTGTTGGGGCCGAACAAGGGTAACTACCCCCTGCTCTTCCCCACTTCCCCGCGAAATGAAGCCTCTCTCTCTCTCTCTCTCTTTCTTTTCTTTGCCTGGTGGTTATCAGAAGACTCCACACCGGAGCCCTCGCCCTTCTCTTATCTCTTCTCCTTCTTCTCGTAGGTGGCTTTTTCTATTCGTCTCTTCTCCTCCTACCTCTTCTCCCCGTCTGTCCGTCTCTCTTCTCTTCGCCGGAATGGGAGTGGTTTTATACTCCCAGCAGCGGGAGCCCTCGAGCACGACAGTCGGAGGCGGGAAGCGGCTAGTCATGATGGGGTTTGACTTCCCCCGTCCTGGACGTCAGGGGAGTAGCCTGCGTGGCCCAACCTCTGGTTGACACCTTGGACAGCTCACTGCGCGCCAAGGATACGTAGGGCATGGGCGTCACGTCGTTCGGGCGTTGAAACGCCTTCACGCTGTGCTGCTGGCGGGCTCAATAAGTGTGCCGCAGGAGCGTCTTCTTCCCGCAGTCTACGTCCTGCTGCGATCCTGAAGTGGCTTTCTTTATTCTGTACCTCATAATCACATCAAAAGGTAGGTGTTCTCAAGATCTGGCATAACCAGTAACTAAATAGGTTAACGTAACATGCATGCTTAAGGTTAGAATAACTCATCCTCCATGCTATATTACCAGACTTTATTGTGATAAAAAATGACCTAGTATATAACATGTTACACATATTTTTACATAGCCTGTTACATCTGTTATATATGGTTTTATACCCAATCTATTACACTGATTTTATGAGTTTTGAACATATCCCATTACACTAGTTTTATAGCCTTAAATAATCATGTTTTAGCCCTAGTATATAACCTCTGTTACATAAGATACATACTTGTTTTAAAAACCCCAAAAGTCCAGCCCTCAAGTGAATAGCACCCCCACCCAGGGTGCCATTCCCTGAATGGGCGCCCAAGATAGGACGCCATTTAATTGAAGACACCATGCAGTGTCGTCAATTCAATTTCCAGCAATTTCTAGTAACTATTAATCAACACATTCAAAAATTCATATCTATTGAACTAAACCGTGAAATTCTTGCATGAATATAGTTCTGTGATTCTGATATTTTTCTCTACCTATCCATGTCCTTAATTCCTGATTCAGAGAAACTTTGAAAATATGAACAGTAACTTGTATCTCAGAATGTACCTCTCTGATGCAAAGCATGACTCACTTGATAACAGCTCAATTGGTGACTCTCCATAGTGACTTCAATTAATTGAAGACACTACAGAGGGGCGCCAATTGACCAGAGCCTTTATATCCATTAGCGACACCCAGAGGAGTCTTCAATTAAATGAAGACACCTCAGAGGGGCGCCAATTCCATTTTTGAGAAAATATAAACACAGCATTAGAAAATTCATATCTATAAAGCTAAAACCCAACAATCATGCATGAGCATGTTTCTGAACTCCTGAGAATTTTCACTACATGTTCATGTCCTTGCTTCCTATTTTTGAAAAACTTTTATGGTATGAATAGTGCTTTGAGTCACAAAACGTACCTGCCGGGTGTAAATCACCCAATGTAATTGGCGCCCCAAGCCAGGGCCGCAATTCATTGAATAGCGACGACCAGGACATCTTCAATTAATTGAAGACTCTCTGAGGGGGCGCCAATTACCTTTTGTATATATATTTTCTGAAAAATAAAAATTTTGAAAGACTGGCCACCCCCAGGTGCCAATTACATGAAGGGTGGGCAACCCCCAGGTGCCAATTGCATAAAAGACCTGCCAACCCCAGGGTGCCAATTGACTGAAAGAGGGGCCAGCCCCCATGCGCCAATTGCATGAAAGACCCCCTGACCCCCAGGCGCCAATTTAGTGACAGAGGCATTTATTCCGATTTCTGATTTGTCTCGAAATTCGTACTGATATAACCCTAGTACATGTTCCTGCATCATATATTTTTGAACTCCATTCATGAAATCTACCTTTTGTTCTTACAATGGTCACCCCTTAACATTCTATATTGGCTATAAATGAGAGTGGATGTCAAACGTAATACATGAAATGCTGTGCGTATGGGGCCCGGTCTAGCCCATGGGAGTTTATTGACCATGGTGTTTGGCATTGCACCGAAGTACTTGCTTGACTGGCTTGACTTGAGACACTCCACACTTACTCTCGATACTTTCTTGACTTGACTTGCGTGGCCCGGAACGGGCGATACTTGACTTGCGTGGCCCGAAAAAGGGTAAAATACTTGCTTGATTGAAATAGCCAATTCTATTGACACATACTTGATATTACTTGCTTGAACACAATTTTACTTGCTTGTACATGAAATTTTTACTTGTATATGAGTTCCTACTTGTACATGAGTTCCTGCTTGCCCGAAAAGTGGCATCTACATTCCTTGATATCCTGCTTGGTCAAATACGTGAAATCACGCGATACTCTCTTTATACAGTTCTTGATCTCTTATTGTTCATCATGCATGGATTTACCTGTATATCTGATTTTCTTACTCATACATCATGCATAGCTATACTGGTAATACATGTAACCTGTAAATCACTTAAAGATTGCTCGAACTTGAGATGTAATTCCTACTGAGTTATTCGCTCATCCAGTATCTTCCTAACATTTTTCAGGTAATTCGGATAGCGACATCCACCCGAATGGGAATGAGACCGAGTGAAGTGTGCTAGAATCACCGCCCGTTCAACCGTCAGTTAGTTGCGTCCTTTGAATTTATTTGAGTCCTTACCTTGTACTTCCAGTTATGTTAGTGTAGTTGTCTAAACCTTGTTAAGGCATGTAGCCTAGTGTTGGATTTTTAATTTGGAATTGTCATGGACTAGCTTTATCTTATTTGGTTAATCAGATAATTATCACTTTGGACTATTGGGATCATTTAGATATTATTAGTCTTTTATGCACTCCGTATTTATATATGTCAAATTTTATCGCTCTAATGACACGATCTATATAGACGCGTCACGCATCCGAATATCTTCCGCGCTCGGGACATGACATGTACATTTTATTTTTGTAGACTATACTTTTTGGACTGGACTTTGTAGTTAGTTATTTAATTGTTATATTATTATTGTTCATGCTTTATTTCTTATTCATGTATACCTCCACTCACACACATCCTTTAGCCCTTCCGAGCCCTTCGACTCTTGGGCGGCGGATCAGGATTCGAATGGTATCGGGTCTTTCCCGATATCCGAATCTTGGGTCATTAGTCGTTACACCCTCGGCGTATACAAGCCGATCAACAAGCCACCCAACACGCGCTTAGCTCCTCGCATACTTGTCGGAAGCCTTGGGGCATAAGTCCTTGAGTGCTTGCATTTATACTCTATGCAGCCATCTACATGCCCCTTGAGCTTCTAAGGGGAGAAATTTATAGGAAAGTTGAAGGGTCATGGGGGGGTTTATGCGGGCTCGCCCGGGGGGGCCGGGCTGGTCTGCATACCCTTGGGGGTTTACGGGGGGTGAAAACCCATATTTTGTTTTGTTTTTTGTTTGAATGGGTGTGGGCCTGAGTTTACGCGGACCAGCCTGGGGGCGCTGGCTGGTATGCGTAAACCCCCCCGTGGGGTTTACTTGGGATGAACCCCACTTTTTTATTTTGAAAAAAGTTTTTTTTATTTTAATGGAGGTGGGCCCGGGTTTACGCGGGCTGGACTCGGGGTTTTTTCCCAAGGCTATAAAACCCCAATTTTTGATCTTCTTGGGTCCAACTTGACTCCATGTGACTACAAGAGGACAAAGGATACGAAGTTTGGACCGGTTGGCTGGTTGAGTGCGCGTAGGACGAAGAGATTGACCCGTGCATCTTCGAGACTCCGTCTTCGTGAACTCCTTCATGCTGGTACGCCGATTGATCTCGGACGGGACTGGGATGGAAACAAACTCGAACTGGGATTGGCCGGGATGGGTGAAGGGGCCCTGCCCTGGGGGAGTTCACCCCCACCTGGGCACGGCCGCGCCTGGGGCGAACTCCCCCCTGGGCAAGCTGTGGCTGCCGGGGGTGGTCCCAGGGGCCCTTCCATTGTTCTTCTGAGTTGTCCTTTGAAGGACCTAATGCTTCGGGGTACTGGGATTGGCCCGTGGGGGTCAATCGTTCATTGTTGTTGCTGCCGCTCGCAAGGTGTTCGGGGAAATTCCCAACACACCTCGGGTTGTCGAGTGGCTCGAGTAGTTGGCCGGCGGGGCGTGAATTTGGTCCCGAGTTGGGGGTAAGAGGTCCTAGGAGTTGAGGAAAGGCGTTTTGGGCATGTAGGCCTAGCCTTGGTGGGTTGAGCCGCGTTGCATGGCGGGTTGACAAGGCAGTCCCGAGTTCACCCGGGTGCTGAAGGTAAACGGCTCAACACTATGCGTCTGAGGGTCGAGGGTGGCCCCAACATGCTGGAGGGTTGCCGTAGGATACGGCTAGGGTGTTTGAGCTGCGGTTTGTCCCTCGACTTTCTGTAGAACGGCTGGGATATATGTGCCCGTAAGGTGCTGGGGAAAATTCCTGATACGCGTGCATGGGTCGCATAAGCGTGCTATGGGCTTCCAAAGCCCATGGTTGACAGGGATAAGTCTTCCATTGACTTCAGAGGGCTGACGGGTGACATTTTGGGGATAGACCCCGGCCTCGTTGCTGGGTGCCATTTGTCGTCGCTTGTGGTCAGGGCACCCCCGTGTTGCCCCGGGTGGCTTGGTTGAAGATGGTTAAACCCACGAGCTGGGTGATCGGGGGTGGTCCCAATCAATTGTTGATGTCACCGTGAGTCATGGATAGCTAGTTAGGACCCTCGGTTGGGCCCGGTGTGTCGTAGAAGGGGCTGGGTAAATAACGCCTTAAAGGTGTTCGGGGAAATTCCTGAGCCTTTATTCCTTGTTATTTTTGCTGGGAAAATGTCTGGGTACAACACCGACATATATTCTACCTTGGCATCATGAATTTTCGTCTGGGCCAAGTTGTTCGGCATCATGACTTTTGTCGAAGCCGACGTATATTCTACCTTGGCATCATGACTTTCCGTCTAGGCCAAGTTGTTTGGCATCATGACTTTTGTCTAAGCTGATAAATATTCTGCCTTGGCATCATGACCTTCCGTCTAGGCCAAGTTATTCGGCGTCATGACCTTCCGTCTAGGCCAAGTTATTCGACATCATGACCTTCCATCTAGGCCGAGAATTGTTCTACCTTGGCATCATGACACACCGCCTGTAATGACTCAAGATCCGGATATTGGGAAAAACCCGATACCATTCAAATCCTGGTTCGCCGCCCACGAGCCGGAGGACTCGGAAGGGCTGAAAAGGTGTGTGTGTGAGTGGCAGTATACACAAAAATAAGGAATAAGTAGGAAAACAATAATAAACTACTATAGAGTCTAGTCCAAAAACTACAGTCTACAGAAAATAAACTGTACCCAATGCCGAGTGAACACTCGGCCCGTCGAGCTGGCAAATAGAAACCTCCACGTAGCACCCTCGAACCTCGAGGAGGAACCGCCACCCCTGAAAAGCAGGGGTGAGCCTCATCTCACTGACTCATTAAGGGTCCCGCGAAACCCCAACCGTAAACAACATCGATAGCGGAAAGCAACAACAACGATAGTAGAAGCAGAACCCACGGTGGCTAGAAAAACCTCAGCTGTATTGCTACTCCTACCGGTAACGGGAAAAGAACTCCCGATTCCACCATCGGGGATCGGACTACCTAATCACCAGAGCCAACGAGGGAAAGCACACGGCAACTCTACCGTGGAGGCCTGTCACAAAGACGGGGCCTAACCTGGACCACACGATCCACGGGTACCATCATGACCTCGCTGTCGTAAACCCGACCTAGCCAAGGGATGAAGCCCCGGTAATCCTACCGAGTGTCCCTGGCCTCAACATCGAGAAATACATAGAAACCGTCCAGGAAACCACGAATGGAGTCAGAAAATGGACTCTCAGGTCAAGGAAACTCGTGTCCCATGACGGGGGCACCTGCCCACGTAAAGCATGGCGGGAAGCGTCCACCGATGACTTATTCCATGCCTCAGGTGTCTCTCTCGCCCCAGGTGGAAACCGAGACACTACAGAGACCACAGTAAAAATAAGGGTCTAGTCGGGGTAGTGCTCGTCAGCATGCGTCCGAAGTCCCCGACCATGTGTGCACACACTGAACGACTGCACTACGTCAGGCCTTCTAGCTGGTTTTCCTCTCGGCCTGGACTCGAACCATACAGGGGAGCCCCTACGGCAAACCAGCCGAAAAATCATCTCTAACGGGTGTAGCTCTCCACCTACCCCCAAGGTGGGTTAGCACACGCGTGCCCAGGAAAGTTACTGTAGCTCTCCACCTACGCTCTACGACGAGCGAGGGTCACCATAGAAGCGACTCTCGATTGAAACCTTCGGAACACGGACAGGCCATGCACAGGCCCTGTCACGTCCAGCTTAGGAAATAGTTGACACGCTACCACCGAACTCCATGCAGTCCACTAAAACCTATTAAACCAACAGTCCTTGAGTCACAGGACTCAGGGTCAAGACCGTTGTATAGGATAGCTCTAGGCCGTCAATCTGGCCTATCCCTAGGTCAGAAACCACTGTGATATAATCCTCAAGGCGGCTCGTGACCGCCAAGCTCAGTCCATTCCAAAGGGAAGCGAAGAAAACCCTCCAGCCCTAGGCTGGGTAATTGGACTCACAGTCCAAAGGCCATATGCATGGCCCACATGGAAACCACGTTCCAACGAAGCTATCGACGTGCGGAAATAGCCCTCTGCACTCATGCCAACTCGTGGCGACTCGATCTAGCGAAAGCACAGAAGCCCGGATCACAAAGGGTCACCCGAATCCTTAAAACCTACGAGCATGCTAATCGAGATAAAATGGAACCTCCGGACACCCAAAAATATGGTCACAGTACCCACGAGGTGTCTGGGACACTTACGGGGACAAAGGTCAGCCATTGGGTCTTAACCGGACCGACCGGAACCCAAAATGGGCCAAGAAGGGGGGTTTCGGTCGACCAACCCTCTGGGTCGGTCGACTAACAGAGGATAGGTCGACCTATTTAGTGGGCAGGTCAACCTGACCAACAGCTAGCAGCATTGCTGGTTGGTTCGGTCGACCAGACTGCCCAGTTCGGTCGACCGAATTGGGCAGCTCCCTTGCCCCACTACGCTGGCCGATTCGGTCGACCGGTTCCAATCGGTCGGTCAACTAAACACGGCGGGAAACTGACCGGAGCCACCCCAGGGCTCCGATTCCACGCCCCATTCGATCCCAATCGAAGGGGAAAACCATGGGGATCATTCTCATGGCCGCAAAACCCAAAAATGGAGGGAAGAAAGCGAGAAAACCCCGCACGATCCGACGAATCTGTCGCACGCCCTAAAAACATGATTTTTTTCCCACGGCTTGAATAAAACCCCACTCAGCTCACCACAACCTATGAAACTTGCAGGGAAGGAAGTATTGGGGTTAAGGATCTATCCCCCTACCTCCACCCAAGATTCTACGCACCGTGGACGTCGTTTCACGTGAAAATGCCCATGAAACCCCCGCGGTTCACGAACTCACGAGTGAGCTTCGACGCACCACCATCCCTCGATCCTCGACCTGTTCTCGCTCCACGACCTCTCAGCATCGCCGCCTCACCCCCGTCCACCTCCGTCGGCCGCCAGAGAAGAGAGGGAGAGAAAGAGATGAGAGACATAGTGAAAGAGAGAATGAGAGAAAGAGAGAGGGTGGGGGTTATTTATAGGAAATGAATTTGGGATTTTTAAATCCAAAAAATATAAAAATAGGAAAAAAAATACTCCCCACGATCCTTAGAAAATGCACAACGTGCTGGTAACGTTTCGGAGTAAGATAACCCATCGGTTCACCCTACACAAGGTTCCGAAGGTCTGACAGGGAAAAACACGTGTAAAGCCTAAAATACACACCGGGACTCACAACGACGCTCCGAACTCACGGATCCTGATCTGGAAAAAGTGAAAAAAAATCTGGGGTGTTACAGTCCTCCCCTCCTTACAGAAGTTTCATCCTCAAAATTTGAGGCAACTACAATCTTAAAGGGAAGAATGACATACCTAGCTGGCAACACTCCCAGAGCTCCCGCCAAACCTTGACACTCGCGAGAACACAAATCCTGAGGGACACGGCCAGACCTTGATCACGGGTAACACACCTCGCTCTATACACAATACACACTGATCATCAGAGCAAGCATGACACAAGATGGCACAATTCGAGCATCACCTCAGCCACAACGAAAATCCAACCATGGCATCGCTGCCACGATCTCGCTTACTGAGGAAATGCAATCCTCGTTACGAGAGACAGCCATCGATAGAATCTCTTGCTCGGTGGACTAATCACATCAGCTCTGCCACCAGTTGACTAATCTCACGCCCTCCGCAAGGGACCACCATCACTGAGCTTCGACTAGCTCACACAATCATCACAACTGACTGCAAAAATTTCGTCGGCTCTGCGCCAAAGACCATCTCACACCTGGCAAGCCGAATGCCAATAACCACACTGGACCAGCTCTGTCCGAACTCAAACTTTGACAAAGCCCGGTCCCATTCGGAGAAAGGCACATCACGGAAATGGCTACCAAAAGCCTCACTTGCACACGGCTCTCACTGTTCTCGATGCACAACCATCAGCATCTTCTGTCTGTGAAAGACCATCCACCGGTCATCAGATACTCGCCAAAGGGAAGCCTCCGCTTGCTCAATTTCTTCCTTCTTTCTTGGTCTTCCAACAGATCTGAAGAGAGCATTACAACTCTCGAGGCCATCAGCTGACTCTCGCATAGACCATTACCGCATCACGAGCCTAACCTCGCTCGGACACCGCATCCGAACTCGATCCCTATGCCAACTCTACCCTCTCGGGGGAGCACGGCAAAGCCGAATGGTGATGTTCCACAATCCTCGGTCCTCACTATAGACGCCTAATTTCAGACATCCCGCGGATCCCCAATGGACCTTCGTGTGAATGATGCTTAGTTGTGGTACTTGTTTTACCGATGTTTTGAGTTTTAAAGCCCAGCCTGTAGCCTTAAAGCTATGGGGCCTCATCCACTTAAAGGGCCCAAGGAGCGTGGTCTGGGCGGCCAAAGACTTGGCCTCCCCCAGTCTTTGGCGACCAGGGCGATGGCCGCCCTCCCCTCTTGAGTGGCCAAAGACTTGGCCGCCTTCTCCTTCAAGGAGGCCAAAGACTTGGCCGCCCTCCACTGTTTACTCGATCAGAGAACGTGGCCCAGCTCGTGGGCACGTTCTTTCCCTCGTTCTGCACGATCTTTCCCCACGATTTGAAACTTTGGGCTAAATGGACAAAACTGTCGGTCTCCAATGTGGAGGGAGGAAGGAGAGGCCATTTTTTGAAGGAGGATCTAGGGGGAAGCCATGGAGGAGGATCGGAGCAATTTGGCATCGGAGAAGGACCGCATCGGTCGTCTTCCTCCTGCTTCCATTGCTTTGGTTTGAACTCCTTAGCTCCTACTTCCTACTTGCATCACGGCTTCCCAGGTAAGTACGCTGCATGTAGTGTAACCCTTTAGCTCCTACACTTAGAGGTTTCTTCCCAAAACAAACGGGAAGGTGGGTGGTCGAAAGCCTCGTCCATCCCTCCTTCCCACCTTGCCACCATCATTCCCGTTCTGTTTGTTCTATTAGAGCAGATACTACACCTTTCGTTTTACTAATGGCCCTCCTTTTCTTTTTTCTTTGAGCTTCATTGCAGGACTTCAACATAAGGGACATAGCAGGGCTCCTTTCCCTTGGCCAGCCGAGGACGAGGAAGAGGGAACCCATCATCTCCCTATTTGGATTATCTCCCCGTGATCATCACCCCTATGAGGTTCAGGTAAACACCTCTGGTGATCATGATGTTCTAATGTTTCTTTTTATTCCTCCTTAGGTACTCCGGAGACATTCTCCATCCGCCCTTAAATAAAAAAAACCAAACCACACATATTCCAACGGCTGCCTACAAGCGAAGCGGCGATCACGGTGGGACACTCTATTGCCTACTGTATGTCCCTGATGCTTGAAGTCAAAGATTAGTTGAATCATGCATTTACATTAGTCTAGTTTCCATAGCTCTGTTTTCATATTTTCTGAAAGTCGGACAGAAGGAGGCCAAACTCTTGGCCGCCTAGGCCCCCGGGCGACCAACCTAGTGGCCGCCTAGGCCATCTGTTGGGCCACCAGCACCCTAGTCGCCCTGGGCCCCAGGTGACATTCGACCTGGCCGCCCTTTCCTTGTGTTAGGAGGCCACTACTCTGGCCACCTTCCCCTCTGGGCGACACTCGACCTGGTCACCCAGGTTTGTGGACGGCCATCACTTTGGCTGCCCTCTATCCTCTTCCTGTGTTTCCCCGTAACAGTGTTCTTTCTATGTTAGTTTGCTCATGTATTATGTGATTAACCTCTGCAGGTTAAGTAACGTGGTTGGGTTTAGGAAGAGCCAGCATCACCCTTGTTAGGAAACCCTCTCGTTCGAATTGAACCCTTCACCTGAGGATTCCCACTCGGGTGCAATTGTTCAGTCCATTTGGGAACCTCCGTGAGTCCTCGCGAACCGTGGATTCCCACATGGTCGCCAGGCAGGTTGTACCATCGGAAGTTCCTGTAGATCACCCCAGGTTTTGAGTGAGAGGTTTCTGCTAGGCTCCCAGAGCTCATCCCACACCCTTAGTTCCCTTCTCTCCTTGAGTGAACAAAAGAAAAGACAAAAAAAAAGTGAAAAAGAAAAAAAAGGAAAAAAATCGGGACGTTGATTATGGTCACCACTTTGTTTTGTTTGGAAATACTCACCCCCCCTAAACCTTTTAATTTCTTTATTCTAAACCAATTAATAATTGGTTTAGGATGGAGAGAGTTTATACAAATCCGGGATATGAGGAGGAATTTCCTCCCCAATTTGAGTCCGAAATTAGGGGCAACCCTCTATCTCAAATGGAGGATGATCGTCTGGATGCCTTCATAGGCATGTTTTCGGCCATGCCAAATGAGGCTGTTCGCGCCGATTCGGCTTCTTCCCCAAGTGACCATGATCATGGTAGCCCGAGGGCTCCTACACTCTCTCCGCACGAGGATCAAGAGTTAATCAACGTCCTATCCCGCTACACTTCCGCAGAATTGGCCACAATGGCTTCCTGTGGGAAGGCTCCGGCCGTCCCACACATGTCTCCACATCTCACACCTCCACGTGCTCAAACCCCTTTCCAAGGGTCCATGAGCCGACCAACTCCCGAAAGTCCAATCCAATTCAGCTATCCAACAGCTCCACAAAGGGTTCCTTCACCTCCAATTCCGCCTACCATGGGTTCCCTGTTGAAAGGGATGGACCCATCACTCCGACAGGAGATTCAAAGCTACATTCGATAGGCGGTGGCCGAGAGTATGCCAAACTCAAGTCCCCACTCGCTAGCCCAGTATTGCAAGCTCCCTAATGCTTATTTTCCACCCAGATTCAAGGCTCCTAAGTATAGGAGATATGATGGCACCACCGACCCTCATCATCACCTTTTGGGTTTCCTTATGGATTCCCATCAATGGCTCCACGATCGGGTTCTATTGGTCCATCTATTTCAGAAATACCTTGAGGGCAAGGCCCTACATTAGTTTGCTTCCTTGCCAGCTATTGATCTCATCAACTTTGACATAGTCTCTGAGCGATTCCTCGCTCACTTTTGTCACATGTCCTCTATTTCTCCCATATTGTTTGACCTAGTCATGGAGAAGATGAAGCCCGACGAGGACTTCATTAACTTTGCAAACCGTTGGAGGATCATGGCTTCTAGGATGGAGGTTCCCATCCCCGAGTCTCAGGCTATCACCATGCGGGTGAACAATGCCACTCCTCAACTTAGGTCCATTCTAATGCTCAGTGAGCTCCATAGCTTTCACCAACTCTATAATCTAGCTCGGATAGTTCAAGCCCAGGTAAGGGATTCTACCTTGCCTCCTTTCTTTGAGCCTCGCACAAAGAGTCGAAAAACCCCAGCTGTCCCCACTACCAAGGGTGTCACGATAAATGAGCAGGTCAATGCGGTTGGCCAGCCCTTCAAGTCCAACAATCGCCAGGTCTCCCATCCCACTCAAGCTACGGCTAACCATGGGCAAGGTAATTCTAACCCATATGCCAATGTCCCTCAACCTTAAAGCTACGGCCCCGCTAGGCCCAAAAGGGCTTCCTATCCTCCGTTGCCTGAAGCTTTAGGTGATATCTTCCTTGCCCTTATGTCCTCAGAATCTATTCAGCTTCCCCCTCAATGAGATAGGGTCCATCCCAATGCCAACACCTCTAGGTATTGCCCATATCACCGAACTCCCGAGCATGACATATTCAACTACTTTCAATTCCAGGATTGGGTGTATGATATGAACGACGAGGGGAGAATCAATTGGGCGGATGTGAAGTTAGCTATCGCCAATCTCAAGAAGCCCAACCGGGACCTTGGTATAGTGCATAACTCGCTACCAACCCATCAGTCAACCAAAGATCCCTCGATCTCAAGGCAGAACGAGCAGGTGAACATCGTCATTGGAATGGAACCACAGGTTCTCAAAAGAACCCAGATGTAGAGTGTCGAAGGATTCCTGGGCTGGTATGGGAAGATAGAAGTGGAAGCTAATGAACCATGGGCGGATATCAACATGTTCACCCAATCCCAAAATCTGATCTCACCACCATCCAGCCAGTCTCCGAGTGCGACCCAAAAGCCACTCACCTTGATCAACCCTCCTCAAATGACGTGCCAAGAACCCTATGTCTATCCAAAAGCTCAGTCAGTACAGGAGCGCCCCTTGCTCCTCCTTAAGCCACCTCAGCCAAAAACAGTCCCTTCTCCTTCTCCGGTTGACTCTGGAGATGATTCAGCCCCTCTCTCATACATATTGGGATCTTCAGATCCTCTACAGCTCATCCGCCCAAAACCTTTGGAATAGGATGACCTGAAAGAAGCTTCGGTCAATGTCACTCTCCGGAACTGCATCATTCCCCCATCCCAAAGGCCCTCCCAGCCGGTGGAAGGGGTCAATTCTCAAAGCCCTCCCACGGAGTACGACATTCTCTAGCATCTAGACAGTACCCCTGCTAAGATTTCCATCTTGGAGCTCCTTAAGAAATCTCCGTCACACCAAGCCACTTTGCTTCAATTCCTCCAGAAAATTATGGTCAATGAAGATCTTCCGGCAAGTGGTGTGACCGAGGCCATCATGGCCCTTACGTGTGGACCATCTATTTCATTCTCTGATAAGGACCTTGCTTTGCTAGAAAGCAGGTCACTCCCATTGTGCCTCACAATCTCTCTCAACGGAGTCAAGGTCAACTCCGCCCTCATTCACACGGGAGCATCAATTAATGTTTGTCCCATGAAGACCATCAAGAAAATTGGCCTCCAGGAAGAGAACTTAGAGGAGGTATGCACCATCATCTCATCCTGTGATAATTCAAAAAGGTGTGCAAAAGGGAAGGTGACCCTACAACTCGGCCTAGGTCCAATGGTTATGACGCCGGACTTCTTTATCCTCAATGTCAACCCTACATATAAGGCCATCTTAGGATGGCCTTGGATTGAGCAAACTCTCGGGATTCCATCAACAGCCCACCAATGCTTCAAGTTCTCTTACAATGGTAGGGTGATCAAAATCAAGAGTATCCCGCTAGTGGAAACTCTCAATGCCATTACCTCCGAACAGATTCCATTCATGACCATTCCAGATAAGGGCAAGAAACCCATCCTTTCAATAGAGGGTGCCATTGGGCCCTCTGCCTTAAGTCCACCTGATTCCCCTTTCTATCCTCGGCCAATCGCACATTCTAATATTCCTCCCGGTAAAGGATGGGAGATCATGTCCAGAATGGGTTTTACCATGGGAAAAGGCTTAGGTCAGCTCAAACAAGGTCCCATGCATAGAAGAAAGCTTAAAGTGGCTAAAAGTCGGGCATGTTTGGGTTACTCTCCAGAAGAGCCATCTAGAGCTACTCAAGGCAAGGGTTTAGTCTATGGTCACTTTGTCATAGGGCCAGTTCAGCCAGGAACTCGGCCCGAGCCCAGTAAGGAGTCTGATGTCTCTCAAAGAAAAGAAATTCCACCCGATTTACCACTCGAGGAGGACTTTGGTCTCATCTCCCTCTTTCATCTAGATAAACCCCCCGACGAGGTTTCCCCCTCGGGCATCTTCCTTGCTTTAAACAGGCCAGCGCCTGTCCCTTTCATTCCCTTCCTATTCCACCCACGGTTTCCTCCGCTCCTCACTTATCCGACCATGGGGCAGCCCGCCCATAGGGTCTGCACATTCACCCATGACCACCAAAAAAAAACGTCGATTCTCAAACATGGGATTGCGAGCTCACTATCGAAGAAATGGCCTCCTTGGAAAATGGTTCCCTCGGCCAAGGGCCAACACTTTCCACCTTGAAATCCCTTCCACAAACTCCCCTTGTACGTAGTAGGGTAGAGTCTAGGTCGAGTCCAGGTCTATACATAGCATCTTTTTCTTTCAAGAAGTCTAGTGTCCGTCAGGTTCCTGCGCGATACCTTAGCCAGTTGGCTGATAAATGAGCGCAGCTCTATCAGGTCTCTGAATTTGCATCCACTCCCATTTCCCTACGGGCAATTGAACTAAATGGGTCTTCAATAGATGACGGTCTGGGGGTATATGTCTTAGAAGAGGACGATGATGCAGAAGAAGAAGAGCCATTAGAAGATGGTAGTGATCCCATAGCTTCCCTCGTCGACGGAACTAAGAGATTTGACGAGCCTAATGTTTCCGTTGACGAATCCACCAAGGAAGTCAATCTCGGCACCAAGGATGGTCCAAAGAATATATTGATAAGTGCCAATTTGACTGATGAGGAGGAAGCTGTTCTTGTGGCGGTTCTCAAAGAATTTCCCGATGCTTTTGCTTGGTCCTACGAGGACATGCCGGGCCTGGACCCGTCTTTGGTTGAACATCGTTTGGTCCTGAAACCCGATGCTCGAGCTATCAAACAAAAGTTAAGGCGACTTCACCCGAAGCTCGCACTCAAGGTCAAAGAAGAAGTGGACAAGCTCTATAAGGGCATGTTTATCAGGGTTGTTTTATATCCGCAATGGGTAGCTAACATCGTCCCTGTTATGAAGAAGGACGGTAGGGTCCACATCTACATAGATTTCTACGACCTTAATCGTGCTTGCCCAAAGGATGATTTTCCTCTTTCACACATAGACGTCCTAGTAGACAACACCGTCGGCTATGAGAGGCTCTCCTTCATGGATGGTTTCTCGGGGTATAACCAGATCCGCCTAGCGGAAGAAGACCAGAAAAAAACTTCTTTCACCACATAGTGGGGGACCTATTGTAATGTCGTCATGCCCTTTGGTCTTAAGAACGCAGGGGCAACATATCAAAGGGTGATGATGGCCATCTTCCATGACATGACGCACGTCTATATGGAGGTTTATGTGGATGACACTCTGGTTAAATCTAAAACCAGGAGTGGCCATGCAGAAGTCCTCTGTGCAGTTCTCCAACGGTCGTAGGAGCACCAACTTAAAATGAACACCAAGAAATGTGTTTTCAGGGTCTTTTCAGGTAAGCTTCTAGGGTTCATTGTCAGTAAGAGGGGAATTGAGATCGACCCTAATAAAGTTAAGACCATTCCCGAGATGCCTCCTCCCAAGAACATCAAAGAGGTCCGTGGTCTGATCGGGCATTTGTAATTCATTAGGAGATTTATATCTCACCATTCTCAGCAATGCAAGCCCTTCTACGACATGTTAAAAGGAGAGGCTAAATTTGATTGGAATAACAAATGTCAAAAGGCCTTTGACGACCTGAAGAGCTACCTTTTGAATCCTCCCGTTCTGGCACCCCCGGTCCCGAGTCGGCCTCTATTGCTCTATGTTTCTACCACAGAAGAATCTGTTGGAGCAGTATTGGCCCAATACGACGAGGCCAAGAGGGAACGTGCGGTGTAGCAACCCTGATAAAATATTAATAATGATAAATATTTATAAATAAATCTTGTAAATAGAAAAAAAATAAAAACAAAAATAAATAACGCCTCTGATAACGACGCTATTCAAATTAGAAACGCCTCTACCTAGGGCGTTATTCAAGAAAGGACGCCCTCACCACAAGACGTCAAATTCCAACGCCAAAAAGGGCAAGGACAAGAAACGCCCTTTTCTTGGGCGTGTTTTAAAACATGAAACGCCCTTACTCAAGGCGCTTCTTAAGAAACGACCTGAACTAGGTCGTCAATTCAAGAATCGACGCCCTGATCAAAGGCGTTAATTCTATTCGTGAACCGTTCAAACCCAGAGCTTATCCCGGGAAAGATTAACCTAATCTAGTAAGTGTCTATTAGAGTAAGGACTCTATTAGGGATATACTACCCTCACACAATCACTAACTCTAATAGGACTTCCAAAAATCTTATAAATAAACCTGTTCGGCCAACCCTAAAAACCATTTGATCGAGCGTCTGCTGCTAGGTACGTGAAGAACAAACAGTTCTTCTTATTTTCTTGATTCTCTGCTTCGACTACATGAAGAATTAATATTCTTCATTTTCTTCTCTTCTTACAGGTTAAGAAGCCCCTACGTTCTGAAGAAACATAGTTCTTCATCCGGGTAAAAGTTCTTACTTTTGTGTGATGTTCAGATTACAAAGAAACTGATGCAGTTTCTTCATTCTCTCTTATAGGAAAGCTGCAGTTGAAGAAATGAAGTGTTCTTCATCTACGACCTTTTCATCAAAGCCATCATCCAATAGCAACTTGTTCAGGAGTCTCTGTTCTGAGCAGAGCATCGTTCCTTCTCACAGACCCCTCACGGTTATCTCCAAATCCATTATTAAGGTAGGATTTTCTCAAGTTATTGTAGCCCAAATGAAAATAACGCAAGATATATGTATAAGCATGGCATGCATACAGTTTTATCGTGTTTACGGCAATATTTTAAAAGTAACGCCCCTGTCAAGGGCGCTAATTTACAAGAAACGACCCTTACGAGGTCGTCAATTTAATATTTGACGCCCTGTACACAGGCGTTAATTTCCTGAAAATAATCAACACCCATATTATAAAGATGATATATATGAAATCCTCATTCTAATATAATACATGACTCTGCCTCCTAGTTTTCCTGTCCTGTCCATGAAATTTGATGACTCTACCTGCTGGTTTTCCTGTCCTGTCCATGAAATTTGATATCGGGAAATTGCTTGTTATATAACTTCGTTACTGTGCATGACCCTTGAAGAATTAACGACCTAAGTTAGGTCGTGACTTATGAAACTAACGCCCTGAACTAGGGCGTGAGTATTTAAATAACGCCCCTTCAGAAGGCGCGTGTCTGTAAAATTCCTGAAAAATTATATCTTGTGAAAATAAGAATTTAATAGTAACGCCCCTTCCCAGGGCGTGTTTTAGATAATTCCTGAAAATTATTTATGTTCTGTCAAAAATGTAAATAATGAGACGCCTGCTACTGTAGTCGTCAAATCTTGAAGAAACGACCCTGACCAGGGCGCGTTTTAGATAAATTATTGAATTATTGAAATTTCTGCAAAATGGATACATATGTAAACGCCCCTCTGTTAGGCGTTAATTACTTGATAAACGACTCTGATTAAGTCGTTATTTTACTGTAAAACTGATTTTTCACTGTTTCTGTTAACCGATGGTTTCTTATGTTATATAATATATATATATCGGCACTATTCTCCACTCCGTGAGTATAGTCCCACGTTTCATGTTGTTTTATCGATCACACTCAACTCTCATTGACATACAAGCTCTCCATTGGACATTCCGTTCCTTTGGACTAGCGAGTTAGTCATAGAGACCTCCGTAAGACTCCTCGTAGCCTTGGATTCCCTCAAGGCCGACTGAGCTGGTTGTACCCTAAAAACCCATTACACCATTGATGCCATGTCACTCTAAAGAAACATGAGATACCGGCCCTTATGATTATACAAAGAGTATATCATGAGAAATTCTCAATGGGATGATGATATCATGCCATATAATGTCATTCTTGTAAACCTCAATTCTATGATAAGAATGAGGGTATCTTACCTTTGATATACTGTTCATGTGGACCTCAATGCTATATAAAGAATGTCCATATTGATTTATCATGGTACCCAAGTTAAGGGAACCATATTCTACCTAGTTTTATCGATATCGTGATTATACTGTTATTATCGCCATTCTATGTCCTTGTCATATTTTTGGACTCTATTCTGTCAAAGTTGTCATACGTGTCTACAAGCTTGATGATTGAAATTCTATATTGGCTATATAAACAAGAGTGGATGTCAAAACACATGATAAATGCCTGCGCATATAGGGCCCGATCTGGTCCTGGGAGGAGCACCCGAAAGTACTTGTGCCTATGGGAGTTAAAATGATAAGGTATCTGGCATTATACCGAGTACTTGACTTGCTTGATTGGACATTCCACACACATCTTGTACCTGAATCGTACTTGACTTGACATGAAATGCGTGACCCGAAAAAGGGTAATTTACTTGCTTGATACATGATAGCCAAAAGTTCTTGACATGACTTGTTAAATGCGCTTGTTTGAATATCTTGAATAAACTTGTCATCTTGTTGGAAGTTCATGATTAAGTTCATCTTATTTCCTTGATATTACATTCTCTCTATCTTATTGTTTTACGCGAGCATGCATAGCTTTATTGCATTCATGAAAGATGTAATTACTTAAACCCCTTGCTAGTACTTGAGATATAATTTCCTACTGAGCGTTCGCTCATTCCGTTTATCTTTTTACTTTTCAGGTAAGTCCGACGACGAGGGAAGTCAATCGGATGGGAATGGTCAAGAGTGAAGAGATAGAGATTCTCCAAGTGTCATCTAATCTTTTCTATAGTTTCTTGAGTCAAATATGTATTCTTTTCCTTTTTATTAAACAGAGTATTGGATTTGTAATAGTCTATCCATTATGAAATAAAGGATTGGGTTATCTTGCTATTTTACGCATCTCTGTCTTTGTGTCGAATACACGACCACTCTGATTGACATGATTGATATAAACTCGTCACGCGTCTCCCGGTATCTTCCGCGCTCGGGGCGTGACAGTTTTTGTGGTATCAGAGCCTAAGGTATTCAATTCCTAGGAAAAACCCAAGTCCAAGGATAAGTTGAACCTTTAAACCAGTGAGATTGGGTAGAACCAAGGGTTAGATTTAACATAGTGTACGAGTCTTTAAATACGATCACGTACTAATATAGTTATTGTAATTGTAGGATAATGGCTGCCAAACATGCTCAATGGCGCAACATGCAGCGTACCCTCCAAGGGATGACTCAAGTGCTACAACAGGTAGCACAAGGTGGTGCTCCACGAGCTGGAAGCTTACACCAAGCCTTTAAGAACATGAATCCCCCGAAGTTTATGGGATCGACCGATCCGGACGATGCCGAGCATTGGGTTCAGGAAACCGAACGCATATTCCGTGTCATGCAATGCACGGACCAGGACAAAGTTCTATTAGCTACATTCCAGTTAGAGAAAGATGCTAGATGCTGGTGGGAGTCTATTGAAGCAACCATCGATCCTACTCAAGTAACATGGGAAGAATTTGTGGAATACTTCAATGCTAAATATTTCTCGGACCGAGTCCAAGAAAAGAAGGCTGCAGAATTCGCTGCATTAAAGTAACGATCCTTATCATTAGCAGATTATGAAGCTCAGTTCTCCAGGTTGTCTAGATATGCTAAGCATCTTATTAGCACGGAGAAGATGAAAGCCCGTAGATTTCTTAATGGGCTTAGGCCCCACTATATTACTCAACTGGCGCCTATGGACATCCAAGTTTATTCTGAAATAGTGCGCCGAGCTCAATTACTTGAAGATGCCACGGAACTATCTGATAGGATCCGTGGAAAAGACAAGAAGGAGCAAGTCACGGGTTCGGGTTCTTTCAAACCTAATTTCAAGAAGAGGCCCAATAATGGAGGTTCTTCCTCTCAAGACCATAAGTTCAAAAAGACCAAGCCTTTCTCTATCACGACTACCCCTTCTAATACAGTATGCAAGCATTGTGACAAGGCTGGTCACAAGACAGAAGAATGCTGGAGAAAATTAGGAGCTTGTCTCCGTTGTGGAAGCCGTGAGCATCGGATTCCCGAGTGTCCATTAATGAATGACCAAGCCGGTGATGGTAAACGCCCGGTGACAAATAATGCTCGTCTTCATGCAATCCAGGAGACCGAACCTGAAGAAGAAGGCGGATTAGTGGAAGGTACATTGAAAATTTGTTCCAAAAGTACTTATGTCTTATTTGATACAGGTGCATCACATTTCTTTATTTCTAAGAAGTTTGTCGACCCGTTACCGTTAGAACCAGAATGGATAAAAATAGTTCTAACTACTCCTCTTGGAAGTGAAAATGATATTACTCATCACTACCAAAACTGTGAGGTAATGGTTCAAGGTAGGAATTTACCTATAGATCTCATATGCCTTGATCTAAAGGAGTATGATGTTATACTGGGAGCGGACTGGTTATCCAAATACCAGGTAACGGTTGATTGCCGCAATAGCCGAATTGCTTTCAAAGATTTTCTAGAATTAGTCTTTACTCACCCCAAGAGTCGGAGCAAATCCCCTCTTATTTCGGCTCTTCGAGCAAGCAAGCTCGTCAGGAAAGGATATGTATCCTTCCTTACTTTTGTCACTGTTAAAGAAGCTAAGGAAACCAAGATAGAAGACATTCCGGTAGTGCAAGAATTTCCAGACGTATTTCCGGAAGATTTGCCGGGATTACCCCCTCAAAGAGAAGTGGCCTTCACCATTGACTTAGTCCCTGGTGCTGGTCCAGTTTCAAAGGCACCCTATAGAATGTCCCCGGCTGAACTCAAAGAGTTGAAGGAGCAGTTGATGGAACTGATTCGAAAAGGGTTTATTAGACCAAGTACTTCCCCGTGGGGAGCACCAGTCTTATTTGTGAAGAAGAAGGACAGATCCATGAGATTGTGCATCGACTATCGACAGTTGAATCATCTCACTATCAAGAACAAGTATCCACTGCCAAGAATCGATGAGTTATTTGATCAGATTTCAGGATCCAAATATTTTTCCAAGATTGATCTCAGGTCGGGATATCATCAGTTAAGGATCAAAGATGATGACATTCATAAGACCGCATTCAGAAGCAGGTATGGCCATTATGAATTTGTTGTTATGCCTTTTGGACTAACAAATGCCCCTGCTACCTTTATGCAGTTAATGAATAGCATATTCAGGCCTTACTTGGATCAATTCATAGTAGTCTTCATTGATGATATATTAATATATTCCAAGACTAAGGAAAAACATGAAGAGCACTTGAGGATTGCATTGCAAATCTTGAGGACAAATCAACTATATGCTAAGCTCAGCAAATGTGAGTTCTGGCTCGAAGAAGTGGCTTTTCTCGGACATGTCATATCAAAGGACGGATTATCTATAGATCCGTCAAAAGTTGAAGCTGTGAGAAATTGGGAAAGACCCATTAATGCAAGCGAGATCAGAAGTTTCTTAGGTCTTGTAGGCTATTATCGGCGATTCATCAAAGATTTCTCTAAGATCGCCGTACCACTTACAAGATTAACTCGTAAGGAGATCCGATATGAATGGAGTGAAGAATGTGAAAGAAGTTTCCAAACTCTCAAGGATCATCTCACTACAGCTCCGGTATTAGCTCTACCAATAGAAGGAGAGAAATTCGAGGTCTACACTGATGCTTCTGGCATTGGCCTCGGATGTGTCCTAATGCAACAAGGAAGGGTCATAGCATACTCTTCACGTCAACTGAAGAAGCATGAGGAGAATTACCCCGTCCATGACTTAGAACTGGCCGCGGTGGTATTTGCCCTAAAGATATGGAGACACTACTTATATGGAGTGTAGTTTACTGTATACTCCGATCACAAGAGTCTCAAATATCTATTCTCACAAAAGGAGCTAAACATGAGACAAAGACGCTGGCTAGAATATCTCAAGGACTTCGACTTCAATATACAATACCATCCCGGAAAGGGTAATTATGTTGCTGATGCCCTTAGTCGAAAGCCGAGAGCAATGATAGCCAATTGTATGATACAAGAATGGAAGTTGCTAGAATAATTCTCCGAGCTCAATATAAGCTTGGACAAGGAAGCCAAATTTGTCACATTATCTCATGTAAGCATTCAGTTAGATTTATTATCTGAGATACAAACACTTCAGGATGATGATCCTATATTAGTGGAAATCAAAGGCAGATTAGAAGGACAATCTGACTTTCAGATTGCTTCTGATGGAAGATTATTGTTCAAAGATAGAACTTGTATACCTGATTGTCCGGAATTAAAGAAGAAGATCTTAGATGAAGCTCACAGATCAAGGTACACTATTCATCCAGGATCAACCAAAATGTATCAAGATGTAAAAAGGAACTTTTGGTGGCCCAACATGAAAAGAGAAATAGCAGACTATGTATCACGCTGTCTCACATGCCAACAGGTCAAGGCAGAACACCAAAAGCCTGCTGGAAAACTACATCCTCTAGATATTCCTAAGTGAAAGTGGGAGGATATTGGTATGGATTTCATCATGGGTCTATCTAAATCAAAAGGAGGACATGATGGAATATGGGTTATTATTGATCGATTGACTAAATCGGCGCATTTCTTGCCAATCAAGAGTCGATGGTCAATTGATGTCTTAGCTGCATTATATATCAAAGAGATAGTCAGGATACATGGAATTCCTGTCTCAATCGTGTCTGACAGAGATCCCCGTTTTACTTCTCATTTTTGGAAGGGACTACAACATTCATTGGGAACAAGGCTCAACTTTAGTACTGCTTTTCATCCTCAAACGGATGGTCAGACCGTGAGAACTAACCAAGTTGTTGAAGATATGCTTAGAGCATGCATCATTGACTTTGGAGGAAGCTGGCACAATCACTTGCCACTAGTGGAATTTGCATATAATAATAGCTACCAAGCTAGTATCCAAATGGCACCTTTCGAAGCTTTATATGGAAGGAGTTGCCGATCACCCTTATGCTGGAACGAAGTTGGAGAAAAATAACTATTAGGTCCAGACATGGTAAGGGATACAACTGAGAAGATACAAGTAATCAGAGATAGATTGCAAGTTGCTCAGACCAGACAAAAGGCTTATGCTGATACAAGGAGAAGAGATCTTGAATTCCAGGTTGGAGATCATGTATTTCTTAAAATATCACCTGGACGTGGCATACGAAGATTTGGTGTTAAGAGCAAGCTTACGCCAAGATTCATCGGACCATTTGAGGTACTCGAAAGAGTTGGCGAGGTTGCTTATCGCATCGCGTTGCCTCCTCAATTGTCCGACGTGCATAATGTGTTTCACATATCTATGTTGAAGAAGTATGTGCACGATCCATCTCATATTATTGAACATGGAGATCTGGTGATCCAGAAAGATCTCACCTATGAACAGAAGCCTATGAAGATCTTAGATCGAGAAATACGAGCTCTAAGGAATAAGGTTATTCCCATGCTCAAGGTGCAATGGAATAAGAATCCTGAACACGAAGCGACATGGGAGACCGAGGAATCTATGAAGAAACGATTTCCCGAGTTGTTCTAAGAGGTATATACTCTACACACTCCGCGTGTATACATGATATGCAATTGAATTTGGGGACCAAATTCTTTTAAGTGGGGGAGGGTGTAGCAACCCTGATAAAATATTAATAATGATAAATATTTATAAATAAATCTTGTAAATAGAAAAAAAATAAAAACAAAAATAAATAACGCCTCTGATGACGACGCTATTCAAATTAGAAACGCCTCTACCTAGGGCGTTATTCAAGAAAGGACGCCCTCACCACAAGACGTCAAATTCCAACGCCAAAAAGGGCAAGGACAAGAAACGCCCTTTTCTTGGGCGTGTTTTAAAACATGAAATGCCCTTACTCAAGGCGCTTCTTAAGAAACGACCTGAACCAGGTCGTCAATTCAAGAATCGACGTCCTGACCAAAGGCGTTAATTCTATTCGTGAACCGTTCGAACCCAGAGCTTATCCCGGGAAAGATTAACCTAATCTAGTAAGTGTCTATTAGAGTAAGGACTCTATTAGGGATATACTACCCTCACACAATCACTAACTCTAATAGGACTTCCAAAAATCTTATAAATAAACCTGTTCGGCCAACCCTAAAAACCATTTGATCGAGCGTCTGCTGCTAGGTACGTGAAGAACAAACAGTTCTTCTTATTTTCTTGATTCTCTGCTTCGACTACATGAAGAATTAATATTCTTCATTTTCTTCTCTTCTTACAGGTTAAGAAGCCCCTACGTTCTGAAGAAACATAGTTCTTCATCCGGGTAAAAGTTCTTACTTTTGTGTGATGTTCAGATTACAAAGAAACTGATGCAGTTTCTTCATTCTTTCTCTTATAGGAAAGCTGCAGTTGAAGAAACGAAGTGTTCTTCATCTACGACCTTTTCATCAAAGCCATCATCCAATAGCAACCTGTTCAGGAGTCTCTGTTCTGAGCAAAGCATCGTTCCTTCTCACAGACCCCTCACGGTTATCTCCAAATCCATTATTAAGGTAGGATTTTCTCAAGTTATTGTAGCCCAAATGAAAATAACGCAAGATATATGTATAAGCATGGCATGCATACAGTTTTATCGTGTTTACGGCAATATTTTAAAAGTAACGCCCCTGTCAAGGGCGCTAATTTACAAGAAACGACCCTTACGAGGTCGTCAATTTAATATTTGACGCCCTGTACACAGGCGTTAATTTCCTGAAAATAATCAACACCCATATTATAAAGATGATATATATGAAATCCTCATTCTAATATAATACATGACTCTGCCTGCTAGTTTTCCTGTCCTGCCCATGAAATTTGATGACTCTGCCTGCTGGTTTTCCTGTCCTGTCCATGAAATTTGATATCGGGAAATTGCTTGTTATATAACTTCGTTACTGTGCATGACCCTTGAAGAATTAACGACCTAAGTTAGGTCGTGACTTATGAAACTAACGCCCTGAACTAGGGCGTGAGTATTTAAATAACGCCCCTTCAGAAGGCGCGTGTCTGTAAAATTCTGTAAAAATTGTATCTTGTGAAAATAAGAATTTAATAGTAACGCCCCTTCCCAGGGCGTGTTTTAGATAATTCCTGAAAATTATTTATGTTCTGTCAAAAATGTAAATAATGAGACGCCTGCTACTGTAGTCGTCAAATCTTGAAGAAACGACCCTGACCAGGGCGCATTTTAGATAAATTATTGAATTATTGAAATTTCTACAAAATGGATACATATGTAAACGCCCCTCTGTTAGGCGTTAATTACTTGATAAACGACTCTGATTAAGTCGTTATTTTACTGTAAAACTGATTTTTCACTGTTTCTGTTAACCGATGGTTTCCTATGTTATATAATATATATATATCGGCACTATTCTCCACTCCGTGAGTATAGTCTCACGTTTCATGTTGTTTTATCGATCACACTCAACTCTCATTGACATACAAGCTCTCCATTGGACATTCCGTTCCTTTGGACTAGCGAGTTAGTCATAGAGACCTCCGTAAGACTCCTCGTAGCCTTGGATTCCCTCAAGGCCGACTGAGCTGGTTGTACCCTAAAAACCCATTACACCATTGATGCCATGTCACTCTAAAGAAACATGAGATACCGGCCCTTATGATTATACAAAGAGTATATCATGAGAAATTCTCAATGGGATGATGATATCATGCCATATAATGTCATTCTTGTAAACCTCAATTCTATGATAAGAATGAGGGTATTTTACCTTTGATATACTATTCATGTGGACCTAAATTCTATATAAAGAATCTCCATATTGATTTATCATGGTACCCAAGTTAAGGGAACCATATTCTACCTAGTTTTATCGATATCGTGATTATACCGTTATTATCGCCATTCTATGTCCTTGTCATATTTTTGGACTCTATTCTGTCAAAGTTGTCATACGTGTCTACAAGCTTGATGATTGAAATTCTATATTGGCTATATAAACAAGAGTGGATGTCAAAACACATGATAAATGCCTGCGCATATAGGGCCCGATCTGGTCCTGGGAGGAGCACCCGAAAGTACTTGTGCCCATGGGAGTTAAAATGATAAGGTATCTGGCATTATACCGAGTACTTGACTTGCTTGATTGGACATTCCACACACATCTTGTACCTGAATCATACTTGACTTGACATGAAATGCGTGGCCCGAAAAAGGATAATTTACTTGCTTGATACATGATAGCCAAAAGTTCTTGACATGACTTGTTAAATGCGCTTGTTTGAATATCTTGAATAAACTTGTCATCTTGTTGGAAGTTCATGATTAAGTTCATCTTATTTCCTTGATATTACATTCTCTCTATCTTATCATTTTACGCGAGCATGCATAGCTTTATTGCATTCATGAAAGATGTAATTACTTAAACCCCTTGCTAGTACTTGAGATATAATTTCCTACTGAGCGTTCGCTCATTCCGTTTGTCTTTTTACTTTTCAGGTAAGTCCGACGACGAGGGAAGTCAATCGGATGGGAATGGTCAAGAGTGAAGAGATAGAGATTCTCCAAGTGTCATCTAGTCTTTTCTATAGTTTCTTGAGTCAAATATGTATTCTTTTCCTTTTTATTAAACAGAGTATTGGATTTGTAATAGTCTATCCATTATGAAATAAAGGATTGGGTTATCTTGCTTTTTTGCGCATCTCTATCTTTGTGTCGAATACACGACCACTCTGATTGACATGATTGATATAAACTCGTCATGCGTCTCCGGGTATCTTCCGCGCTCGGGGCGTGACATGCGGTCTACTATTTATCCAAGTTGTTCAATGAAGCTAAGCAAAGGTACACTGCCATGGAATGGACCTGCGCGGCCGTCGTTTGGGTAGCCCAAAAGCTAAAGCATTATTTCCTCACACATGAAGTAAAGCTCTTGGCGCGAATGGACCCAATCAAGTACTTGCTAGATAAGCCTGCCCTGACAGATCGTTTGGTGAGATGGCAAAGTTTTCTCAATCAATTCGACATCACCTACGTCAGTCAGAAGGCGGTCAAGGGGCACGCCATTGCCGAGCACCTTGCCCATCATCCACTCCCTACATTCTCCCCTGTCGATGAGAGTTTCCCGGACGAAGAGTTAGGAGCCATTATAGATGGTGAACCTTCGTGGATTCTCTACTTCGATGGTGCATTCAATTCCAAGGGATGTGGAGTCAGAGTCATTCTCCAGTCCCCAGAAGGTATCATCATTCCCCGTGCTTGCCAATTAACCTTTTCTGCCACAAATAATGTGGCTGAATATGAGGCACTCCTCATGGGCTTGAAATTGGCACGGGCCCTTAGAGTTAAGGAGCTCCGGATCATTGGAGATTCCCAGCTCATACTCTGGCAATCTCTCAGCAAGTATCAAACCCGGCACCCGAAATTGAAACCCTACCAAGACCTGGTTGGTAGGGTAGTCCGGCAGTTTAGGAAGCTCACCCTCGTGCACACCCCGAGGGCTCAGAACATTCTAGCAGATGCCTTGGCATCTTTGGCATCTTCTCTTCCAATCCCCAGCGAAAAGTCATCATCCACTGTAATCGTGCAGAGAATCCAAATTCCTTCACATTCAGATCCTTGGTTTCAACAGTTCTCTGAGCCTTCTTCTCAAGTCCACGTCATTTCCCATGAACCTGAGATCGATCTTGAAGACGGCAATCCCTAGTTTTTCGATATCGAGAACTATTGCCGTGATGGTTCCTTCCCTGATTATGCTACCGCCCCTTATCGACGAGCCATTCGTCGAGCTGCGGAGTGCTTCGCCATCATAGGTGGTCTCTTGCATCTCAAATCTCTCAGCAGAGTTTACCTCCGCTGTCTCGATGAGACCGAATCCCATGCGGTTGTCGAAGATGCACATTCCGGTGAATGCGGTGGGCATGTGAATGGCTGCATGCTTGCTTAGAAACTCCTTCGTCAATACTATTGGCCTACCATGAACGAGAATTGTGCCCGTTATGTCCGCCATTGCGCTGAATGCCAACTCCATGCGGACAAGATCCACGCTCCCTCATCTTCCCTCCACCCTCTTATAGCTCCCTAGCCTTTCGCCATGTGGGCATTCGATGTAGTCGGTCCTTTGGAGGATAGAACTGGAGAAATCTGAAGAAAATCCTTCATCCTCACCGCTACATAATATTTCACGAAGTGGGCGGAAGCTGAGGCATTCACGGAAGTCAAAGTAACAATGGTGGTAAAGTTTATCAAGCGCAACATCCTCGCTAGGTTTGGCGTCCCCCGTGACATCCTCACTGACAACGGACCACAGCTCACATCCCAGGAACTCCGCGACATGTGTGGTAAATATGGTATTAATTTGCATCATTCATCCTCATACTACTCATAAGGAAATGGACAAGCTGAAGGTACAAACAAAACTCTCATCAAAATTATCAAGAAAACCTACAAATCTCACCATTACTCAGACTGGCCAAATCGCCTCATTGAGGCCCACTGGGCTTACCGCACTTATGTTCGTACTCCCACGGGTCAAACCCCGTACGCACTCACTTTTGGGACAAAAGCGGTACTCCCATATGCAATATTCGTTCCCTCACTAAGAGTGCAGCTGGATCCCGAGCTCGATCCCAAGCAGCGTCGAGAAAATCTTTTGGCCCAGCTGAAACTATTAGATGAGAAATGGATGATCGTGGCCGATCATGCTCAGGTATATCACAAGAGAATTGCATGTTATTATGCCAAGAAAGTTCTAGAGAGAAAATTCAGAATAGGTGAATTGGTTTTAAAGAGGAAGATCACTAAAACCACTGGTTTAAAAGCAAATTTTCAAGAAAATTGGGAAGACCCTTTTGTCATCAAAGAAGTTTACTCAGGTAATGCTTATAAATTGGTAGACTCCGAAGGAGTAGAGCTCACATATCCATGGAATGGGGTATACCTCAAGAAATTCTATTCATGAGACCTTGTACATAACTATTCAAAAAAACAAAACAAAAGGTGTCTTTTTATTTCTTGTACGGAAAAAAACAAAAACAACAAAAAAATGACAACAAAAAAAAGAAAAATAAAAAAAAGAAAATCAAAATCAATGCCTGGTGACCATCACGCAGTCCAAATTCTTTGCATCAACCCTTCATGTTAGACAGGGACCGTCAAGATGTGGTAAGCATCGGGTCTTGGTCTTCTAGAACCGTGGAGATCCCTGTCCGGCCACGTCGGCCTTTGTTTATTAGAAGGAAAACAACTTGCACACACTCACGTATTTTACATCAAATGGGTAGCATCACCTACGATAAGGCCTCACCAGAAGGTCTCTGGAAAAGCAGCACTCTTTTGTTCTTCTTCTCTTCGACCGAATGAGATAGCCGACGCCCTTAAAACGTTGAGCATTAGAGGACCGAAGCACAAGATCCTTAAGGCAAGAGTAGGATCCATCCCCTCGAGCCCGGGTCAGAGCACGAGAAGAGGGCAGTGTCCCCGCAGGCATATAAATGGGAATTCAAAAACAAAAAGATAATATTCTTTTCCCTATGAACAAGAAAAAAGAAAGAAAAATTATGTATGCATGTATATGTGACAAAGTCACATGAAAAGTCTGGTCGTGACCGTGCCTGACTTTATCAAATGAAACCCCTCATATTTAAAAATCAAAATAAAACTTTCCATAGCAGGGGCATCAAACGTCATAATGCTCAAGGTGTGGTCCGAAATTGCCTGAAAGGGGAAAGTCGAGTAGGCCCTCAACTAGCTCGCCGGATTAACGGCTTTGCCAGGTCCTCTCAGGAGGTTTACCTGCTACCTTCTTCCTTCTCCCCTCAAAAGATGAAAGCTTGATGGAGGTCCTGAAGGGTGAACCCTGTCTAGGTTGCAACCTTGTTTAGCAAAAATACATATATGGTTGTCCACTTCGAAAAAACAGAAGTCATTGCTACGAAGGGGTCTCTATGTTTCTGACTGGTTAAGACCCCTATTTACCACCCTTAACACTTTCTTATGTTACCTTGGGTTTAAGTCAATGCAAGTGCGTCACCTATAGGTGCGACGGCATCTGATTCTGGGTCAGCGTCGCGCGGTTGACCGATAGGGTTCCAAGGTGTTCCATTATATACCATCTAGGGTTGTAAGGAAATAGACTCGGGTCGGGCAAATCATTTACCTCGAACGCTTTTTAGGTGTATCCCTGTGGTCGGAAGCAACTGGGAGCCTAAGCGTGGCATGACGACATTATCATCGGGATAAGACTTAACCGGCAGGACTATCATTCGAGGAGTCTAGAGGCCCAAATCAACCTAGATGTGCGCTCAGGATACCTGGGAGGTAACTTAGAAAACCCCCGTCTCCATATAGGTCAGGTGCCCCATGGGTGGTCACCAGGCGTTCACAAAAACAACATAAAAACATAAAACACAATATATATATATATAATCAAAATTAAAAAAATCAAATTTATTTCTCCAAAAAAATGCATAAAATCACAAAAAATACCAAAAATATGTCTTGCATCCGCATGTGCATATGCATGATTATATTTCCTTTTGTTCGCATCCTGCTTGCTTGCATGTGCATATCACATTTACTTTCCTTCATTTTAATCTGGTTAAATAAGATTTAGCCCTCTGACCCTACATCAAGAAAGGTATTATCTGCTTTTGGCAGGGGGCTAAAATCATACTACACTAACATTTTCTTTGTTAGTGTGGTTGAAACAGGTAAAAGGAAGACGACATCGAAAACTAAGCCAAGCCAAGTACACTGAAGATAGTTTGTTCCACTTCCAAAATATGTCCATTACATTCTAGCGATATAGCATCCTAGGGGCATACCCCCATTGTACAAAAGGGGCAGCTACTACTCAGCTACATCCCAGTCTCTCTCTATCTCTCCTCCTAATCTACACCGATGCGAGGACGGCTCCGCCGGCTATCAGCCTCGTCTTCATCTCAACCTCCCATGTCTCACATTCTCGAAGGTCGTGAAGCCCTCGAACCTGACACGGTTGGCTGGACTGCTCCCTGCTCTGCGGGAGATGGCATCATGCCCATAAGCTCCTCCATCGTGAAATGTACATCTCCTATGGACCATAGTGACTCGAAAGGAGTCGCAGGCCTAGCTCCCTCTCCTGGGCCACCTCTGCCCTGGTACCTCCGCAACACTCGCCGCCGCAGAGCCTCCAACTGGTCAAGGGCTCGCTACTCCCAAATCTCCATCCCCATCTCTCGAGCGCGTGCCTCGGCTTCTCTTTCCTTCGCCTCGTCCAGGCGACCCTCGAATCCCTCAATAGAACCCATCTCTCCAAGGTGGCGCGTCAGCTGCTCTATACGCACATCCTATTCCCGACAAACGGCCAGGGTGGCTGCCAACTCCTTCCTCTGCAGAAAAGGAATCATCAAGTAAGGCCAAACAAAGATGTAGAAAGAGAGTGTTACCTTCAACTTAAGTGTTAGGTTCTCACCGTCTCAGCCAGCTCAGCCTCTCGCTCCTCGGCTCGCTCAATGGCCCCCGCCTGGAGATCCTCCAGCTCCTCTCGGGTGCCGACTCGGGACAAAGGGCTAGCCTCTTCACTCGCTCCTGCCCTCACTCGCACATAAGCCAATTCCCCTCGCTGGCAAGACAAGGGGCAAACGGTTAGTCAAATGCAACAAATTCCAAGCTTAATATCCATCAAGCTAGGGTTGGCTTACCATCTCTCGGATCTCGTGTCGCAAATTCACGATCGTCTGGTTAAGGACGTCTATCCAATCCTTAAGTATCTTCACAGCCTCAGTCTCAGACATCCGCACATCAAATCCACAAACTCACTTAGCTGCAATTCTTAAACGAAAGAATCACATTTGAAAGCTAAGGAGCAACTCATCGCTCGGGTGTTGAGACGAAGTCGTTCAGCATACCGGTCCTGGTAATCCGCCAAGTAAGTCTCACTACTCCTCACGGTCCGGTCATGCTCCAGTGAGGGTCCCCTCTGTAATGCCTCTACCTCTCTACGGTAGCGGGAGGCCTAGTCCTGATCACTCACCGAAGTCCGTCGGTGCCCCCTATCCGACTCGTCCTCAGCTAGAATCGCCACAGGCGGTTGATGCCACCCCAGTGTCCTCTGCACTAGGCGAAGGAAGAGCGACTCTCTCAAGTTCACACAAAACAACACTGTGTCCCTATGGAACCAAGCTCGTCCCTCCCTCACCCAATGTTGGGGGGTGATGTCCTCCCCCGCATAGGGAGTCCAGATTACCTGCCACATAAAAGTTTGAATGTTTGGTTAATCTGAGTACATATAAAAAATGCTGAAACAAAAACCTAACTCTTTAGCCGAAGTGCTCACCTGGTGGGGAGTGTACTCATCCAAAGCCGTCCTAAGATCAGTAAGTCTAGTGGCTACCAAACGCCGGTCCCGGACCACCTCCCATCTAGCCATGAGAGGGACCGCCTGCATCAGGGCTCGCGGGATCTTACCGCGACCTAGTGGGAACCGAGTATACCCCCAAATCTAGAAGCACAAGGAAACAATTCATCAATCAATCAATCAATCAAATTTAGAATCAACATATGCAAAAGGGGTAGACTCGTACCTGTAAGAAGGGAGTGAAGCCACCCAGGTTCCCTGAACCTAGGCGTATAGGATCCAGGTGGGCGAAGGGGTACGCCAACATCGCTCTCCCCCACGCGAGTTAGGGTCCCTGCTCGAGATCCCGTACCAGCAAGAGATATTTGAGGTTCACCTTGTTCTAGCCAGTAGCAAAAAGTAGCCTCCCAAAGAAGTACAAGAAGAACAACCTCAGCTCCTGCTGCTCACTTCTCCCTTGGGCTCGGAGTCTCTATCTCACTCGCCCCAAGTACGCATCCAGGTCCTCTAGCGGTCCGCGTGCCATTCTCACGAGCCCCATCGCAGCACTAATCCTCCCGGGTGGAAGAGTGGTCACTGGCTTCCTAGATCGAGCCAACTGCGGCCCGAGCAGGTCCTCTATCTCCTCTCGATAATCCTTCAGTTCTTGGCCAAGCACCGGGATCCCTGCCACTGGTAATCTCGTCAAGAAAGCCACATCCTCAAGCGTGGGGATCATATGTCCCCACGGCATCACGAATGCTCTGCAGCTATCCACCCATCTCTCCCGCATCACCGTTAGGAAGGTAGCATCCACCGAGAAAGGTTGGATCCTAAAGAACGGGCCGAAGCCATTCGATCCACCCTCTCCCATTGCCCCGAAGATAGGGTATGGTACCAAGCCCACACAAAGTCCCATGTAACCCAGGCTCTGATCCTCCGTGGACCCTGCACACAGTACAAAGAAAACACAAGAGATTCATTAGATCCTCCAAACCATTCCACTTTCTTCCCTTTTGTTCCAAAAATCTCACAGCCCTGGGGCAGGGCGGCCAAAGGCCTGGTCGCCCACCTCCCTGGGCGGCCAAAGTTTTGGCCGCCCATGCCCATCTGTGGGCGGCCTGCGCTCTAGCCGCCCAAATCTATGGACGGCCAGAACCATGGCCGCCCATAGGTTCATCCCCCTCAAACCCATCCTCCGACCTCCACCTCTCCACATAGAACACATTCACATACAGATCTAATGAATACGAAGCAGGGGCATGGAACTCACCTTCCCTTGCTGCCCTCCCTTCCCCTGGTCGGGTTCACCATCATCTGAACCCTCGCCTTCTTCATCTTCATCACCATCGGTCGGCCCCTCGTCGGGGATAGCCTCGCCTTCCCCACGTCCATCCTCTCCATTCTCCTCCAAGTCTGCAGAAGCTGTAGCCGGAGAAGAGGAGCTTGTCATAGCTTGCACTTCCTCTTGCTCTTCACTCGAGGAAGAAGGATCAGTCATTATCTCAAGATGAGCTCTCCTTCTCCCCATTGCCCGATCTAGAGGATATAAGTGGCTAGAACCTCACTCCAGCAAAGAACAACACTTCCTTCAACTCTAGCTCCTAAAACGTCCACAATGAGGGCCGCCCAAATGAGGAGGGCTGCCACCCCTTTAAAAGCCCCTCAAGGCAGAGGGTGGCGAAGGTTCTGGCCGCCCTGCCTTTAGTGGAGGCGGCGAGAACCCTGGCTGCCCTCCTCCCTGTTCAGCGAAAAAAATAAAAAAAAATAGAAAAATGGAAAAACCAACAAAAAAGGATGCAAGTTCACTTATAAAAATTAATTCATATTATTTCATTCCATCTACCAATTTCACAACCATCAACCACTCATTGTTCAAAACAAAGAAAAAATACAAAAAATAGTCCACTTATTTCAACATAACCACAAAGAAAAATGCTGAACAGACTTCAACTCAAGTACGCCTCCTCATGAAAAATTCATTCACAGTCGGCCTGAAGCTTTGAAGGTAGCCCACATAGCACCCCTGGACATCTTTGTCCTCCTCAATGTCCACCCTAGCTTTCACTACGGCGGCGTGGCATCTCCACGTCTTCTTGATGTGACATAAAAATCCGAGGTCCTGTGATTACCTCCTTTTATCTCAAAATATTATCCATCATTTTTTTAATCTCTTTTCTTTTTCTGAAAATTCATCACCCTCCCTTTCTTTTCAAAGTTTTGATACTCACTTCTTTCTGTTTTCTATTTTTTTCAACTTTTCCTTCTTTTAATCCTGTTACAGTAAATAAAACATGGAATGATATTAAGAGAGGGGGAGAGAGAAACGAAGAAAGATAGAGAGAGGGAGGGAAGACAGAGAGAATAGAGAGGGAACGGGTGAGGGCGAGAGAGAGATCGGCCTTCTCTCTCTCTCTCTTCACTGTTCATCTATACTGGTTACAACAACCCCGGCGGGTGAGAGAAATGGAGAAGGGACAGGAGGAGACTGTTGGCGTGGGGGGGGGGATGAGCACCGTGCTCGGCGGTGGGTTACGGTGTGCTCGGACGCAGGTAGCCCTCCAGACCATGCTAGGTGGGGGGGGTGACGCCGCGCTCGCCATCCTTGGAGGGAGGGACGTCGTTGTGCTCTTCCTGCTTACGGGAGCTTGTGCAGAGCTTGCCAGGATGTTCGGTGGTGGGCTCGTGGGCATGGGTTCAGAGACGGCGATGGGGTGGGTCTGCTAGGTGCGTTGGCGGAGAACAAGGTTGCCGACAGAGAGTGTCGTGGTAGCCATGCCCGGACGCGGGGTGCCGTGCCCGGACGTGAGGATGCATAGCCAGTTGCCGTGCGCGCTAGGGATGGCAGTGTTGAGCAGCCACCGTGGAGCCCGTTGTTGCTGGAGTCGACGACAGTGGGCGTGGGGCCGAGGCCCTGTATGTCGGTCGCTACGGGCGTGGGTGCGGCCACGGCAAGGTCGCTTGCATTGCCTCATCAAGGGCGGGTGCTCCGACGGTGGAAGCGGCAAGGCTGTATGCAAGGTCGCAACGAGGTGGAGGTGGCAACGGAGACGTTGCATGGAGGGCAGCGGCGAGGAGGGAGGTGGCTCCGATGGTGCCGCATGCGAGGGTTGGATGGACCGTGGTTAGGGAGAGGGAGGGCTTGCGGTTCTGCATGTGGGGTGAGTGATGGTAAGGGGAGATCTTAGGGTCGTGGCTAGGAGAGAATGCTGGGAAGGGAGAGTGACGAGGGGCAAGGGAGCTACGGTGTGAAGTGTAGAGGAGAAAGAAATATGCCAAAGGTGTTGTATGGGGAGAGACTAGTAGCGGTGGTGGTGTGGAGTGTCTGGCGCTGGGATGGCAGAGAACCGAAGGGGGGAGGGGAGATGAGTATAGAGGGGAAAAGAGAGTGAGGGGATGTGGAGGTGGGGAGTTGGAGCGGGGCAAGGGAGAGAGGGTGGGGAGGGTAGGAGGCACCTGCGGTGCCCCTGTTCCAAACGGGGGAGCCAGTCGTGGGATTGGAGAGAGTAAGGGGGAGGGTGAAAGGGACTTGGGGGGGGTTTACGTGAATGGAGCTGGTTAGGAGATGTATGGGTGAGGGGGGGTGGTTTGTGACTGTTAGCAGATGGACGAAGCGGGAGGGTTTAAAGAGAGAAGTTTGAGAGAGAGTGTGAGAAAGGAAGGGAGAGAGCACAGGATGTAGGGGTGGCGTCCGGTGCAGGGGGGGGCGTGGCTGCGGATCGGATGCGGCAGCGTGTCCAGGGGAGTGACGTAGCAACGAGGGGGGCTGGGTTGTTTGGAAAGCAGTGAGGGTGGATGGAGGAGTTTTTCCACTACACATGTGGGAATGGGAGGGTCGGTGTGGCTGCATGTGGGTCCTTGCCGTGCAGGTGAAGGGTGGTGAGGATGAGAAGGGCGGCCGATGGTGTTAGTGTTGCAGAGGAGTGAGAGGGAAGGAGGGGGTGGGGAAAGGAGGTGGGCAGTGAGTAGTGGAAGGAGGTGGTTGGGGCCGCATCTCACGACCATAGCCAGGGCTTCTCACCCATGGACAGGGGTATCTCACCCCATCTCCTTCTCAGAGAACATACGCAAGGCTTCACACCTTATGTGGTTGGTTTCCAATAATTCTAAAACACTTCATTACTTCTTAAAAAGAGGTTACATAACACATTTATAGACTCCACAAAGAAAATCAAAAGACACTCATTAAACTTCAACTAACACCTAACACCTAAGACTTATTATATCTCTAGTGGGAAGACTAAAGGACACTTAATAAAGACTATCACATGATGTGGATATTTTATTTCTACTACAAAAGAAAACACACATCTAGGCCCACTAACATGGCCCATTAACACAAAACTCTTAAAATAGCAAATATAGTTTGATAGTTGCCGGTGCCGCTTTGACGATCGACCGTTGCCGCTTGTCGATCCCGTGACGATTCCGTCAAACCCCTCAGCTTGGAGGAGGTTCGACCTCGAACCTCATAGCTCAGGATCCCGGTTGGATGGAGCAACCCGGTTCCCTAAGCTCTGATACCATTTGATGTGATATAAAAATCCGAGGTCCTGTGATTACCTCCTTTTATCTCAAAATATTATCCATCATTTTTTTAATCTCTTTTCTTTTTCTAAAAATTCATCACCCTCCCTTTCTTTTCAAAGTTTCGATACTCACTTCTTTCTGTTTTCTTTTTTTTTTAACTTTTCCTTCTTTTAATCCTGTTACAGTAAATAAAACATGGAATGATATTAAGAGAGGGGGAGAGAGAAACGAAGAAAGATAGAGAGAGGGAGGGAAGATAGAGAGAATAGAGAGGGAACGGGTGAGGGCGAGAGAGAGATCGACCTTCTCTCTCTCTCTTCACTGTTCATCTATACTGGTTACAACAACCCCGGCGGGTGAGAGAAATGGAGAAGGGAGAGGAGGAGACTGTTGGCGTGGGGGGGGATGAGCACCGTGCTCGGCGATGGGTTGCGGTGTGCTCGGACGCAGGTAGCCCTCCAGACCATGCTAGGCGGGGGGGTGACGTCGCGCTCGCCATCCTTGGAGGGAGGGACGTCGTTTGCTCTTCCTGCTTACGGGAGCTTGTGCAGAGCTTGCCAGGCTGTTCGGTGGTGGGCTCGTGGGCATGGGTTCAGAGATGGCGATGGGGTGGGCATGCTGGGTGCGTTGGCGGAGAACAAGGTTGCCGGCAGAGAGTGTGATGGTCGCCATGCCCAGACGCGGGGTGCCGTGCCCGGACGTGAGGATGCATAGCCAGTTGCCGTGCGCGCTAGGGATGGCAGTGTTGAGCAGCCACCGTGGAGCCCGTTGTTGCTGGAGTCGACGACAGTGGGCGTGGGGCCGAGGCCCTGTATGTCGGTCGCTACGGGCGTGGGTGCGGCCACGGCAAGGTCGCTTGCATTGCCTCGTCAAGGGCGGGTGCTCCGACGGTGGTAGCGGCAAGGCTGTATGCAAGGTCGCAACGAGGTGGAGGTGGCAACGGAGACGTTGCATGGAGGGCAGCGGCGAGGAGGGAGGTGGCTCCGATGGTGCCGCATGCGAGGGTTGGATGGACCGTGGTTAGGGAGAGGGAGGGCTTGCGGTTCTGCATGTGGGGTGAGTGATGGTAAGGGGAGATCTTAGGGTCGTGGCTAGGAGAGAATGCTGGGAAGGGAGAGTGACGAGGGGCAAGGGAGCTACGGTGTGAAGTGTAGAGGAGAAAGAAATATGCCAAAGGTGTTGTATGGGGAGAGACTAGTAGCGGTGGTGGTGTGGAGTGTCTGGCGCTGGGATGGCAGAGAACCGAAGGGGGGAGGGGAGATGAGTATAGAGGGGAAAAGAGAGTGAGGGGATGTGGAGGTGGGGAGTTGGAGCGGGGCAAGGAAGAGAGGGTGGAGAGGGTAGGAGGCACCTGCGGTGCCCCTGTTCCAAACAGGGGAGCCAGTCGTGGGATTAGAGAGAGTAAGGGGGAGGGTGAAAGGGACTTGGGGGGGGTTTACGTGAATGGGGCTGGTTAAGAGATGTATGGGAGAGGGGGGGTGGTTTGTGACTGTTAGCAGATGGACGAAGCGGGAGGGTTTAAAGAGAGAAGTTTGAGAGAGAGTGTGAGAAAGGAAGGGAGAGAGCACAGGATGTAGGGGTGGCGTCCGGTGCAGGGGGGGGCGTGGCTGCGGATCGGATGCGGCAGCGTGTCCAGGGGAGTGACGTAGCAACGAGGGGGGCTGGGTTGTTTGGAAAGCAGTGATGGTGGATGGAGGAGTTTTTCCACTGCACATGTGGGAATGGGATGGTCGGTGTGGCTGCATGTGGGTCCTTGCCGTGCAGGTGAAGGGTGGTGAGGATGAGAAGGGCGGACGATGGTGTTAGTGTTGCAGAGGAGTGAGAGGTAAAGCGGGGGTGGGGAAAGGAGGTGGGCGGTGAGTAGTGGAAGGAGGTGGTTGGGGCCGCATCTCACGACCTTAGCCTGGGCTTCTCACCCATGGACAGGGGTATCTCACCCCATCTCCTTCTCGGAGAACACACGCAAGGCTTCACACCTTATGTGGTTGGTTTCCAATAATTCTAAAACACTTCATTGCTTCTTAAAAAGAGGTTACATAACACATTTATAGACTCCACAAAGAAAATCAAAAGACACTCATTAAACTTCAACTAACACCTAACAGCTAAGACTTATTATATCTCTAGTGGGAAGACTAAAAGACACTTAATAAAGACTATCACATGATGTGGATATTTTATTTCTACTACAAAAGAAAACACACATCTAGGCCCACTAACATGGCCCATTAACACAAAACTCTTAAAATAGCAAATATAGTTTAATAGTTGCCGGTGCCGCTTTGGCGATCGACCGTTGCCGCTTGTCGATCCCGTGACGATTCCATCACTTCTAGATCCTCTAAAGTCACCGTCGATCCGCGTCGGTTCCCAGAAGGCGCTTTGTAATCAATGCTCCCTTTGAAGCCATCCATGGGATCCGCCTGGGTAACCCCACCTGGCGATGGCAACGGTGTCCCTGGTACAACACCAAGTCCTCAGCCCCCGCAAGCCATAACTCCTGCTCTGGCGATCCGCGCACCTTGAATTCTTCATGTCGATACATCATTGGCATGAACACAAACTCATCCTCAGGAAGGAAGTTCAAGTAGTCACGCCACTCATCTCTGGTCTTCAATAGTACTGTCTTGCATATCACTTGATCCTCGGGACCAAAGAGAGCCCTCGCTAGGTAAATGGTGCTCTTTTCGAAGATCCGAGAAGTAGTAGTCACCTTGCTGTCAAAATCAAAACTCATGTGGACTTCCATCCACAGCTGTAGAAGGAAGAGACTCCCCATGGCACTGCCACCTAGGCTCATCTGAGTGAGTCCGCAGTACATATGAGCCAGCACCGCCCGAGAAGGAGAATGTCCTGTCCATAGGAGAGTCAGGGGCCCTACATACTCTCGTCTCAGCACGTTGCCTGACATAGAGAAGAGTAACGCCCCGCCCAAGCATAATGTCACACCACACCTCAGTCGGTCTACTTCCGCTGCCTTGTCCTTCACATGGCCCCAAAGCCAACCTACCAGGCGGTCGACTAGGATCCCTCGCTGGTCTGTCATTCGACGAACCTCACGCTTATCTCACACGATCTCTGCTAGGATCTCATCCCTTGGAGGAAGGTCAATCAGCTCACCCACCTCCAAGTCACTCCACTAGAAGATGAAGTCCAGCTCTTCTACTAGCACTAAGGCCTCAAATTCGAGGAAGACAAAAGTGTGTGTATCGGGATGCCACAACTCAATCAGTGCTGCTAACGATTCCCAGTTCCACCTCATGCTGTTGAAGTGCATCGCCATGATGACCAAGCGGATTAGGTGCCATTGGTGCATGAATACCCTCATGGCGGGCGTGATTGCCGCCATCAAATCATGGAGCCAGCCGTAATGGCAGGCGTGTATTGCCCTAGGAAAAGTAGGCACATGCTGCACCATTTAGAAGGAAGAAGAGAGAAGAGAAAACCCAATCAATAACAGACATAAATCTTGCCAAATACACCAAAAAAAAAGGAAACAACAACAAAAAAGATAATAAATAACTTTGCACACAAACCATACCTTGCCCTGCTTCACATGGTTGCTTAAGTGGCCGGGCACGTGAGAGAGAACACTAAGTCCGTGGCCTCCTGACGGGGTAGAAGAAGACGCCATGCCTATTTGCTTCTTAGAACTACTCCTTTGGCTCCAATTCTTTGCTCAACGACGGAGTAGGACTACCCCGCCCCATAGTCTTTTATATGCTAAGAGTCCCACTTAGCTCAGAACTCCCACGGCCCGGGATAAGAGCAGGAGGGCGGCCAAAACGATGGCCGCCCACCCCTGGTCTAGGCGACCACAGGTCTGGCCGCCCAGACCATGGGGTGGCCAGCAACCTGGCCGCCCTCATCCCCCTCTTTTGTGAAGCTATGCGTAATTGCTGTATATGATTTGTCATTGTATGGTTTAATGGTTCATTCAATGAAATGTGTTTACTGATCTACTGTTATTATCATTGATGAACTTTACTGACGTGTGCTAATGCAGCTGCAGGTCTCCACAGCTATGGGACTAGAGGGCAATAAGGCCTCCATTACTTTGCATCGTAGGTAGAACGTCGGAGGCTAATAGCTTCGGGCGAATAAACTCTGAGTTCCTCTCTAAAAAAACCATGAAGCGTTTATACTCCTTAAGCTATTCGATAGCCGCCTGCTACCTAAACCCGGGATGACAGACTTCCCGAATTCTCGACTATGCTTAATTACAATGTGGAACGATGGATCCCCATCAAGATCCGGACCACATCTGTCGCCAAGCATGGGATGACAGACTTCTTGAACTCTTGACCGATTGGTTCGGAGGCAGGCAAATAAACCCTCCGGCTTTGCACTAGATAGGTTTTTTTCATTTAAACCCAGCATGCATCATATAGGTCTTTTTTATCCCCATTTGAAAGAAAATCCAAACAAAAGAAAAAAAGATATATGCAAAAAAGAAACACGAAAATGCATACATCTCATCTTGGGAGCTATGATGCAGAAATAGGGAAGCCACGTTGATCTGACCGATCCATGGTCCTTTGGTCCCCGCATCTGGTTTTTCGAGTCCCTGGATTTTTGCCGAATTTGCACGTATCAGTCTACGTGATTCCACTCCGATTTGACCTGCAGAAAATATGTTTTATGCAAGGCCATTTTGAGTATTTTGTGATTCAATGAGTCATTGTATTCCAATATCTTGATATTTTTACTTGACTTTGTTTAGGTCTTGTATCTCCTTGAGCATCAGATTGCATTTTCGTCCCCTCTAGTCTCGCAGCGCCATGCTAGGGGGCCCCACGCGGCCACAGATACAAGTCCTCTTAGATTAATTGTCCTTCTTCCCTTTGCCAATGACTTACTTGATTACTTGACGCTCATGCGACCCTGCGTGAAGCTTGTTTTTTGCTCAAGAATCTCCTCGAGCGTGTTGCCCTCATTAGGCTTGTTTCTTTTCCAAAACACCCATTTATCAGTCCGCCAGGCTCCCTTGCAAAACGGGCGTTCCGGATAGGCATTTGTAGACGCCTAATTTCGGACATCTCGCGGATCCCCAATGGACCTTCGTGTAAATGATGCTTAGTTGTGGTACTTGTTTTACTGATGTTTTGAGTTTTAAAGCCCAACCCGTAGCCTTAAAGCTATTGGGCCTCGTCCACTTAAGGGGCCCAAGGAGCATAGTCTGGGCGGCCAAAGACTTGGCTGCCCCCAGTCCTGGGCGACCAGGGCGATGGCCGCCCTCCCCTCCTGGGTGGCCAAAGACTTGGCCGCCCTCCTCTATTTACTCGGTCAAAGAACGTGGCCCAACTCGTGGGCACGTTCTTTCCCTCGTTCTACACGATCTTTCCCCACGATTTGAAACTCCGGGCTGAAAGGACAAAACTGTCGGTCTCCAATGTGGAGGGAGGGAGGAGAGGCCATTTTTTGGAGGAGGATCGAGGGGGCAACCATGGAGGAGGATCGGAGCAGTTTGGCATCGGAGAAGGGCCGCATCGGTCGTCTTCCTCCTACTTCCCTTGCTTTGGTTTGAACTCCTTAGCTCCTACTTCCTACTTGCATCACGGCTTCCCAAGTAAGTACGCTGCATGTAGTGTAACCCCTTAGCTCCTACACTTAGAGATTTCTTCCCAAAACAAATGGGAAGGTGGGTGGTCGAAAGCCTCGTCCATCCCTCCTTCCCACCACCCCCAACTAACCTTGCCACCATCATTCCCGTTCTGTTTGTTTTATTAGAGTAGATACTACACCTTTCGTTTTACTAATGGCCTTCCTTTTCTTTTTTCTTTGAGCTACGTTGCAGGATTTCAGCATAAGGGACATAGCAGGGCTCCTTGCCCTTGGCCAGTCGAGGACGAGGAAGAGGGAACCCATCATCTCTTTATTTGGATTATCTCCCCATGATCATCACCCCTGTGAGGTTCAAGTAAACACCTCTGGCGATCATGATGTTCTAATGTTTCTTTTTGTTCCTCTATAGGTACTCCGGAGACATTCTCCATCCGCCCTTAAACAAAAAAAAAAACCAAACCACACACATTCCAACGGGTGCCTACACTCACATCACTCGACTTAGGCTTACAGAGAAATCCTCCCATGCTAGTCACAAGACCAAGGTTCACCATCCAACGCCAACTTCCTCAAGGGATCTCCACACGCAGGCACCATCCATCGTCCTGTTTCATCAAATCATATCTCATCTCAATTGCTCCTAATGGATGCCTGCCAATTCCTCAGCTCCGCTCTCATCATAGAGCCACAGGACAACACCTGAGCAATCCTCGGCACATGTCTCCCGAATAGACAAGTGCCACCTGCCACCACATTATCCTGGTCGATGATGCCGCGACCAATGCACACGGGTCTGCAAACCCTGCAGACTCTTACCACCGCTGAGTCCTCTTCCACATCATTCTGTAACTCTCAGACTCAACCAGGCCTATGATAATACAGACCTTGCCATAGCCGATCACTCGACTAGCATTACCAGCCGCTCACAACTACCAACTAGGACTTATAATCTCTTAGAGATCACTTCTCAAGAATCGTGATCTCAACGGAGGACAAAGCTTCCAACGTAGGTCGGGCACCAAGCCACCGACTCTAGACTCGTATCCTCGACCACTGTCAGGCGATATCCTTAGCAATCTTATCCAGGTCTAGAACCCAAACACCTGACACGGCTTCCAATAAATGAAGCGGGTACTCACGTGGCAAACTTGCCAACATATTTCCCCAACTCTCCACCTGTCCGTGCCACAAACCACACTATCTCAAGCAACGGCATGGCAACAACATGTCTCACACAGTCGGAGATAATGCACATCGAGGTACCAATCCTCCGATGCTCTTCAACACAGCCTCAAGAATCCGCCTGTAGCGACCAATGCTACGATCTCGGACCTGTGGGTTATAGGCCCACCAGGCTTCCACTGTGCATTCCGATCCACATGCATAGGCACCATAACAACGACTCGGGATCCTCCATCCTAACAATTCTCAACTCGGCTAGCTAACACCAGAAAATAGGGTGAGGAAAACACTATTACCTCGAACCCAGAGCATAGACTCACTCGCTAGTCTAGCAATCCTCTACAACTCTGTAGGCTCCGATCCATGACGCATCGGAATCACAACACCAGCCACGAGTCTTCTCAAGACCTGCCCAAACGGCACACATCCTTCCGAAATAGCGCCAACACCCTCAAGCCTCAAGGGAATGGGCAACGCTTCTCACATGCAACCTCATTGCCAAAACACCGAACACGTCTCGCACAGACTTCATGGCACACTAGAGAGGCCAACCAATCCGAACACACAATGCAAGATGACGAACTTGGCAAAACATGATCTCTCCAACCAAAGAGAAACCAACATACCTCCAACCCAACCGAAGGTCTCCACGCTCGACCTGACCTCGAACCTTGCACATGCTGGGAATACCTCCCAGCACCAAAAAACCATTACCACCGTCAGGTCAGCTCCTCCGACAACACTCGCCAAGTGTCTCGTCGGACCACGATCACATCATCTCTCGATGCACCACCGCTATAATTCCACGAACTACAACTCACCACGCCTCAAGCACCGGCTTTGCTGATCGCCAGCCACACTCTTTGCCATAGCGGTTAGGCTAGCCACTGCCACACACTCCTTACCTACACTTGCCTCCAATCTCAGAACCATTAATGGGCCAGAACGCTTACCGAGGAGCGAAGAAACCATAAAAAATGCCAGGCTCGAAGGCTATTACACCTCTAGCCACCGAACATCATTCCCTCAAATCTGTCCGTGCTAACACCAATCCATTCTCGATACTCAGATCCACATAATATCCATCTTCAGAGCTACCACCGCGCGGACCACCATGCCAAGAGCCACGACACGAACCACAATCGGCAACTGCCAACGCTCATACTTCGTCCCAAAATTAGCTGTGAAACCTTCACATCTCGCCTGCAATCTTGCACAGCACGTCCAATGCATAAGGGCCCCAAATTCCATAATCTGGGCCAAAACCAAGCCACCGTCACACAATCTCGAACCAAATCCAAGACTAAGATAGTCCATTCACACGCAGAAACGTAGGACTTAGAGTGCATGGGGACATCTCTGCCCAATCTGGCCTCAAAATCCATAAAATAATTGGGGCTGGCACGTCACCCCTGACACCATAGAGCACAACAGGAACGTCGGGCTCGACAATCAACCGCTTATCCGAAGATCCTCCGTTCATCCAGAAGATCCTCCGCTCATCCGAGCACATCTCTTGATCAGAACATCCATTCTTAAACCTCAAACCACAATCTCGACGCCTCAGGGGCTGGGCAAACACCAAATTGGGGTGACCAAAATCGATAACAGCTCCCTCAGAGCACATTCACGGCCACTTAACCACAAACAATCCTCGCCAGCCACCTGACCATGCTGTAGGTTCCTCGAACACAGCACCACAGCAACGCACGTTCCGACAACCTCTACCCAACGCAGCACCACTGGGGCCACAACCCATCGGGAAGAAATCAACCAACCCTATTCCTCTGCCCCATACCGGCACTTCAACGAAACAGCAACCGCTTTCACAGTGCCAACGCAGCACACTCAAGCTCTCAAGCGAGAAGCAAAATGGAAAATAAATGCAAAACCCTATGCCAGCTGCCGATTGTACTGGACCTTATGAGCTCTGATCACTGCAATTATCTCGAATTCCCATGTACACGCCATGAACACACTTCACCCTGATACCATCTGTAATGACCCAAGATCCGGATACCGAAAAAACTTGATATCATTCGAATCCTGCTCCGCCGTCCACGAGCCAGAGCGCTCGGAAGGGCTAAAAAGGTGTGTGTGAGTGGCAGTATACACATAAATAAGAAACAAGTATGAAAACAATAATAAACTACTACATAGTCTATTCTAAAAAGTACAGTCCACAGAAAATAAAACGTACCCAATGTCGAGTGAACACTCAACCCGATGAACTAGCAACTAGAAACCTCTGTGTAACACCCTCGAACCTCGAGGAGGAACCACCACACATGAAAAGTAGGGGTGAGCCTCATCTCACTGGCTCAGTAGGGGTCCCGCGGAACCCCAACCGTAAACAACGGCGACAGCGGAAAGCAGCAACAACGACAGTAGAAGCAGAACCCATGGTGGCCGGCAAATCCTCGGCTCTATTGCTACTCCTACTGGTAATGGGAAAAGAACTCCCGATTCCACAATTAGGGACCGGACTACCTAATCACCACAACTACCAAGGGAAAGCACATGACAACTCTGGCGTGGAGGCCTGTCACAAAGACGGGGCCTAACCTTGACCACACGGTCCATGGGTACCATCACGACCTCGTTGTTCTAAACCCGACCAAGCCAAGGGATGAAGCTCCGATAATCCTACCGAGTGTCCCTGGCCTCAACCTCGGGAAACACATAGAAAGAGTTTGAGAAACCACGCCTCGCAGTGAGAAAATGGACTCTCGGGTCACAGAAACTCGCGTCCCGTGACGGGGGCACCTACCCACTCAAAGCATGGCTGGAAGCGTACACCGACGACTTATTTCACGCCTCAGGTGTCTCTCTCGCCCCAGGCAGAAATCGAGACACTACAGAGACCACAGTAAAAATAAGGCTCTAGTCGGGGTCGTGCTCGTCAGCAGGCGTCCGAAGTCCTCGACCATGTGTGCACACACTGGACGACTGCACTACGTCAGGCCCTCTAGCTGATTTTCATCTTGGCCCGAACTCGAACCGTACAGGGGAGGCCCTACAGCAAACCTGCCTAAAAACTGTCTCTAATAGGTGTAGCTCTCCACCTACCGCCTAGGTGGGTCAGCACATGCGTGCCCAGACAAGCTACTATAGCTCTCCACCTACGCTCAGGTGGGTTGGCAAAAGTGTGCCCAGGAAGCTACGATGAGCGGGGGTCACCACAGAAGTGACTCTCGGTGGAAATCACCAGAACACGGACATGCCACGCACAGGCCCTATCATGTCCAACTCGGGAAACAGGTGGCACACTGCCACCGGACTCCAGGCAGTCCACTAAAACCTATTAAACCAATGGCCCTTGAGTCACAGGACTCTCCGTCGGATATTCCTTCCGTCGGACTAGGACCTCTATTATGAGACTTCCGTAAGCCCCTGCGAGCCTGGGATTCCCACTAGGACGCCGGGTGGGTTGTACCCACAAAACCTGAACCTTTCGACTGGTTTGAATCGCTAGTTTTTGCCTGAACTCGGAGTCGGGACTGCCCTATTATCGCGGCCCTTCTGGGACTGCTACTGTAAGTACGCGGCCCAGGCATGACCATCTGAGATTTGAACGGTCCTTTGGAGACTACTTTCAACCTGTTGTGCGTCGACCTGCCGTAGGTGCGTCGACCTTAGTCCTTTGGAGTCAGTGCTGTATGCGGTTGTTAGTAGACCGTTTACCATTCAAGCGGCCCCTTGCTGATCGCGTTCATCTGACAATGCCAAGACATGTACGTCGACCTTCTTGATATGTGCGTCGACCTTAGTTTATAAACGGCCCAGCTTGGACCGTCTAGTCCTGATGGCGGCCCATATTGGACCGTGTCTACTCTTTCATTCTGGGCTTGGACCCTTTGTCCCAGCTAGCCTTGAAGCGGTCCAGCCTAGACCATTTTCTCATCTAGGCGGCCTGATCATGACCGTTTGTATCCAGAACTTGTTTTCATATGTTTTTACTTTTATTCTATTCCTAGATCTCTTGACTTTCAGTCAATCATGAAATACCACTTCATCTTTGAGATTAAGTTACATAGCTTGACCTTGGAATTCTTGGCCGGTTCCAATGAATGTCTAGATATTACTTGGGATCTTGGATCCACCAAATCAATGCCAACGCATCATAAGGGCCCGATCTGGTCCTGGGAAGAGTGCCCGAAAAGTACTAGTGCCCCGAGGAGTTGTAATGACATGGTGAGGCATTGCACCGAGTGCATGACTAGCGTGTGTTTATGACATTCATCTCTTTTCTTTATACATTTTATTAGATTCCTACATGGAATTTATCTCGATATGACTTGCTTGCGTGTTTGTTCGGCCAATTTTCTGTAAATTGATATATCTCGATTCAGTTCGATCTATTAGCTTCGTTCCATCAGTTCTTATGTAACTTATTTTATCGTTCTTAGTTCACATGCATGACAGCTAATTAAATTGGTTAATTACTTAAACTTGCCTGCTATTGCCTCCTGAGCATTCGCTCACCCAGTCTCTCCCCCATTTCAGGTAGCTCCGATGAGGACACGCAAATGGACGGGGATGGGCAGGAGTGAAGTCTTTGGAGCGAGCCAGCTAGAGAGCCTCTTGGAGTGTCTTTATATAGTCGAGTCAAGAGTGTCGTTTTGTTAATATGTTTTGGAATTGTAATTTGATTATTCAGTTATGGTTGATTTGTAAAGATGTTAGTGAATATTGAGAAATTCTTAGCTCTTATTAGTTGATCATTGGATGTTGGAATTTGTTATGTTTTGTTAGTTGGAATGATTGGTTACCTTGGGAATTATTCCTTCTCTTTGCCATTGTGTTGTTAGAGTTCTCTAAATGCTAACCCAAGGCACAGCATGTCTGGAAATCAACATATTTTAACTCTACTGTCGTGTTCTGATTTTTCGCGTCGGGACGTGACAGTTTGGTGGTATCAGAGCAGTTGTTTTAAGTTCCTAGGTTTATCAGTGATGTCATAGAACCTGTAGCCTTCTTAAAGTCTAAGAATCTAACCCGGTGAGATTGGGTAGAGACTTGGGATTGAGTTAACTAATAAACTCTAAAAGATTCTCGCTAAACTATTTTTAATTAATTTTTTTCTGCACGTATGTAGGAGTATTTTTCGATGGCTGCAGAACATGCGCAATGGAGGGATATGTAGCATACGGTGCAAGGCTTGACTTAGGCCCTCCAGCAGGTAGCCCAAGGAGGAGGAGCACAACATGGCGCCGGTGATCTCCACCGGAATTTTTGAGGCCTGAATCCCCCACGTTTTGGCGGATCAGCGGATCCCGATGAAGCCGAGAATTGGCTGAAGGAGATGGAGCGAGTTTTTAGAGTAATACGGTGCAATGAACAAGATTGAGTTCTTTTGGCAACATTCCAGCTAGAACGTGATGCACGCGCTTGGTGGGAGGCTATAGAAGCTACGCTCGGGAATAGGCGTGCGACGTGGGATGAATTCAAGGAACATTTTAATAGCAAGTACTTCTCAGAGCGGGTGCAAGAGAAGAAGGTGACTGAGTTTGCTGCTCTGAAACAGAGGAGCCTATCAGTTGCAGAATATGAAGCTCAGTTTGCCAGACTTTCTCGCTATGCAACGCACTTGGTATCCATCGAGAAGATCAAGGCCAAGCGTTTTATGAATGGGTTGAAGCTCCATTATATTAACCAGTTAGCGCCTTTGGAAATTCAGACCTATGTAGAGATGGTGAGAAAAGCTCAAGTTCTTGAAGATACATTAGAGATGACTGAGAGAATCCGAGGAAAGAACCCTAAGAAAGAGCAGGCCACTAGTTCGGGGAACTTCAAACTCAACAATGGCAAGAAGAGGCCCAATGACGGGTCAGGTTTTTCACAAGATAAGAAGTCAAGGAATGAAGATAATAAGGTAGGTTCGACTGCCCTATCTAAGACCATTCGCAAGTTTTGTGACCGGCCAGGTCACAAGATGGAGGAGTGTTGGCGCAAGCTAGGTGCATGTTTACATTGCGGAAGTAGGGACCATCATATCCTAGATTGTCCCCTCCTGTCCGACCAAGCTACACCCAACAAGCTGCAAGGAGGTCAGAAGCGGCAGGGCAAGCTTCAAGCCCTATAGGAAACTGAGATTGAAACCACTGAGGAGGGTGGACTTGTTGAAGGTACACTTATTGTTTCTGATAAGCCAACTTTTGTTCTATTTGATACCGGAGCAACGCATTCTTTTATTTCTCAGAGTTTTGCTAAATCCTTAACTATGAAACCGGTATTAATGAATTCTCAATTGAAAATTTCAACTCCTATTGGTTCGGGTTCAGCAATCAAATATTACTACCCTTCTAGTAAGATTCTAATTAGTGGGCAGAATATGCCAGCTGATTTGGTTTGAATGGCAATGAAGGATTATGATGTAATCCTAGGAGCTGATTGGTTGGCTAGAAATGAGGCCAGTGTTCATTGTAGATCAAGCTCCGTGTCTTTTTCTGGACACCCCGAGCTTTCTTTTGTTGGGGTTCGGCACTTTAAATCCGTGTCGCTCATTTCAGCTCTTCGAGCCGAGAAGTTAATGAAGAAAGGATGTCAGGCTTTTCTAGCTTTGGTTTCTTTAACTAATAAGAAGGAGTCTGAGCTCAAGGATATCCCTATTGTCCGAGAGTTTTTTGATGTCTTTCCTGAAGATTTGCCAGGACTTCCGCCTGAGAGAGAGGTAATCTTTTCTATTGATCTGATTCCTGGCGCGTCTCCTATTTCTAAGGCTCCGTATCGTATGTCTCCTGCGGAGTTGAGAGAATTAAAGAGGCAATTAATTGAGTTGCTCGAGAAGGGGTTTATTCACCCTAATACATCTCCATGGGGAGCCCCTGTGTTGTTCGTACGGAAGAAGGATGGTTCATTAAGACTGTGCATCGACTACCGGCAATTGAACCAGCTTACCATCAAGAACAAGTATCCATTGCAGAGAATAGATGAACTCTTCGATCAGATAGCGGGAGCATCATATTTCTCTAAAATTGACCTTCGATCGGGTTACCATCAGCTGCGGATTAAGGACGATGATATCTTTAATACAGCTTTCCGTAGCAGGTATGGGCATTTTAAATTTGTAGTAATTCCTTTTAGACTAACGAATGCTCCTGCAGCTTTCATGCAGTTGATGAATAGTGTGTTTCGGCCCTACCTAGATCAATGGGTCGTGGTGTTTATTGATGACATTTTGATATACTCTAAGAGTGAGAAAGAGCATGCCAAGCACTTGAGGATGGCGTTGAAATTATAGAGAAATCATCAATTGTATGCAAAGTTTAGTAAGTGTGACTTCTGGATGCAGGAAGTGTCTTTTCTAGGACACATTACCACTAAGGAAGGAATCTCTGTTAACCCCCCGAAGGTGGAGGCAGTAAGGGACTGGGATAGGCCTACGAATGTTACTGAAGTAAGAAGTTTTCTAGGCCTATCAGGTTACTATCGGAGATTTATTAAAGATTTCTCCAAGATTGCGGTACCCCTGACTAGATTAACCCGCAAGGAGAATCGGTTTGAGTGGTCGGAAGGTTGCGAGCGGAGTTTTCAAACTCTGAAGGACTGTTTGACCACTACCCCTATTTTGGCTTTGCCTTCTGGAGAAGGAAGATTTAAGGTCTACACGGATGCTTCGGGCATTGGCTTGGGTTGTGTGCTTATGCAAAACGGCAGGGTGATAGCCTATTCCTCGAGGCAACTAAGGAAGCATGAAGAGAATTATCCTGTCCATGACTTGGAACTCGCTGCGGTAGTGTTTGCCCTGAAAATTTGGAGGCACTACTTATATGGAGAGGCTTTTACTGTATTCTTTGACCATAAGAGCCTTAAATACCTATTTTCTTAGAAGGAACTTAACATGAGTCAGAGAAGGTGGCTCGAGTATTTGAAGATTTTGATTTCTCTATTGAGTATCATCCGGGAAAAGATAATGTGGTGGCTGATGCCTTGAGCCGCAAGCCAATAGCAAAATTGTCAAGTCTCATGTTGCAAGAATGGAAACTACTGGAATAGTTGGCTAGTTTAGATCTCAATGTTAGCAAAGATCGGGTCATGATCGCTCAGTTTCAGTTTCATCTAGAATTATTGATGGAAATCAAGTCCCTGCAAGGAAATGATCCGATGTTGGTAGAGATTAGGGAAAGTCTGAGCAGTAGACTAGATTTTATGTTAGCTGACGACGGCATGTTATTGTTTCAAGGAAGGGCATGTGTTCCTGATGTGGCCGAAGTAAAAGGCAAGATCTTAGAAGAAGCCCATAGGTCCAGATATACTATTCACCCTGGAGGTACTAAGATGTACCAGGATTTAAAAAGGACCTTTTGGTGGCCGAGCGTGAAAAGGGAAGTGGCAGAATTTGTGAGTAGATGCTTGGTATGTCAGCAAGTAAAGGCTGAACATTTCAGACCCGCAGGGAAGTTAAAGCCGCTTGATATACCACAATGGAAGTGGGAAAGTGTCGATATGGATTTTATCACGGGTCTACCTAGAACTCGTGGTGGATTTGATGCAATATGGGTCATTATTGATAGAATAACTAAGTTCTCTCATTTCTTATCCATTAAGTCAAAATGGACAGTTGATGTTTTGGCTACCCTATATGTGAAGGAAGTTGTAAGACTACATGGAGTACTAGTAAGCATTGTGTCAGATAGAGACTCCAGATTTACTTCACATTTTTGGAGAGGACTGCAAGAGTTCTTGAGGACCCGTCTAAAATTCAGCACTGCCTTTCATCCTCAGACAGATGGGCAGACCAAAAGAACTAACCAGATCATTGAAGATATGTTAAGGGCTTGCATGATTGATTTTGGAGGTAGTTGGCATGAGCACTTGGCTTTGATTGAGTTCACCTATAATAATAGCTACCAGTCCAGTATCAAGATGGCTCCGTTCGAGGCCCTTTATGGGAGAAGTTGTCGATCACGTTTGTGTTAGAATGAGATAGGAGAGAAGCAATGGCTAGGACCGGATCTCATTTCAGAATCATCCAAGAACATCTGTATTATCCGAGATCATCTGCAAGTAGCACAATCGAGACAGAAAAGTTATGCTGATAGCAGAAGAAGAGCCTTGGAGTTTCAAGTAGATGAGCATGTATTCTTAAAGGTTTCGCTAATGAGAGGAATTCAAATGTTTGGCATCCGTGGCAAGCTAAGTCCGAGATACGTTGGCCCTTTCGAGATTTTGGAGAGAATTGGAGAGGTTGCTTACAGATTAGCTTTACCACCTCAGTTATCTGGAGTACACAATATTTTTCACGTATCTATGTTACGAAAATATGTTTATGACCCCACGCACATTATTCAACATGTGGATCTGGAATTTAAGAAAGATTTCACGTATGAAGAAAAGTCAATCAAGATTTTGGATCGGAAGGAACAACAACTCAGGAATCGTTCCATACCTATGGTCAAAGTTCAATGGAGCCAACGAGGAACCGAAGAAGTTACTTGGGAGTCTGAAGATGCTATCCGGAAGCAATACCCTGATTTATTCTAAGGTCAGTTATCTTGCTATCCCCATTTCAATAAGTGCAGTGAATTTGGGGGACCAAATTCCTTAAAGTGGGGGAGAGTGTAGCACCCTAAGAATTTATTTAAACAAAATTTCTATTCATTTTGATAATTTTTGATTTATTAAATTAAAAATCCCATCTGGCAAAAATTTGACTAATACATAAAAATCTGGAAAAATGATAATCACGTAGAGGACGAACCATGTAGATGATCTATCTTCTGAGGTAAACCCTAATTTAATTTTTAATCAAGCCGAATTAAGGTTTTAAGTCTAAAAATCGGACCTTAGAGTATCTAGACCTTGGATTGCCAAATTAGAGCCCAAATCACGATCGTTTGAGCCCAAACCAAGCCCATTAGAAAGCCTTCGACTTGTAGCCCTATAGCCCTCTCGTTCTTCGCGCAAACCCTAACCCTAAACTTTGAATTTTGGGGTGATAAGCGGCGTGACGTGGTCAACTGTGAGTTTCACGCACGGTTGTGTGCGTGGACCTTATCCCTTTGAATTGATCCATTCAGGATCGAGTAGTTCTATAAAATGAACCCTAAGACCTCCTAGCATCGACGTTTGGTAGCTGCAGCCGGCGGGGAGCTCGAGCAGGAGAGGATTCGGTGAGGTTTTTGGAGTATTCCCGGTGTAAGCGTGATAATCGTCGTCCCCTCTTCTTCCTTGATTAAGGTAGGTTCTAGTAGACCAAACTTCAAATAAAAGATACCAATGGAATGGTCTACGAATCTTCTTTCTTTTGATAGCAAAAGCCCTAATTGTCGGTATAGCCTTCGTATTGCTAGTTTTAGTCGGAGCATGTCAGATTAGGGCACCCATCGGGTTACTCCTTGTTCATCTTAATTAAATGTTAGGTTAGCAGGCGTTAAAACTTAATTAAATCATGCTACGATGTGCATTTTTCTATCCACTTTCCGTTGATATACTTTTGCCCAATTTTCATGCACTATACCAAGTTAATTGTTGATTGCAATTGAAGTCTATCGGAGTCGCCGGAGGGTGGACACAGCATTCTATAAACGGTCATACAGAAACCGTTTATGCCCCAGGCGGTCTCGAGATAGACCACCTTTCCCAATGCTGATTTTAAACCTCTTTTGATCTAAATGACCCCTCGATAGACCGCGAGGTTTGGGTTAGCGGCCCAGTGAATGACCATTTCTATGTGTTGTTTAAGTTGCAAATGCTTTATTATGCCTTGTTTAGCTAGCTTAAGCAGGGTAGAAACTCACAAATTCAAATGGAACATATGGAATAATCCTGACAATTGTTAACTATGATCATGACTGCCCACATCCTTCCATCTCTCTCTCATTCAAATGTGTCATCTTGACATTTCTTTGAACTGTTATATAAATTGCTTGAATTAAAGTTTTCCATCCTTGGATAAATTGCTAGGATTGTTTGACAGTCACTTCATTCCGGTGATGCTGACTGACCGCTATACGTTCATTTTCCACCATTTCATTTAACCCCCAATTCTTGTAATAGTTGGGACTCACCGCCGGATATTCCATCTGTCGGACTAGGACCTCTATTATGAGACCTCTGTAAGCCCCCATGAGCCTGGGATTCCAACTAGGATGCCGAGCGGGTTGTACCCACAAAACCTGAACCTTTCGACTCATTCGACTAGCTAGTTTTTGCCTGAACTCGAAGTTGGGACTGCCCTGTTATCGCGGCCCTTCTGGGACCGCTACTGTAAGTACGCGGCCCAGGCATGGCCATTTGAGATTTGAACGGTCCTTTGGAGACAACTTTAAACCGGCTATGCGTCGACCTCCCGTAGGTGCGTCGACATTAGTCCTTTGGACTCAGTGATGTATGCGGTCGTTAGTACACCGTTTACCATTCAAGCACCCCCTTGCTGACCATGTTCATCTGACGATGCCAAGACATGTACGTTGACCTTCTTGATATGTGCGTCAACCTTAGTTTATAAACGGCCCAGCTTGGACCGTCTAGTCCTGATGGCAGCCCATATTGGACCGTCTAGTCCTGATGGCGGCCCATATTGGACCGTGTCTACTCTTTCATTCTGGGCTTGGACCCTTTGGCCCAGCTAGCCTTGAAGCGGTCCAGCCTAGACCGTTTTCTCATCTAGCCGGCATGATCATGACTGTTTGTATCCAGAACTTGTTTTCATGTGTTTTTGCTTGTATTCTATTCCTAGATCTCTTGACTTCTTAGTCAATCATGAAATACCACTTGATCTTAGAGATTAAGTTACAAAGCCTGACCTTGGAATTTTTGGCCAATTCCAATGAATGTCTAGATATTACTTGGGATCTTGGATCTACCAAATCAATGCCAATGCATCATAAGGGCCCGGTCAGGTCCTGGGAAGAGCGCCCGAAAAGTACTAGTGCCCCTGGGAGTTGTAATGACATGGTGAGGCATTGCACCGAGTGCATGACTTGCGTGTGTCTATGACATTCATCTCTTTTCTTTATACATTTTATTAGATCTTACATGGAATTTATCTCGATATGACTTGCTTGCGTGTTTGTTCGGCCAATTTCCTGGAAATTGATATATCTCGATTTAGGTCAATCTATTAGCTTCGTTCCATCAGTTATTATGTAATTTACTTTATCGTTCTTAGTTCGTATGCATGACAGCTAATTAAATTGGTTAATTACTTAAACTTGCCTGCTATTGCCTACTGAGCGTTCGCTCACCCTGTTTTCCCCCCATTTCAGGTAGCTCCGATGAGGACACGGAAACGGACGGGGATGGGCAAGAGTGAAGTCTTTGGAGTGAGCCAGCTAGAGAGCCTCTTGGAGTGTCTTTAGATAGTCGAGTCAAGAGTGTCATTTTGTTACTATGTTTTGGAATTGTAATTTGATTATTCAGTTATGGTTGATTTGTAAAGATGTTAGTGAATATTGGGAAATTCTTAGCTCTTATTAGTTGATGATTGGATGTTGGAATTTGTTATGTTTTGTTAGTTGGAATGATTGGTTACCTTGGGAATTATTCCTTCTCTTTGCCATTGTGTTGTTAGAGTTCTCTAAATGCTAACCCAAGGCACATCATGTCTGGAAATCAACATATTTTAACTCTACTGTCGCGTTCCGATTTTCCGCGTGGGGGTGTGGCACAACACCACTAGGGCCGCAACCCATTGGGACGAAATCTGCCTACCCCATTCCTCGGCCCCATATCGATACTTCAACGAAACAGCAACCGCTTTCATAGTGCCAACGCAGCACACTCAAGCTCTCAAGCGAGAAGCAAAATGGAAAATAAACGTAAAACCCTATGCCAGCTGCCGATTGTACTGGACCTTATGGATTCTGATCATTGCAATTATCTCGACTTCCCATGTACACGCCACGAACACACTTCGCTCTGATACCATCTTTAATGACTCAAGATCCGGATACGGGAAAAACTCGATATCATTCGATTCTTGCTCCGCCGCCCAAGAGCCGAAGCGCTCGGAAGGGCTAAAAAGGTGTGTGTGAGTGGCAGTATACACATAAATAAAAAATAAGTAGGAAAACAATAATAAACTACTACAGAGTCTAGTCCAAAAGTGTAGTCCACAGAAAATAAAACGTACCCAATGTTGAGTGAACACTCGGCCCGATGAGCTGGCAGCTAGAAACCTCTGTGTAACACCCTCGAACCTTGAGGAGGAACCACCACACCTAAAAAGTTGGGGTGAGCCTCATCTCACTGGCTTAGTAGGGGTCCCGCGGAACCCTAACCGTAAACAATGGCGATAGCGGAATGCAGCAACAACGACTGTAGAAGCAGAACCCATGGTGGCCGGTAAAACCTCGGCTCTTTTGCTACTCCTACTGATAACGGTAAAAGAACTCCCAATTCCACAATTAGGGACCGGACTACGTAATCACCACAACTACCAAGGGAAAGCACACGACAACTGTGGCGTGGAGGCCTGTCACAAAGACGGGGCCTAACCTTGGCAACACAATCCATAGGTACCGTCATGACCTCGTTGTTGTGAACCCTACCAATCCAAGTGATGAAGCTCCGGTAATCCTATCGAGCGTCCCTGGCCTCAACCTCGGGAAACACATAGAAATAGTCCGAGAAACCACGCCTCGCGGTGAGAAAATGGACTCTCGGGTCACAAAAACTCACGTCCCGTGACGGGGGCGCCTACCCACTCAAAGCATGACTGGAAGCGTACACCGATGACTTATTCCACGCCTCAGGTGTCTCTCTCGCCCCAGGCAAAAATCGAGACACTATTGGGACCACAGTAAAAACAAGGGTCTAGTAGGGGTCGTGCTCGTCAGTAGGCGTCCGAAGTCCTCGACCATGTGTGCACACACTGGACGACTGCACTATGTCAGGCCCTCTAGCTGATTTTCCTCCCGGCCCGGACTCGAACCGTACAGGGGAGGCCCTACAGCAAACCAGCCTAAAAACTATCTCTAACAGGTGTAGCTCTCCACCTACCGCCTAGGTGGGTCAGCACACGCATGCCCAAGCAAGTGACTGTAGCTCTCCACCTACGCTCAGGTGGGTTGGCACAAGCGTGTCTTGTTGAGTAGTGGATAGCGGATCTAGAGGGGAGGGGTGAATAGATCTACCCCTCTTTTCACAGAGCACCCCTCTTTAAAGCTAGATAATGAAAATAGCAGCGGAATATAACTAGCTTAACGAATGATAAACCACTTTACTTAGCAAGATGATTAGCAATATAGAGATTGAACCTAAGCATGCATCTAACACAAAGCAATCGCACAACCAAACCACAACACAAAAGATTCTAAGGTGGTTCGGCCTGAATCCCCAGTCCTACGTCCACCCCTCACCAAACCCGGTGAGGCTCCACTAGCGCAACGCACTGAACCGCAGATCAAAAAGACCTCCGATTGCCTTCCTACTAACCATAGGTAGGGACGTCAACACCATAGATCGGATAACTTCCGATTGCCTTCCTACTAACCACTGGTAGGGACGATTCTCAGTTTCAAATGTTTGAATGAAATGGAAAAAGAACAAGATATGAAAACACTCAAACAAGATATAGAATATGCTCAAAGAGAAAAGATCTTGTCTGAGATTGCTGGAGCTTGAATCTTCTTTTCTTCACACCATGTAGACCACCAACAGAGGCTTCTTTCTTCTTCACAAAGCTATCTTCTTGATTCAGCAACAATGGCTTCTTCTTCCTTGTGAAATGAGCTTCCTTGGATCCCTTTGAGTTGATGAAGAAGACTATGCATGTTGCTTTAATCACCTTTGAGAACCTTGATTGCTTCTAGCTTCCTTAGAGGTTGCTTGCTTCAGATCTAAGCTTGAATCACCTTGGAATGGATGAAGAACTTCTGCACGGAGTACTGTTCACGGCTACAGTACCTCTTCTTCCAACCTCCTCTTTAGCCTCTCTTGATCTCTCTTTGATTCAATTGATCAACTCGGGTTTCTAACCCTCTTGCATGAGTTTTATATCTCTTTGGATGGTCAATAAACACTCCCCAGACCAGATCCACAATCCATGGGAGATTGGGTGACTTTAGGATTAAACAAATACAAGGAAAGGGGATGGCCTCGAGGTGGAAAATGAAGTCAAACATTACTGCATCGGGGCTGGCGATCAACCGGAGGTAGGTGGCGGTCGACCGCTCTGAGAAAACCCTATAGAAATTTCGGTTCTGGAATTTTCGGTCGACCGCCCTGGACTGGCGGTCGACCGCCACTGAGAATCCTACAGACAGTAAGCTGCTGGAAATTCCGGTTGACCGCCCCTGGGCCAGCGGTCGACCGCTGGCTGGGGAAATCTCGGGGTTCCCAAGTTCAGTCTATTAACCCCTTTAGCATCTCATTCACGTCTGTGACATCAAACTTGGCAGAATCTTGAGGATTTCTACTGAGTCTTTTGACTCTTGAAGTTAACAGATTAAAGGTATATCGCTCCTATAATCAAAATTTTGTTCCGGCGACCTGACCGAGAGGGTCAGGTCGATCCGCGTGCGAGGGCGCAATCATTGAGCTTTCACTTTTGCCATCTCCACTCCATTCCTTGGCTTATCTGTCATGAAAGAACATCAAGTATTTCAGTCATATGAGAGTGGAAAGCATCAATGACTTATAGTGTTCAACCATTATCAAAACCATGAACATCAAATGACTCAAATGACCACAGGGGCACAACATGCCCAGGAAGCTACGACAAGCAGGGGTCACCACAGAAGTGACTCTCGGTGGAAACCACCAGAACAGGGACAGGCCACGCACATGCCATGTCATGTCCAACTTGGGAAACAGGTGGCACACTGCCACCAGACTCCAGGCAGTCCACTAAAACCTATTAAACCAACAGCCCTTGAGTCACCGGACTCAGGGTCAAGACCATTGTACAGGACAGCTCTAGGCCGTCAATCTAGCCTATCCCTAGGTCAGAAACCACGGTGATATAATCCTCAAGGCGGCTCGTGACCGTCGAGCTCAATCCCTTCCAAAGGGAAACAAAGAAAACCCTCCAGCCCTAGGCTGGGTAATTGGACTCACAGTCCAAAGACCATATGTACAGCCGACATGGAAACCGCATTCCAACAAAGCTATCGACGTGCGGGAATAGCCCTCCGCACTCATGCCAACCTGTGGCGACTCGATCTAGCGAAAGCATAGAAGCCGTGATCACAAAGGGTCACCCGAACCCTTAAAACCGATGGGCACCCTAATCGAGGTAAAACAGTATCTCTGGACACCCAAAAACATGGTCACATTACCCACGGGGTGTCCAGGACACTCACGGCGCCAAAGGTCGGTCATTAGGTCTCAACCGCACCGGTCGGGACCTAAAACGGGCCAAGAAGGGGGGTTTCAGTCGACCAACCCTCTCGGTCAGTCGACCAACAGAGGATAGGTTGACCTGTCCAGTGGGCAGGTCGACCTGACCAATAGCCAGTAGCATTCCTGGGTGGCTCGGTCGACCGGACTCCCCTGCCCCACTACGCTGGCTGGTTCGGTCGACCGATTCCAACCGGTCGATCGACCGAACACAGCAGGAAATCGACCGAACCCACCCTAGGGCTCCGATTCCAAGCCCCATTCGATCCCAATCAAAGTGTAAAACAATGGGGATCATTCCCCTGGCCCCAAAACCCAAAAATGGAGGGAAGAAAGCGAGAAAACCTCGTACGATCCGATGAATCCGTCGCACGCCCTAAAAACATGATTTTCCCCCCGGCGTGAATAAAACCTCACTCGGCGCACCACGGCCTATGAAACTCACGGGGAAGGAAGTAGTGGGGTTAAGGATCCATCCCCTACCTCCACCAAAGATTTTGGGCACCGTGGACGTCGTTCCACGTGAAAACACCCACGAAATCCCTGCCGGTTCACGAACTCACAAGCGAGCTTCGGTGCACCACCGTCCCACGATCCTCGACCCTTTCCCGCTCCATGACCTCTCAGCATCGCTGCCTTGCCCCCGTCCACCTCCGTCGGCCGCCGGAGAAGAGAGGGAGAGAAAGAGATGAGAGAGAGAGTGAAAGAGAGAATGAGAGAAAGAGATAGGGTGGGGGTTATTTATAGGAAATGAATTTGGGATTTTTAAATCTAAAAAATACAAAAATAGGAAAAAATACTCCCACGATCCTCGAAAAACGCACAACGCGTTGGTAACATCCTTGAGTCGGACAACATATCGGTTCACTCTACACAGGGTTCCGAAGGTCCGACAGGCAAAAACACGCGTAAAGCCTAAAATACACACCGGGACTCACAATCACGCTCCGAACTCACGGATCCTGATCCAAAAAAATCAAAAAAAAATTCAGGGTGTTACACTGCCTAAGCCAAGTTGTTCGACGCCATGACTTTTGTCGAAGCCGATGTATATTCTGCCTTGGTATCATGACTTTCCGCCTAGGCCAAGTTGTTCGGCGTCAAGACTTTCATCTAAGCCGATAAATATTATGCCTTGGCATCATGACCTTTCATCTTGGCCAAGTTGTTCAGCATCATGACCTTTCGTCTAAGCCTAGAATTGTTCTACCTTGGTGTCATGACACACCGTCTAAGCCAAGTTGTTCGGCATCATGACTTTTTTCCAAGTAGACATATATTCTGCCTTGGCATCATGACTTTCCGTCTAGGCCAAGTTGTTCGGCGTCATGACTTTTGTCTAAGCTGACGTATATTCTACCTTGACATCTTGACTTTCCATCTAGGCCAAGTTGTTCGGCGTCATGACTTTCATCTAAGCTGATAAATATTATGCCTTGGCATCATGACCTTCCGTCTAGGCCATGTTATTCGGTGTCATGACCTTCTGTCTAAGCCAAGAATTGTTCTACATTGGCGTCATGACACACCGTCCAAGCCAAGTTATTCGGCATCATGACTTTTGTCTAAGTTGACGTATATTCTGCCTTGGCATCATGACTTTCCATGTAGACCAAGTTGTTCGACGTCATGACTTCCGTCTAAGCTGATAAATATTCTGCCCTGGCATCGTGACTTTCCGTCTAGGCCAAGTTGTTCGGCGTCATGACCTTCCGTCTAAGCCGAGAATTATTCTACCTTGGCTTCACGACTCGTGGACGCACTTTTTATCACTCATCTTTTTATTCTTGGTTTATGTCACGCCCCGAGATTATGCAACGGAAACAATCGGGAACATGAATAGTCAGCTAGTACGTCTCGAGCAAGCAATATAATCAGAGCGCAAGACAATCACACTAAAGTAATTGTACAAGTAAACTTTTCCAAACCTCACATTATTTCATAATAATAAAAATATCAAAGTACATAAGATCTTTTACTCTCTTTACTAGACTCAATAAAATAAATATTACATCATGACTCGACTAGACACTTGATAACTAAGGCTTCTTTCGTTCATATGTCCTTCAATCACTCTCGGACTCGCTACTTGTATAATTTGAATCTGATTCACTTGTACTTCCTGACACATTCAGAAAGTAGGTAATGAGCACACTTGCCCAGTAGGTATCTTCGTATCAACATAAAAGTAAATTTAAGTAATTAGCATTTTAGCTCTAGAAAATAAGATAAATCATGCAAATATGATGAAACACATATATAACGAAGTAACAAGACATGATCAAGAGTGAGATATGAGAATAAGATTGATCAAGTATAAATCAAGAATGTAAATTTGGCCTTTCCATGAACAAGAATTGTAAGACCCCAGAAGTTTTATAAATTATTTTAAGAATATTTAATTATTTTTTGGAATTTATAAAGGCCTAAATACATTAATAAATAGAATATTAGATCAATAAGTCATTATAAGGCCCAATTAGGTTAAATAATTAACCTAGCCTATTTAAAAATAATCCCAAAGGTTAATGGACCAAGCCCATCAAGTTTGGCCCATATTCTATAAGGGTAATTAGCTTATTCACGTATTTTAAGGATAAATAATATTTATATAAGATAATTATGTGGATAAATGAATAAAAGAGTTTTATGAAATTGAAACTCTATACACGTTGAATGTAACAGTCTATCGGGCGACCGCCACAGCCCTGTAACGCACCAGGCTGGATGCGTTACACTCTGTTAGTTCCGTGAAAGAAAGAACGAGCAAAAAGATTAGAACTTTGGGATCTTATCTACAAGAGATCGACTTGGGAGAGCTTATAACATTACTAAGGACTCTTAGGGATTAGGTTCTGGCAAATTAAGGACTCTAGAATTGATCTAATCTTCAAAACCCTATAAATAGGACCTAGTTCTGAACTGAGCGACCCTTACTTTTGGCTCATGAAGAATCAAGGTAAGGAGTCATAATTTCGAGTAAGTTCCTTATGACTTTTTGTTTATAATACATTAGACTAATAGCTCTCCAAATATCGTGCTAGGAGATCAAGCAACCAAGGAGATAGAAATTTCCAAAGTTGCTGATTCAACCTTAGCAACCCAGGAATCTGAACGCAAGTTCCCTGAAGATCTAGAGATTAGGACGTCTAAACGAGGCAATTAGAGTTCAATCCTTTAGAACTTTTTGTTCCCAATAGTTTCATCTTCTTACCCTCAAAATTTCACATCCTTAGGTCAAGAGGCTGAGGAAGTAGAGTAGATTGAAGTTGCTGATTTATCACAAGAAGTACAAGGGACTAAGGGTAGCACCTAGCATCAAATTCGAAGTTTAAAGATTTTAGAAGAGGTAGGTTATCTCATGATTGGCAAAAACAACTTGTTAGGAAGAAAAGCCCTCTGGTTGTGCTTGATTTCATGCATTCTAGATTAAGAATTTCATGATCTAATAGTTCTATACATTCATGCATCTCTTAGCCCTAAAATGGAAGTTAAAAGATATTATCATGTCTATTCACTAAACCCATGCATATAGTTGGCCTATACTTCGTTATCATGACTAGGACAGTGGTAGTATTTTGATTTCCAGGCATGTTCTATTTTCATAAACCTTTACTTAGTTTACTGCCGGCAGATTCTCTGACGCACCAACGTAAGACTGTCACATGAATTTAACGGCCTTACGATAGATCGTCACACCCGGTTGTGTTTTATTGTTCTATTGTCTCTGACGCACCCTAGCAGGAGCGTTACACCACTATAACGGCCCCTCGATAAACCGTCACAAGCATTGTAACGCGCCTATCCTAGACCATCAGACCCCTGTGTTCTGCCAGCCCAAGGCAGAATAATAACCAGTTAAGTTTACTTATAAATAAGCTTAGATAGATAAGTTGGACATGTTATCATGACTTCAAGTTTAGTTACTGATTCATAATCAAATTATATAATTAATGTGCCTTAGGTTATTTTAAGTTATGTTAATTTCATGTGCCAAAATTCTATAGTTTTGTATTTAAATCATGATTTTCCAAATGTTGTATTGACAGAATTTTCTCATGGTTTCACATCGTTACACGTTCTCTTTATCAATCGAGTTATTTCTTTAAGTATATGGCGCATATTCCGGTATGTTGTCCATTAGTTCACATTGCAATATAGGAACATTATTCTTGGACATGAGGACCTCTCTATTGGATATTCCTTCCAATGGACTAGGAAATCTCGTTTCAAGGCCTCCGTAATTCTCCGCGAGCCTGGGATTCCCACTAGGACGCTGAGTTGGTTATACCATTAAAGCCCATTGATTAGATTACACTATCGATGTTTTTGGTTATCAGTAATGTAACGGTTCTATGTTGGACCGTCAGGCACAAGTAACGGCCCAATATACTACCGTCACATTCAACTGAGTCCGATTTCTTGGTTCTGGATTCAGACTAATGTAACGGCCCAATATTGGAGCGTCACATCATGTAACGGCCCAGTACACGACCGTCACACTACATGAGTATTTTAACCCAAGGTGGACCAATGGTTGATATTCCAAGGTTTCTATATGGACTATTGATGATCTAGAACTTATCATATTGATCAAGAAATCTAAAATAATGAATGAAAAATAAAGAATGTACCGTTATGCTGCCGATTTATTTCCATAAGCATAACCTTGCTTAAGTCATTCTTGATTTCTTATGATTCTTATTAAAGCATTCATTTATTAAATTATTATTATCATGAGCTTATTGAACTTATTACATTCTTGGCCATACTTTATTGTTACATGCATGGAAAAAGCTTGATTTATACTTGAAGATGTGATCGAGCACTGATTGTGTTCAAGGGCTCTATGCTAGTGTCCTCGGCTGATTGTCGGAAACATACTATTATAAACCATGGGGTATGATGCTACTGGCGTCGCATTGCGTTGGGAGTACTTTTTCTATAAATAAGTGACAATCCACAATACGGCATGACATGACATTCTTGTACATGACTTTCTTGCTTGATATTCCACAAAAATTCACGAAGTACTTGCTCATCAGCAAAAGATACTAGAGTGATGATTATGTGACTTGCTAGTACATTCTCGATACATTCTTGTTCATGAAAGGCCAATATCATGTTCTTGTTACATTCTTGCTAGTTCATACTTGCTCTCATTCTAACTTACTTGATCGTCTTGTTACTTTGGTTTAATCGTGTGATTGATCGCATTCGCATGATTTTTACCTTATTCTTTAGAACTAAATTGTTAATTACTTTAATAGTGCCTTCATGTTGATGCGAAGATACCTACTGGGCAAGTGTGCTCATTACCTATTTCCAATCTTTTCAGGAGATGGAAGTGATTCGAATTCGGATTCGGGTTATACAAGTAGCGGGTCCGAGAGCGAATGAAAGTATTGTCAAGATGAGAGTGAAGACTTAGGAAGGTCTATATTGTTTAGATTGAGTCTATGTAATTTTTTTATTTCTTGAGTCTGATAGATTGGAATAAGTTGAATTAGTGGTTGTATTTGAATACTTGATTATTATGAAATAAAGTTGGAGTTTGAGTAAATATTATGCAATTGTATTTATGTGTGTGATTGTCTTGCGCTCTGATCATTCTTGCTTGCAAGAGGCTTACCATGCCGGCTGTTCATGCTCCCCGAGTTAATCTTCCGCTGTAATAAAGGCTCGGGGCGTGACAGTTAAGTTGGTATCAGAGTCTAAGTCTCAGGACTTAGGATGAAGAGTCATGTCATAGGAAAAGTCCAAGGTTTAAGGACCCCTACCTATGAACTAAGGAAGAAATTTTGATACCCATGTGAGAATTGGGTAGAGCCCGAGATAAGATAATTAATTTGCTTTAAGATTGATTTTTTTTCATTCCAATTTCATGAGAAATAACAAGTTGTTATTTTCTCTCAGGTACCTTATCCTACGAATGGCTCATCGTGTAGATTGGGATGGCATGCAACAAACAGTTGCCAGCCTTACTCAGGCATTGCAAACCATAGCGCAAGGTGGCGCGGGGGCAAGGGTCGGTGACCTACATCGCAATTTTCGGAGTTTAAATCCTCCGCGATTCTATGGTTCTTCTAATCCCGACGAGGTAGAAAACTGGATAGATGAAATGAATCTTATATTTGATGTTATCCAATGCACCGATCAGGAGAAGGTGCGTCTCGCAACCTTTCAACTTAATAAAGATGCTCGCACATGGTGGAAGTCGGTTCTGGCACCTCCGACCGATGCACCTCATACATGGGATGATTTTCTTATCCTATTCTGTGCCAAGTACTTTTCAGAGCACGTAAAGGAACGAAAGGCTATGGAGTTTGCCACTCTTCGGCAAGGAATGATGACGGTTGCCGAAATAGGATTATATCCTTTCGAAAACCCGGTCTTCCAAGATTCTCTTTTCTTGGCATCAAGTATAAGAAGCATCCTACTATCATATCTTCTCTTCACGCTTGCAAACTTATCTCTCAAGGATGTGAAGCTTTTCTTGCTTCTGTCATTGTTGCCGAATCCAAGGAGATTATCTTAGCGGACATCCCTATTGTAAATGAGTTCCCAGACGTGTTTCCATCTGAATTACCCAGTTTACTGCCCGAGAGGGAAGTGAACTTCACTATTGAACTCATTCTAGGAGCAGCACCTATTTCTATAGCCCCTTACAGGATGTCCCCCACAGAGCTTAAGGAATTGAAGAAGCAGTTGCAGGAACTTCTGGATAAGGGCTTCATCATACCTAGAACATCCCCGTGGGGTGCGCCTGTCCTATTTGTCAAAAAGAAGGATGGTTCTCTCAGGCTATGCATCGATTACCGGCGACTGAATCAACTTACAATTAAAAATAAGTATCCATTACCGCGTATTGATGAGCTCTTCGATCAGCTTTCAGGAGCAGAATATTTCTCTAAGATAGACCTCAGATCAGGTTATCATCATCTTAGAATTAAAGAAGAGGACATTTATAAATCGACTTTTCGAAGTCGTTATGGCCACTATGAATTCGTAGTGATGCCGTTTGGGTTAACTAATGCCCCAACAGCATTCATGCAACTTATGAACAATGTCTTCCATCCATATCTGGACCAGTTCATCATCGTCTTCATTGATGATATCTTGATTTATTCCAAGATAAAAGAGGAACATGAACAACATTTGAAAATAGCTTTACAAACACTTAGAGAACACAAGCTTTATGCCAAACTCAATAAATGTGAATTCTGGCTCGAGCAAGTCTCATTCTTAGGCCACATTATTTCAAAAGAAGGTATTGTTGTGGATCCTTCTAAGGTAGAAGCTGTCAGAAATTGGAGCCAGCCAACGACTGTATCAGAAGTAAGAAGCTTTCTGGGTCTAGCTGGTTATTATAGAAGATTCATTAAGGACTTCTCAAAGATAGCAGTTCCTTTAACTAGACTCACAAGAAAAGAAAATCCTTTTATCTGGTCAGAGGAATGTGAGAAGAGTTTCCAAACTCTTAAGAATCATCTTACCACAGCTCCTATTCTATCACTACCGATGGAAGGTGGTGGATTCGAAGTGTATACGGATGCGTCTGGCATTGGCTTAGGATGTGTTCTCATGCAGAATGGAAAAGTAATCTGTTATTCTTCAAGACAATTGAAACGTCACGAGGAAAACTATCACGTACATGATTTGGAATTGGCAGCGGTTATTTTTGCCTTGAAAATTTGGCATCATTATCTTTATGGCGACAAGTTCACGGTCTACTCGGACCACAAAAGCTTGAAATATTTATTCTCTCAAAAAGAGATTAACAAGAGGCAGAGGAGGTGGTTAGAATATCTCAAGGACTTTGATTTTGCTATTCAATATCATCCTGGCAAGGCTAATGCTGTAGCAGATGCACTCAGTAGAAAACCAATGGGTATGCTATCAAGTCTTATGATAGGTGTAACTAATGTTGTGCCCATGTGGTTTTGATGATGGTTTTAATGGTGGTTTTAATGATTGGTCTTTGAGGTGAGCTATTCACTTTGAGTCATCTTACTGTGTGAGTCATCATGCTATTATTCACTTTCTGATCATAATACAGTTCTTCATAAGTTCTGATATGGCATTGCATATTTGATTATGTTCAGTCATGTTATTGTTGCTCTTAAGACTGCAGTTTGATACTGCAGCGTCGACCCATCGAACTGCAGCGTCGACGCTGCCAAGGCACTTCAGAGGTAGCAGTAAGAAATATTTGATCTGCTGCGTCCACGCTGCTTGGGCAATGCGTTGACGCTTGGTGCCTCTTTAACTTTGCTGCATTTATTCATTGGTCTGGTCTGTGGTGCGTCGACCCCTTGTGCTGATGGGTCGATCCCTCGGTTCATATCATCAAGTCTATACAGTGGACTGTGCAGCCTGTTTGAGTTGATAAAGTCTATACATCATCTTCAGACTTCAAGTCTATACACTCCATGCCCATTCAAGTCTATACATCGGTTTGATTCAAAGTCTGTACACTGCTTCACTTCGTCAAAGTCCATACATTGGACTGTAGCATCTGAAGTCTGTACAGCGTCCTTTGTCTAGAGTTCTTGAAGTATATACATTGGACTGTTTCTTTCGAAGTATATACACTACAGTGTACATACTTAGATCTTATGACTTCATTCTTGTTGCTGAAGGGAACAGGGTCGACGCTGGGAGCTTAAAGCGTCCACGCATCAGTTGACGAAGCCTTCACGATATCTTCCACTGCGTCAACGCCACAATTGAGCAGCGTCGACGCAGCAGCTAAAGAGACGAAGCTAATGGCTTACTGGAATGCCTCACTGCGTTAACGCCATTGCTTGACAGCGTCAACGCAGCAAGTCAGATTGCTGTCATTGAGCAGGTGACCCGAAGCTGGCACCTGACACGTGATCCGAGGTGGGTGCTGAGCACGTGATCCGAGGAGGAATCTTCTGGACGGAAGGCGTGGGAAGCACACGCCCTATCTCCCCACTGCTGCTGGTATATATTGGAGCCTTCGTCTTCAGATGGAGGCTGATCGAAGAAGAAGCCTGGAGAGCAGAAAGCCCTTCGATCCAGAAAAAGAGAAGAAGAAGAAATAGGAGAAGAGTGAGCCGGCAAGAAGAAAAATAGTTGAAGAGAAGAAGGAGAGAACAGCGTGAGAGAAAAGGAGAGCAGAAGAGAAAGATTGCGTGAGCTGAGAAGAAGAAAGAAGAGGAAGAAAAGAAGAAGAGGAGAGAGTCTATTGAAGACCTGTTCAGTCTGTTCGTGGATCAAATCCAGAACGACTATTGTGTTTCATTTCCAGCTTTTGTTGCTGTGTTTTTTATGTTTCCTTATTTTCCCTTTTGTTTCTATGGTTAGTTTTGTACTTCCGATCCTCTAGACTGAGGTCGGGTTCCTCCTGGTGGGTCAGGAGAAGGGAGATCTGATCTCCAGTTGCAAGTAGCTGGGAGCTACTTGTGGGTTCCCTCCGGTTTGGAGGAAGGGAGACTTGTCTCCGGTTCTGGGCTTGTGGGTAGCAAGTCCAGGGGTCCCTCTGGTCTGGAGGAAGAGAGACTTCGGTCTCTGGTTTCCAAGTGACTGGGAGTCACTTGGGGTGTCCCTCCGGTTGGGAGGAAGAGGGGAGGCTGTTCCCCTAGTCAAGCTGTGTGGCAGCACCTTGTTCGCAGACTGAGTCTGCTTGGTTCTAGCATTTGCTAGTGAAGCCTCACTCCGGTTGGGAGTGAGGGGTGGATGTAGGTCTGGAGGACCGAACCACCTAAAAAATCTATTGAGCAGTGGTTTGATTGCTTGATTTGATTCCGCTAGATGCTTGGATAGGCACGCTCCTACTGCTTGTTATTATGTTCAATCGAATTAGCTTAATTCTGGAACTTGCCTAACATCTGAGTTTTTTTATTTGGGCATTATTCGTACCAGGATACATTCACCCCCCCTCTGTATCCGGGCCTAGCACCCTAACAGTTGGTATCAGAGCGGTGTCTGCATACAAGGTCCAGCGACCTGCAGATTCGATCTTGCAGTCTTAGGTGCTAATTTATTTTTAGTGCATCAATATTCCTGTTACATTATATATGTTTGTCTCCATGGGTGAACCACCAGTTTTCAGTGGTACGCATTTTAATGTATGGTTTGCTAGTCTAAAAAATTATGCAAAATCTGTTAATCCATATCTGTGGAAAGTGATTTCACATGGTCCTCATGAACTACCAAAGAAAAAGTCCAAATGGACTGACAGTCAAAAATCACTGCATGAAGAAAATCAGATAGCTATAAATCTGATGAAGACAGCTACTGATAGAGCTTTTCATTCATGTTTCTTTGATTGCAGATCTGCTAAAGATATTCTGGACATGCTGAAGCGAACTCAGATAAGAGATGTGGACAGCTGCATGATGGCTGACAGAAATAATCAAGGCAGCAGTCAAGATGAAGATGATGATGATGATGAGGTAAATCCCTTTGAAAACTATGATTTAGATGATTGGGAAAATGCATATTCTGAGCTGCTTGAATCTCATGAACTGTTAAGAAAATAATACAAAAAATTGAAGAAAAGTAGTAGGTCAGACAATTTAAATGTTGATTGTAGAAATTGTGTTGAACTGAAAAATGTTCTTGATGCTAGTAAGTCTGATACTCAAATGCTGAAAGAATTTGAATGCGTTAAGTCTGAATTAAACAAGCTGAAATCAGAAAATGATTCTCTTAGAGGGTTCTCCAAAGAAAATGAAGAAAGTTTAGAGAAACTAGAAAAGGAGAACACACTGCTGACCGAGAAATTTGAAGCCATCAAATCTGTAAACATAGAATTACAGAAAGATTTTGAAATACAACAAAGAAAAATGAAGCAAATTGAAAATGAAAGAAAGTATGAAGTCAATTCAGAAGACCAGCTTCTAATAAATGAATTGGTTCAAAATGATAAGCTTAAAGAAGAAATTAAAAAATTGAAGCGATTAAACAGTGCGATGTCTGAGAGACTTCTAACCTTAGAAAAAGGAAAAATGGTGTGTGTTGAGGTTCCTGAAAAACTGAGCAATCTGGAACAAGAAGTTGAAAGATACAAAACTGCTAACAATGTGTTAACTGAGTGTGTGAATTGCAGTGAGCAAGAGATTGCCAGTTATGAGTTACAAATCACCTCTTTAGAAAATGAAATCCAAGACTTAAAGAACTCTCTGTCAAAGTTTGTTAGTGGGCAAGATAATCTGAACAAACTACTGGGAGTAAAAGTCAATTTTCATAAGGAGGGGTTAGGTTATAATCCTGTAAATAAAAAGAATTTTGAAAATAAAATTCATACATCTTTTGTTGCTAGCTCTACTTCTCACACTTCTCAGAAGTCACCTGTTTCTCAGTCTACTGTTCAGAGAACCCAAAAACAAACTGAAAAGTTGAAAAAGGTTGATGGATCCAAGCTGAAAACTATTTTCATTAAAACTTTTGAACAGGAAAAGCCTTCTACCTCATCTCCACCTCAGTACAAGGCTAAGAAAATAGGAAAACAGGATAAAAATCAGAAAAGGACTGTGAATCAGAAAATAAATGAAAGGGGTTCATCAGTGCATATTGATCACAGTATTCACACACATTCACATGCATCCAAAAAGAAAATGATATGTCATTACTGTCATAAACCTGGCCATCTGATGCATGAATGTAGATTGATGAAATCAGATGATCTGAAAGCTATAAAAATGGATGGTAGGAATTCGCAGGTCAAGTTCCCTGTCCCTCAGAAAAGGAGGGTCACATGTTCAAATTGTGGGAAATTAGGACACTCAATTGCTCATTGCTGGTTTACAAGTGGTAAGAAAACCTTTTATCCATATCATGCTAAATTCTCTGCAAACCAACATGTTCCTAATAAAAACAAACCTGTTTCAATGAACCAGCACATCATCTGTTTTAACTGCAACAAAATTGGTCACAAGACTTCTGAATGCTGGTCAGGCTCCTTTAAAAGAAATTCTCTCAAATGCTCTCACTGTGGAAAGCATGGCCACAGGGTAATTGATTGTTAGCATGCTCATGGTAGAAAATTAAATTCTAAAACTGTTAAATTCCCTGCCATTAAAAGAAAGTCTCCTGCATGCTATCACTGTGAGAAGTCAGGCCATAGAGCTGCTGAATGTTGGCTGGGCAGTCTTAGTAAACAGAATTTTAATTCTGTCAACAACAAAAAGTTTCATGCATATGCACATGGATTTCATGCTAACAATTGGTATCATGTCTATAAGAATGTGCATAAATCTAATTTGAAATCTGTTAATTCATGCCTTCACTGTGGATAAATTGGTCATTCAATGTATAATTGCTATTTGATGAAATCTGATGACCTTCATGCATGAAAATTGCTGAGAAAACCTGCTAGAAGTGATACTCTCATGTCAGGACCCAAGACTTCTTGGGTACCTGTTTGTGCAAAATAACATTGCTATGCAGGTGTGCCTTGGGACTAGAATAAAAGGGGTAATGATCCAAGGCACTCAAGAATGAAAAACCCCTTCTGAACTTTTCAGGTAATCTCTCTGCATTTCTCATTTTGAAACTCATTGCATATCTGATTTGATGTATTCTTGCATATCCTGTTCTTAGTTTCATCTAGTGCATGCATATTAAATCTGTTCTTGCATATTCATTCATCATCTGCCAGTTGCATTATTTTCTGATCATGCACTCTGAAATTTCTGAAAATCTGAACTGAATGTGAATATTGTTTGAAATTTGTGTGTTGCAATAGCTCACTGAACATTCTGAATTGCATATAGGACTGCATGTTGAATTATCATGCATGACCTCAATGGTATATAAATGGTAAGGTACCAAAAGGCAGGGAAGTCTGTCTGGAGGTTCTTACTATGTGTGAGGTGGTTTTTTAGACCAAGTGCTCCACCTAGTACCATGGGTCACTTTGCTGGTTAGGACAGTCTGAATGTGCATGAATCAAAATCATATGTTCAGTGTCTCATGGCAAACATTGTATGTTTTCAAGGGGAGCTAATTGCATGTCCTTGCATAGCATTCAGTGTTGAGTTTTTACATACATATAGTGCATTGCATTTCCTTAAACTGAAAATGCCAAAAAGATTGTCTGAATGCATGTTGTCAGGGGGAGTCAATGCATTGCATATAGGTTGTTAAATGCATACATTTGTCAGAATTCATTGCATATCCTTTCTTATTGATTTTGTTGACAAACCTTGATCATATTCTGAAAACTTTGAGCTTCACAATCTCTCTTAACAATTGGTATTTCTCCTATCAATTGGTATCATTTGGGTTCAAAATTCTATCAGTCTCTCATGAAGATTTCAATGGGCTATCTCAATCATAAATCTGAAAACTCTTGAACTAGAAATCTTCTATTATACATTTTTATGAATGACTGAAATAACTCATGTGGTTTAAGTTAATGTATTCAATGAGTTTGGCTTTAAAATCTCTTAAAAATATCTGAAGCATGTTTAATAAACCTTAACCATCTGTTTCATGCTGTGTCTTGTAAAATCTTCTAAAATCTGCATTATTGAATTCATGGCTTTAATTGGTTAAGTACATGAAATTACTATTGACTTGAAGCAAATGAATTTGTCTGAATTGTCTAAAGGGTAATTGTTGTCAGAGCAATGACTTTGGTCACTGAGAAACCATGTCCAAAGGACTGTGTCATGAGGTGTCTTAGTCAACTCTGCAGAATAAAATTCATTGAAAATTCAGGCAGAGCAATGGCATGCACACTGAGAAATACAACTCACTCATCAAGAAATGATTTGCAGTGTGTCATGATGTGTAAATGCTATCTCTGTTCATATAAAGCATGACAGTTAGTCACACTAAGTGCTTAGGGATATTGGCCTCTGATCAAGGTATATCCTCTAGTTACAAGGTGTGCACTGAACTAGAGTACTCGTAAAATTTGTAGCATGAAAAAATTTATTGAACAAATTGAAATGTTTGAATATTGATGCTAAAATCAAATTGCTACAACCCTAGACAAAATCATATGACTTCATAATTGCTTGATCTCAATACTAATACATGTAATTCCGAAAGAAGTCAATAAATTTGATTGTGTAAGAGAAAGGGAGATTAATCAAGATAAATATGAGGGTTTGGTTCATTTTTATTAAACCATAGTTTTAGATATCAATACAGAATTTTATTGATAAACTCTGCATACATCATGTTTAAACCATGCTGATCAATAAAAATCATTCACAAGTCCTTATAATGGAAGACTTTGAAATATTCTGATTTAGATTTATGAGAATGACATTCCCTTGAAAATCTGACTGAAATTCTTGTAGTTGAAGCCTCTTTGAAAAATCTGATTATTTGAATCTTTACTGCTCATTGTCCTTGGCTCATTGACCTGAACTTATCCTTGTTTGACCCTATGATCTCCGTCCCATTCATCTCATAAGATTCCACTTATTGAGGGGGAGCCTCCTTGTCATATGCATCATGCTGCATAGAAGGAGAAGAATTGTGCCCTTGCATTCATATTTCTAGGGGGAGATCTTGCATTCTGGTATCTGCATCTACATTCATACCCCTTCCCATGGTTTATTTTGATTATACCAATAGGGGAGAATATCATTCAATCATTGCATGCAGGTTCCTTTTGATCATCTCTAATTCATGTTCTTGCTGAAACTCTTAAAGGGGGAGAATTTTATTCTAGCAAGGGGGAGGAATTGACTGATTTTTTTTATATACATGCCTTAATTTCTCAAACTATTTTCTTTTCGATGAAGTCAAAGGGGGAGAATAGTTTGAGTCATCAGATTGACTCACTGTGTAGTGTTGCCATCATCAAAAAGGGGGAGATTGTTGTGCCCATGTGGTTTTGATGATAGTTTTAATGGTGGTTTTAATGATTGGTCTTTGAGGTGAGCTATTTACTATGAGTCATCTTGCTGTGTGAGTCATCATGCTATTATTCACATTCTGATCATAATACAGTTCTTCATAAGTTTTGATATGGCATTGCATATTTGATTATGTTCAGTCATGTTACTGTTGCTCTTAAGACTGTAGTTTGATACTACAGCGTCGACCCATCGAACTGCAGCGTCGACGCTGCCAAGGCACTTCAGAGGTAGCAGTAAGAAATATTTGATCTGCTGCGTCCACGCTGCTTGGGCAATGCGTTGACGCTTGGTGTCTCTTTAACTTTGTTGCATTTATTCATTGGTCTGGTCTGTGGTGCGTCGACCCCTTGTGCTGATGGGTCGACCCCTCAGTTCATATCATCAAGTCTATACAGTGGACTGTGCAACCTGTTTGTGTTGATAAAGTCTATACATCGTCTTTAGACTTCAAGTCTATACACTCCATGCCCATTCAAGTCTATACATCGGTTTGATTCAAAGTATGTACACTGCTTCACTTCGTCAAAGTCCATACATTGGACTGTAGCATCTGAAGTCTGTACAGCGTCCGTTGTCTAGAGTTCTTAAAGTATATACATTGGACTATTTCTTTCGAAGTATATACACTACAATGTACATACTTAGATCTTATGACTTCATTCTTGTTGCTGAAGGGAACAGGGTCGACGCTGGGAGCTTAAATCTTCCACGCATCAGTTGATGAAGCCTTCACGATATCTTCCACTGCGTCAACGTCACAATGGAGCAGGGTCGACGCAGTAGTTAAAGGAGCATTCACTTTCACAGGCTATTCCACTGCGTCAACGCCACAATTGAGCAGCATCGACGCAGCAGCTAAAGAGACGAAGCTAATGGCTTACTGGAATGCCTCACTGCGTTAACGCCATTGCTTGACAGCGTCAACGCAGCAAGTCAGATTGCTATCATTGAGCACGTGACCCGAAGCTGGCACCTGACACGTGATCCGAGGTGGGTGCTGAGCACGTGATCCAAGGAGGAATCTTCTAGACGGAAGGCGTGGGAAGCACACGCCCTATCTCCCCACTGCTGCTGGTATATATTGGAGCCTTCGTCTTCAGATGGAGGCTGATCGAAGAAGAAGCCTGGAGAGCAGAAAGCCCTTCGATCCAGAAAAAGAGAAGAAGAAGAAATAGAAGAAGAGTGAGCCGGCAAGAAGAAAAAGAGTTGAAGAGAAGAAGGAGAGAGCAGCGTGAGAGAAAAAGAGAGCAGAAGAGAAAGATTACGTGAGCTGAGAAGAAGAAAGAAGAGGAAGAAAAGAAGAAGAGAAGAGAGTCTATTGAAGACCTGTTCAGTCTGTCCGTGGATCAAATCCAGAACGACTATTGTGTTTCATTTCTAGCTTTTGTTGCTGCATTTTTTATGTTTCCTTAGTTTCCCTTTTGTTTCTCTGGTTAGTTTTGTACTTCCGATCCTCTGGACTGAGGTCGGGTTCCTCCTAGTGGGTCAGGAGAAGGGAGATCTGATCTCCGGTTGCAAGTAGCTGGGAGCTACTTGTGGGTTCCCTCCGGTTTGGAGGAAGGGAGACTTGTCTCCGGTTCTGGGCTTGTGGGTAGCAAGTCCAGGGGTCCCTCCGGTCTGGAGGAAGAGAGACTTCGGTCTCTGGTTTCCAAGTGACTGGGAGTCACTTGGGGTGTCCCTCCGGTTGGGAGGAAGAGGGGAGGTTGTTCCCCTAGTCAAGCTGTGTGGCAGCACCTTGTTCGCAGACTGAGTCTACTTGGTTCTAGCATTTGCTAGTGAAGCCTCACTCCGGTTGGGAGTGAGGGGTGGATGTAGGTCTGGAGGACCGAACCACCTAAAAAATCTATTGAGCAGTGGTTTGATTGCTTGATTTGCTTCCGCTAGATGTTTGGATAGGCACGCTCCTACTGCTTGTTATTATGTTCAATCGAATTAGCTTAATTCTGGAACTTGCCTAGCATCTGAGTTTTTTATTTAGGCATTATTCGTACCAGGATACATTCACCCCCGCTCTGTATCCGGGCCTAGCACCCTAACAACTAACCTTGTTCCTCAATTTACTCAATTGAACTTAGATATTGACATAAAGGAAGAAGATTGTTTCATAGCTAATATCCAAGCTCAACCTACATTGATAGAAGATCTGGTCAAGCTCTAAATGATGATCCTACATTACTGAAAATTAAAGCCAATATTGAACAAAGGCCGGATTTTTTATTTCCAATGACGGAAGATTGTTATTTATGGGCCGAATATGTGTACCAGATCATGAGGCTATGAAGAAACTAATCCTAGATGAAGTGCATAATTCCAAATACACAATTCATCCAGGAGGAACAAAGATGTATCAAGATCTCAAAAGAAATTTCTGGTGGCCCAATATGAAGAGAGAGATATCTAATTTCGTGTCCCGTTGTCTCACCTGCCAACAAGTAAAAGCAGAACATTTTAGACTCGCAGGTAAATTACACCCCTTGAGTATTCCCGAATGGAAATGGGAGAGTATAGGGATGGACTTTATTATGGGTTTACCTAAGACAAGAGGCGAACATGATGGAATATGGGTAATCATAGACCGATTGACTAAATCCGCACACTTCATACCAATAAAGAGTCGATGGTTTGTAGATATTCTAGCAGCATTATACATAAAGGAGATTGTCAAACTACATGGTGTGACAGTCACTATTATATCTGATAGAGATCCTCGATTCACATCACAATTCTGGAAGGGTCTACAACATTCACTAGGGACTAGATTAAATTTCAGCACAGCTTTTCATCCACAAATAGATGGTCAAACAGAAAGAACGAATCAGGTAGTAGAAGATATGCTCAGGGCTTGTGCTATCGACTTTGGAGGTAGTTGGTATGATCACTTGCCTCTAGTAGAGTTTGCATATAACAATAGCTATCAGGTTAGCATACGAATGACACCTTTTGAAGCCTTATATGGAAAAAGCTGTCGATCACCAATATGTTGGAATGAAATAGGGGAAAAATAATTTCTAGGCCCCGATCTCATCAGGGATTCTACAGAGAAGATCAAGCTCATTCAAGAAAGAATGAAAATGGCACAAGATAGGCAAAAGTCTTATGATGACAATCGAAGACGTGACTTGGAGTTTTAGTTAGGAGATCATGTATATTTAAGAGTTTCTCCAAGTCGTGGTATTCGAAGATTTGGCATTAAAGGAAAGCTAACTCCACGATTTATTGGCCCATTTGAAATTCTTGAACGGATTGATGAAGTGGCTTACAAACTGGCTTTACCTCCACAATTAGCAGGAGTTCATGACGTATTTCACGTCTCTATGCTGAAGAAGTATGTATATGATCCTTACTATATTATCACTTATGACAATCTGGAGATTCAGAAGGATATGACGTTCGAACAAAAGCCAATAAAGATTCTGGAACGGGAAGTGCGTCAACTAAGAAATAAAGTTATTCCTATTGTCAAGATTCAATGGAAGAAAACATGACCATATGAAGCAACTTGGGAAACCGAAGCAGCCATGCGGAAAAGATTTCCAGAATTATTTAACTGTAAGTGCACTCTCCGAAATCCATATATTAAATTTGGGGACCAAATTCCCTTAAGTGGGGGAGGGTGTAAGACCCCAGAATTTTTATAAATTATTTTAAGAATATTTAATTATTTTCTAGAATTTATAAAGGCCTAAATAAATTAATAAATAGAATATTGGATCAATAAGTCATTATAAGGCCCAATTAGGTTAAATAATTAACCTAGCCTATTTAAAGATAATCCAAAAGGTTATTAGACCAAGCCCATCAAGTTTGGCCCATATTCTAGAAGGGTAATTAGCTTATTCACGTATTTTAAGGATAAATATTAATTATATAAGATAATTATGTGGATAAACAAATAAAAGAGTTTTATGAAATTGAAACTCTATACACGTTGAATGTAACGGTCTATCGGGTGACCGCCACAGCCCTATGACGCACCAGGCTGGATACGTTACACTCTGTTAGTTCCGTGAAAGAAAGAACGAGCAAAAAGATTAGAACTTTGGGATCTTATCTACAAGAGATCGACTTGAGAGAGCTTATAACGTTTCTAAGGACTCTTAGGGATTAGGTTCTGGCAAATTAAGGACTCTAGAATCGATCTAATCTTCAAAACCCTATAAATAGGACCTAGTTCTGAACTGAGCGACCCTTACTTTTGGCTCGTGAAGAATCAAGGTAAGGAGTCATAATTTCAGGTAAGTTCCTTACGACTTTTTGTTTATAATACATTAGACTAATAGCTCTCCAAATTCCGTGCTAGGAGATCAAGCAACCAAAGAGATAGAAGCTTCCAAAGTTACTGATTCAACCTTAACAACCTAGGAATCTGAACGCAAGTTCCCTGAAGATCCAGAGATTAGGACGTCTAAACAAGGTAATTAGAGTTCAATCCTTTAGAACTTTTTGCTCCCAATAGTTTCATCTTCTTACCCTCAAAATTTCACATCCTTAGGTCAAGAGGCTGAGGAAGTAGAGTAGATTGAAGTTGCTGATTTATCACAAGAAGTACAAGGGACTAAGGGTAGCACCAAGCATCAAATTCGAAGTTTAAAGGTTTTAGAAGAGGTAGGTTATCTCATGATTGGTAAAAACAACTTGTTAGGAATAAAAGCCCTCTGGTTGTGCTTGATTTCATGCATTCTAGACTAAGAATTTCATGATCTAATAGTTCTATACATTCATGCATCTCTTAGCCCTAAACTGGAAATTAAAAGATATTATCCTGTCTATTCACTAAACCCATGCATATAGTTGGCATATACTTCGTTATCATGACTAGGACAGTGGTAGTATTTTGATTTCCAGGCATGTTATGTTTTCATAAACCTTTACTTAGTTTACTGCCAGCAGATTCTTTGACGCACCAACGTAAGACCGTCTCATGAATTTAACGGCCTTACGATAGACCGTCACACCCTGTTGTGTTTCATTGTTCTAATGTCTCTGACGCACCCTAGCAGGAGCGTTACACCACTGTAACGGCCCCTTGATAAACCATCACAAGCACTGTAACGCGCCTATCCTAGACCGTCAGACCCTTGTGTTCTGCCAGCCCAAGGCAGAATAATAACCAGTTAAGTTTACTTATAAATAAGCTTAGATAGCTAAGTTGGACCAGTTATCATGACTTCAAGTTTAGTTACTGATTCATAATCAAATTGTATGATTAATGTGTCTTAGGTTATTTTAAGTTATGTTAATTTCATGTGCCAAAATTCTATAGTTTTGTATTTAAATCATGATTTTTCAAATGTTGTATTGACGGAGTTTTCTCATGGTTTCACATCGTTACATGTTCTCTTCATCAATCAAGTCATTTCTTTAAGTATATGGAGCATATTCCGGTATGTTGTCCATTAGTTCACATTGCACAATAGGAACATTATTCTTGGACATGAGGACCTTTCTATTGGATATTCCTTCTAATGGACTAGGAAATCTCGTTTCAAGGCCTCCGTAATTCTCCGCGAGCCTGGGATTCCCACTAGAACGCCGAGTTGGTTGTACCATTAAAGTCCATTGATTATATTATACTATCGATGATTTTGGTTATCAGTAATGTAACGGCTTTACACTGGACCGTCAGGAGCATCTAATGGCACAATGTACGACCGTCACATTCCACTGAGTCCGATTTCTTGGTTCTGGATTCAGAGTAATGTAACGGCCCAATACTGGAGCGTCACATCATGTAACGGCCTAGTACACGACCGTCACACTGCATGAGTATTTTAACCCAAGGTGGACCAAGGGTTGATATTCCAAGGTTTCTAGATGGACTATTGATGATCTAGAACTTATCATATTGATCAAGAAACCTAAAATAATGAATGGAAAATAAAGAATGTACCGTTATGCTGTCGATTTATTTCCATAAGCATAACCTTGCTTAAGTCATTCTTGATTTCTCATGATTTTTATTAAAGCATTCATTCATTGAATTATTGTTATCATGAGCTTATTGAACTTATTACATTCTTGGCCATACTTTATTGTTACATGCGTGGAAAAAGCTTGATTTATACTTGAAGATGCGATCGAGCACTAATTGTGTTCAAGGGCTCTATGATAGTCCCGTCGGCTGATTGTCGGAAACATACTATTATAAACCATGGGGTATGATGCTACTGGCGTCGCATTATGCTGGGAGTACTTTCTCTATAAATAAGTGACAATCCACAATACGGCATGACATGACATTCTTGTACATGACTTTCTTGCTTGATATTCCACAAAAATTCATGAAGTACTTGCTCATCAGCAAAAGATACTAGAGTGATGATTATGTGACTTGCTAGTACATTCTCGATACATTCTTGTTCATGAAAAACCAATATCATGTTCTTGTTACATTCTTGCTAGTTCATACTTGCTCTCATTCTAACTTACTTGATCGTCTTGTTACTTTGGTTTAATCGCGTGATTGATCGCATTCACATGATTTTTACCTTATTCTTTAGAGCTAAATTGTTAATTACTTTAATAGTGCCTTCATGTTGATGCGAAGATACCTACTGGGCAAGTGTGCTCATTACCTATTTTCAATCTTTTCAGGAGATGGAAGTGATTCGAATTCGGATTCGGGTTATACAAGTAGCGGGTCCGAGAGCGAATGAAAGTATTGTCAAGATGAGAGTGAAGACGTAGGAAGGTCTATATTGTTTAGATTGAGTCTATGTAATTTTCCTATTTCTTGAGTCTGATAGATTGAATAAGTTGAATTAGTGGTTGTATTTGAATACTTGATTATTATGAAATAAAGTTAGAGTTTGAGTAAATATTGTGCAATTACGTTTATGTGTGTGATTATCTTGCGCTCTCATCATTCTTGCTTGTAAGAGGCTTACTATGCCGGCTGTTCGCGCTCCCCGAGTTAGTCTTCCGCTGAAATAAAGGCTCGGGGCGTGACAAGAATGTAACAAGAATGCACTTTTCATAACCATGAAGGCTATGCACTAGAAAGTCATGTAACAAGCAAGAAAGTACTTTTTGCTTGATAGCAAGTACTTCGTGAATTTACGTGGATCTTTACTCATGTCCCGTGAATTTTTGATTATTTATAAAGAAAGTACTCTCAGTGCAATGCGACGCCAGTAGCATCATACCCCATGGTTTACAGTATGTTTCCGACAATCAGCCGAGGGGACTAGCATAGAGTCCTTGAATACAATCAGTGCTCGAACTGCATCTTCAGGTATAAATCAAGCTACTTCCACGATTATAACAATAATGTGGCCAATAATGTACAAGTTCAACAATAATTCCATAATAAGGTAACCAAGGTATAGAACGTACCAATAATTGATCATTAGAATTCAAGAAATGCATTAATAACAAGGTTATGCTAAGGAGAAAATTCGGCAGCATAACGGTACATTCATTATCTTTCATATTTTTAACATTTACTTATTAACACAGGTTCAGAGTCTTGATAATTCTAAGACCATCTAGGAACTCAAATAAACCAACCCCAAGGTCAAACCTCGGGTTAGACACAATCAGGAATCAAGCGGTCTATTACTGGACCGTTTATCCCGCCTGGCGGTATAGCCATGGACCGTTTCTGGAATAAAGACATTGATGTAGTAAAACCATATGGAGCTTTAGCAATCTAACGGATGGCCGTTTAGTATCCCTTAGCGGTCTAGTGGAGGGCCGCTTATAGAATCAGACGGTCGTCCAGAGGGTCGGTAAGGTCCATAATACATAAAACACTGGTAAAAAGTGATTTCTAGATAATGGGCTTTAAGGCTACAACCAGCTCGACGTCCTAGTGGGAATCCCAGGCTCGCGGATGTTGACACCCATTTTTTATCGATAAGTGAAGTCATTTCTCGTACTCCTATTTATTGATGCCTCGAGTTGTCCATCACTCGCTGGGCTATTTTCTGGCACGTTTTGGGCCAATTTTATGGGTGGCCTCCCTCCCTGGCTAGGTCCGAGTTGATTCAGGGCTTAATGGGCCTTGGTTTTGGCTGATTGAGCCTTTCTATGAATTTCAAGCATCCATGTACATGTGCGGTCAACCTCCAGCCGCTCATAACACATGTGCGGTTGATACTTGGCCGTCCATATATTTATGGGATATTTAGTTGATTTTCTGAATTTTCACCGACAAGCATATATACGTCGTAGCCATAGCCGCATAAGATGATTGCGCGGTACCTACTAAGCCGTCTATCTCCCAGAGTCCTACCTTCGGTTGATTGTTCAGATAATTATCTATTTATCTTATTTATCTTGATTTATCACCGACAAGACATGGGCGGTTTCCTTTTGGCCGCGCTTGTGGATATACGGTCTGATGATAGCCGTTCAGCTATGAGAGTCCAACGGTGATAATTTTGGTCAGTTCGATGGATAGTTGGATAATATTTATGATTTATTTGAATTTCCACCGAGAGGTTTGGACGGCCAAAGAGATGGCTGCTCATCCCGTTGGGTGGTCTATCGTGAGACCGTTCATCGTCTCAATTCCTGAGAATTTCAAGGGTTTTCTCTCTCTATCCGTGGTTTTATCCCTAACTTCTCCCGTCATTTTCTCCGCGGATATTGAGTCATTTCGAGTGCCGTTTCTTCTGGATGAAAGATAATTCGATTATCTACGACTTTCCTTTGATTATCTCGACCTGAAAATGGATAAAAACCTTAATTTCGGGGTTGGCTTCCTAGGCTCTATAAATAGATCTTGAGGCTCAGCTTCGAAAAGGGGGGAGATTTAAAGGTCACGGCGAAGCCCTGCCAGATTCTAGAGTGACCTACGACCAGGGAGGGAGGCCTTCTACGTCCATACAGGCCTCTGGTTCAGGGAGTATCTCATTATTTTGTGTCTTTAGTTCATTAGTCTGTTGCCATCTTTTGTTTGCATGCGTCATTTTCTCCACGTTTCTTCCACGTTTTTGTCATTCTCATGCATCATTCACACATCCTCCCACGTTTTGGTGCCCCTAGGGGTTTAAAACCCCCCAGGTATCCCCATTCCATTTAGTTATGTTTATTCCTTTCCGTTCTAGCACTTACTACACTTTGTAGTTATGATATTGGGTTTCCTTTTGTATTCTACACTCTGTTTCGCAGGTCAGCAACACACTAACGCGAGGCCCATCCTTTCTGGCCGGCCGGAATGGGTGGAGGTTGGACCCTTACAACTTCTGCCGTGGTGGTCTTGTGCGGCTTCTTCAGAACCGTTCAGTGAGACGTACGGCCTAGTATCAACCGTTCTTCCTCCTCCTGCGATCACATCAAGCCGTTCAACCCTCCATCCATCTTCATCCCGCGTTCCACCCCAACATTGATGAGCGGCCTATAGTGAGACCGCGCGTACCTACAGGCGGTCCATAAGGAGCCGTTCAACACGTCAGTGCTGGTTTCAAGGCGAGTACCTCCCCCTTTCCAAGGTACGGCATGTTCATCACGTTCGACATCTTTGTGGCGATCACACATGTTTATATGCTTCTGTCTCCCTCTACCGTCCATATATTTCTCATATTGATTTAGTAGAAAGGGATGGAAGAGATCTTTTTAGCCAGAAAGGAAGGTAAGAAAAACACATCAACATCCCATTTTTTGGCGATAACGGTGGGACACCTAGTGCCTATCGTGTTAGTGATTTGTTGACCCTTTATTTTACTGTGTTAGTCCTCTTCCTGAAGTGGTTGCAGGTTGGGTCGCATTCTCTGTCCTCTGGAACTTGCGCGGTTCTTCCAACGTCGTCTATTGTTTCTGCGGCTGAAAGTCCACCGCCCTTCTCTATGAACAGCGCCAACTCTTCTGCAAAGCCTGCTGTCATAAGCGGTTCATTATCGCCCATTCACATTGTATATGGTCTATTATTGGCCATTCATCTTGCTAGCATAGGTACGCCTCTGTCCCCACAGTGTTGCTTTGGTTGCTATTACACGGTTGTTGTAGGTCCGTTCCAGATCCTACGCGGTCTATCTAGAGACCGTTCAACCTGGTACGCTTCTGATTGCTATCCCCTTTCATTCCAGAGTTTTCTGATTTTCGTGTTAGTCTGTCGTTACTCCCTGGATTATGCGGTCATCTACAGACCGTCTATCTCCCTGAGTGATCTTACAGAGACCGTCCTTGTCGTGCTACAGCGCACCCGTGCTTCACTTTGATTGCCATGTTATTTGATTTTCATGACACTTGGTGTTGATTATTGATCTCCCCCCTGCTCTTATATCATTGTTGCATACTTGTTTTCATTTCTTACATATTTGTTTGATTATTGATTGCTAGCTGCTAGGCTAGACTTTGCATGCACTCCGGTGCACATAGGATTCATGCATTTCATTCACATCTAGTTGCATTCCTACCGAGGTAGGGTTTCCTCTCATCTCCATACTCCTTGGAGCCGACTAGGGGACCTTGCCGAGGACCTCCATAAGTCACCGTGAGCCGTGGATTCCCACACGGACGTTGGGCAGGTTGTACCGTACCACCCCCCAGTTTAGGATCTGCATTCGTGAGAGAGAGAGTCCCTTAGGGTCTGCTAGTTTCTCGTCCCCCACCCTGGTTAGGCACCTTATGGTTGAGTGAATTCACATTTTAATTAATCCACTAAGGTCCTAAAGAGGAACTTATAAAATCTTCATGCATCATTTATAACTTGGGTGGTCAATTGGTTGATTCTTGTCTCATCTCTCCCCTCCATTGTGTGTGGCGGTATCATCATTCACCTCATTGTGTCAGATTAAGCTCATTTTGGCCTAGTTCATCTTTATGTGTCTCCATTTAGTTACATTTGTCCTAGGCTCGTTTCTATCCTTGTATTCCTTTGAAATTATTGACTATATAAAGTCCCCACTCTCTCCATGGAGCACTTCTCCCCTGTACCTTATTCCTATACTTCTCCATCTTCTTATCCGCGCGTGGATTCCTCTTCCCATGCGGGTCCATCTCCTTATTCCTCCATTGGACCCTATTCTTTAAACGGACCTTCTTATCCCACCCGTGCTGCTGTTGGCCCGATCAATCCTCATTCCCACATTCACGATTCTTCCAGGCCCATGCATTCCCCCATTCCCGGAATTGGCTTTCCTTCTTCTCAGGCTAGGTCCCTCTATTCAACCCATCATCATTATCCTGGTTTAAATTCATCCTCTCTTGTTCAAGCTAGCCCATGTCCCTCTCGGACTCTTCCTACCGAGGAGATGTTCGCTCAGTCCCAGTGCCAGCTTGGTGAAATGCAACGACGAATCAATCCTCAAACTTCTTTGGATGTCCCATTTGCATTCCAGGGTCTTCAACTCCCACCACGTTCACATATTCCCGCATATCGTCGCTATGGTGGAATTGGTGACCCTTACGTCCATTTGAAGGATTTCTTATATGAGTCGGCCCAGTTCCAGCATGATCAACGCTTGATGGCCTATTTGTTTGGCCTATCTTTAGAGGGCTCGGCCAACGATTGGTTCTTCACGTTACTGCAAGAGCAGATGATGAATTTTCAAGCCATCCAAGCAAGATTTATTTAGCAGTACAAGGACCAGGTTGGGCCCATATATTCTATGGTTGATCTGGCCCAAGAGAAGATGAAGCCCGACGAGGAATTCTCCACATTTGCCGACCGCTGGCGTCGCCTAGCCGCGCATGTTCCGGGGAATATTCCAGAGGGCGAGCAGATCAAAATAGTTATTTCTAATGCAACACCCGAGCTCAGGTGCATCTTAGCCCTGAATGAAATCACTTCCTGGCAATAGCTTTACAGTCGAACCCGCTTCGTTAGCCAACAACTCCTAGTTTCCTTTGACCACAAGTCTCCCCCACCTTCGCCTTCCGCATACACTTTCCCTCCTCCATCCTCCACTACTTATCTCTCCACTACCTACCCCTCCACAAGTCGGCCTTCCGCTCCCACACACCCATATGCCTCCGCATATCAGCCCTCCACAAGTCAGCCCTCCACTATTTTATTTCCCCACACCTCTCCACTTCCGATCAAGGAAACATCACATCCTGAGCGGGTGGATGCCGTCCATTATATTCCCACTCCCTCCATGCCTCCACATCATTCTAGCCCTTCGCCTTCACTTACGCAATCCCCCTTACCTACACAACCTCCGTTACCATCCCCACTACCTTTTCATACCCCTTGGCATCCACCTTGCCCGAAGCAGGCTTCTCACTCTCCATTGCCGGAATCTTTTACATACGTTTTTAGGGCTTTGATGGCCACCCGCGCGTTGCAACTCCCTCCGATTGTGCCTTGTCGACCCACGGTTGGGAATTTGCTCCATTTCTGTGAGTTTCATCGTCAATAGGGGCATTTGATTGAGGACTGCTCCAAGTTTCGGGAATTTGTTTACAGCTTGGAAGACAAGAAGATGATTGCTTGGGCAGTTATGCACAAAGTTATTTCAGATTTCAGCAGCAAGCAACAGCAGCAGCAAGCGCCGCCTAGGCAACCGTCTCCGCTTCAAGATCAGGGGCATCCTTGTGATTCTTTAGTTGATAAAGCACCCGCTCCGTTATTTATACCCTCACTTACCCCCTCACCTTCACCATCTCCTATCCCACGGCCTCCACAAACCCAAGCCTCTGCTCAGGCCAGCACAAACTCTTCTCCTTCCCCCTCCATTTCCACCACTGCTTCTATTCCCAACGCCGCTCGACGTGTTGTACCGACACGTCAAAGATGGGCGCCACGACATGCCACCTCTTCAGCCTCGCCACCACCTCCTCCACCCCCATTTTCACTGCCTCCATTGGCCACATCTCCATCATCGCCTCCTCCATTATCCTCATTGTCGTCTTCATTGCCTCCTCTCACAACGATCCCAACCCCGTCACCTTCACAACTATCCCCGCTACCAATGCCGCTCCTTTCACCATCATCGTCTGAGCCTGAGCAGGCTACCCCCACGCCCACGCTTCTACCTTTGCCTTCACCTCCTCCTACACCTCCGCTCTCCAAACCTTTACCCTTACCAGAGCCTATCATCACCATTATCTCTCCGCCGCTAGCATTGCCTTCGCCCACACCTACCAAGCCTTCTCCACCCCTCTCTCCACCTATTTCAAACCCACGGAGCAGGTGTTTGCTACCTGTGATGCCCCTCGAGTCTAGTCCCCACGGAGATAAAGAGCTTAACCAGGTTTTGATTGTGCATTACAAGCTTCAAGACTTTATTTGCTGCATCCCAGTCTGAGTCTTGGTCCCTGGCTATTCTAGGGACAATGAGCCTGCACTTGCTATGAAGACGATTGTTGAGAAGAGCTCTTTAGCATTGGTGCCAGTTTCTTCAAAAGCGAGGCCGGTGGAAATCTATTTGCTTGCCGAAGAATTCACTGTTGATGTTGTTATCACCTCTCACTTGATTGCTATTCAGTTCATTGGCCCAGAAGAGTTTTCTACCCGGATGGTGCTAACCCACACGGCCGCCAGAAGTCTAATGAATTCAACATTCAAGGGGCAATTGGTCGTGTCTTCGAGATCGACTAGGGGCATTGTGCATTTTCTATCTCATCTCCCTCGGTTTATTGGTGAGGCGGCCACGTCAACACCGCGCATCTCCCTCCCTCAGTTCCGTCTCGCACTTCTAGCAAGGGAGTTATGCTTCATGCCCAACTGTCGAGTGAAGATGCCAAAGCTCCATGCTCTAGTACCGAACGACAAAACTCCACTGCTTTCTGATATTCATCCCAAGGAGTTGACTATTCTGGAATGTCTTTCTATGGTTGGCACCGCACAGCTAGGGGCAACCGTCCCGATGAAGCTGCATATTCATGATCGGGCTAGGTCGTCTGACAGGTGGGCCCGTTATTTAAGAAAACATTGCAAGACAAGAAGCCTGAAGGCCCGAGTCCGCGCCAGGCGAAGTTGTTTCAAGAAGATTTTGGCCAAGAAGAGGCGGCGACATAAGTTCGAGGGCCAGCAGTTGTGCATTCAGGGGCCCACTCCACGTCCTTCTTCTGTCTCTTTATCTCTCTTTCAGTCATCTTTTCTGTTTCTCAGTTCCTATCCTTGGGTGGTGTACCTTCCACCACCTGACTATATTTCTACCATCTTTTCCTATCCTCACCATTCTAGGCCTCGGCCTATGTCCTCCTCTTCCCTTGATCCAGGGGCATCTTCTAGTTTTTCTCCCCGGATACGTCCGGATTTCACTTCTCATCTTTTTACCTCGACCCTGTTGGGGATTCCTTTTCCTTGTTCCCCGACCTCGTCGGGTGATTTTTCTGATCCTTCCCCGACTTTGTCGGGTGGTTTCCATTTCTTTTCCCCGACCTTGTCGGGTGTTCATGCATCTTCTTCCCCGCCTCTGGCGGGTGATCGCTATTCCTTTCCTCTGACCACATCGGATGATCGTTCTCTTTCTCCCTTATCCTCGCAGCAATCCTTTCATCGTCTTTCTGTTCTTTCCTCCTCACCCTTTCAGGGTTCTTACCCTTTTTCTTGTTATTTTCGAGGCTTTAGCCCGCCTTGATCTCAGTTGATCTCTGTTCATTCTGTATCTGGTTCTTTGTTATCAGGGCCTCTGTGCCTTAACGAGGGAGTTCTATCCCTCGTCTCCCTTCCTTTTTATTCTTCTTCATCCAGTTTGATGTCTGCCACTCCTCTGTGTCGAGGAATCCAATCCTTTACTATCCTTCTTTACCCTTTATCTTGTCAAGCAAGGAATATAAAGCTCGTGCTGATCAAAGCTCGATGATCCTATTCGCTTCAGGATGTCGGTTTCCACGCCATGGATTTGCAAAGATATCATTATTTTGTGCAAGAAAATGTTATCATCGCTATTATCTCTCTTACACCTACACATGCTTATAACGTTGGTTCCTCAACATGGTTGAGTGGCTTTAGTTGAAGTTGCTTCATTAGTCAAATAAAATGAGTAGCTTCTACAGCATCTTAGGCTGGTGATAGCTCCGCGCTAGGAGTCTAATTACTTTCCCCAATTGTTGAGGGTGACCTTTGAGTATGGGTTTTTCACACGCTACACGGTGAGCCATAGCCGATCTCTTTTGAGTAACACCGTTGCTACTTTGGCCATACTTTGGGTATGCACAAAGGCCTTTTCCTTTCTCTACTCGGCCAAGTGCAGGGGCAAGAGATTGATAGACAAGATGACCAACCTAGGCACTCCCTGATACGAGAGAGGTCTCAAATAGGGGCAGTCTTGACCCTTCAAAAATGAGCATACTATGTCTAGCCAATAAGGGCTATCAAAATGAGAAAAGAATAAAATACAAAATCATGAATCGAAGGCATGGCAAGAGTGGTAGTACAGATCCCTGCGGGATGTCATGAGCCCGGTCGTATGCGTGCTTAATAAGCATGGGTCTAAAAATCAAAGACACAAAGCCCCGGCGCAATAGACCTACTCTTTGAGGGGTAGTGCCTTGGAAGGAAATCGAGCCCTGATATTTCCCATCCTGCACGAAGCTTGTCTCCAATTTTTCTTCTGCTTCTCCCTCTTAGGCTGGGTTGTATCCCGGGTATGGCCTTAGTAGGGGCACCGTTCTTTAGAAGCAGTTGGTTGTGGCAAGCCACCCTCACATGCACGACATGCTTAAGGGAAGCCTTTAATGAAAGGGGTGGGAACGACGATGCCTGGCCAGCAGTTTGAGCCTGTCTTTGGGTGCTGCGGATTACTATTTCAAAAATTCAAAAAAATCAAATATTATCAAAATTCTAAAAATCAAATATTTTCAAAGTCCTAAAAAAATCAAATATTTTCAAAAATCAAAAAAAAGTATTAAGAAAATTGAAAAATAAAAAAATATGTATTTATCTTTTGTTCCTTTCTATCTATTTATTTTGAGGACAGATACGTAATCTGTTTACCAAGTGTGTAGGTTGCAGGTGCTCAAGCTTTCCTTCCTCCATATTGTGTTCTATATGCCTCCTGTCCACATCTTTGATCTGTTCTTTCCTCCTTCGATCCAATCTCTCGATCTATTCCGAAGCTCATGTCCTTCTCAACTTTTGTTTGCAATGATTATATCTATATGAGAGGGTTTTACCTCACGATTATGAACCTGGCAGTTCTGCATTCCTTCTGATCTTGGGTTTTGATTGAAGTGGATATTTGTCATGTCTTTTGTCCCGCCGTGTCCTTATTACGTGTTCATATCTCACCGTGTTGTCCCACACATGTTATTTTGTCCCTCACTACATGTTGTTAGTCATCTAGTCGTCCCTTTGTGTCTTATGTTATTGTCCCAACCATGTGGTTATCTGTCATATTCTTGTCACAACCGTGTGCTGTCCCACCGCGTTGTTGTCTTGTCACACCGTGTTCATGCATGCATGCATATTGTCTGTTTATGCCTTGCATGTGTGCTCATTTGCCTTTGTTATGTTATGATGCATTATCTCCCATCTCATTTTCGCTATGTTTATACTTGCTATGTTTATACTTATTTGTCTTATACATGAAAATCCATAAAACTCTGAAATGAAAATCTAAAAAATTTGCCGTTTTCGCCTGCACAGGTAAGTCAGGTATGGCTTTCTATCCCTACATCCCTTATTGCATTACTATATGGTACTATGTTATATTACCTCGAGAAGCAGTTGGTTATCTACGTGTTCCATGATCTGATGTTCCCCTTTAACAAAAATAATGATGATCCAGGCTCACGTGTTTAATCTCCGGATAGGCCATTGGGTTGGGAAAGCCTGAGGAGGATGGTTCTATCCTACACGCCGTGGTTGCGGATAGTGTCTTGACTCTGATTCTCCCAGTTTAGCAATATTATTCTCGAGTATTTTATATTTTAATCTATCTTCGCATTTATTTTGACGATTTCTTTTATTTTAGCCCAGCATGCATCATGCGCACCTTTTGAGCATTCATGACCCATGGTTTACTTGCAAAATATCCCACCAGTGGTGGTTAGCTGTGTGTTCAGTGCTTGCGTAAGAGGAACAATTCCACTCTGAGTTGGAAGGTTCTCTCTGGTCGATTCGCTTGGTTTGGTTGATTAAGAGGTCCCCGTCTGGAGTTTTAGTCTGTTTCTTTATTTTTCGTTGCTTATTCCGGTCTCCTCATTGGTCCGCGGGATTGTGTCCCTCATGAGGTTGATCGTGTGTTTCTTTTTATTTAGTTAGTTCCTCCAGACCGGTGTCGCTTTTGGTTTAATCATTCCTTGTGTTTGGTTCGGAGTTTTTCCGGAAGATTCCTATCGCTTGTTAGTAAAAACGGGTGTCGTTTTACCTTAACGCCCGCTTTTCAGTCCACTCCGCTTCATCTCCACTTCATCTCCATGTTCCATTTCGCTTCCGCTCCACCTCCGCTCGCTCCCCTACAAAGAGGACGTTAAGGAGGGGCATCTGTTGACACCTGTTTTTTGTCGATAAGTGAAGTTAATTCTCGTACTCCCATTTATTGATGTCTTGAGTTGTCCATCACTCACTGGGCTATTTTCTGGCACGTTTTGGGCCAATTTTATGGGTGGCCTCCCTCCCTGGCTAGGTCCGAGTTGATTCAGGGCTTAATGGGCCTTGGTTTTGGCCGATTGAGCTTTTCTATGAATTTCAAGCATCCATGTACATGTGCGGTCAACCTCCAGCCGCTCATAACACATGTGTGGTTGATACTTGGCCGTCCATATATTTATGGGATATTCAGCTAATTTTCTGAATTTTCACCGACAAGCATATATACGGCCTAGCCATAGCCGCATAAGACGATTGCGCGGTACCTACTAAGCCGTCTATCTCCCAGAGTCCTACCTTCGGTTGATTGTTCAGATAATTATCTATTTATCTTGATTTATCATCGACAAGGCATGGGCGGTTTCCTTTTGGCCGCTCTTGTGGATATACGGTCTGATGATAGCCGTTCAGCTATGAGAGTCCAATGGCGATAATTTTGATCAGATCGATGGATAGTTGGATAATATTTATGATTTATTTGAATTTCCACCGACAGGGTTGGACGGCCTAAGAGATGGCCGCTCATCCCGTTGGGTGGTCTATCGTGAGACCGTTCATCGTCTCGATTCCTGAGAATTTCAAGGGTTTTCTCTCTCTATCCGTGGTTTTATCCCTAACTTCTCCTGTCATTTTCTCCGCGGATATTGAGTCATTTTGAGTGTCGTTTCTACTGGATGAAAGATAATTCGATTATCTACAACTTTCCTTTGATTATCTCGACCTGAAAATAGATAAAACCCTAATTTCGGGGCTGGCTTCCTAGGGTCTATAAATAGACCCTGAGGCTCAGCTTCGAAAAGGGGGGAGATTTGAAGGTGACGGCGAAGCCCTGTTAGATTCTAGAGTGACCTACGACCAGGGAGGGAGGCCTTCTATGTCCATACAGGCCTCTGGCTCAGGGGATATCTCATTATTTTGTGTCTTTAGTTCATTAGTCCGTTGCCATCTTTTGTTTGCATGCGTCATTTTCTCCACGTTTCTTCCACGTTTTTGTCATTCTCATGCATCATTCACACATCCTCCCACGTTTTGGTGCCCCTAGGGGTTTAAAACCCCCCAGGTATCCCCTATTCCATTTAGTTATGTTTATTCCTTTCTGTTCTAGCACTTACAACACTTTACAGTTCTGATATTGGGTTTCCTTTTGTACTCTACACTCTGTTTCGCAGGTCAGCAACACACTAACGCGAGGCCCATCCTTTCTGGCCGGTCGGAAAGGGTGGAGGTTGGACCCTTACAACTTCTGGCGTGGTAGTCTTGTGCGGCTTCTTCAGGACCGTTCAGTGAGACGTACGGCCTAGTATCAACCGTTCTTCCTCCTCCTGCGGTCACCATCAAGCCGTTCAACCCTCCATCCATCTTCATCCCGCGTTCTACCCCAGCACTGACGAGCGGCCTATAGTGAGACTGCGCGTACCTGCAGGCGGTCCATAAGGAGCCATTCAACGCGTTAGTGCTGGTTTCAAGGTGAGTACCTCCCCCTTTCCAAGGTACGGCGTGTTCATCACGTTCGGCATCTTGGTGGCGATCACACATGTTTATATGCTTCTGTCTCCCTCTATCGTCAATATATTTCTCATATTGATTTAGTAGAAAGGGATGGAAGATATCTTTTAAGCGGGAACGGAAGGTAAGAAAAACACATCAACTGCGGAGTCTTACGGAGGCCTTGAAACAAGATTTCCTAATCCGTTGGAAGGAATATCCAATGGAGAGGTTATCAAGTCCAAGATTGTGTACTTAATGTGTGAAGGTGTAACTAATGACAACATACTGGAATATGTGTCATGTACTTAAGAAAATGACTCTTAGAAGAGAGATAGTGGTAACAACGATCAAATCATGACTAGTTCATTCATCATATAAATTCAAGTTAATTACAAAGTATATGATTTGGTCATGAAAATAACATAAGTTCAAAAATACTTCCCATGTACACAAAGAACCATAAAATCTACTAGAATGTTCTGTCATCATAACTAGGTATAGGAAAATATCACCTGAAACAAGAGTAAAACCTACTTAACTAGGCTTAACATACATTAATTTGGGTAAATCTGTAATATGTTTTAGATTAACAATATTACATAAATCAGAAAAGTTAAACGGTCTAGTGTAGGACTATTTCACTGGGTCAAACGGTCTATCGTTCGACCGCTTGGGGATTCTGGTTATCTACAGGAAGACCGTTTCTTACTGTATTACAGAAAACTCAATAATAAAAAGATAAAATACTAATCTAAGACACATCATTCCTGGAAATCAACATATATAAACATGATAGAACAAGTGTAGGCCAACAATATGCATGGGTTTGTATAATAAATAAGAAAATTCCCTTTTTACTCAGTTAGGGCTAGTTCATGCATGAATATTATACTAGATGCATAGTCTTGATGGAAACACAAAATTCTCAGTGTATAATGCATGAAATCAGATGAAATTAGAGGGCTTTTATTCCTGACTTCGAGTTTAAGCCTTTCATGAGATAACCTACCTTAAATAGTGCTCATAGACTGCCAATTTCTGACTGGAAGTAAGCCCTAGCTCTACATGTCCTGTGCTAAACCAGCAACTTCATGCCCTTATATCTCTTGGTTCCCTTGACTTATAGACATGAAAATTGGAGGGTAGATAGAAGATATAAAGGGTAACATAAAGTTCTAAAGCCCCAATTGCTAAATACCTCGTTTAAGGCTTCTAATGTTCTGACCTTCGCTAGATCGTTGCACAGATTCCTGAGTTATGGGTGCAGGATCAGCGACTTTGAAAGCTTCTATCCCCTTGTGGGCTTGATCTCCTAGAATGAAATTTTGATAAGAATTAGACCTAAGCATAATAAACAAATTCCTAGAAGAAATTTACCTCTGATTCTACCTCCTTACCTTAGTTCCACATGAGCCAAAAGTAAGGGTCGCACATGTTAGTTCTGGGGTCTATTTATAGGTTTAGCTAGGGTTTTGAGGAATAGAACGAACTTCGAGTCCCAATTAGGTTTTCAATTTGATCTTCTAGCCTTCTATACTTATCTAATTAGTAGATAGCATCAATCCTAGGTGGTTAGGATGCCCAAGTTCCAAGCTTTTCACATTCTCTTCCTTTCACGGAATCTGCAGAGCCTAGCGGTCTAATGCTAGACCGTTTTCCATTGTTATGCATTCTCGCAATAGACCGTTTTCTACCCCGAGTGCCGAATTTGAACCAATTCAAACTCTTTTAACATTATCCATTATCCTTATCCTAAATTATCCTACTTATCTCCTTAATTCCGTAAATACACTAATGTTAATCTTCTAGAACATGGGCCAAAGTTAATTTGGGCCAATTGGTTTTATTCAAATGGGCCTAATGCTTTTGGATTAGTGTAGGGCCTAAATAATTAACCATAATTCAATTAATAGCCTATTTGACCTATTTAAATGCTTATTAATTCTTAGAAAATTCTCGGGCGTTACACCCTCCCCCACTTAAAATGAATTTGGTCCCCAAATTCCTTGTAATAAGAATTGCTAAGGAGAGTGTACTTACATTCAAAGTTCTCTAGAAATCTTTTGCGCATGGCTTCTTCAGTTTCTCATGTTGCTTCATGCGGCCATAATTTGGTCCATTGAATTATGACCATAGGAATAGTTTTATTCCGAAGTTGACGTACTTCTCGTTCAATGATCTTGATTGGCTTTTGCTCGTATGTCAAGTCCTTTTTAACTTCTAGGTTGTCGTAAGTGATGACATGGAATGGATCAGGAACATACTTCTTAAGCATTGAGACGTGAAATACATCATGAACTCCTGCTAATTGAGGGGGCAAAGCTATACGATACGCGACTTCACCAACCCTTTCGAGAATTTCAAAGGGGCCAATGAATGTTGGAGTAAGCTTGCCTTTAATACTGAATCTTCGAATACCTCGACCTGGAGAAACTTTGAGAAATGCATGATCTCCTATTTGAAATTCTAGGTCGCGCCTTCGATTATCAGCATATGATTTTTGCCTGTCTTGTGCCATCTGAAGGCTTTCTCGAATAAGCTTTATCTTCTCGGTAGTATCCCTGATAATATCGGGACCGAGAAATTATTTTTCTCCTACTTCATTCCAGTAGATAGGCGATCGACAGCTTCTACCATACATAGCCTCAAATGGTGGCATTTGTATACTAGCTTGGTAGCTATTGTTGTATGAAAATTTCACTAGAGACAAGTGATCGTGCCAACTTTCTCCAAAGTCAATAGCACATGCCATGAGCATATCTTCCACTACTTGATTTGTCCTTTCAGTTTGACCATCAGTTTGTGGATGGAACACAGTGCTAAAATTAAGTCGTGCCCCTAATGAATGTTGAAGACCCTTCCAGAATTGTGATGTGAACCGAGGATCTCGGTCGGATATAATGGTGATAGGGACACCATGTAGTTTGACCATCTCTCTCATGTATAATGCTGCTAGTACATCCACAGGCTATCGACTTTTGATTGGTAGAAAGTGTGCAGACTTAGTCAATCGATCTATGATCACCCATATACCATCATGTTCTCCTCTTGTCTTAGGTAAACCCATGATAAAATCCATCCCTATACTTTCCTATTTCCTCTCGGAAATATTTAAGGGGTGTAGTTTACCAGCATGTTTTAAATGTTCTGCCTTTACTTGTTGACAAGTGAGACATTGGGACACAAAATCAGCTACTTCTCTTTTCATATTGGGCCACCAGAAGTTTTTTTTTTAAATCTTGATACATCTTGGTAGCACCAGGGTGAATAGCATATCTTGATTTGTGAGCTTCTTCCATGATGAATTTCTTAGTATCATCATGATTCGGTACACAAATTCGATCCTTGAATAATAGTCTTCCATCATTTGCGATAGAAAATTTCCGTCTTTGATCAATATTATCCTTGATTTCTATCAATGTGGGGTCATTTTCTTGCAATTGGACTATGTCCTTGATCAATGTAGGTTGAGAGCTTATATTAACAATCATACCTCCTTCTCCTTCCCTGTCAATATCAAAATTTAAGTGAGAAAAATCTTCAATAAGACAAGTTATACCTTTCTTGAGACTTGCTAGAGTTGCCATTGGTTTCCTGCTAAGAGCGTCGGTTACAGCATTTGCTTTCTCTGGATGACAATTGATAGCAATGTCGAAGTCCTTGAGATACTCCAACCATCTACGTTATCGCATGATTAACTCCTTCTGGGTGAAGAGGTATTTCAGACTTTTATGATCTGAAAATATGATGAATTTCTCCCCATAAAGGTAGTGTCGCAAAATCTTCAATGTGAATATAATCGCAGCTAGTTCCAGATCATGCACAGGGTAATTTTCTTCGTGACGCTTTAACTGTCTTGATGAATAGCAAATCACCTTTCCATTTTACATAAGGACGCATCCTAGGCTAATGTCAGACGCATCCGTATAGACTTCAAAGCCACCACCCTCAACGGGCAATGCCAGATAAGGGGCTGTAGTAAGGTGATCTTTAAGAGTTTGAAAACTCTCTTCGTAATCTTTTGACCATATAAAAGTGTTCTCCTTTCTTGTGAGTCTAGTCAAAGGAACTGTGATCTTTGAGAAATCTTTGATAAATCTCCTATAATAACCAGCCAGACCTAGAAAACTTCTGACTTCAAACACGGTCATCGGTCAGCTCCAGTTCTTAACAGCTTCTATTTTAGAAGGATCGACAGCAATACCTTCATTTGAGATAATGTGGCCAAGGAAAGAGACCCCCTTTAGCCAGAACTCGCATTTGCTAAACTTCGCATAGAGTTGGTGCTCTCTTAGCGTTTGCAAGGCTATTCTTAAGTGCTCTTCATATTCCTCCTTTGTTTTGGAGTATATAAGAATATCATCAATGAAGACTACTACAAATTGGTCAAGATAAGACCTGAAGACATTATTCATGAGTTGCATAAATGTTGTCGGGGTATTGGTTAACCCGAACGGCATTACCACGAATTCATAGTGGCCATATTGCTCCGAAAAGTAGTTTTGTGTATGTCTTCATCTTTAATCTTGAGCTGATGATAACCTGACCTGAGGTCTATCTTGGAGAAATATTCTGCTCCTGAAATCTGATCAAAGAGTTCATCTATATGCGGCAATGAAAACTTATTCGTAATTGTGAGTTGATTCAGTCGCCGGTAGTCGATGCATAGCCTGAGAGATCCATCATTCTTCTTGACGAATAGAACTAGCGCACCCCAAGGGGATATGTTAGGTCGAATGAAACCCTTGTCTAATAACTCCTGAAGTTGTTTCTTCAATTTCTTGAGTTATGTGGGGGACATCCTGTAGGGAGCTATTAAAACAGGTGCTGCTCTGGGAATGAGTTCAATGAAGAAGTTTACTTCCCTTTCGGGCGGTAAACCTGACAAATCTGATGGAAATACATCGGGAAACTCATTCACTACGGGAATGTCTTCTATGATGATCTCCTTGGACTCGGTGATGATTACGGAAGCAAGAAAAGTTTCACATCCTTGCGAAATAAGTTTGCAAGCATGAAGAGATGAAATAATGGTAGGATGGTTCCTATATTTGATACCAAGGAAGCAAAACCTTGGAAGATCGGGTTTCCTAAAAGAGATAATCCGGTTGTGATAATTTATATAGGCATCGTGGTCTGCAAGCCAATCTACACCTAAAATAGCATCGTAGCCCTCCATGTCAAGGCATACGAGATTTACAGGAAGGTTGTGACCTTCTACCATTACCTCACTATCTGGATAGTAATTTGTAAGTTTTGTTCCAGGACCTAAAGGTGTAGTAATAGCAAGGTCCGAAGGTAAAGGAACTGATGAAATTGGTAAGATTTTTGTGAAAGCAGTACATATAAAGGAATGAGAAGCACCAACTCCAACAAGTTCAGCATCAAATCCACTTACAGCTTTATAAAAGAGCAAACACAATTGATTGACTCTAGGTTTAAGATCAGTAAACTTTGGAACCACATATTCCCCCCGAGGGCATCCTTGTTTTGTTGGAAGTTGTTGAAATATGTTGTCCCTGTTGATAGCCAAGTTCAAACAAGTGGAGTTAATTTAGCTTCCTGCTGTGTTTGCTATTTTTCCTCTCATGACATTGAGGATGTTGATCATTTATTTGTTAACAGTGACTTGGCCAAGTTTCTCTGGAGTTATTTCACCCCTCTGCTACCCACTTTATACCTTGAAATATTTTCCATCAGGTGCAGGCTGAGAGCAGTGATCACTGAAGCTAATATACATACCCCTAGAGGCTTTATTTCACTCCTTCTATCTCTTATGATTACTTGGGAAATCTGGAAATTCAGATGCCGTGCAAGGTTTGAAAATAAAAAATCAAATATTATGATGATTTCGGATATGATCCTTGCAGAAATTATTCAAATTATAAATCAAATCAGATTTGCACATGGGACCAATCCTGACTATTTGAAACTTGCTAAAGACTTTGGTATAACTATCAAATGTAGTCGCATTGAATATTTTGTGGTTCGGTAGAAAGCTCCTACTTCTAATTTTTCACTCAATGTGGATGGGGCAAGCAAAGGAAATCCTGGCCCTGCAGGAGGCGGTGGCTGTTTCAGGAACCCCTATGGTCTGTTCAAACTGGGATTTTCATATTACTATGGAATTGGCTCAAACATGGTGGGTGAAGGTCGAGCTTTATTAGATGGCCTTCGTCTAGCTCAGTCATATGGCATTCAGATATCAGTCATTTTCACTGATTCAATGGTCCTTATTGAATTGCTGCAGAGAAAAAGAGAACCTCCATGGTCCCTTCTCCCTTGGTGGAAAAGTTTGAAACATTACTTCTCTATTTGCAACTGTCCCATCTTCCACTCTTACAGAGAAGCAAATCAATGTGTTGATGCTTTAGCCAATTATGCAGTTTGCATGGGCCGCAACCAAGAGTTTACATCAATTGGAGAGTTACCATTGATAGCCAAAGGATATGCCATTGCCGATGCCAATGGCTTTCCTAATTTTTGTGGAAGGCGTGTATAGTCTCTTTTCTTTTAACATTGTTCTTCAGAGGCTTGCCCTCCCTTGCACAAGTACACACTTGATATAGTAATAAAAATAAAGCATCTAATAGTGGATAGGTGGAGTGGGAACATTCCCTTCCTCTGGAATGGGGGTGCACTCTCCCTTCTTCCATGTTAGATGACTTAGTTTATATAAGAAAAAATGAGAAGCACCAGTATCAAATAACACGAATGCAAGATGGGAATAGATTTGGATAGTACCTTCCATTAGCCCATCATTCTTGGGCGCTTCTTCATCTTCCATAATAGCATTTAGATGAGCATGCCGCTTACGTCCACCACCGGAAGATTGTTCCTTCATAAGGGGGCAATCCGACATGCGGTGCTCCCGACTGTCACATCGTAGACAAGCGCCGAGACGCTTCCAGCACTCTTTGGATGAATTGTTGGGATGCTAAAGGTGATCTAGAGGGGGGTGAATAGATCAGTCACCTGATAAAAACAACTACAACAGATTCAGGTGCGGAATGAGAACTTCTGCTAAACAGATAGAGCGCACAAAGCAAAGACCAACCAGAATAGATGAAGAGCCGTCCTAAACAATCATCTAATGCGCAAAGAAAAGATAAAGAGGCAATGCAAACCATAAAGCAATCACACAGTAGACAAGAGTTTTTAGGTGGTTCGGTCCTCCAGACCTATGTCCACCCCACACTCAACCAAGTGTGGCTTACTGCTGCGCAACACAGCTTGCGTCCGCTGGGCCTTACAGCTTAGCCTACAACCGCTGGGGACTACAGCTTAACCCGTCCAGAGGAATCCTCCTCTGCCCGCTGAGCAACACAGCTTGCTGTCCGAGACCAAGTCTCGCCCGCTGAGGAATTACAGCTTGACCTGTCCAGTGGAATCCTCCACTGCAACCGCTGGGGATTACAGCTTACCTGTCCAGTGGAATCCTCCACTACAAACCCGCTGACACACAGCTTGATGAAGCATTTCAGAAATCAAAACAAAAATAAACGAAAAGCAAAATGTATCCTGATGCGCGGAAAACGCACGTCGTTAATACGCCCCGCTATCAAATTACAATATCCGGCCCATAAATTAAATAAATAGAATAGTTAAGTGATGAGACCGAGTCGAATCCACAGGGAGAAGTAGATTTAAGAGTTGAAAACCTTGAGTTTTTTAAGATTTAAAAATCAAGAGAATTGAATTTAAAACTGCCATAGAAAGATTGGGATGCAATTTAGAAGGGTGGAATCGATAGAAGAACAAATAGACAATTATAATGAAACTAAGGTGAACTAGGAAAAGAAATAACTTTTAAACCAGACACAATTAGAAGAAGTGGAAGAAATGAAAGTTGTAGAGAATGAAAAGATGAAGAAGTTTTATGAAGAACACAGAATCAGAGAACAAGAGGAAGACAGTGAAAAATGTGAAACACTCAAGAGCTATCAGTGCGGATGAACAGTAATATGGTAGAAATCAGAACAGTGATAAATTAATTATAACTCTCAAAATAAGAAGATTTAGAAGAAGTGGTAGAAGAAGAAGTTTTAGATCTACAAGAGAATAACAACTTTCATGAAGAACACAGAGTAAAAATAAGATTGAAAAGGCTTCAAAATAGAAGAATAATAGAAGGTATCACCTCGGATGAATAGTAATCACATAGAACAGAACTTAGAAAGATAGAAAATAACTTTCAATTTAGAAGGAATTGAGGGAAATACTAGAAAGAGAAGTTGAAGAACACTTACAGATGGACAACTTTGTAGAAGATAATAAATTGAAATAAGGATCACACAAGCTTGTAAATTGACTATGAAGAGCCAAAAATGGCTAAGAGTACAATGAAAATATTCAATACAAACTAACAACAAACTTCAAAACTTAAATACAAAGCTCTCAAAATCTTCTCCTACCAAAACCGCAAAGTAAGAAATTCAAGAACACTTACAAATCTTAGCAATCCCTAGCTTACAACTCTTGGCTCCTCTCTCTACACCCCCTTTCATTACATTTGAAGCCCTTTATATAGGGTAACACAACAACCCCTTTAGTTAATATGAACACTTCTTGCTTCTTTTGTTGACAATTTCTGCTCTTGTTAACTTGGAATTATGTGCTAGCATGTGTTGCACACTTTTCTAATTTTTTTGATTTTTTTCTGATTTTTCTGGCCTTTTCTCTTCCTTTCTCTCTCTTTCTCTCTCTCCTGCGGCTGCGTGCGTCGTGCCCTGTGCGTGCCGCGGCTGCGCCGCGTGCCGACCCCGCATGGGACCCGCCTCCGCTGACCCGCGCCTGCAGGCGCGGTGTTGACCGCCGCGTGGACCGGTGAACCACGCGAGCTGGTTAGATGTGTGGGGCAGAGGGCTCGTGGCGCCCTCCATCGTCGCCTGTGCCCTCCCGCGAAGGCGGGAGGGGGGGCTTCTTCCTGCGTTTGAAAAAAACACACACGCACACACTTAGTTTAGTTATATAATATATATATATATATATATTATATATAATATACCTATTAATATATATATATCATATATAGCTTAGAAAACTCCTAAAAAAGGTCAAATAAATTTATTTTTTTTATATTTTTTTCTTTTCTTTTTGAACAAATCTTTGATCTTTTGGCCTTTATTATTTTTTTGTTATTTTCCCTTTTTATTATTTTTTTATTATTTTTTTTCTTATTACTTCCCTCGTATCGAGTGCCTGCATAAATAAGTAAATATTATTATTAAAATTATTTAATTTTAGAAAATTAACTATTTGACTCTAAATTAATAGTAAGTGTGATACGTGTATATTTATTTTTATTTAAGCTCATAAAAATGTGTATACTTATGAATTAATATGTAAAAATACACACTTATCACATCCCTGCAGGGAATGAAGCTCAAACAAGTGAGCAAACTCAGATCTGGTTTTGAACCAAAGATCTGAGGAACAAATCTCTCTCAACTCTCTTTCTTTTCTCTTCTTCTGGATCGAACGGGCACTCTGCTCTTCTACTTTTCCTTCAAGTCTTCTGTATGTTCGATCAGTCTTCTTCAGATGAAGAAACTTATTATATATAGCAGCAGCAGGTAGGGCGTGTGCTCTCCACAGTTCTCGCCCAAACGCCTTGACCACGTGGCAGCCTTTCAGCAGGCTTCAATACACGTGTCACGATCCTGGTACTCCCCTTATCCTCGGATCACGTGCCTTCATTAAGCTCCTCGAGTAACAGTCCTGTTAGAACAGACGAGGATGCACTGAGTTAATTCAGAAAGCAATGTACAGACTTTGTTTTGAACGATGCACAATGCATAGTGTATGGACTTGGTGAGCATGCAGCACCCAATGTATAGACTTGCGAGTGTATGGTGTGAAGCTCATCAATGTATAGACTATACATATGCATGAAGTGCACTGACGATGTACAGACTTGCTTGATTATCAACAGATGAATGTATAGACTTTGCATATGCATGAAGAACATTGCCGATGTACAGACTTGAGAAATGTATGAAGAAACATAGGCTGTACAGACTTCATGGCATGCATCGATGTATAGACTTGATAGCATGAGACACTGAGTGAGACTGACCGATGTACAGACTTTGCCAATGTACAGACTTTGCAATATAGCATGAGACGCTAAGTGAGACGGACGATAATGTACAGGCTATACAGACTCTGCATATGCACATGAGACGCTGAATGAGACGGTGCATGCGATGTGATGTACAGACTTAGCATGAGACGCTAAGTAAGATGGAGCAATGTACAGACTTTAGCCGATGCAATGTTCACACGACCTTAGATGCTAAGTGAGACGGTGCAATGTATAGACTTTACGTTCTGAACATAAGTAAAGATAAGGAATGTATAGACTTGCTCAGTTCAGCTGCATGAAGCAAGGCAATGTATGGACTTGCCGATGTACAGACTTGCCGATGTACGCTAATGGACAAAGGCTTGGTCTGATGTACAGACTTGCCGATGTACAGACTTAGTGCATGAAGCAAGGCAATGTATGGACTTCAAACGTGTGTAATGCAGCGATGTATAGACTTTGCACATGAAGCAAGGCAAACGGATGTATAGACTTAGCATGATGCACACACATAGACTGTACTGACTTCTATGAATGTAAAGACTTTGTGCAGACTGACTTCGATGAATGTATAGACTTGCTGAGACGCAACATGAGGCGATGCACACAAACATACTGCAATGTGTAGACATGTGACAATGTGCAGACTTGCTAGTGCATGATGTGCAAACGTTGCAGCAAAGAATGTATAGACTATATGGCGTGCAATGCAGCAAGGCAGCAATGCAGCAAGGCAATGTATAGACTTGTGTGTGTGCATGCTGCAATGCAATGGAGTGTATAGACTTTGAATACATGATGGCGAGTGCACTGACTATGATGAATGCAATGTATGCTAACCACAATGGCTGGCTAACTGTGATACTCTCACTGTGTTGCTTTCATCAAAATAAAATAGCATATGCTTGTGCCTAAGGGGCACAACACGAATGACCGAACTTCTCACAAAATGTGCAAGTCGCCATGACTTGCTTTTCTTCTTCTTTGACCTTCTTATTCTTGTGGTAGCCACTACTACTCCCATTCCGAGGTCTCTTCTTGCTATCACGGAATTTGTATGGTTCCGTGATACTAAACTTTTCCCTTTTTCCTTGTCGATATGATCTTCGGCTCAGCTCTTCTCCCTTGCCTTTACGTTTTTTGACCTTCTCCAAGGTCCTTTCACATAGATGTGCCCATTGGACCATCTCCGCATGTGTACGGATATTTTGAGACCCTAGTTGTTGAATAAAATCAGGCCTCAAACCGTCCATAAACCAGTTAGCCTTTAATAAGTCAGTACTAACCAGATGGGGAGCATAAGGTGCCAGCCTAGAAAATTGGAGTTCATACTCCGCTACTGTCATCATGCCCTGGCGTAACGAAGCAAACTCCATAGCTTTCCTCTCCTTAACATGTTCGGAGAAGTACTTGGCTCGGAAGAGTGTAAGGAAACCTTCCCAAGTATGTGGTGCATCTTGAGGTGGTGCCGGAACATACTTCCACCATGTACGGGCATCTTTATTGAGCTGGAACGTGGCAAGACGAACCCTTTCTTGGTCGACACATTGCATGACCTCGAATATACAGTTCATTTCATTGATCTAGTTTTCAGCCTCATCAAGATTAGAGGATCCTGAAAACTGCGGAGGATTTAAGCTCCAAAAATTACAATGCAGGTCTCCAGCTCTTTCCCCTGCGCCAGCTTGGGCCACATTCTGTAATGCTTGGGTGAGACCTGCAATGGTTTGCTGCATACCGTTCCAGTCAACACGGTGAGCCATGATGAGAGTAAAGTACATGAGAAGAGTAATGAATTTGGTTAATTCCAATCGAATGAGTGGGGTTAATCTCAGAAATAACTCTAATTACTATCTTATCCCAGGTTCTACCCAATTCTGCTCATAGGTTGGGAGATTCCTTTCTTAATTTCATAGGTGTGGGTCCTTAAACCTTGGACTTAACCTATGACATGGCTTTTCCCTAGCACTTCTACTCCTAGGCTCTGACACCACTCTTACTGTCACGCCCCGAGATTATGTAGCGGAAACAATCGGGAACGTGAACAGTCGGCTAGTACACCTCGAGTAAGCAATATAATCAGAGCGTAAGACAATCACACTAAAGTAATTCTACAAGTAAACTTTTCCAAATTTCACTTTATTTCATAATAATAAAAATATCAAAGTACATAAGATCTTTAACTCTCTTTACTAGACTCAATAAAATAAAAATTACATCATGACTCGACTAGACACTTGATAACTAAGGCTTCTCTCGTTTATATGTCCTTCAATTACTCTCGGACCCGCTACTTGTATAATCCGAATCCGATTCACTTGTACTTCCTGAAACATTGAGAAAGTAGGTAATGGGCACACTTGCCCAGTAGGTATCTTCGTATCAACATGAAGGTAAATTTAAGTAATTAGCATTTTAGCTCTAGAAAATAAGATAAATCATGCAAATACGATGAAACACATATATAACCAAGTAACAAGACATGATCAAGAGTGAGATATGAGAATAAGATTGATTAAGTATAAATCAAGAATGTAAATTTGGCCTTTCCATGAACAAGAATGTAACAAGAATGCACTTTTCATAACCATGAAGGCTATGCACTAGAAAGTCATGTAACAAGCAAGAAAGTACTTTTCGCTTAATAGCAAGTACTTTGTGAATTTACGTGGATCTTTACTCGTGTCCTGTGGATTTTCACTTATTTATAAAGAAAGTACTCCCAGCGCAATGCGATGCCAGTAGCATCATACCTCATGGTTTACAGTATATTTTTGACAATCAGCCGAGGGGACTAGCATAGAGCCCTTGAACATAATCAGTGCTCAAACTGCATCTTCAGGTATAAATCAAGCTACTTCCATGATTATAACAATAATGTGGCCAATAATGTACAAGTTCAACAATAATTCTATGATAAGGTAACCAAGGTATAGAACGTACCAATAATTGATCATGAGAATTCAAGAAATGTATTAATAACAAGGTTATGCTAAGGAGAAAATTCGGCAGCATAACGGTTCATTCATTATCTTTCATATTTTTAACATTGACTTATTAACACAGGTTCAGAGTCCAGATAATTCTAAGGCCATCTAGGAACTCAAATAAATCAACTCCAAAGGTCCAACCAGGGGTTAGACACAATTAGGAATCAAGCGGTCTATTACTAGACTGTTTATCTCGCCTGGTGGTCTAGCCATGGACCGTTTCATGGAATAAAGACATCGATGCAGTAAAACCATCTGGAGCTTTAGCGGTCTAGTGGATGGCCATTTAGTATCTCTTAGCGGTCTAGTAGAGTGCCGCTTATAGAATCAGACAGTCGTCCAGAGGGCCGCTAAGGTCCAGAATACATAAAACACTGGTAAAAAGTGCTTTCTAGATAATGGGCTTTAAGGGTACAACCAGCTCGGCGTCCTAGTGGGAATCCCAGGTTCACGGAGTCTTACGGAGGCCTTGAAACAAGATTTCCTAGTCCGTTGGAAGGAATATCCAATGGAGAGATTATCAAGTCCATGATTGTGTACTTAATGTGCATAGGTGTAACTAATGACAACATACCGGGATATGTGTCATGTACTTAAGAAAATGACTCTTAGAAGAGAGATAGTAGTAATAGCGATCAAATCATGACTAGTTCATTCATCATATAAATTCAAGTTAATTACAAAGTATATGATTTGGTCATGAAAATAACATAAGTTCAAAAATACTTCTCATGTACACAAAGAACCATAAAATCTACTAGAATGTTCTGTCATCATAACTAGGTATAAGAAAATATCACCTGAAATAGGAGTAAAGGCTTAACATATATTAATTTGGGCAAATCTATAATATGGTTCAAATTAACAATATTACATAAATCAGAAAACTCAAACGGTCTAGTGGAGGACCGTTTCACTGGGCCAAATGGTCTATCGTTTGACCGCTTGGGGATTCTGGCGGTCTACAGGAAGACCGTTTCTTCCTGTATTACAGAAAACTCAATAATAAAAAGATAAAATACTAATCTAAAACACATTATGCCTGAAAATCAACATATATAAACATGATAGAATAAGTATAGGCCAACAATATGCATGGGTTTGTGTAATAAATAAGAAAATTCTCTTTTTACTCAGTTAGGGCTAGTTCATGCATGAATATTATACTAGATGCATAGTCTTGATGGAAACACAAAATTCTCGGTTTATAATGCATGAAATCAGATGAAATTAGAGAGCTTTTATTCCTAACTTTGAGTTTAAGCCTTTCATGAGAAAACCTACCTTAAATAGTGCTCATAGACTGCCAATTTCTGACTGGAAGTAAGCCCTAGTTCTACATGTCCTGTGCTAAACCAACAACTTCATGCCCTTGTATCTCCTGATTCCCTTGACTTATGGACATGAAAATTGGAGGGTAGATAGAAGATATAAAGGGTAACATAAAGTTCTAAATCCACAATTGCTAAATACCTCGTTTAGGGCTTCTAATGTTCTGACCTTCGCTAGATCGTTGCACAGATTCCTGGGTTATGGGTGCAGGATCAGCGACTTTGAAAGCTTCTATCCCCTTGTGGTCTTGATCTCCTAGAACAAAATTTTGATAAGAATTAGACCTAAGCATAATAAACAATATCCTAGAAGAAATTTACCTCTGATTCTACCTCCTTACCTTAGTTCCACACGAGCCAAAAGTAAGGGTCGCACATGTTGGTTCTGGGGTCTATTTCTAGGTTTAGCTAGGGTTTTGAGGAATAGAACGAACTTAGAGTCCCAATTAGGTTTTTAATTCGATCTTCTAGCCTTCTACACTTATCTAATTAGTAGATAGCATCAATTCTAGGTGATTTGGATGCCCAAGTTCCAAGCTTTTCACGTTCTCTTCCTTTCACGAAATCTGCAGAGCCTAGCGGTCTAATACTAGACCGTTTTCCATTGTTATACGGTCTCGCGATAGACCGTTTTCTATCCCGAGCGCCGAATTTGAACCAGTTCAAACTCTTTTGTTATTATCCATTATCCTTATCCTAAATGTTGTCCCACTGAACTGGCAAGCAAGAGGGGGTGAATTGGTTGCCGAGTAAATAAAATTTTTTGACAAGATGCAGGAATAAAAGATGTCTTAGATGTGAACGCCAATTTGAAGTTGGACAGACAAATTTAGATGATGACAAGCACACTTAAGATTCGGCAGGATAAACACCCAAGTGAATGCGATCACTGAGTACAGGAGCGTTGGAAATATAAATGGCACAGCACAACACAAGGGATCGCAAGCAATCACACCAAGCAAACCACATGAGGCAAAGGTTTAAGGTGGTTCAGAAGCACCCAAATGCAATCCTACATCCACCCCTCTCAACTTGAGAGGATTCCACTAAGATAAGCTGCTCAAACGTAGCAGCCACACACACACACGAGGTCAATGACCTCAATCCACACACAGATGCCTAAACGTCTATCACAGATATCACCTGGAGACGGGATCTCCGACCACACACACACTTAAGTATCTGAGGTTTGCAATAAATGAATTTAGATATACAATAAACCACAATATGATCAAGACAAATTAGAGATGAGCTCCCCCTTTCTACTGTAGGAATTGGCTTGTAGTCTTCTGGCGATGGGAGGTTGATCTCCCTGCTGTAATCGACAGGATTGATCCTCGGATGATGAACTTGGCGCAGTGAATCACCTCTGCAATTTCTTCTCCTGGGATGAAGCCTTCTCCCCTTCAGTGGTTCGGCCGCAACTCTTCCTCGGACTCTCCTTTCTCAAGCTCGTGCAGCTCTTTCTCCTTTTCCCTTGTATATTTTTCGGACGCCCTAATCATTGTCCCATTTATATGTCTGATGAATATTCTCTGATCTGGACATAAAGGATGATTGTTCTCATCCATGATTGGCCCTTCATGGCTGACATGGCAAAAGATCGACCACAAGGTGAAACTTGCGATTTTAAATGCAAAAACATGGTTTTGTATGTTAAACATCAAACAAAAGTGTTTAATAAGGGCTAGCCACCTTCCCATTGGTTGAACCCATGTAAGCATGTGTTTAAGAATCAAGAGATTAGCCCTCAATTATTTAGGAGAAAGCTTAACTCAAAATTAGGAGAAAATTAGGCGAAACTGAAGGGGGTCGTCCCATCTGGCAGATGGGTCATCCCATCTGGTGACAGGGGGGCAAACCGAATCTGTTTTTCTCAGGGGTCGACCCATCTAGTAGATGGGTCGTCCCATCTGTCCCAGACAGAGAAGACAGAGCCCTGCTTGTAACAGGGGTCGACCCACTTTCCAAGGGGGTCGACCCATTCCAGTTTGGCTGAAAAATTCTAGGGAACCTCAACCAGTTCAAGGAATTTTTAGTCAAAATCAAACTAAGGATATTTGAGGTGCATTTCTTACCAGGTATTTGCATTGGTTAACCATTTTTCTCACCTCTGATGAAGACCACACCTTTCATACCTCCACTTCACATTAAGTCACTCCCTTTGGTGAATGTTTGAAATTCTTGCCATTACTAAGTTGCAAACCACCAATCCTCACAAGGAAAGGAAGAATTGTCGTTAACATAAAGAGGTTATCATTTGGCTAGATGCATGAAACACAAAGAGAGGGGGGTTACTCAATGCTCAAATGAAAACATGATATTTCTTAACTATAGTGACTTGATAGACTCATTGACACATATGGACCCATGAATTCCAAATGCATTATTCATTAGCATAGTATTTTGTCATCGTCAAAATCAACATGGGGCACAACACTAAATTATCCTACTTATCTCCTTAATTCCGTAAACACACCAATGTTAATCTTCTAGAACATGGGCCAAAGTTAATTTGGGCCAATTGGTTTTATTCAAATGGGCCTAATCTTCTTGGATTAGTGTAGGTCCTAAATGATTAACCATAATTCGATTAATAACCTATTTGGCCTATTTAAATGCTTATTAATTCTTAGAAAATTCTCGAGCATTACAGTTTATCTCATTTCAATTTATCAGTGCGTCGCGACTCGTGGACGCACTTTTTATCGCTCATCTTTGTATCATCTTTTTATTCTTGTTTTATCTCATTTCGATTTATCAGTGCGTGGGCGTGTCAGTCACGAAGTGACGATTTATCCGGACTCCAAATATCAAGGTGGTATGGAGCCGTTTGTGTGCTCCATCTGACTAGTAAGACAATGTGGGCAGCGTGTCGGGACTAGAGCCCGTCGTGCCATAAAGGCCACGACATTAATTACATCCCCTTGGAGAGGAGAAAACCTTTGATTAGTCGCTAGGAGAAGGGACCATGTGGCCTAAAATTAGCATTAATGACATAGATGAAGGATATCTTAAATTACAAAAAAGCACCCCATATTTGGGGGTGAAAACATTCAAATCGTGTTGGTCGCTTGTTGACCATTTTATATCCGAACCGGAGTCCGAGTTGGAAGCACGACCAAGACGGGGATAAAACCCAGGCAAATGTCTGCCGAGGCACGACAATTTTGATATTTGAACAATGAAGAATCGGGGTTAGACCCTAGTAAAAATGAGTTAGATTTAGTGGGTTAATGGCCCGGGGCAAGGTCCGTCCATGGCCATAATGGGGTGGTCTCCGAGGGCCAAGTATGATTTGCAAGGGCATCGTCGATATATCCTTCACACTGGGTCTAGGGAAGTGAGGGCTCCGGATCAAACGCCATTAATTTTTTAAGGATGGCATTTATATTCATGTTTATTTTTATTATTTTTTCATGTCATTACTTTTATCATTATATTATCATTTTTAACATTATTATCCATGATTTGTCATTTTTCTTTAAATTAATTACCTTTTGATGAAGATGAGTCGACTCGCAGCGGCAACCGTGTCGACGCAACACTGGGAGTTAGCCCAAGGGTGCACTACGTCGACCCGGCGCACTGGGAACAAGCCCAGAGCTGCCCTATGTCGATGCAGAGTTGCACTACGTCGACTCACCCTGCACTGACGAAGATCCTTCATTCTCATTCTTCCTCCAACTTTGATCCATCATCATTTTATTTTTTTTTGTGTTCATGTCATGGGCTCACGATGAGAGATTGAGAGTATTAAATCCCCATCTCTAGTGTGCATTTTATTCATTTCTTTGTTTGATTATTTCATTCCATTTGTTTTTTTATCTTTCATTTCATCTTTATCCTTCTTCTCTTTTTTTATGCACAGGCCATCATAGCTTGGCCCTGTTGAATAGGCAAAGGGCAGGTCGACCTGCCGGCCTGCTGCATCGACGCAGGGGTTCAACTGCGTCAACCTGGTCTTCAGCAGGTTAGCAGAGTTCTTGACTGGCCTTTTCTTGCTTCTTTGTTCCTTTAATTTTTTTTTTATGCAGTGGGTTTAATATGGCAGTTCAGGGGTTGATGGGCCCCATTTTTCTCTCACATCTCATTGTATTTCTTCTTTCATTTATTTTGGTTTTTCTTTATTTGTTTGATTTGTTTCATCTTCTTACTATTTTCTTCTTCTTTTTTGGCATATGGGCAAAGCATGCATATATGCATATGCAGGTGCGTGCCTGGAAGAAGAAGCAGGGGGTGCCTGCTGCCGTGGAGCATCGGCAGACCCCAGGGGGGGCTACTGGTCCGGCCGACAATAGGTCACAAGGGCATCTAGCCCACCCATTTTAGTTTGAAATTTTCCATTGATTTTATTCCAAAATGACAATTTCTTAAGGCATGAGATTGCCAACGGATCATAACAGTTCACTAGGGTTGGGATTGATCACCCTAGACAAGGGTGGGTCGATGCATTGTGCCCAGTGCATCGACTCACCCTTCAAGCCAGCAAGCCCCAATTTTTTTCTGTTTATAAAAGCAAATGACAGCTTGCCATGAGTTAGTGTACAACCCATGCATCAAGAAACCCATGGCCTTGAAGAATGCAAGGGTATGAATTTATAAATCCCTATGCTAATCATGCAAAGGTTTGATCATGCATTTATGCAAAGCGGTCATCGACACGAGGCAGAGTATTTTTACTCACGCATAGTGAGAACTTTCACCCAAACGCAATCTGGCTTTCCACCGCTCACCATTTGATATACCAAGGACCACGACATTCAGCAATTAAAACATGCATGAGGCTTCGAATGCCTGACGAGGCTATGCATCTATAAATCAATGCATGCCTATGGATGCGAAGGACATACTTGTTTCTGAAAGAGGGGCGAAAGGGCAGATACACCCACAGAATCATGGCAAGCAAGCATGCAAGAATTGAAGTGTTCATGAAATCTTATCTGCATGTGCAAATCAATGCATGTATGAGGGTGCAAATTCCATGCTCAGTTTTGGAATATGAAAGGAGGGGCAGATGTGCCCATGCTCATGTAATTTCAGTGAAAGTCTGGTATCAAGTACACATGCAATGCTTTTCTTCTTCTTCTTTTAATCAAACGAGCCTTCCTTGGACAGCAGTCTGGCCCCAAGGGAGTCGACTCCCTGGGTTGACTCCTATGCAGATTCCAGCTTGGGCAAACCCAAACAGAGGCAACCCTCAAGGGAGTTGACCCTTGGGGTCGACTTTCACAGCGGCAAGCTCCCAGCCCGGTTTAAAAAGGTTTAAAATGATCACACGTGTGCATCTGCACGTCAATGCCCATTTAGAATTTTATGGTTTGATCTGAGAGTTTCTTTTTTTATCTCTTTTCTATTCCTCCTCACCTTTACCAGTCCTCTAAAATCGTTTAAATCATTTTCATCATTGTATTGTTTTCTTTTATGTTATCAGCATCATACTTCGCTGCCCGTCTATCCTGATGATTTTAGTTCAGTTTATCTTTTGTTTTATCTTGTTGATCTTGCAATTAGTTCAAGTTTTTTGACGAAAATCCAACAACACCTCCCCTAAACCCGAAGCGTTTGGGAGAGTGTAGATTGGGTGCACATCCACGGAGAATCCGAGACCGTCCCATAATAATAAGGATGCACATAAAAGTGGCAACATCCATAGTAGCGTCCTCATGAGCTTCGAGAAAACGGGTGGTATACACCAGGCCATTGTATCCCTCTCTCTAATCAGGGATCATGTTGTGAGGATTCAACAAACCCCTGTTAGGGTCGGATTAGTTCAAATGCAACAGAAACCCGGAAGGACATGGGTTGGAAGGTGATTCGGTGGTTACAAAGAAAGGGGATCCGGCAGCTGAAATAGGTGGTCCGACGGCCAAAAGTGTGATCCGACAGCCAAAGGAAAGGAAACAAATATTGAAAAGGGATGATCCGACAACTGGGAGATGTGCTAGATCAGGGAAATAACTAATCCAACGCGTGTTCGCCGTCGGATCAGTCCCCTTTAACCCAGAGCGTTTTACTTCTTTTCTTGAAGAAAAGGGGGGTTGAGGATGAGCACTCCTTGGTTGATTAGGGTATCCCCTGGACATCAGAAGCTCCGAGGAGGCTTCAGGGGATTTACAAACCGTGATGGCAGCACAGTAATGTTGTGTTAGATGGAAGCACTCTGTCATCATGAAGTGTGGATCTAGAGGGGGGTGAATAGATCGATGGCCTAATTTAACAGTTCAATGAGACTCTAATGAGGAAATTAAATTGATCTACGAGATCACTAGCTAGAGTGTTAGAACTTAGCAGAAATGAAGCGATCTGAGAAGGGAATCAAGAGAAGCAACCACACACCATATCATAGGAAATCACACAAGCACATAACACACCGGATTTTTAGGTGGTTCAGTCCTCCAGACCTACGTCCACCCCACACTCAAACCCAAGTGTGGCTTACTGCTGCGCAACACAGCTTGCGTCCGTTGGGCCTTACAGCTTAGCCTACAACAGCTGAGCATCACAGCTTGCTTCTGCTGGGCAATACAGCTTAGCCATCTGCTGCCTAACAGCTTACGCTGAGCCTCACAGCTTGCTATCCGAGACCTAGTCTCGCCCGCTGAGGAATTACAGCTTCACATGTCCAGAGGCTACACCTCTGCAAACCGCTGACACACAGCTTGAAGACATGAGTTCAGAAAATAAAAATAGAATCAAACAAAAACAAGAAATCTCAAAAGAGAATGTAGCTCACAATGAGCAATCTCAGCTCTGGTATCTGAACCAAGAGACTGAGGAACAATCGTTCAAATAAACTCTCAATTCTATCTTTTCAATCTTCTCTTCTCTCTCTCTTTTTCTTCTCTCTGCTTTTCTTTTTCGATCTTCTACTCACTAGATCATGCAGGCCTTAATTCACTCTCTGCTCCTTTGATCACGATCAGGTCTTCTTCTGAGGAAGAAGATTCATATTTATAGAGCAGCAGATAGGTGGGCATGTGTCCTCCACATTTCCCGCCTAACATTTTGGTCACGTGGCAGCATCCAGGCTTGCTGCTTTACACGCGTCATGATCCTGGCTTCTTGGATCACGTGCCCTTCTCAATTTCCTCGAGCAGATATTCTGTCAGGTCAGACGAGGATGCACTGAGTAAGTTTGTGTTTTGAATAAAGCATGTACAGACTTTGTATATGTGTGCAGAACCATGTACAGACTTTGCAATGTCTAGTGTTAAAGCATGAGAGCATAATGCACAAACTAAGTGTGTGCATGTGTGGACTTTGAGTGCATGACACAGGGCGATGTACAGACTTGTTTTGAAGGATTGCACAAGCCATTGAGGAATGTATAGACTTTGAACGTGTGTAATGCAGCATGCATATATCAAAGTATGTACATCAAGAATGAATGCATGGACATGCCATTTGAAGAATGTACATACTTGTTGATGTGAAACATGCCTCCAAGTCTGATATCTTCTTTTCTTTGCCCATGATCCTTTGCATCACGTAGGAAGTCCAGAACTAGACCAACTGCTTCATTGAGGCCATCTATTACTTTCATTGAAGTGCATTCACTGATTGGGCCACCTGTTGTACGGTGAGTGCCAGAGACACTTGATACTAGTTTTGATGATCTTTTCAAGTAAACAATACAGTCAGCTTCATTTCCTTGACTATATCAGATTCCGTGTAAGAGGAAGAACTCTTGGAAGCCTCATACTTTAAATAAGCAAGTTCATTGAGGAGAACTGCAACTTCAACCCTTGTAGATTCGAGAATATGTAACAATGACTTGTCAACTGTATTTTTGAACATCAGGTAAATGCAAGTTATCAAGCAGCCAATTCTCTCCAACAATGGACATTGTTGAATTTGCTAGCACAAGAGCCTGAAACTTTTCCGCAGAAGCATCACGATTTTGTAGGATAGCCAAAATACCAACGTGCAAAAAAGTGGCCCAAGCTTTATCTGTGATTGTCCTCAAAGTACCATGCAGCAGTTCAACATTTATGAAATGAGGGGGAGGCGATAAAAGGCAGGAAGCCGCGACGATCATCGGTGACGAGCTAGGAGCACACTTGCATGGTTGGAGGGGGGGTGCTCGGCAGCCTGGGTGTGTGAAGGCCTGCTCATCCTCGAACGATGACTGACTACGGCGGGGTGGAGGGGTGCTGAAGGCTTGGCTCCGACGATGGCAGCGGCGAGGCTTCATGCAGGGCCACAACGAGGTGGAGGCGGCGACGTTGCATGGACGGTCACGGCGAGGGAAGTGGCTCCGTGGCTTCATGCAGGGCCGCAACGAGGTGGAGGCGGCGACGTTGCATGGACGGTCACGGCGAGGGAAGTGGCTCCGTTGGCGCTGCATGCGGGGTTGGACGGGCCGTGGCTAGGGAGAGGGAGGGCGTGTGGTCCCGCGTGTGGGGTGCGTGAGAAGAGGGGGGGTTGGAGGCTTCAAAGGAGAAAGAGGGGGGGGGGGGGGACGGGGGCACCGACGGTGTCCCTATTCCAAACAGGGGGCCACCGCAAGTGTGAAAGGGAGGGGGAACGAGAAGGCAGGCGGTCGGCGGGGCTTGTAGGTGGTGTGTGTGACGTGTGTGCATGCATGCATGCAAGCGGCAGGGTGAGAGGGGCTGGTGCGTGGGGGAGGGGTTCTGCAAGGGGATGGAGGGCACAGCAGGGGGGTTCGACGGAGAGAAATATGGTTGGGGAGGGGGGGGAAGTTTTACGTGAGGGGAGATGGGGGGCTGGTGGTGCTACAAAGGAGAGAGTGGAGAGGGGAATGGGGCACCTGCGATGCCCCTATTCCAAACAGGGGATCGGCCACGGGTTTAGAGAGGGTAAGGGGGAGGGAGAAAGGGCCTTGGGGGGGTTACGTGAGTGGGCCTGCGTGAGGAGATGCATGGGAGAGGGGGCTGGCTCGCGACTGTAGAGAGAGAGAGAAGAAGAGAGGAGTGCCGCGGCAGTGTTAGAGAGATAAAAGTGGTGAGGGTGAGGCTCCCGATGGTGCGAAGGCAAGTTAGAGGGAGGGCTGAGAAAAGGAGTGGGTGAAGGGAGGATAGGTAGAGGGAGAGACAAGGGGGGGGGGGGGGAGGGAGCACCGTCTGGGAGGCCAAAAGGAGTGGTGAAAGGAAGATGGCAGCGAGAGGGAGGGGTGCTGGTGTGTGATCAGAGCAATGGGTAGTAGAGAGGGGGTGGGGAGGTCATCGTGGTGAAGAGGGAGGGAAGGTGGGGGAAGGGAGAGTGAGGGAGACCGCAGGGGGAAATGGGGAGAGAGACGGGCTGTGGGACGAGAAGAAGGAGGGCAGGTGCATGGCCTTACGGAAGAAGTTTAGAGGAAGAGGAGGGGGGAGATAGACTGTAATTGCAGGGGAAGTGGGGAGGAAGGAGAGCTAGTGGAAGGGGGGGATGGGTAGTTGGCCATGCAGATAGATGTGAGGGAGGGGAAATGGAGAAGCATGGGGTAGAGAGAGAGAGACGCAGGCGGGAGAGGGAGGGCCACCTGGGGAGAGGCTAAGAGGATGAGGGAGAGGTGGCAGCGTGGGAGGGAAAGGAGGGGAAAGAGGTAGAGAGAGTAGGGGTTTCCCCATCTTTCCAAAAATTTTAACTCCATTCTATTCTCCATCATGGGTTTACATGGGTATAAATAGACAATATGGGGAGGGGAAAAGACACCTGGGAATCCCATGGGACATAGTTTCCATGAGGAGTCCCTCATAAGTGGTCATTAGTGCCTAGTTATATATATATATTATATTAATCTATTTACTCCTAATAACAACATAAAGCTCACATATTAGGCCCATTTACCATTTCATGTGACCCATGAACATACAACTCTTAAACGTAGTATAGTTTGATAGTTGCCAGTGCCGTCTCGGTGATCGTCCGCAGCCGCTTTGTCGATCCCGTCAGACTCCTCGACTCGGAGAAGGTTCGGCCTCAATCCTTGAATCTTGAACCGACGATCCCATCACTTGTGTTCTGAACGATGCACAAATGCATAGTGTATGGACTTAGCGTGCATACGACAGTGACGATGTACATACTTGCCACCTGAAGTGTGTACAGACTTCACCGAAGAGTGTTCAGACTTTTGGGATGTAATGTAGACTGCATTTAACAAAGTGTGTACATTGAAGATGAATGCATGAACATGCCATTATCGAGTGTGCAGACTCAGTTTGCAACAATGTGCAGACTTTGTATTGGAGCAACCAGACAATGTATAGACTTTGTTAAAGTGATGCACGAGCATAACTGCAAAGAATGTATAGACTTGTATGTGCGGGCAGACGATGTACAGACTTTAAATCAAAGAATGCACTGGCTGTACAGACTTTGCATATGCATGGACATGCCATTTGAATGTATAGACTTTGTGTGCAATGTACAAGACAATGTACAGACATGCCAGCAACGAGTGTATGGACTTAGTGTGCATGCGAGAACGATGTACAGACTTGCTGGAGTGATGATGCATGAACTTAACTGCTCGTACCAGCAATGGGATGTATAGACTTTGTGTGTGCGAGGACGGCGAATGCACTGACTTGTGACTCATAGTGTTTGCTATCATCAAAACTATAGGGGCACAACAATCTCCCCCTTTTTGATGATGGCAACACTATGGGTTACACTGACTCCGAATGCATGCTATGAGATGAAATAACCAATGCAAGTTCTAACAAGATCTCCCCCTTTGCCATAACATGATGCATACACTCCCCCTTTGCCATAACAATGTATATACTCCTCCTGGAATTCAACAAACAGACAATATATTCTCCCCCTTTGCCATCAACAAAGAGGAGGGAAAGAAAGTGTAAGGGAAGAAGGATATCTGACTGGCATTCCGAGTAAGTAGTTCAGAAATTAAGCATTCTAAAGCACATAGCCTTCAGTCATATGAATTTAGAAACTGCTTAGAGATAGAATTATGATTTGAAGGTTATAAAAGTTAGAGTTCATGCACTACAATCATTGAATGAGTTTACTGTGCATGATAATAGCAATAAACCAGAATCACATTTGCATGAGAGATTTAGTTTCAAAGTATCTTACTTTCTTAGACTCAGTAAAATTTGTTAAGAGATACCAGGTCATGTATTGAAATTAAACAATTTGACATACCTGAGTTTTCTTTTTGAAGGAACAGCATTTTCAATTTTATTTCATTAAGGGCATTCAGGTACCATTTGTCTTTTTACGTAAGGGTACACGTTTATCAGACGCCAGTACTCCTAGATACTCAACATGATGGACCATTCTGCCTATGATCAAATTCAACAGGACTGATTTGCACCTTTTTATGTGAGGGTACATGTTTATGAGACGCATGTACCCCCAGGTACTCAGTGAAGCCACCCTACTGTTTTGATCATTTTTACAGAGATAACTGATACACATCATGACATAAGTGTTATCCATTTCTTTGATGGATCACTTAGTTTCTCAGTGCTTTACCAGTCATTGCTATGCCAACATTATTTTTCAATTATTTTTTAAGGTTTTTCAATATTTTTCTTAGCTGCCCTTTATTTGTTTCAGAATGACTTGTTTAAGGACAATACACATACTTAGCCTTCTCTAACAGGATTTCAGGTGAGTTTTCAGATTTCAGATACAGTTGACTTTGTCTGACATGTAATGAAATAAGGGTTGAGAGCTTTATCAATTTTTAGCATTCTTATTTACTGATTGCAATCTTTAAACTCTAAAGTTTATAAAATTTAAACCACTAAGTCAGTCTTTAAGCAATTAAAATTTTTATAAAGGAAGAAGTCTGTTTTCTACTGCTTAAGAATTAGAATTGACTAACAGATTGCCATATTGTCAGACTCAACTCATTCAGGGTCAAAGGGTTTAATGAAATCAAGAGAGAAAAGAATTTGAGTTTCAATGAAGTTGATGACCTCTCTGAATTACATACAACACTCCCCCTGTCTATATGCATGTGGTTTTTCAAATGAATGGGAAGAATTAGAGGAGAGAGAGCTTAGACATAGTCATGGCTGAGTGACATGCAATGAGGATCATGAGTGTGATGCTAATTGATATATCATGAAAAATATGAATGTTATGCATGCATGGTCTGGTGCAACATTCAACAACCACAGAGTTTTATTTAGACTACCAGATGTAAATCCAGATCAGAATTTTGTTCAAACCACCTGAGAGTTTATTCATCATGCTGAAATTTACACAAGTCAAGTTCTCTTCTAAGAAATTTGAACCTTTCATTCCCTAGTGGCTTAGTAAAGATATCAGTAATTTGTTTTTCTGTTTCAATGAAATTCAATTCAATTTCCTTTTTATTGACAGCATCTCTAAGAAAATGGTGTTTGATCTCAATATGTTTAGTCCTGGAATGATGAACAGGATTTTTAGCTAAACATATAGCACTAGTATTATCACATAAAATTGGAATACATCCCAATTTTATCTGATAATCAGACAGTTGGTGCTTGATCCAAAGTACTTGGGCTACACAGTTGCCAGCTGCGACATATTCAGCCTCAGCTGTTGACAAAGTTACTATGTGTTGCTTTTTAGATGCCCAAGACACTAGACAACCACCTAGGAATTGACAGTAGCCACTAGTGCTTTTTCTATCTACTCGACACCCAGCATAGTCTGCATCAGTGTAGACTAGAAGTTCTAACTCACACCTAGCAGGATACCATAGACCAAGCTCTTGAGTGCCTAGTAGATACCTAAAAATCTTTTTCACAGACTTAAGGTGTGACTCTTTAGGACTAGCCTGAAATCTAGAACATAGACACACTGCAAACTGAATATTAAGCCTAGATGCTGTAAGATATAAAAGAGATCCGATCATACCGCTATATAGCTTTTGGTCCACTGGTTTACCTTGAGGGTCTGTATCTAAGCTGGTCGAGGTACCCATTGGAGCAGCTATTTCTTTGAGGTTGTCCATCTTGTATTTCTTCAATAAATCCCTTATGTACTTGGACTGAGTGATGAAGGTTCCATCTTTTGACTGTGTAACATGCAGTCCAAGAAATAATTTGAGCTCACCCATTGAGCTCATTTCAAATTCATTAGTCATAATCTTAGAAAACTCCTCACACAGTTTGGGGTTAGTTGACCCAAAAGCTATGTCATCCACATAAATTTGAACAATAAGTATATCTGGATGACTTACCTTAGTGAACAAAGTTTGATCAACTACTCCTCTTATGAAGTTCTTATCTGTGAGAAATTTGCTCAACCTGTCATACCAAGCTCTAGGAGCTTGCTTAAGACCATAGAGAGCTTTATTAAGTTTATAAACATGATTGGGGAAGTCTAAACATTCAAAGTCAGGAGGCTGCCTCACATAGACATCCTCACTGATTTCCCCATTTAGAAAAGCAGATTTTACATCCATCTGCTAGAGATTTATTCCTAGGGAACATGCATGAGCCAATAAAATTCTAATTGCTTCTAACCTGGCTACAGGGGCAAAAGACTCTTCAAAGTCTATTCCAAATTCCTGGTTATACCCCTGAGCTACAAGTCTGGCCTTATTCTTAACTACATTCCCTAACTCATCAGTTTTATTTCTAAATACCCATTTAGTCCCTATGACTGTCCCATGATCAGGAGGTGGGACCAAGTGCCACACCTTATTCATGTCAAATTGATTGAGCTCCTCATGCATGGCATTAGTCCAATGCACATCCTTGAGAGCACAGTCAATAGACTTGGGTTCTACATGAGAAACAAGAGCATATGCATTTAGTTCATTTTGAATTCTAAAATGGCCTCTAGTCGTAGGAGGGTCATGCAAATTGCCAATCACATTATCTACAGGATGATCTTTCAGATATCTAATGTTGACAATTTGATTATCATGATTTTCACTTACCTCCCCCTGAACTGTAGGCTCTTCTCCATTAAGCTCTTCATTTTCTTCCTCATCTTCCGATTTGTCTGCAGGGTTCCCTTCTTTCAGAATATCACCATTGTCTTCATTCCTGCATTGACCAATATTAGTCTTTACCAAAGATTCATCAAAGACAATATGTGGAGATTCTTCAACAGATTTGGAGTTTAGATTATACACTCTATATGCCCGGGTGTTTTCAGAGTAACCAAGAAAAATTCCTGGTTCACCATTAGGTTCAAATTTATCAAGGTCTCTTTTATCATTTATATGAATAAAGCATTTACAACCAAAAACCTTGAAATGAGCAATTGAAGGTTTCTTACCCTTTATGATCTCATAAGGTGTTTTCTGGGTAGAATGTCTTACCATAGCTCTGTTAATTACATAACAGGCAGTATTTACAGCTTCAGCCTAGAACTTCCTTGGCAGACCACCTTCAACTAAGAGTGTGCGACCCATCTCCACCAGGGTTCTGTTTCTCCTCTCCACAATTCCATTCTGCTCGGGTGTCCTTGGTGAGGAGAACTTGTGATGAATTCCATTTGTCCTACAGAAATCCTTAAACTGTGAGTTTTCAAACTCACCTCCATGATCAGTTAAGGTGTTTTCAATTTTCTGGTTTATCTTAAGACAGAACTCCTGAAATTCTGTGAATGCATCACTTTTCTGTGACAAGAAATATACCCAAGTGTACCTAGAGAAGTCATCTATCAGGACAAACCCATACTTCCTCCCTGATAAGCTGACAGACCTTGTTGGCCCAAAAAGGTCATGTGTATCAGCTCATAGGGTTTAGAGGATAGATTTTGTGTTCTAGATTTGAATGACTTCCTAGTTAACTTGGACTGAGTACATGCATCACAGAATTTATTTTCTTTCTTAAAAGAGACTTCATGAAGTCCTCTAACCATGCTGTGCTTATTCAATTTATTCAATACTGTGTAACTAGCATGGCCTAACCTACAATGCCATAAGAAGGCTAAATCTTCTTTGCTAGCATTGAGACATAGGTTAGAATGTGATATGTCATCTAAGTCTATCATGTATGTATTATTAATTCTTTTACCAAAAAATTTAACAAAGTCAGAATCAGGTTCAAACACTTTACAGCATTGAGAGTCAAAAAGAACTTTATACCCTTTATCACATAACTGGCTGATACTAAGTAAATTATATGTTAAACCTTCAACCAGCATGACATCTTCAATGCAACAGGTAGTACACTTACCTACCTTACTTGTCCCGACAATTCTACCTTTTGTGTTGCTACCAAAGGTGACAAGGCCTCCATGTTTCTCTGTCAGCATGCAGAACTTGGCCTTATCTCCTGTCATATGCCTGGAGCAGCCACTATCCAGGTACCACAGGTTGTTCTTGGCTACCAGGCATACCTGCACACACAATTAGGTAGAGAATTTTGGAACCCAAGTCTGTTTGGGCTCCAAAGCAGATGAAATACAGGTAAAACATGAAAGTAAACTTTTAGGAATCCACATTTGTTTAAAAGAGTTCTGTTCATTGGATTTTCCAGATTCCTTACTGTTATTATTCCTCTTCTTTTTGTTGTTTTTCTTCTTGTTAGCACCAACAGGATTATTTACAGATTTGTAGCTTCTGTGCCAGTGCCTTGACCAAGGTGCATTCAAGAAATTGTGGCCATAGTAGTTTTTGGGCTGGCTGAAGAAATGCAAGTTCCTGGGTGTCCAAGTGCCATACCCACCAATCCAATTTTGAGTGTAAGGTCTGTAAAACTGTGTATCCTGATATGCATGACCTGTGTACCTCCCCGGAGTCCTAGTCCACCCTAATCTATTGGAATAGTTTGACTGTTCAGTGTAGTGAGACTGAACTCTAGGTTGGTAGAATTGTTTGGATTGACTTCTAAATGTATTATGTCTCCCTTGCACCTTCGACCCTGCTGACCTATTTACAGGTGTGTGTTGGGTCTTCTTCTGAGATGGTGGTGGTGGTGGAGACTTGGTGGCCTTACCATGGGGTTTATATGCATGTGTAGGCTGACCCCTAACCTGAGACTGAGCTTTAGGGTTTGGCTTAGTTGTACCAGCTCTACTGTGCTCACCAATCTTTTGTTTGCCCTTCTCCTCAGCACTAGGCTTCTTTAGGTTTACAGTTTTATTTATAGAATTATCTGAATTCATGTTAATGAGAGGTCTTTTCTCTTTCTGTGCAGCAAATGATAGTCTTCATTGCAAGACTTTTAGTTGCACTGGAATTAAATCCAAGAACCTCTCTCCTGAAATTGACTTTGGACCCTAATAAGGCATTTAGGTTCTCTGAACCTTGGGTCATTTTTTCTATTGTTCTCAGCTTGTCCTCATTATCTTTCTGAACATTTTCAACAGATTTCTTCAGTTCAGTGTTCACACTTAGGACAGCTTCATACTTTTCATTTACAATCTTCATTTCACTCTCATATTTTTGTATTCTCAATTTCCATTCATCAATTGCATTTTCTAGCCTCTCATTCTCTTCCTTAGAAATTTATAGCTCATGCTTGATTTCTTCAATTTCTAAGCATGTGAGTTTCAGCTTAGCATTTTCAGATTCGAGGCAGGCAATTTTATCAGTCAATATTTTGTCATTTTGCATGGAATTTATTTTCTTCTTAGATGCCTATTTTCTTTTCTAATATCATCTATTTTATCAGCAATATCATGATAGGCATCTACCCAATCAGCAATGGTAAAATTATCAAATCGAGAGGGTACCTCATCAGAATCTTCCTCTCTATCTTCAAAACTGGTTGCCATGAGGCAAATGGGCTTTTCAGCTTCTTCCTCACTGTCCGAGTTGTTGCTCAAGGTACCTTTGTCCTCATCACTCCAGGTACTCACCATGGCTTTCCCTTTAGTGTTCTTTCTCTTGGACTTGTTCTTGAGCTTCTAATTCTCCGGACAATCAGCTTTCAGATGGCCGGTCTTCCTGCATTGGTAACACACATTAGATTCAGTTCTCCTTACAGGATTCGATTTATACCTTGTATCCCGTCGGCCACCACTAAGGTTCCTTCGGCTAAATCGCCTTCCTTCTTTCCTGAGGAACCGCCTGAATTCCCTGGTGATTATTGCTATCTCATCACCTTCTATTTCTTCTCCAGACAGGCTCTCCTCGGATGATGATCCATTATAGCAGGATCGGCTGGATTTGCTGGCACCAGCTTTCAGAGCGATCGGTTTTTTCTTCTTCTCAGCTTCCTCTATCTTCGACAGATGTATTTCATAAGCCATCAGCGATCCAATCAACTCATCTGCCCTGGTGTTGTGCAGATCCCTTGACTCTTCCATTACAGTAGCTTTAGTGTGCCAAATAGGAGTCAGGGAACGCAGGATTTTCCTTACAATCTCATATTCTGAATATGTCTTCCCAAGACCTCTGAGACCGTTTGTGATGACTGTCAGTCGAGCGTACATCTCCTTGATGGTCTCATAGGGCTTCATCCCGAAAGCTTCATACTCTGACACCAGGAGGTTTGCCTTCGTCTCTTTGACCTGAGAGGTCCCTTCGTAGATAGCCTCCAGCTTATTCCACATCTCTTTGGCTGAAGTGCAAGACGATACATAAGAGAACTCTGTAGGGTGCAGGGCGCACTGAATCGCATTGATAGCGCTCCAGTTCAGAGTGGATCTTCGGATCTCTTCCTTGGTCCAGACATCCTCGTTCGGGGACAGCGCAAAAGGTCCCTTGCTCACCACCTTCCAAGTCTCATAATCCTTCGCCCTCAAGAAGACTTGCATACGGTTCTTCCAGTATGCATAATGTGATCCATCAAAGTAAGGGGGCTTGGTGGTAGAATGTTCTTCAGCGATCAACCCTCTTGCATCCATCTGTACCTTCCTCTTCGGGCTGTAAGTCCCTGTAGAAGAGTTAGGCTATGATACCACCTATTGTGTTAGATGGAAGCACTCTGTCACCACGAAGTGTGGATCTAGAGGGGGGTGAATAGATCGATGGCCTAATTTAACAGTTCAATGAGACTCTAATGCGGAAATTAAATTGATCTACGAGATCACTAGCTAGAGTGTTTGAACTTAGCAGAAATGAAGCGATCTGAGAAGAGAATCAAGAGAAGCAACCACACACCATATCATAGGCAATCACACAAGCACATAACACACCAGATTTTTAGGTGGTTCGGTCCTCCAGACCTACGTCCACCCCACACTCAAACCCAAGTGTGGCTTACTGCTGCGCAACACAGCTTGCGTCCGCTGGGCCTTACAGCTTAGCCTATAATAGTTGAGCATCACAGCTTGCTTCTGCTGGGCAATATAGCTTAGCCATCCGTTGCCTAACAGCTTGCGCTAAGCCTTACAGCTTGCTATCCGAGACTTAGTCTCGCCCGCTGAGGAATTACAGCTTCACCTGTCCAGAGGCTACACCTCTGCAAACCGCTGACACACAGCTTGAAGACATGAGTTCAGAAAATAAAAACAGAATCAAACAAAAACAAGAAATCTCAAAAGAGAATGTAGCTCACAATGAGGAATCTCAGCTCTCGTATCTGAACCAAGAGACTGAGGAACAATCGTTCAAGTAAACTCTCAATTCTATCTTTTCAATCTTCTCTTCTCTCTCTCTTTTTCTTCTATCTGCTTTTCTTTTTCGATCTTCTACTCACTGGATCGTGCAGGCTCTAATTCACTCTCTGCTCCTTTGATCACGATCAAGTCTTCTTCTGAGGAAGAAGCTTCATATTTATAGAGCAGCAGATAGGTGGGCGTGTGTCCTCCACATTTCCCGCCCAACATTTTGGTCACGTGGCAGAATCTAGGCTTGCTGCTTTACACGTGTCACGATCCTAGCTTCTTGGATCACGTGCCCTTCTCAATTTTCTTGAGCAGATATCCTGTCAGGTCAGACAAGGATGCACTGAGTAAGTTTGTGTTTTGAACAAAGCATGTACAGACTTTGTGTATGTGTGCAGATCCATGTACAGACTTTGCAATGCCTAGTGTTAAAGCATGAGAGCATAATGAACAAACTAAGTGTGTGCATGTGTGGACTTTGAGTGCATGACACAGGGCGATGTACAGACTTGTTTTGAAGGATTGCACAAGCCATTGAGGAATGTACAGACTTTGAACGTGTGTAATGCAGCATGCATATATCAAAGTATGTACATCAAGAATGAATGCATGGACATGCCATTTGAAGAATGTACAGACTTGTGTTCTGAACGATGCACAAATGCATAGTGTATGGACTTAGCGTGCATACGATAGTGACGATGTACATACTTGCCACCTGAAGTGTGTACAGACTTCACCGAAGAGTGTTTAGACTTTTGGGATGTAATGTAGACTGCATTTAACAAAGTGTGTACATTGAAGATGAATGCACGAACATGCCATTATCGAGTGTGCAGACTCAGCTTGCAACAATGTGCAGACTTTGTGTTGGAGCAACCAGACAATGTATAGACTTTGTTAAAGTGATGCATGAGCATAACTGCAAAGAATGTATAGACTTGTGTGTGCGGGCTGACGATGTACAGACTTTAAATCAAAGGATGCACTGGCTGTACAGACTTTGCATATGCATGGACATGCCATTTGAATGTATAGACTTTGTGTGCAATGTACAAGATGATGTACAGACATGCCAGCAACGAGTGTATGGACTTAGTGTGCACGCGAGAACGATGTACAGACTTGCTGGAGTGATGATGCATGAACTTAACTGCTCGTACCAGCAATGGGATGTATAGACTTTATGTGTGCGAGGACGGCGAATGCACTGACTTGTGACTCATAGTGTTTGCTATCATCAAAACTACAGGGGCACAACAAGTAAAACCAATTCAAGTGGTCATACAGAGAGGGTATAAAACACAGTAAGTTTCATGCAGTTGGTGCCCTGGGACCATACTCATTGGATTGAGTATTCTTTGGGACGCTAGGAGGGAACGCTACAGAGCATTCAGAGGGGAACAAGTAAACACGGTGATCAACAAAGACTAGACAAAAGCATTGCATCATTAAAATCTCCAGGAGGAGGATTCATATTTCATTTCTTTTCAGCAAAAGAACAGGAGTACAAGAGAGAAAACAAAAAGGAATACAAGAGAAGAATGAGAGAAATCACTCCATGTTCTTCCTCCCTCACCTCTCTCTTCTCTCTCACCCTCGTCCTCACTATCTGTAGATCTCTCCAAGTTGAAAATCGGCCTCTCTGGAGCTCAGCCAAGGGAAGCCAAGAGCAGGAGGGAGATCTTCTTTCGCCAGACAGCCTGGGGAGCGCCAGAAAGTCCGGGGGGGGGGGTGAAATGCTGGGCCTTGTGTCCCTTTTATATAGATGAACGCGATGGAACTTCCCTTCGTCTGAATTTCTTCTTTCTTTTTCTTTTATGCATTCAGACGCCACCTGGGTTGACGTATGCGTGTTCCAAGTGCCACAAGGGAGCAGAGGTGGCGAAGACATGTCGAGGTCCCCGTGTTTCCCCCCCAGTAGGAGGCCTAGGCAGTGGCGTATTTGTTCCTCTCGCGCCGTAGGTCTACGGAGGAGGCAGCAGGGAGTAGGTGGAGGCGTGTCCCTTCCCTTCACGCTGCGGTCAGTAGAGGGAGTAGAGGTGGCGGGTGGGGAGGCTCCGCCGGATGAGAGGAATGACTCGCCACTTGATCAAGCCGTGTGGAGCCCCGCTGGTTCAAACGGGGGTGCCGCCGATTCAGAGGGAGTGGGGGCCACGTCGGTTCAAGGGCCATGTTCTCTTCAGGTGTGCGTCGACGCACTGAGCAAGTGGCGTCGACGCAGCCCCTTTTTTTTCTTTCATTTTTCTTTTCTTCTTCTTCTTTTTTGCCCATTCCTGAAAAATAAAATAAAGAAAAATAAGAAAACAGCAAAAATGGGTTAGCATCAAAGAAAGGGACGCACATTAACATGCGTCTCTTTGGAGAAGTGTAAATTCTTTTTAGCATTGATTTTAGCGCGGTCGGAGAGGCAAGAATTCTTTTAACGTTAATTTTAGCATGTCAACAACATCCCACTTCTTGATGCGATCCAACATGTACCAGCCTATGTCAATTTTCTAAAGGAAATGTTCACCCAAAGGAGAGACCCAAAAATAAACCCCAAAAGAATTCTTTTGTCAGAAGAAGTGAGTGCGGTCTTATTAAATGAACTCCCCCAAAAGATGAAAGACCCTGGTGCCCCACTCATATCTTGTGTCATTGGGGGTGTCACCTTTGAAAAGGCATTATTGGACTTTGAGGCTAGTGTAAATCTTTTACCTACTTCAGTGTACCAAAACTTTGGGATGGGGGAGCTCAAACCAACACCGGTGATTCTCCAATTGGCAGATCGATCCGTAAGAACACCTAAGGGGTTATTGGAGGATGTCATTGTCAAAATTGACACTCGTTATTTTCCTGTGGACTTTTTAATTCTTGACATGGATTCCACCCCAGATTTGGCCCAAAGCCCCATCACACTAGGCCGACCTTTCTTGGCCACTGCCAATGCCAACATCAATTGCAAATTTGGACTTATGGATATCACCTTTGGAGATCAAAAGATCACATTGAATGTTTTCAAAGCCTCTAAGCATATGAGAGGGGAAGAGGATTGTTACTCAGTTGATGTGATTGAAGATGTTATAGAGAGCAGATCCTCCTTTGGCCAATCTGAAAATCTCATTAAGTCTAATGATGATGAACTTATTCTGGATGACCATGCTCTTGATTCCACCGAGCCTGAACCACAGATTGACAGCATTCATGAGCCCTTACTCCCTTCCAGTCAAGTCCCACCTCAGCAGGAATTGAAGGCCCTACCTGATTCTTTGAAATATGTGTTCTTAGGGCATGAGGACCAGTCATCATAGCTTCCGATTTGACGCCCTCTCAGGAATATCAACTAGTTGATGTTCTTCGGAATCATAAAGAAGCTCTAGGTTGGTCCATAGCAGATCTTAAAGGAATATGTCCATCTGCGTGCATGCACCAAATTTATCTAGAAGATAATGCTAAACCAACTAGGGAAAAGTAAAGGAGATTGAATCTCAATATGAGAGAGGTAGTTAAGAAAGAGGTGATAAAGTGGCTGGATGCGGGTATCATATACCCCATTTCTGATAGTCAATAGATGAGTCCAACCCAAATTGTACCAAAAAAATATGGCCTCACTGTGGTGAGCAATGACCAAGGGGAAATGGTGCCCACTAGATTACTGTTGACATCCAAAAAAATTTACTGCACGGCAAGCACGTCCTAGCAGCCCGAGAACAGCTAATCAAGGACGGAAAGGCTGAATAAACCCCACATCTCGTCTGATCAGGGCGACAACACACCTGGTGGCTCGCCACCTGACAAGGAAGCCTCCCAGGCTGAATAAATATACCTGGTCCCTCGAAACAGGGTGCCGAAGATAATATCAACATAATACCTGAATGACCCGATCAGGGCACATGGTATGTCAGAAAGGTTAGTAGGAGGCCGAAGAGCTACCCAATGGGGGCGAAAATACTTTGAGTGATTGCCCACCCGAGGAAGACACTCCCTACGGGCAGGGAGCAGGATTAAGGGCACGATTCACAGTGTTGAAGGCCGAATTTGGATGAAACCCGAGTAATCTGACGCGGGTTCGACACGTGCCGAAAATCACTCAGAATTGTAAACCGAAGCCCGGGAGGTTCGAAATAAACACTCTGGAAGCGATGCATTAAAAATGAGGCGACACCAGACGTCAAGCACTCATCTGAGCTAGTTCGGGGTCAATAAAGCAACAAAGAATATGAAATTGACCAGAGTGCCCGTAATGGCCAAGTGAACCGGCGCCAAAATGCCACTTGATACGGTGCCCTGCTTTCTGAACATGTGAACCGGCATGGCCATGCCTCCTCCAACCCTGTGAACCGACGCCACCCCTCTTGAACCGGTGCATAAAAAGGGAGGGCCTGGCCCTCTGTATCGGCACACAAGGAAGCCCTTGAACTGGCACCCTTCAATCCCTTTTGAACCGGCGCACAAAAGTTGCCCCAGCCACTTGAATCGGCACAAGCATGGCCCCCCCTTGTAGATGGACATAACAGATGATTAAATCATATATATATATATATCCAAATCACAACAATAATGATGATATCAAGTGAAATAATGATGATAACATGATAAAAAAAACAATAAATATAAGAAGGGAGATGATGATAAATCAAATAAAGCACGAGGTGCTAAGGGGAGTTGTGATCGCCAGAGGGGTTACCTCAATAAGAAGAAAAGGAGATCGCGTGTACCTGGTGGAAATTGGGATGCGGGATGGATGTGGATTTCCTCCTCCAACTTCAATCGGCCGGCCGATGAAGTGGGTCTTCTTAGTTGATTACCTTGTAAAAAGACAATGAAAAACAAGCAAAAGAGAGAGGGATCAGCCAAAGTGCTATAGTATCAATCCAAAACTAACATGGAATGATGAAAAGTCATCAACATGCGCACCTCTTTTTTTGGTTTTTTTAAAACCCCTAGAAGAGAACTAGGGAAAGGATATGATATGTTGATACTTAATGCAATAAGAAAACTAATGATGGGATGACAGTGATGATGATATGCTTAGAACACAAATGAAATAAGCACAGTATAGCCCTGCTCTCCCTGACGAGAGTAGAGGGAAACTGTGAAGGTGTTGAACGGATGCAGAGGAACGGATGAAGCCCGATTGGATGCAGAGGACACCAGGATGCGGAGGGATGGAGTGGAAGCAGTAGCAGCAGGATGCAGTGGAACACCCGGATGCCGTGGAAGCAGTGGAAACAGTAGCAGCAGGAGGAAGCACAGGAGGAAGAATGCTCTGCTTGCAATCGAGATGTTCTGGGTTCAAGGCGTTCAACCCTCCAAATGATCGATATGGAACCTCTTATATAATGTTCAATCGGATGTGATCAAACAAGGTAAGATAAGAACGGGTAATGAGTCATCCAAGGAAGGATCGAGATCGAGTAAGAGAACAATTGATAGTAGGGAACTGTGAGGGAAAGATGGAAAAAGGAAGGACTCTGGAGTGAAACACGACTTAGGACAGGGCGTCAAATCATGAATTGACGACCTTCACAGAGACGTTTCTTGAAACACGACCTCGGGAAGGGCATTTTTTCCTGGATTTAATTTTGGAAATAAAACTTTTTTTATTTAAAAATTATGGGGACACGCCTGATGAATAGACGTTTCTTTAAAAACACGCCCTGAGGAAGGACGTTACTCATAAAATGCTTTTTATTTTGAAAGTAGATAATTCCAGAAATTAACGGATAATACCAGGAATGGACACCCTCACTTATGGTCGTCTCTTTTTTTGAAAACGCCCTATGACAGGTCGCTACTTTGAAAATAACGCCCTTCTTCAGGTCGTGAATCACGAAAATGCAGGAAAAATGCATAAAACTCACAAAAATAGAAAAACTTCATTTTATAAGAATATTGAAGTCCACTTGGGGCGTTTATATAATGACATGAGATTTGATCAACATAACGTCAATTTTGGCGTGTCTACAGCTGCCCCGCCTTGGCGTCTGCTTTGCAAGGGAGTGAGACAGAAATGGAATAAAGTGTAATGAAAGGAATGAAGTGGAATGAACTGATAAAGAGACGCCAAGGTGTGATGTGACATGCCTCAGACACCAAGCATTTGAAATCTTTCCAAGATTCTGAGTGAAACAACTCTGAGTGGTTCCAAGGAAACATCGATTTGTTGGATAAAAGGAGATTAAACTAAGTAAATAAAGGGTGTGCGCGTGGGCACGACAGGGAAAGACCATTGGAGATCGATTACCAGCCAACGTGGACGTGCTACAACCAAGGTAAATTTTGCAGAAAAGTAAAGAGAATTGGGATAGAGATCCAACAAGAGGGACACTTTCAAGGAATCAGCCTGAACGGCTTCAAATAGAACGAAGTACTTGATTTGAAGTGGAATATCTCATGTCAACTCAATCAAGAGCGAGTGAACTTCATTATTGCCATAATATGAAGATTTTCAGCATGAAACTCAAAGTCCTATATGATGCATGCTGGGCTAAAAGAAAAGATTAAAACAAACTAAAATAGAAAATAATCAAGGATAATATTGCTAAGCCATTTAGATCTGGCCAAGAATCCACATCTCTGAGCTAACACTAAGCCGAAGCCCGTTTGTCCGCGCATCAACTCAGAAAGTGGAACCATCGTCCCAAACCTTTAACAACTCAACGGCCTATCCGTGTGATCAAGACTATCCTGAAATCGTCATCGTTTTTGATGAAGGGGAACTCAAATTTCAGATTCATCAGAACCACAAGGTCCTTGACATACTATAATAGTGTAGATATCATTAATAATAATGCTTACAAGAAACAGATACAAGGTGATATCATATAATAATAATGCTTACAAGAAACAGATACAAGGTGACACGATGTTACTCCCATGAGTGGTCCAAACACCTCGAATCCTGCAAACTTCTGTACTTGAAACTTATTAGTTTTCATAAATAATCATCAATTTAGAACATGACATGATCATAAGTGCTTAATCATAAACAATTTCACCAAAATAATAGCACTTAAGTTCATTAAAACATCATAATCCAATAAAACACGCCTAAGAATAGGGCGTTAACATCATAAAAGGCGCCTGTCCATAGGTCGTTTAACATTTAAAACATGCCCCGCTCGAAGGCGTAAACAGCAACGGAAGCTTAAAAGAAACACGACCCCATCAAGGGCGTTACATAAAACATGACCCCTGACAGGTCATCAAACAAAAAATCGACGCCCTTACACAAGGCGTTAATTCAGCACGAACATCCGTTTCTAAATCAAGAACACAGTCCTTAACCCAATCAAATTTCTATCTTCGGGACTCTTTAAGACTCTTCAAATCCTTATAAAAAGGAAGGCTTTCTTTCAACAAACCATCCGAATCTCTCTCTGCAGCCGAATTGCTTCTTTTCTTCTTCATCTGCAGGTTGCAGCACGAGCTACTTCTGCAAAGCAAAGCGATGCTCAGGATGATGAAGAAACCTAGGATCTCTACTCCCAGAATTACTGAAGTACAAGGGCACATAAGTAATCGAATTGCTTCGAATCAGGTAAGCTATTCCCCTGTTCTTTGCTCTGTACTGTTCCTTTTCTTTTTCTCTTCTGCCGAACTCTCCTCTTATATTTCATATGCTTATGTTCGTCATTGCATGTGTTATATTTTCTTCTCACAGGATTACCCAACCCTTCCAGGAGCTAGAAGATATATCCAAACCAAGTGGTTGCCCCTCATCCTCTCCAAATTCTCCTCAGATATGAGGGTATATGCAGCTAGATGGCATCTCTTAGGATTGATAACCCATGCCAAGCATTATGACCAAATCCATCTTGATTGGGGCGCCATGGGAGCATTGATTGAAACATGGCATCCTTCCACCCATACTTTCTTATTTTCCACATTTGAGGCCACCATCTTGCTGGAAGAAGTAGAGATGATCCTGGGCTTGAAACGAATGAAACAAGGAGAAGAAGAGCACATGGCCAACATGCCAAGACCTATCTCATCTTACGAGCTCTTAACCAGCCTTATTCCTAACCCAAACTTAGTGAATCAGCTCAAAATCACCAAGGGAATCAACCTCTTGAAGCTAGCCTCATGGGTATACAAAAGAGCAGATCAAGCCAAGGAAGAGGAGGAGATAGAAAGAATAACAAAGGCCTTCGTGGTGTGCATAGCAGGCGCACTACTGTTTCCATCTACGGAGGACTTCCTTGAAGAGAGTCAAATAAGTGCAGTGGTGAGCTTATGGGAAGGTGAAAGAGTTGGGCCGGCCATACTAGCTTACCTCTACAGCGGGCTTACATCGGCAGCCATGGGGCGGCCCATATACGGCTGTATGCTAGCCTTCTCAAGTTGGGTGGACCTCCACTTTAAATTTGATCCATGCCATGAAGCCCGACAATCGTCAAGGATCTTCTTCAAAAGTCCGCTTTCTTATATCACCGGCTCGTTGGGAATAAGCAATAGGGTGACGAACCGCATTCCTCAAATCAAGAAAAGGGCGGAGTGGAGAGAACACCTTAAGGTAATGCCCAAAAACCTCTTTACTTGCGCTCCGGGAATACTCAAAATGCAGGAACTTCGCGCAAGATTCTCCATCGGCACGGACCTTCGACTTATTGGTGCATCCGAGTTCATCTTGTACAATGCACACCGGTGCCTTCCTCAGCTCGGGCTTCCAAGGCAAGTGCTAGAAGACATCTCCCATCTTCCTCCAATCAAATCAAGGGATCTAGGCAGCAATGAAGATGGAGAGGAGACAATCACCATTCAAGCTCTGTGGAGACTAAGCAAGCTTCATCAACCTGTGGAAGACTTAGAAGAAGACAAGGAAGATTGGAAAAATTATGTGATAGCGTTGAGGAAATTAAGGCCCAAGGTGGCTCATTAGGCATTGTAATCCTTTCTTTCAAATAATAAAGATTGCTTTCTGATTGAGCCAATTATCACTGTGATTATGATCAAAATTTTCCAAAACCTACGTTTCTGTTGCAAATAACGCCTCAAAGAACGCCGCGAATTCAAAATTTAAACGCCTTACCTCAAGGCGCCTCAATCGGCCCATCTTCCATATTTGACGCCTGCAGCAGAGGGCGTGACTCAAATAACGACTTTAAACAAGGCGTTAATAGGTTCAAACCCCAAAGAATATAATCGTTGAATCATCAAAATAACGCCTTCGCCTTAGTCACATTTAAAGAATAACACGCCCTCCTCAGAGGCGTTACTCAAAAATAGCAATGATGACTTTCATTACATCAATCAACGCCCATTCAATGCGTCTGACGATGGTTATCGTTCCCCATGCAAAACAAAATAACGCCTTAATCATCATCGTCTACCTTCAAGAAAGGGCCAAGGCTTCGTCGTGAATTCAATTATAAACGCCTCCTCTTAGGGCGTGTCTTCGTTTCGAAACCCAAAAGTCATCAGCCCCCTTCTCCTTCCTCCTTCCGTCCTCATTTCCCCCCTTCTGCAAACCCTAACCGAAGCCCCCCCCCCTCTCGATCTCCCTCTCTCGTTCTCTTCTCTCACTCTCTCAATCTCCCTCTACCCTAACCCTAGCCATGGCCGGTGGAGGACACAAGCGCCAGAGGGTAGCCGCCCCAGAGGTCGTTGACCTCGACGCCTCTCGTGCCGAAGAAAAACCTGCCGTGGAGGAGCTCGCCGTCGTTGCTGTTGAAGAACCGGCGGTGGTTGCCGGCGGCGACGAGGCCGAAGGAGCAGTAACAGAAGAAGGAGGAGAAGACGAAGGTGGAGAAGAAGAAGAAGGAGAAGAAGATGAAGAAGAGGGAGATGGAGAAGAAGAAGACGGTGGACCACCGCCCACGGCGGCGGTCGCTCCCCGGGGTCAGCTCCGGCGGCCCAGACGGCCGCTGCCTCGACCACAACCCCTGAAGCACAAAAAGGTAGGTTAATTCCAATTTTTTTTATTTTATTTTCATTTTATTTTTATCTTTCCTGTTTTCCATAGCCCTCGGGCACGAGTTCTGCAACTCAGAAAAGAAACGCCTCCCGTGGGGGCGTTATTCATAAACAAAACGCCCTGCCCCAGGGCGTTAACTTTTATTTTCTGTTGAAAATTAATTAACCTTCATGACAAACGCCCTGCAGCATGTCGTTTCTCAAAAATTATCATTTTCCATTAATTCCATGCCCATTAAACAATTTTCAAAATATTTTCATGAATTATTTCGCATGCTGCCAGTTATTTGATTTTCTGCTAAATTAGGAAACCACGCCCTCTATTAGGGCGTTAATTCAACAAGAAACGCCCATATCAGAGGGCGTCTCTTTATTCATTAACGATTTAAAATTAACCACCCTTTTAGGAAAACGCCTTACCCCAGGGCGTGATTAGAAATATGTTTTAGAATTAGCAAACAGCCACCAAAATACGCCCAACACGGAGGCGTGATAAAGATGAAAAACGCCCTCATCCAGGACGTTGCCTTAAGGCACATTTAGACAAACGCCCCCTACAGGGGCGTGAATTCATCAAGAAACGACCTGAGGGTGGTCGTGAATTCCAAAAACATTAAAATTCAATATCAGGCCAAACCAAATGTAATTCCACATGAATAATCAAACAATTAAGCAAAATAATTTTCTTTTAATGCATGCAGGGGCTGATGAGGACCCGCATCTCGTGGGTCATGGTCCGGGCAGCATACCAGGGTCTCCCTGACTTTCAGAGGGCTAGAGTAGATGCTATGGGGTTCGAGGCTTTCCTATCCATTGAGCCATTCAGACCTGACCTAGCACTTATCCAGGTTTTACGAGAGCGATGGGATAGGGTTAGCCGGACTTTTCTGATGCCCTAGGGGCATATGGTTCCCAGTTTAGAGGATGTAGTCAGGATCACAGGTTTGCGAGTAGATGGTGAGGCCGTGAGCGGGTTCACCTATTCCGACTACACGGAGATGGCCCAGAGGTTGCTAGGGTTGGATATGGTTTATGAGGTACCTAGTGAGTGCAGGACCATCTTCCGTACCGACCTGACTACGGTGATGGGTTTGGGAGACGCCAGGCATAGGTCAGGTGAGACCATGGACGAGTTTTCACAGCGGCTGACCTACGGGGCGAGAGCGGTATACTGCCAGGACCCGACTGACCAGGAGAGAGCGGACCGCGACCTGAGGAGGTTCCTGCTGCTGCTGCTCGGGAGATTATTACTGGGGACGAAAGCCGACGTCATCAACTGCCGCTTCCTGGGCATCCTCGAGGACCTGGAGACAGTTGGCTGTCATGCTTGGGGAGCGGCGCTGCTGGCGCATCTGATAGCCGACCTGTCCACGGGGACAGGATGAGAGACGACCGTCAGTGGCTTCTCACCTCTTCTTCAGGTGTGTATTTTCCTTATTTTTATTTATTTTTCTTTTATTCTATGCATGTGAATACCTTACTAATGCAATGCATGGATGCAGGTGTGGAGTCATCTATACATGCCGATGGGGCGCATTGACCCACGGCCAGGAGCTGAGGGAGCCTTCCCTCTCGCACGACGCTGGTTACCAGTTGTCTCTGGTGCCCCACTCACCTATGAGTTGTGGGTGTTACGGAGAGAGTTTCGCGACTTCCCTCCCTCGTTGGTATGTATGAATGAATGATATGCATTTTATTATTTTTTGTGTTTATTTGAATTGATTATGATGAAATGATGGTGATGCATGTTTATAAATGCAGGTGCAGTGGAGGCCATACGAGGGGATGACAGATGAGGACCAACCTTGGGTCGTATCGGGGCGACCTCGCTTCGGGCGTGAGCTGTGGCTGCACTGCTTGAGCGAGATTGAGCCGTTACGGCTTCGGTTGGTGATGAGGACCCTGGGCCTGCCCCAGGAGTGGATCGAGGTCGGCGAGCCTCGAGGCATTGGAAAGAAGACCCGCGGTCGCACCAAGGCGATCGACTGGAGGGTACGGTTTGCGGAACAGTACGGAGACTGGCAGCGAGGCGGGACCCGAGTTACCTCCCAGGCGATAGACAGCTCCGAGTACCTCCGGCGCTACTGGGAGGTTCACGCCGGCAGACCTCAGATGAAGGTCTTAGGGGTATGTATGAATGCAATTATTTCTAAATGCCGATGTTTATACATGTCTATTATGTAACTAATATGTGATGAATGCAGGATGCGCGAGATATAGCGGCTATGGATGCCCAGGCCCATCTACACGGCCTGGAGGACCAGCTGGCCGCCACACGGGCAGACCTGGAGACCCTGGTGAGTGTTTAAATTATTCCTATATGCAAATGAATTTTTGTTGAATTAATGGTTAGCCACTGACGGTCTTAATGAATGCAGCGTGCCCAGCAGGGAGCAGTGAGGAGAGATCCGGGGGAGGCCTCCAGCTCGAGGGGGCCTAGTGCAGAGGTGACTGCACTAACAGAGCAGCTGGCCGGCACGATAGCGCGAGCCGAGGCGGCGGAGCGCGACCTTGCTTCACGGGTAAATTCTGAACTCAAAACCTCATTCAAATAATGATTAGATATAAATTGTGCACTGATGAAATTTGTTTTGCAGGCCGAGGAGCTCCGAGCAGCCCTGACTTGTGTGGATGAGGGCTTCCGCATGACGAACTCTCAGGTGCGTGATCTACCTTCAGCCACATGTTGTTATTTCATTTCATGAATTATTGAACTGTGGAACTGATGATTTGTTTACCTGTTTGCAGGCATCTCAGCTACGGGCGGCACGTACCGAGTTGTCGATCCGCGATCAGCAGATCATAGAGCTTCAGAGGACCCTGAGGCGACGCAGTGAGCTGCCTCAGGACGTGGCCGAGCTGCGAGTTGCCCTGGAGCTGGAGAGGAGGGAGCATGCTCGGGAGCGCGAGGAGCGGGCTCATGAGCGGGAGGAGCACCAGGCGGAGCGTGCTCGGGAGCGCACGGAGTGGGCTCGTGAGCGGGAGGCGCACTAGGCCGAGCGTGCCCGGCTCCAGGAGCAGCTGGCGGCACGGGAGCGTGAGCTGGCGGACTCGAGGACCCAGTTGATCCTTTCCCAGGAGCGGCTGCGAGTGTCCGAGGAGCGGTTGCAGCGAGGCCGTGAGCGAGCACGGGCTGCGGGGTACTCCTTCACCAGCTCCACCTTCGTGGCGGGTTCTTCTCTCCGAGAGAGGAGCGAGGCAGGGGGACACGTTCGGGTTCCGGCTTCTTCACGGGGGCCTATGCCTCCTCCACCAGCGCCAGCTCGGGACGGTGAGGAGGAGGTTGAGAGTAGGAGAGTAGAGGAGGGTGGAGGCGAGAGCTGAGAGTTTTGTACTTGTACTCCTCCACCCTCATACCTGTACATGATAGACATGATGATATATATATATATATGAGATTTGAGCTTTTGTTACCTGAGCACTTGTGTGGTTGTGGACTTGTGTTTGTGTACTTTTTCTTTCCACGTTCTTCGTGTTTGCTTTACTTTGCCCTGTATCTGCAGCTGCGGTTTTCACTTGAACAAACAGGTTAATTCATCTGTTCGACTTGGCCCCTTGCCCGGTGAGCAAGGGGTGTCAATATTCTGACCTTAATAATGGGTCAAGGGGCCAAGCCTTTAATTAAATAAGGCAAAATGAAATAACCAAAACTGGGAGATGCCTCATGCAATCACACATATGCAAACAATAATTAAAAGATGTCCAGGCAAGAGTGGAATTCATGCAACATGAAGAATTTATTTTTATTTTCTTTTTTCTTTTATTATATTATTTTTTTTGGGATTTTCTGGAAAACACGCCTTAGATTAGGTCGTTACTCTAGTAAAAGACGCCCTCGGAGGCGGCGTGAATTTGTAAAGATTTTTGAATTTTGTTGAAAACACGACCTTCCCAGAGGCGTTATTTTTTTTTAATAAACGACTTTAAGCGAGGCGTGAATTAACATGAAAGCGCCTTGAACAAAGGCGTTAATTTTATTCTTCCCAAATTGGGCTGATAAAGCCATTAAGGTGGTGGGCCCTACTTGGTCATCATCTAAGATCCATTAACCTTTCTTGAATAATAAAAAGGGGGATTGGCGTGCATATAATTAAACTTATACGCAAGATTTCGTGCAGTGCATTCTCTTTGGTTTGTCTCGACCATTCTGCTGGTTCATGACTTTTCCAAAAATAAAAGAGAAGATATAAGGAAGCCCACAAAAGATTCAGAGATGCCTGAGGCAAAGCTACCTCCCCTACCCTATGCCTGTTGGGGTTCGGTCTTTGGCGTAGGGACGTTTCGTTGCCTTTTGCCTCTTTTCATATTGCATGCATACGCCCAAGGTTTTCCTTGCGGGGACTTTGCCCTCTTGACATGCTTTTCTTTTCACCATTTGACTTTCACTTTGGAATTGATTTGCTTTGATGAACAGCCTAATTGTACTTGGGCTTTTTGTGGTATTTGTTCCCTTTTGGGCCCTGACTTCCTCCTACTAGGGCGGCGGGTAGGCTTGGCGTGTCTACCTCGAGACCTCCCTTCCTCCCTTGTGGGCCGAAGAAGAAAAGAATGGATATCGTCTTTCGCCTTTAGTCCGGTTTCGATTTTTCATCAGATTTTGCACTGCTTGAGCTCAGGAGTAAAATGTGTAGTGTGTGCGGGGTCAACTCCCATTTTAAATTAGCAAGACTGATGAATGGATCCTGAATTTTGACCTTTCGGACCGTGGACCCTTGTATGCCATGTCAACCCAAAAGGAGAACCATGAAAGAAAACTTTTTGATTTTGAAAATATTCAATTTTTTTGGATTATTTTGGGAGATTTCTATTTTCTTTGGATTTTTATGAAGTTTTCAATTTTTGTTTGGATTTTGTTCAGGGGTAATATTTCTTGATATACAAACCATTCCATGGGTGAGTCAATTCCTCTCCTTCAGCATTAACCAGTTTATAAGCATTGCCAGGATAAACATTTTTTATGACGAACGGCCCTTCCCAATTTGGTTGGAGCTTTGAACGAGGGCCACCGGGTTTTACAAAAATTCTTTTGATTACCATTTCACCGACCTTAAATTTTCTCTCAATTACCTTCTTTTGATAAAAACGTGAGAGCCTATTTTGATAAACGCGCGCATGCTCAGCGGCGACCAGACGCTTCTCGTCAAGGAGTTCCAACTGGGCAAGGAGTGAATCACGACGCTCATCAATAGAGAGCTCCTTGTCCAATTGTACTCGCAGAGAGGGAATAAGAATCTCATAAGGGACTACTGCCTCCATTCCATAAGTAAGGGCGAAAGGAGTTTGCCCAGTGGGAGTTCGAATGGAAGTGCGGTAGGCCCAAAGAGCTTCAACCAGCTTGTCTGGCCAGTCCGCAAATTTATTAGCCTCACACGTCTTCTTAACAATTTTGATCAAGGTTTTATTAGTGGCCTCTGCTTGGCCATTGCCCTGCGGATAATAGGGAGAAGAATGATGCAATGCAATGTTGTACCTGTTGCAGAGATCCTTGAGATCTTGAGAGATAAATTGAGGTCCATTGTCGGTGACGATGGTATTCGGGATCCCGAACCTCGTGATGATGTTCTTCATGATAAATTTGCAGACAGTTGACGCTTTAATTTCCACGTAAGCTTCTGCTTCCGCCCACTTGGTGAAGTACTCCGTTGCCGTCAGGATGAACGACTTTTGCTTCGTGAGGAGATTCGAGTCACCAAGAGGTCCAATGATGTCAAAAGCCCACATGGAAAAAGGCCATGGGGAGGACGTAGGATGGAGTGAAGAAGCAGGAGCATGAATCTTGTCGGCGTGCAGTTGGCACTTAACACACCTTCGAACATAGATAGAACAGTCCTCTTCTAGAGTGGGCCAATAGAACCCTAGTCTAAGAATCTTCTTAGCTAGCATCTGGCTGTTCACATGACCACCACACACTCCTGAATGCGCCTTTTCCACAACTTTCCAAGATTCATCATCATCGAGGCATCTCGATAAAACACCGGTGAGCCCTCTTCTGTAGAGCACACCTCCAACCAAAGTATAACGCTGAGCCACTCTTCTGATTGCTTTCTTTTCTTCTGTGGTGGCTTCCTCGGGATAAGACTGATCATTACAGTATCTGGCAATCTCATAATACCACGGCTTTTCTTCGTCAGCCAACTCTTCTTCCCAGTCCAAAAGCATGACCTCTTTGCCTTCAAGAGCTTCTTTCCGTCTAACTTTCTCAAGCACCTGATCCTTAATATCGAGAAAAGCACGATCCTTAATAGCTGGAGTATCATGCTGATGAATCAGGGGGACATGAAAATCACGCTCAGGAGGGAAGACTAAAGCGGAAGCTAAAGAAGCAAGTGCATCAGCCAAGATGTTCTGGCTACGCGGGACATGAACGAAGATCAATTTAGTGAAGAGTTTGGCGTAAGCTGAAGCGAGTTCCTGGTAGGGCTTGAGCTTAGGATTGATAGTGCGACACTTGACCAACACCTGACGCAGAATAAGCTGACTGTCACCGACAATCCGCAAGTGAGTGACACCATATTGATGAGCGGTTTGAAGACCGGCCAAAAGAGCTTCATACTCGGCTATGTTATTGGTGACGGGGAAAGTGAGCCGAGCAGCAAATGGAATGGTGACCCCTTCGGGTGTTAAAAGAACCATGCCGATCCCTCTTCCTTGAGAATTAAGAGCTCCATCAAAATGTAATGTCCACATAGGATCGTGGGGTTGATTAACGGACATTAATTCTTCATCTGGGAACTCTGAATTGACAGGATCAAAGCGGGGGAGAGGGTGGTGAGCAAGATGTTCGGCAATGGCATAACCTTTGATAGCTTTTTGCTGAATGTAAGTGATGTCAAATTGAGAAAGGAAGCTTTACCAGCGTGCTAACCGATCAGTGAGGATAGATTTTTCAAGGAGGAATTTAATTGGGTTCATGCGTGCAATGAGGTGAACCTCGTGAGCTAGGAAATAGTGTTTTAATTTCTGAACTACCCAAACCAAAGCTGCACAAGTCTTCTCCATGGCTGAGTACCTCTGCTCACAGGGGTTAAGAAGTTTAGACAAGTAGTATGCTGCCCTCTCCTTACCTTCCTCATCCACTTGAGCTAAGACAGCGCCTACAGAGTCATCCAGGACAGAAACATAAAGAACAAGTGGTTTGCCTGGAATTGGCGGCCTCAGGACAGGAGGATTGGCCAAATAATCCTTTAATCCGTCAAAGGCTGCCTGACATTTGTCATCCCATTCAAATTTGACTCCCGGCTTAGTGAGCTCGTAAAACGGCCTACATCTCTGTGAATGCTGGGAGACAAAGCGGCGAATAAATTGCAACCTCCCGATTAATCCTCGAACTTCCTTCAAATTCTTGGGAGGAGGCATGTCTCTAATGGCCTTTGCCTTGTTGGGATCAACTTCAATTCCCCTCTTGCTAACAATGAAACCAAGCAATTTCCCTGAAGAGACGCCAAATACGCACTTCTTGGGGTTCATTTTCAATTGATATTCTCGGGATCTCTGCAAAACCTTAGCCAGAACCCCAGGATGCTCAATCCTTGTCCTTGATTTCACAACCAGATCATCCACATACACCTCAATATAGATATGAATCATGTCATGAAAAATTACCATCATAGCCCTCTGATAAGTGGCACCAGCATTCTTAAGTCCAAAGGGCATGACCACATAACAATATGTGCCCCATGGTGTAGTGAATGACGTTTTCTCTTGATCCTCTTTAGATAGGCGAATTTGATTATAACCTGAGAAGCCATCCATAAATGAAAGAGTTTCAAATCCTGCCGTATTATCAATTAGAACATCAATATGAGGGAGGGGGAAGTCATCTTTAGGACACGCTCGGTTGAGGTCCCGGAAGTCTATGCAAATCCGAACCTTCCCATCTTTCTTCATAACCGGGACAATGTTAGCCACCCAATTGGGGTAAAGGACAACTCTAACAAATCTAGCTTTGTGGAGCTTATCGACCTCTTCTTTCATTTTTAAAGCCATATTAGGGTGGAAACGCCTCAACCGTTGTTTGACCGGTACAGACCCTGGCTTAAGTGTAAGGCGGTGCTCAACGAGCGCAGGGTCTAATCTAGGCATATCCTCATAACTCCAAGCAAACGTGTCCTTGTATTCTTGAAGAACTAAAATGAGCGCCTCCTCTTCGGAGGGCGGCAAATTCTTGCTAATGAGGACAATCCTAGGGTCTTCCTCGGTACCCAGATTAATTTCTTTGGTAGGTTCTTCTACGGAGGCTGATGGTTCATCGAATCTTCTCATTCCACTAGCAAAAGCATCAGCCTCGTCCTCATATTCTTCATAATTTTCGTCCCCCTCTTCAATAGGGTCTTCATCATTCATAATTTCATAAACGCCCAAACCCTCATAAGAAGCAATAACATCTTCATATTCTAACTCTGGCCGGATAATTGGATCTTCCACAAACTCCGGGAGAGCTAAGCAAGCTTGGCATCTGATGGCCAATTCCAACAAAAATCTGCGAGGAATCTGCTTACCCTTGGCCTTCTTATGTGAATCTACCCCATGAATTTTATTAGAAGAAGAGGAAGACGAAGAAGGAGAGCAACTAGGCTGATTAGAAAGGAAAGAAGGAGGTGAAAAAGTGGATACAGGAGGTGATACAGAGGAGGACCCCTCACCGGAGGGGGAGAAAAGACTTACCAAGGAATCTTGGAAGAGCGGCCCCTGGGTCGGGACGCACTCGGGAGAAAGATAGGAGGTCTCCTCAATAGAAATGGAAGATTGGAAAGTTGGAAAATCGGCGTTTTTTTTTCATTTTTATCTTTTTCTTCATTTTTATTTTCTTTTTCAAGTAGAAAGCAATGTGAAGAGAGAATAGCAGGGTGAGTGGAAATTGCAAGATCAGAGAAAGCTTCAATTAGTGATGGCCCACGCGGGGGCGAGATGGAGAGTGTGGAAAATCGCTCGCGGAGCGAAGGAGGAATCGGGAGGGAAATCTGAATTGAATCGGGAGACAAGTTGATTATGATCGGTGGTGGTCGTGGCACGTGACCAAACCAACGGGAATATAAAGAAGCCAGCAAAGATGGATGCACAGAAGTGAGGGAAAAGAGGCCGGCCCACAGCCTATCCACGGTAAAACCTTCTTCAAAAGGGACATCTGGCTCCCCTGTATCTGTAAAGTCACTTAGCAACTGCCTTTTGTTTGCAATCACAGCTGGCATCTCAATCAGTTCTTGAATCAGTGGCGGCCATTCCGAATCTGTCGGCATGAACAGGCGGCTTAAAGAAATAGTGATGTCATTCAGGTCGAACCACCTGTACCAATCACATTCCGGATCGTCCATTTTCCTTCTTTTGTCCGGCCTTAAAGACTCCAGGGCCTTGTAGGTAGCCAGTGGTGCAATATGACGAGCAAACTGTCTGGCGTGAACATCCTGACAATCCAGCAATGAAGTAATCATAGTCGTCTGCTCATCATTATGAATGTCACCCGTGACAAAATGTGTCTTTAATGTCCAGGTGAGTGGCTGGCGATCTGGCTTTAAAGTAGAAGTCATAAAAGCCCATGGCTCTCCTTCATTCTTGCCCGGTGCTTTGTAGCCTAAGCCGCCTCGTACAAGCAATTTCTACGGCTTAATGGGCCTAATCCTGCCCTGACAATTGGCGCCCAGGCCCTTGCCGTCTTGATACCCCATTTTCAACAGAATGTTCCAACCAGGGGTGTTAATCATATTCTTTTTCTTCTTCCCCTTGGAAGGTAGGGGCGTCATAGCAACTGTGGTGACGGTCTCAGACGGCCTCGGTTGCGGACGAGGGACGTCCAGCACAGACAAAAGTGGCTTGTTGGCTGGCCAAATGGAAGGAACTGATGAAGCTGCATGAATATCTTCCTCTGGCAGGATCGGCACACTGGTCACCTTGATAATGCGGCCCTTGTGGGGGAATTTAATACACTGATGATTTGTAGAAGGCACCGCATCAAGCTGCTGGATATACGGGCGGCCAAGAATGCCATTAAATGTTGGATCCATGTCCAAGATGTGAAAATCTGCTGTTATGGAAGCTGGGCCCAAACTTACTTTTAAAGTGATCATGCCTAGGGGAGGCTTTTTTGTGTTATCATAGGCAGTGACCGTTATAATGGACGGCCGAATTTGACTTTCAGGAATGCCGCACAACTTTAGAGTACTTGGTGGCAAAACATTGATGGATGCCCCAGTATCCACCAAACACTGCTTGACAGCCACCTTGTTGATGTCGACTGTGATGCACAGGGCATATTTTCTTGCCGGAAGAGGTGCTAGCTCATGCTCATGAAAGGTGATTGCCGGTTGACTGCTAGCAGGCGTCAAGACTGTGACTATTTGCTCGACCGGAATGTCTTCGTTGACCATGACCTTCTGCATATATTCTTTTAAAGCCAACTGATGAGTGGTGGACCGTTTGATCAATTCTAGAATAGATATTCTGGCTGGAGTGCGGTCCAAGTGCTTTAATAAATCATACTGAGTCCCTGGCACTGACTCTTGTTCCTGTTCTTGTCCTTGCGGCCCCTGTACGGGCTCTAGCTCTCTCTGTGGGAAAATACGGTGGAATATCCGTCCACTGCGGAGCGGCGCTACGCCTTGACGCGCCTCTGTCGGGGCAAGAATAGGAGGAGGGTTAGAAGAAGAAGAAGGAATGTTGGTAGCAGAAACCCTGCTAGGGGATATCAAAGGGGAATTCAATGAAAGGGATGCCCCCGTAGGAGACGTGGTAGTGGCATTTAACACTGATGCCCCCGCGGGAGGCGTAGGAGGAGTATTTGACAAAGGCGCCCCCGCAGGAGGCGTGGGAGAAGGGAGAGATATCCGAATGCGAGGAGCATTGGCAGGTGGTGGAATAAGGAGAGATCGTGGCACAAAAGGTGGTTGAACTGATGACGGAGGAACTCTTGCTGGTGTAGGAGTGGTAGAGGGGGTAGCGGGTGCTGGAGGTGAGCGAAGTAGGAGTGGCCTGGATGGCGGAGGTATAGAGTTGGTGGTGGAAGGTGGTGCGGTAGGTTGTGGAGGTGGTAGGCGGGTAAGAAGAGAGCGAGCCGACAAGGCCGTGGAATTGGTGGGGGTAGATGGATTGACGGGGCGTAAAAGAGAACGTCCTGATTGAAGATTGACAGAAGAAGAAGGAGGTGTGCGCAAAAGGCGCGGAGGTTGATTTCGATTAGGATTATGATGAAATGCCCCGACAGAGGCGTTTTCCTCGTGCCATCCCTGTCCTCTCTGCACTTCATAGAGGGACGTGACAGGGTTCACATGCTGATTAGGGGCGTGCTCCGGCAACGGATTACGGATGATCCCCATATCCTGCTGGGGTACTGGAGCTTGCTGTGGTTGAACTTGTTGCGGAGCTGGCTGCTGTTGTTGCTGATTTTGTTGTTGCCAAGAAGCCTTTCTTTCTTTCATAGCGGCGATGAACTACCTCATCTCATCCCAATTAATGTTACCCTGATCATTTAGATCATAGATGTAATCTCTGAAGTGGAAACAACGATCAAGGTTGTGACCAGGTGCGCGGTGAAAAGCACAGTAACGGGATGTGTCAACATTAGCGGGCCACACGGTTCTTTCCCTTGGTAAGGCGAGCAAGTTGGCAGCCATCAGGGCATTAAAAATATCGGGGAGACTTTCAGGGAGTGGCGGATAATGGTCCCTTTTGGGGCCAAGTGGTGGTCTCCGTTGTTGTTGGCTGTAGTTGGCAGGTGGGGGCACTTGATGGTATTGTGGTGGAGCTGGAGGGTCCATGCGGGGGGCTTGGTTTTGCGGTGGAGCGAAGGAGCGTTGAGGTGCGAATTGGGGTGGTGGAGTAGGGTTAAAATGAGGGTTCTGTCGTGGAGGCGGTGGTGGACGTGGGTTAGCTTGATGATGGGGGTTGCCAACTACGCCGACTTGCTCATTTGTGACAGTGCCCTCAGTTGTGGGCCCGCTGTTGACATTTGTGTTCTTTTTAAATAGCCGAGGCTTTGGCTCAAACATGCCCATGATGGGCGAGTCCTTCATTTGTGTTTGTATATAACGAGCTCTTTCATGGAGCTCTTCCATAGTTGTCAGCCGATTCATGGCCAAAATATGCCGGAATTGAGGAGTTGCGTTAGAAATAACCATTTTCACTTGCTCATGTTCTGACAATGTGTCCTTCAATTTCTCGGCCATAGACCGCCACCTATTAGCAAATACGATGAAGTCCTCCTCGGGCTTCATTTTCTCAGCGACTAGATCCGTAACAGAAAGGGAAGGTCCCACCCGGTCTCTGTACTTTTGCAAGAATTTTCTTTGAATAACATCAAAATCGCCGGCATCAGCTGGCTCTAGAGAATAAAACCATTCGAGGGCTAGCCCCTCAAGAGATCTCCTGAATAAGTAGGCCAGGGAGGCCTTATTGTCTTGCCAGAAAGAAGTCTCATATCGAAAATCCTTTAAATGAATGAATGGGTTGCCCGTCCCATTATATCGCCAAAAATTCGGCATTTCAGAAGGTGGTAAATGGAACACCGGCAGCGTAGGAAGAGAGATTTCCGGAGCATTCTTAGTTGCTGTAACCTTCTTGAGCTGCTCCTCCATGCTGGCCAGCTTCTGAAGCAAGAGAGTGTTGGTATCGGGCTCGACCGGGGCCTGATTCTGAATAGAAGAATGCGGTATAGGCGTTCGTAGAATCCGAGGAGGTTGGGAAGATTGATGCCTAACCGCTGAATAGCTCGCCTGCTGGGCCGACATGGCCGCAGTAGGCATTTGTGGATGAGAGGAGGGGGAATGCAAGACCGCCTGGTCATTAACAATCTGATGGCCGCTCATGGCCGGAGGGGGATTAGAAGAAGAAGAAAGAACCGACTTCCCCTTCAAAGCGGCCTGAATGGCTTGCCGCTGGGAGTCATCCAATTGAGAGAGAGCTTGGATTAAATCTGTGACGTTGATGGGTGGGGAAGGGTTCCCCGAAGTATTGGAAGATGGAACTTGAGACGAGGGGTCCGCCTCATGAGTAGTGGTATCAACCACATGAACTTGTGAGTAATGGGGGTGAGGAGGGAGGTAGTTTTCCTCATAATAAACGGAATCCTGGAGAGGATCCCCATATTGACCAAATATGTTCTCATTCTCATCATCATAGGAGTACCCGTTGCCTGACATGTTGATGATTTTACCTGAACGGAGTTTCATACTTAAGAGAGAGGATGTTTAATGAAGGAATTTCCAAAAAAGCACTTTAATCAAAACAATTCAACCAAGTCAACCCAACCAAGTATATGCAAACAATGTTGGAAAGCACGGCAGGTTTTAATGTTTGATGTTTTGAGATTAAGGTGGATTATTTGTGAATAGTTCACTTCTTTTGCCAAATGAAACCTAGTTTGATCCAAGTGACCTCTGGGTCAACTAGGTTTTTCTCTCTCCTCACCAACGCATAGGATCTCTAAACTCCGGGTACTTCGAGGGTACAACCAGCCCGGCGTCCGTGAGGGAATCCACGGGTGTGGGGACTTATGGAGGTCTTGGAAAAGGGATTCCCGGTCCAAAGAGACGGAATGCTCAATGGAGGGTCGTCCCGATTCCAAGAAAGGTGTGTGGAATCCTAGTGTAGAGAGAGGAGGTCTCTCAACCAAAAACCCACAAGTATAAAGAAATCAATGCAGATCACAGCAATATATCAAGACAGATCAAGATGCCAAACAACGAATCACAAATAAGGCAGTAAGCAATTTCTGTGAAAACTCAGGAAAGACACGACCTGGGAGAGGTCGCTACCACACAGGAAACGGCAGCGTGGCTGTCGTGAATCCTGTGAGGGGCTCACAGGAAGAGGAAAAAACCACGCCTTGGGGTCAGGCGTTATCAGGAAGGGACACCTCCACGGGAGGGCGTCAAATCAAAAGAACACGCCTTGATTGAAGGCGTTAATAACAAATAATACGCCCTGCAAATGGGCGTGAATTCTCAGACAGTGCAACAAGATATGAATAAAGCAGGAGAAATGAATAACGCGCCCGGATGACAGGTGCTAATAATAAATAACACGCCCTGGGGGTAGGCGTGAATCCTCAGATAATGCAACAAAGCAGCAATCGAAACAGGAGATATCAACAAGACGCCCTGAAAAAAGGCGTTAATCAAATAAAACACGTCCATGTGAAGGGCGTTAAATCAAAGGCGCCCTCGTGGAAGGCGTTACTTCTATGCAAACACTAACTGGCTGATCCCGGAGTGTACAGTGTGCATAGTGGAGGGTGCCGAGGGGCACAAAGGAAAGGGTACCGAGGGTACCAAGGGGAAAGGGCACACGTGGGTGCCAAAGGGGAAAGGGCACGCGAGGGTGCCAATGGAGATGGTAATCAAAAAGAAAACAGTGGAAGTCCCACCGTGATCGCCAATTTGTAGATGGACATAACAGATGATTAAATCATATATATATATATATATATATATCCAAATCACAACAATAATGATGATATCAAGTGAAATAATGATGATAACATGATAAAAAAAACAATAAATATAAGAAGGGAGATGATGATAAATCAAATAAAGCACGAGGTGCTAAGGGGAGTTGTGATCGCCAGAGGGGTTACCTCAATAAGAAGAAAAGGAGATCGCGTGTACCTGGTGGAAATTGGGATGCGGGATGGATGTGGATTTCCTCCTCCAACTTCAATCGGCCGGCCGATGAAGTGGGTCTTCTTAGTTGATTACCTTGTAAAAAGACAATGAAAAACAAGCAAAAGAGAGAGGGATCAGCCAAAGTGCTATAGTATCAATCCAAAACTAACATGGAATGATGAAAAGTCATCAACATGCGCACCTTTTTTTTTGGTTTTTTTAAAACCCCTAGAAGAGAACTAGGGAAAGGATATGATATGTTGATACTTAATGCAATAAGAAAACTAATGATGGGATGACAGTGATGATGATATGCTTAGAACACAAATGAAATAAGCACAGTATAGCCCTGCTCTCCCTGACGAGAGTAGAGGGAAACTGTGAAGGTGTTGAACGGATGCAGAGGAACGGATGAAGCCCGATTGGATGCAGAGGACACCAGGATGCGGAGGGATGGAGTGGAAGCAGTAGCAGCAGGATGCAGTGGAACACCCGGATGCCGTGGAAGCAGTGGAAACAGTAGCAGCAGGAGGAAGCACAGGAGGAAGAATGCTCTGCTTGCAATCGAGATGTTCTGGGTTCAAGGCGTTCAACCCTCCAAATGATCGATATGGAACCTCTTATATAATGTTCAATCGGATGTGATCAAACAAGGTAAGATAAGAACGGGTAATGAGTCATCCAAGGAAGGATCGAGATCGAGTAAGAGACCAATTGATAGTAGGGAACTGTGAGGGAAAGATGGAAAAAGGAAGGACTCTGGAGTGAAACACGACTTAGGACAGGGCGTCAAATCATGAATTGACGACCTTCACAGAGACGTTTCTTGAAACACGACCTCGGGAAGGGCATTTTTTTCCTGGATTTAATTTTGGAAATAAAACTTTTTTTGTTTGAAAATTATGGGGACACGCCTGATGAATAGACGTTTCTTTAAAAACACGCCCTGAGGAAGGACGTTACTCACAAAATGCTTTTTATTTTGAAAGTAGATAATTCCAGAAATTAACGGATAATACCAGGAATGGACGCCCTCACTTATGGTCGTCTCTTTTTTTGAAAACGCCCTATGACAGGTCGCTACTTTGAAAATAACGCCCTTCTTCAGGTCGTGAATCATGAAAATGTAGGAAAAATGCATAAAACTCACAAAAATAGAAAAACTTCAATTTATTGGAATATTGAAGTCCACTTGGGGCGTTTATATAATGACATGAGATTTGATCAACATAACGTCAATTTTGGCGTGTCCACACCCCTAGCCACTTGAATCGGCATGTGAAGAGGCCCCCCCAAGGCCTCTGAACCGGCGCGTAAACCCCTCCAACTCCTCTTGATACGGCGCAGCTGCCTCCCCTGCACATGTGAACCGGCGCGCAAGAGTCCATGCCTGGTGAATCGGCAGGGGAGCAAGAATGCATGAGATTGAAGCTCCTCCGACAGCCTCCGGCAGGTCATTTAATGCCCGATTCGACAGACTATCAAAGGATGCTTATGTGGATATCTTGTCCACCGGGTAAACCCCGGACTCCTGCGTCCAAGATCGACAACACGATAGCTACCTGCCATCGACACTGGGGTGGTTTGTCTGTAATTTGCAAAGGAGTCCGACCTCGAACGATCCCCCCTATCCGGCGCGAACCAATGGGCGACAGCGTACCAATCAACTCCCCGTTCTCCTACGAAGAAAAAAGAAAATAGCGGGAGATTTATCCTGAAGAAAAAGATCCCCCGTTCTATATATATAGCTAGCTGGTTACATAGAAACGGGATACAAGGAGAGGGAGGAGGATGAAGAAAGGGTTACGAGAGGTTACGAAGAGAGAAGAGAGGTTGGCGATCAAAAAAAAAAGAGTAGTGAAGAAAAAGATCAAAGAAGCCAGAGAGGAGAGGTGAGGTATAAAACAGAGGGAGAAGGAGTCAATACTCCACCCCCCCATCGTTGCATCTTCTCCCATTTCTGCTACCCCTTCCCCCTCTTTGTTTTTTTTACTAGTATGTGTATTTCCCCTTTGATCAGATGCCTCTATGGCGAATAAAAGGGTTCTGTTGTGCCTTTCATAGCTTTTACCTTGCCTTCTCCCTTTCTCTGGCCCAGACGGGTCCCCCTGTCTATGTGCACATATACACTGCTGCACCCTATGAATATATATATATATATATATATATATATATATATACGTGCGCTTGTTGCTGTGAAGGTGACAGACACCTTCTCACTCTCGACCATGAGTTGTGGGGGTTCTGTCGATCACTCCCTAAGTCCAATGGAACCGGTGTTTCCCCCTACACTTGTCAAGGTGCTTCCCTCACTTCCTGCCCTTGATTTCTTGATCACCTCGGGCCTCCGGTGGAAGCTTACTTCTTTATAGTACGGCTTCCGGGGATCCCACTCGTAAGGTGAACAACAATGGTCATGCATTTGACATCATGTTGGATATACGCCCTGAAAATTTCGAAGGCTAGTCCTCAGGCTTCTACGCTAACCTTAGGTCATTGGGTAGCTGTTTCTAGCTCACCTGTGAATTTGGAGATCATCTCAGAGCATTCCGTGGACGGCACTCTATTTCACACCCCAAATATTCCAAATACAGGGGAGATGCTTCCGAATTTTGTCGGGGCTCAAACTAAATGCTAAACCTGTCCAAAAAATGTGAACAAAGCATGGCGGTGATAGCATGTAAAAGAAATGGCCACACAGAGTTTGCGAATGATGAACGGGCTTAAGGCGAATAAGATTAATATTGAGCTCGGGGCTCTATTCCATCTGTGCACTTGCTCGGGCATTTCTGCCCCATCTTATGAACCATCGCATAGAACTTCTGAAAATGGAGCATCCATTCTTGCATGTGTTAAGGTGAACCATTACCCCGTGCTGAGATCAAAGCTTCCTTGTTTAACCCCACGAACTAAGAGTAGACTCATGGGTAATTTTAAACTCAGATGCATGCATAAACCCCCCCTGCATTTTACTCTACCAAATAAACAAAAAGAAAAGCAAAAAAAAAAGGGAATCTGTCTAAGCCATGGGGTCTACCCATAGGGTCAACCCTCCCCCTTTCAAACTCTCCCTTCTGCTACTGTGAGGAGGGGAGCCAAATCGACTTGCCCCCTTCCTAACCTCATCATGCTGCCATTGTGAGGAGGGGAAGTCGACTTTGTCTTTTTCCCAAGTCGACTCCCCCCCCCCACGCCGATTCATGCTCTTTCACCTCCTCCCTCTCTCTTTCCAATGACGCCGATTAACCTATGATAAAAAAAGAGACTCATGAGGCGGGGGTGAATCGACGCGCCCATTGGCGCGTCGGATCACCTCTTCCCCCCTCTCTCCTTCTCTATCTACCGCATCGTATCACCTCTTTCCCCTTCTCTCCATCACTCTCAACTGCTCCAGTTCATCAACCCCTTTCTCCTCCCTCCTGGCGCTGGTTCACACCGCCCTCTCCCCATCTCTCTCACACATGGGCGTCGGTTCATCCCTCTCATCTCTCCCCTCTTAAGCAAAAATGGATAATAAACGAACGGTAATAGTAATAATAAGTGAATGATAATGGCTACAACTAGATCAAAATTTCCATGCATGCATCCTAAATAATAAAAAGAATTTAAATAACCAACAACAACATAATAAAGTCCACTTCGCAGCTTCACCTTCCGGGCCCAACGAAGGAAATATTAATGATGCCTCGGTAAGACGGGTTTGGACCTCAGGGATCACCCTAATATGGCCATGACTCGGTATTGCCTCTGCCCAACAGCCCAACAAACTGGACTCGTCTCCGCCAGGATCAAATCCCGTACATTTATTAAATTTTCCACATACTCGGCATACATTTGCGCGATTTTATTGTCGTCTTCATTATGCTTTCAATATGGACTTCTGTCCAAAATAAAATGGTCGATAAACGACTGACATATTTCAAACATTTACACCCTGCCAAGGGGCATTTCCATGTGATTCACGAATGTCATCATCCCATTTCATTAATGTTAACTTCCAGGCCATAGGGCCCCTTTTCTTGGCGACTAATCTCTGAGGGGATGTAATTAATGTTGTGACATTTATGGCACGGCGGGTTTTTATCCCGACACGAAATTCACAATCGTCTGATCAGTCAGACGGTGAGCACCAGGGGCTTCCATGAAGCCCGAATAAATCGTCAGTTTGTGACCGGCACGCCCATGCACTAAATAAACAAAATAAATAAACAAACAAACAAACAAATATATGTTCCAAAAGTTCGTCTACAAGTCTGGCATGCCCGGTGGGACATAACTTCCCTTCATCTCCTCGCCGGGATTAAGGGCCCTACGGCCTCCTCTTGAAATTCTAACCGTTTTACTTGTAATTGTAGGATCATATTCCGACGATTACAATGGCCATCAGCTTCAGACTGCTAGTCATCGCAAGCCATACCAACCATGGCTACCTCGCAATGCCGATCAAGTTCGACAATTTTCCTCCGGTGGTGGGCTTCCCCAACTTCTTGGGGGCGGCTTTTGTCAACCTGTTGGAGACTGAGGGGCCCAAGCCCGTCGAAGTCCACATCCCCGCCATGGGGACTTCTACCACAAAATCTACTGTTGTCGGGTCACCGACAACTACTGCTGACCGTGTGGCGGTCGAGACCGTGGGCTATTTTTTCCACCACGTCCACTTTGACACGGGCTCCACTAGCAAGAAGACGGCATCCCGTTAAAGAAGGAGCCGAAGAAATGCTGCTGCTGCTACCCCCAGGGGCCGGATCTGCAACACTAGCAAGTCGGTTCTGATCGGAGGCATCCAAGTCCATCTTAATGGCCAAAGAGCCAAAGTGATCCATGAACGGATCGTACCAAATGTCCTTGTGCGCAATTCATTTCAGGCACTAGGGAGAATGGAAAAGAGGAATGCTGTAATGGCCCATCGGCCGAAGAATGAGCTGGCCCTAAGGCCAGTTAAAACTAAACAAGCCTGGGTACCCAAGTCGACCCGGGTCCCAGTGACGACTCTACCGGGATCGGTCAAAGTCAACAGGCCTGGGAAGGGAGAGAAGGAAAGAGAAAAGAAGAACGAGATGCCAGCAAGCGCGTCTCACAACCCACCTAACCAAGCCTACATGAGATGGGAGAATACTTCTTTACATGTGGAGAATCATGGTGGGATCGCCAGAATGGGTCAATCCTCCTACGGGCACCCAGCACAAGCAAGGGTACCGCCACTCGCGGTTTACCCTGACTATGAACTAGAAGACATCACCCAAGCCATGCATCGGTACCTCCGTGGGGTCAGGAACACCTCCCCAGGGAGGCAACGGCTACTACAAGTCATCACCGCTTTTGAAGAGGGTCGAGGGCATCCAGCTGGCCCGAATGAATTGGGGTGTTATGGGCCCCCCCGCCATGAGGAGGCCACACCGAGGGTCTCGGTGTTCGAAAGATTGACCTTCCCTGTTCAGTCGACTAGGCATGCAAGAAGAAGAAATAGAAATGTTCAAGTCTACACTTGTCACAAGGTTGGAACGGCCAGCCATCTTGGGGCTTTGCCTGAAGAGCCCGAAGAAGTCATCAGGATTGTCAAGAGGCCGGGTCCTCTCACAAGAAGGAAGAAAGCATCTAGTGAGGCATTGCAAACCCTCGCTAGGACAACCGATTTAGAAGAGGCTGTGACAGCTCTAGCTGCTAATGTAATCATAACTGAAGATGATAGTGGGATGCCATCCACCTCATCTGAAGAAACACCAGCCGAGGAAAGGGGAAGCCTCCCCAGCCCTTCTATCAATGATCCGACCTTGCTGATGTTGTTGCAAAGATGTCAGTAAGAGATTGAAGCATTAAAGAAGCAATTGAGCGAGAGGGATACTCACACCTCCGCACCCAGACAAGTCGAAGGCCTACCTGGGACAAGGGGGCAGTATCCAGGCATTTGAAGCCTCACTGTAGGCAATTGCCTCACAACCAGTGCCCAACTATGCTGGGGGCCTCCCTCCCCTACAACAACAACTTACGGCTGCGCCGCAACCTTCAATCTTCCAATTTCAAGGGGCCCCTGATACGCCCCATGCGACCGTGTTAACAACGCCGCATATGCTACAAGCCCACTTATACCCAAGCCCGGTTTATCCGGCGATGATGAATAAGCTCATGGTTGAGCAAATGATAGAAATGAAGCTGGCGGAAAGGAGTGATGGAGACTCTGCCTCATTTGACGTATATAGGGTACCATACCCATCCCATCATGTAGCAAAGAGGCTGCCTCCCGACATTACTAAGCCTCCGAAGTTCGAGAAGTTCAACGGCCAAGGATCTCCGCACGAGCATATTGCCTACTATACCAATATGATGGGTGACTTGGTGACTGACGAGTCGTACCTGCTGAAGTTCTTCGGGTCCATACTAACGGGGCTCGCCTTTGAGTGGTACTCAAGCTTGCAGCCCAGGTCTACCATTGATTGGCCTGACATGTAGAGAAAGTTCAAAGAAAGGTTCCACATCACCGAGAGGGAGGTGACGGTTGCCGAACTATATGAAACCAGGCAAAGGAACGATGAGTCCACCCTGGAATATATCAAAAGGTGGAGGAACCTCAGCATGAGGTGTAGGCGTCTGCCGCATCAGAATGATGCCGTCTGAAGAGGCGAGATCTTGCGCTTGTATCCTGAGCGGGCTGTAGATCACCTGAAGATGAACTGCAAGACAGGGAAACGTATCAGAGGGCCCAGGGGGTTTCCCTGGGGCAAAACCCTCCGATGGCTAAGTCAGTAGAGCTGTGGTGGAAGCAATAATGGGGAGGAGAAAAGCTAGCGCGCGAGATTCCTCTCCACCAGAGGGTGAAGCGGATTGCTCAGGAGTTTGGGTATATGAGTACCTGGATGGCTCTCTTCTTCCGTCGGAGGGTAGCCCTGGTTTAAATAGTGTGCCGCCTTCAGGAGTCCTGCAAGCTGAGGGGTCTCCGGCGGGAGTTACATCCTCAACGTGGGCTTTCATGGCCTTATCGTGGGAACGTTATCACCTTGAAGTCCGGCGGTTTCTTGACTCCCCTATCCGTTGCGGACTCTTGAACGGATGATATTTGGTCTGGCCGAGCTCCTGAAACGCCAGCCCTGTCCGGGCGATGAGCATAGCTCGGTGAAAGAGGGGTCAGATAGGTCGGCTAATGCCTGTCTCTCTCGGGTGTAGATCGGATTAAAATCCGCTCTTTAATATATATAAAAAAAAGTAATATAATGGTGAAAGCAATAAAATAGCACGAGGTGCTAATGTGGAGAGTGTGTGATCGCCAGAGACACGAGGGTCTCAAGAGGAGATGAATAAGAGGAAAGTGATCGCAATTACCTAGTAAAGATGGAAACGCGGGATGGTGTGGATTTCCTCCTCCAACTTCAATCGGCCGGCCGATGAAGTGGGTTCTCTTCAGTTGATTACCTTGTAAAAAAAAGACAATAAAAGACGGACAAAAGAGAGGGGATCAGCCAAGGTGCAGATAGTATCAATCCAAACTAACACAAAATGATGAAAAAGGCATCAACAGCGCACCTCTTTTTCATTTTTTTTAAACCCCTAGCAGGGAACTAGGGAAAGGATATAAAAAATGATGCTTAATGCAATAGAATAACTAACGACCGGGTGATAATGAGGAGATGTTAAGAGGAGATGAACAACGAAACAACAGATAGAACCCTGCTCTCCCTGACGAGAGTAAAGGGAAAACCGTGGAGATGCTTAAACGGATGCAGAAAGGATGAAGGCAACAGGCGCTTGATTGGATGCAGAGAAGGATGCAGAACGTGCCTGTTGAATGATCAACCTCTTAACCCTTTTGAGTTGTTAACCTTTTACACGATCAAACGAGATTTTCTTTTATAGCTTCAATCGGATATGATCAAACAAGGAAGTGATAAGAACGGGTAATGAGGCATCCTGGGAAGGATTAAGATCGAGCAAGAGTCCAAGGATGGTAGGGAACTGTGAGGGGAAGTTTAAAAAAGGAAGGACTCTGGATAAAACACGCCTTAAGCCAGGGCGTATCATTATAAATTGACGACCTGCCACAGGGCGTTTATTAAAACACGACCTAGGAAAGGCCGTTTCTTCCTGGATTTAATTTTGGAAATAAAAACTTTCTTTATTTGAAACACGCCTGGGATAACGGCGTTTAGTGAAAACACGCCCTGAGGAAGGACGTTACTTAGAAAATGCTTTTATTTTGAAAATAGATAATTCCAGAAATTAACGGATAATACCAGGAATTGACGCCCTCAAGTATGGTCGTCCCTTCTTTTGAAACGCCCTATGACAGGTCGTTACTTTCGGAAGTAACGCCCTTCGTCAAGTCGTGAATCACGAAAAATGCAGAAAAATGCATAAAATTCACAGAAAAATAGAAAAACTTTATGTTATAGGAATATTAAAGTCCACTTGGGGCGTTTACATAATGACATGAAATTTGATCAACATAACGTCAATTTTGGCGTGTCTACAGCTGCCCCGCCTTGGCGTCTGCTTTGCAAGGGAGTGAGACGGAAATGGAATGAATTGTAATGAAAGGAATGAAGTGGAATGAGCTGATAAGGAGACGCCAAGGTGTGATGTGACACGCCTCAGAACATTAAGCATTTGAAATCTTTCCAAGATTCTGAGTGAAACAACTCTGAGTGGTTCCAAGGAAACATCGATTTGTTGGATAAAAGGAGATTTAACTAAGTAAATAAAGGGGATGTGCGCGTGGGCACGACAGGGAAAGACCATTGGAGAGCGATTACCAGCCAACGTGGACGTGCTACAACCAAGGTAAATTTTGCAGAAAAGTAAAGAGAATTGGGATAGAGATCCAACAAAAGGGACATTTTCAAGGAATCAGCCTGAACGGCTTCAAACAGAACGAAGTACTTGATTTGAAGTGGAATATCTCATGTCAACTCAATCAAGAGCGAGTGAACTTCATTATTGCCATAATATGAAGATTTTCAGCATGAAACTCAAAGTCCTACATGATGCATGCTGGGCTAAAAGAAAAGATTAAAACAAACTAAAAATAGAAAATAATCAAGGATAATATTGCTAAGCTATTTAGATCTGGTCAAGAATCCATATCTCTGAGCTAACACTAAGCCGAAGCCCGTTTGTCCGCGCATCAACTCAGAAAGTGGAACCATCGTCCCAAACCTTTAACAACTCAACGGCCTATCCGTGCGATCAAGATTCTCCTGAAATCGTCATTATTTTTGATGAAGGGGAACTCGAATTTCAGGTTTATCAGAACCACAAGGTCCTTGACATACTACAATAGTGTAGATATCATACAATAACAATGCTTACAAGAAACAGATACAAAGCGACAAGATGTTACTCCATGAGCGGTCCAAACGCTTTGGATCCTGCAAAACTTCTGCACTTGAAACTTATTAGCTTTCATTAATTCATTCAGAATATGACATGATCATAAGTGCTTAATCATAAACAATGTCATCAAATAATAGCACTTAAGTTCATCAAAAGCATGGAGAGGTCAAAAATCCGCAGGTGAATAAAACACGCCTAAGAACAGGGCGTTAACAGAATGAAAGACGCCTGAATCACAGGTCGTTAATCATTTAAAACACGCCTTACTCAAAGGCGTAGCCAGTAACGAAAGCTTGGAAGAAACACGACCTCATCAAGGGCGTTACATAAAACATGACCACAGGTGATGTCGTCAAATCAAAAAGTGACGCCCTTGCTCAAGGCGTTAATTCAGCACGAACCTCCATTTCCGAATCAAGAACACAGTCCTTAACCGAATCAAACTTCTAGCTTTGGGACCCTTCAGGACTCTTCAAATCCTTATAAAAAGGAGGCTTTCCTTCACAAACCCATCGAAACTCTTCTGCAACCGGATTACCTCTTCTTCTGCAAGCTTTCGTTCTTCTGCTTCTGTTCTCCTTCAAGCCTCTGCGCGAGCTTCTTCTGCAAAAGAAAGAGATGGACAGAGTGATGAAGAAACCTAGGACTTCTACTCCCAGGATTACTGAAATACCAAGGCACATAAGCAATCGAATTGCTTTGAATCAAGTAAGCTATCCTCTGTTAGTTGCTTTACTGTGCCTTCGGCCGAACTCTCATCTCATATTTCATATGCTTACTGCATGATGCATGCTTCATGTTTCTTCTTTACAGGATTACCCAATCCTTCCGGGAGCTAGAAGGTATGTCCAAATCAAATGGTTGCCCCTCATCCTCTCCAAGTTCACTTCAGATATGAGGGTATATGTAGCTAGATGGCATCTCTTGGGGTTGATAACCCATGCTAAACATTATGACCAAATCCATCTTGATTGGGCTGCCATAGGTGCATTGATTGAAACATGGCATCCTTCCACCCATACCTTCTTATTTTCCACATTTGAAGCCACTATCTTGCTGGAAGAAGTAGAGACGATCCTAGGCTTGAAAAGGATGAAACAAGGAGAAGAAGAAAAGATGGCCATCATGCCAAGGCCAATCTCCTCCCATGAGTTGCTAACCTCATTGATACCTAGCCCAAATATAGTGAACCAAATCAAGGTCACTAAAGGAGTTAACCTCTTGAAGCTCGCCTCGTGGGTGTACAAGAGAGCGGATCAAGCTAAGGAGGAAGAGGAGATAGAAAGAGTGACAAAAGCCTTCGTGGTGTGCTTAGCAGGAGCACTCCTATTCCCATCCACGGAGAACTTCCTAGAGGAGTCCCAATTGAGCGCAGTGGTGAGCTTATGGGAGGAAGAAAGAGTTGGACCGGCGATCCTAGCATATCTTTATAGCGGGCTCACTTCGGCGGCCATGGGAAGGCCCATATACGGGTGCATGCTAGCACTCTCAAGTTGGGTTGATCTACACTTCAAATTCGATCCATGCCACGAAGCCCAACAACCTTCAAGAATTTTCTCAAAGAGCCCACTCTCCTATATAACCGGCTCATTAGGAATAAGCAATAGAGTGACTAACCGGGTTCCTCAAATCAAGAAGAGAGGGGATTGGAGGGAGCACTTAAAGGTAATGCCAAAGAATCTCTTTACTTGCGCCCCGGGTGTATTCAAAATGCAGGAACTTCGTGCACGCTTCTCCACCGGGACGGACCTTCGTCTTATTGGCGCTTCGGACTTCGTTTTATACAACTCTCACAGGTGCCTTCCTCAAATTGGGCTTTCAAGGCAACACTTAGAAGACATCTCCCATCTCCCTCCAATCAAATCAAGGGACCTAGGCAGTAATGAAGATGGTGAGGAGGTTATCACCATTCAAGCTCTGTGGAAGCTAAGCAAACTTCATCAACCTGTAGAAGACTTAGATGAAGACAAAGAACAGTGGAAAAATTATGTAATCTCATTGAGAAAATTAAGGCCCAAAGTGGCTCATTAGTCATTGTAGTTTCTTTCTTTCAAAATAATAGAGATTGCTTTCTGATTGAGCCAATCATCACTGTGATTATGATCAAAATCATCCAAAACCTGCATTACTGTTGCAAATAACGCCTCAACGCAAGGCGTAAATTCGATAAGGCACGCCTTACCTAAAGGCGCTTCAATCAGCCAACCTGCCACAGTTAACGCCTGCACTAGTAGACGTGACTTAAATAACGACTCTAAATACGGCGTGAATATATTCAAACCCAAAGAATATAATCGTTGAACCATTAAAAGTAACGTCGTTTCCTTGGTCACTTCTTAAAAATAACACGCCCTCCACTGAGGCGTTACTCTAAGCCAGCAATGATGACTTTCATCACATCAATCAACGCCCATTCAATGCGTCTGACGACGGTTATTATTCCCCATGCAAAACAAATTAACGCCTTAATCAACGTCGTTTGATTTTATGAAACGCCCAACTCCTGGGCGTGAATTCCATTAAAAACGCCTTGCTTAAGGGCGTGTCTTCTTTTCGAAACCCAAAGGTCATCGGCCCCTTTCTTCTTCCTCCTTCCGTTTTCATTTTCACCCCCTCTGCAAACCCTAACCGAAACCGCCCATTCTCTTTCGATCTCCCTCTCTCGTTCTCTTCTCTCAATCTCTTAATCTCTCATTCCCCCCACTAGCCCTGACCATGGCCAAACGCCAGAGGGTGAGCGCCCTGGAGGTCGTCGACCTCGACGCCGCCCACGCCCAAGAAGAAGAAGCCGCCACGGAGGAGCTCGCCATCGTCGCGGTTGAAGAACCGGCGGTGGCCGCCGGCGGCGACGAAACCGGTGAAGAAGGCGGAGAAGAAGAAGGAGAAGAAGGAGAGGAAGGAGAAGAAGATGGAGAAGAAGAGGGAGATGAAGAGGAAGATGAAGAGGAAGGTGAAGGACCACCGCCCGCGGCGGCGGTCGCTCCCCGGGGCCAACTCCGGCGGCCAAGACGGCCATTGCCTCGGCCACAACCCCAGAAGCACAAGAAGGTAAGTTCCCCTCCCCAATTCCAATTTTTTTATTTTATTTAAATTTTTCCTGATTTTCCATAGCCCTCGGGGGCAAAACCTGCAACTCAGAAAAGACACGCCTCTCACGGGGGCGTTATTCACAAACAAAACGCCCTAACCCAGGGCGTAAATTTATTTTATTTTCTGAAAATTAATTGACCTTCATGAAAAACGCCCTGAACCATGTCGTTTCTTCAAACATTATGATTTTTCATTACTTCCATGCTCATTAAATGTTTTTCATTAATCATTATTAATCATTTCGCATGCTGCCATTTTTTATTTGAAATATCTGAAAACCCTGAAAGCCACGCCCCTCACCACGGCGTGTTGTAACAAGAAACGCCCAAACCAGAGGGCGTCTCTTCATTAATTCTTATTTAAACTGAACGGTCCTAAATGGAAAACGCCCCAGCCAACGGCGTGATTTGAAAACATTTTTAGGATTTTTTAGAAATTAACCACATGCTCACGCCCTACACAGCGGCGTTTCAAAGATAAAAAACGCCCTCAGACAGGACGTTACTTCAAAATAAAACGCCCCTTTAATGGGCGTGAATTCACTAAGAGACGACCCAAGGAGGGGCGTGACTTCCAAAACCTTAAAATCAATGCCCAGGCAAAACCAAATGCAATTACACATGATTAACCGAACAATTAAGCAAAGTTATTTCTTTTAATGCGTGCAGGGGCTGATGAGGACCCGTATCTCATGGGTCATGGTCTGGGCAGCATACCAGGGTCTCCCCGACTTCCAGAGGGTTAGGGTAGATGCTATGGGGTTCGGGGCTTTCCTATCCATCGAGCCATTTAGACCCGACCTAGCACTTATCCAGGTTCTACGGGAGCGTTGGGATAGGGTGAGCCGGACTTTCCTGATGCCCTGGGGGCATATGGTTCCTACCCTAGAGGATGTGGCTAGGATTACGGGACTGAGGGTGGATGGTGAGGCTGTGAGTGGGTTCACCTATCCTGACTACACGGAGATGGCCCAGAGGTTACTAGGGCTGGATATGGTTTATGTGGTGCCGAGCGAGTGTAGGACCATCTTCCGTACAGACTTGACTACGGTGATGGGTTTGGGGGATGCCAGGCACAGGTCAGGGGAGACCCTAGGTGAGTTTGCACAGAGGCTGACTGACGGGGTGAGAGCGGCATGCTGCCAGGACCCGACTGACCGTGAGAGAGCGGATCGAGACCTGAGGAGGTTCCTGCTGCTGCTGCTCGGGAGATTATTGCTGGGGACGAAAGCCGACGTCATCAACTGCCACTTCTTGGGCATCCTGGAGGACCTGGAGACCATTGGCACTTATGCTTGGGGTGCAGCGCTGCTGGCGCATTTGATAGCTGATCTGTCCACGGGGACGGGGCGCGAGACGACCGTCAGTGGCTTCTCACCTTTTCTTCAGGTATGCAATTTTCTCATTTTCATATCTTTTTCTTTTCCTTTTCTTCTTATTATGATGCATGTGAATGCCTTACTGATGCAATGCATGGATGCAGGTGTGGAGCCACCTATACATGCCGATGGGGCGCGTTGACCCACGGCCCGGGGCTGAGGGATCCTTCCCTCTGGCGCGATGCTGGTTACCAGTCGTTTTCGGTGCCCCACTCGACTACGAGTTGTGGGTTCTACGGAGAGAGTTCCGCGACTTCCCTCCCTCGCTGGTATGTATGAATGAATGATACGCATTTCTTTTGAATTGATTTGAATTGATTATGATGAAATGATAATGATATGTATGAATGCAGGTGCAGTGGAGGCCTTACGAGGGTATGACGGATGAGGGCCAACCTTGGGTCGTATCGGGGCGACCTCGCTTTGGGTGTGAGCTGTGGCTGCATTGCCTGAGCGAGATCGAGCCGTTACGGCTCAGGTTGGTGATGAGGACCCTGGGTCTGCCCCAGGAGTGGATCGAGGTCGGAGAGCCTCGAGGCATAGGTAAGAAGACCCGTGGTCGCACCAAGACGACCGACTGGCGGGTACGTTTCGAGGAGCAGTACGCCGACTGGCAGCGAGGCGGGACCAGAGTTGTCTCCCACGCGACTGACAGCTCCGAGTACCTCCGGCGCTACTGGGAGGTACACGCCGGCCGACCCCAGATGAGGGTCTTAGGGGTATGTATGAATGCACTTATTTCTAAATTGAATGCAAATGCTTATGTTTCTATCATGCGACTAACATGTAGTGGATGCAGGATGCGAGGGACATAGCGGCGATAGACGCCCAGGCCCACCTACACAGCCTGGAGGACCAGCTAGCTGCCACGCGGGCAGACCTAGAGACCCTGGTGAGTGTTTAAATTACTTCTATATGCAAATGAAACTTTTTGTTGAATTATTGATGATTAGCCACTGACGATCTTAATGAATGCAGCGTGCCCAGCAGGGAATAGTGAGGAGAGATCCAGGGGAGGCCTCCAGCTCGAGGGGACCTAGCGCAGAGGTGACCGCGCTATCAGAGCAGCTGGCTGGAGCGGTTGCACGAGCCGAGGCAGCGGAGCGTGACCTTGCTTCACGGGTAAATTCTGAACTCAAACTCAGTCAGTTCAATTATTGATTAAATAATAGCATTGTGTACTGATAAAAATTCATTCTTACAGACCGAAGAGCTTCGAGCTGCTCTTGTTTGCGTAGACGAGGGCTTCCGAGCGTCGAGCTCACAGGTGAGTAATTCAATCATGCATCGTTAAATTATTGAATTATTGCATTTATTGTGGAATTGATGATTTGCTTACCCTTTTGCAGGTGGCTCAGCTTCGGGCGGTACGTACCGAGTTGGCGATCCGTGACCAGCGGATCGCAGAGCTTGAGAGGTCCTAGAGGCGACGAGAGGAGCTTCCTCAGGACGTGGCCGAGCTGCGGGTGGCTCTTGAGATGGAGAGGCGAGAGCGTGCCCGAGAGCGAGAGGAGCACCAGACGGAGCGTGCCCTGTTCCTTGAGCTTCAGCAGGCGGAGCGTGCCCAGTTCCAGGAGCTTCAGCAGGCGGAGCGTGCCCGGTTCCTTGAGCAGGTGGCAGTACGGGAGCGAGAGCTAGCCGACTCGAGGACTCAGTTGATCCTTTCTCAGGAGCGGCTACGAGTATCCGAGGAGCGTCTTCAGCGAGGGCGTGAGCGAGCACGGGCCGCGGGGTACTCCTTTACTAGCTCCACTTTTGTTGCGGGTTCTTCTCTTCGAGAGAGGAGTGAGGCAGGGGGCCAGGCTCGAGTTCCAGCTTCTTCACGGGGGCCCATGCCTCCTCCACCAGCACCAGCTCGGGACGGTGAGGAGGAGGTTGAGAGTAGGAGAGTAGAGGAGAGTGGAGGCGAGAGCTGAGAGACTTACTTGTACTCCTCCACCCTCACACCTGTACATGATAGACATGATGATATATATATATGAGATTTGAGCTTTTGTTACCTGAGCACTTGTGTGGTTGTGGACTTGTGTTTGTGTACTTTTCTTTTCACGTCCTTCGTGTTTACTTTACTTTTGCCCTGTATCTGCAGCTGCGGTTTTCACTTGAACAAACAGGTTAATTCATCTGTTCGACTTGGCCCCTTGCCCAATGAACAAGGGGTGGCAATATTCTGACTTTAATGACGGGTCAAGGGGCCAAGCCTTTAATCAAATAAGGTAAAAAATGAAATAACCAGTAAAGGGGAGATGCAACATGCAAGCACACATATGCAAACAATAAAAAGAGATATGCACAGGCAGAATGCAAGCATACGGATGAATAATGTATTTTCCTATTTTATATTTTTTTTTGTTATTTTCCTGAAAAACGCGCCTTAGATTAGGTCGTGACTCATGTGAAAGACGCCCTCGCAGACGGCGTGTACTTTTGAAAGGATTTTGAAATTTGGTGAAAAGACGACCTGAACAAGGGCGTGAATTTTATAAAGATGACCCTCACAAGGGCGTGAATTAACTTAAAAATGCCTTAAGGAAAGGCGTGAATTATATGAAACTTCAAACAAGATTGTCAAGGCTATCCAGATCGCGGGCCCTACACGGTCACCATCTAGGATTCATTAATCTTTCTTGAATAATTAAAAGGGAGTCGACGTGCTCAAAGTTGACTTATATTCGAGATTTCGCACAGTGCAATTTCTTAAGTTCGTCTTGACCATCCTGCCAGTTCATGACTTTACCACATAGAAAGGATGGAAGAAAATATAGGGGAAGCCCATAAGGGGTTCTGGGATGCTCAAAGTAAAGTTACCTCCCCTGCCCTATGCCTGTTGGGGTTCGGTCTTTGGCGTAGGGAATTTATTACCTTTTTGCCCGTTTATAATGCACGCATACGCCCAAGGTTTTCCTTGCGGGGACTTTGCCCTCTTGACATGCTTTTCTTTTCATAACTTGACTTTCACTTTGGAATTGATTTGCATTGATGAAAAATAAACCTAATTGTACTTGGGCTTTTGTGACATTTGCTCCCTTTTGGGCCTTGACTTCCACCTACTAGGGCGGCGGACAGGCTTGGCGCATCTACCTCGAGGTCTCCCTTCCTCCCTTATGGGCCGAATAAGAAAAGAACGGGTATTGTCTTTCACTTTTAGTCAGGTTTTGACTTTCCATCAGATTTTGCACTGCTTGAGTTCAAGAATAAAGCGTGTAGTGTGTGCGGGTGTCAACCCCATTTTAAGTTACCAAGACTGATAAATGAATTCTGAATTTTGACCTTTCAGGCCTTGATCTTTTGTGTGCCATGACAATAATTTGAAAGCCTTTTTTGTTTGTTTTTAGTTTCTATTTTTTTTTGTTTTGTTTCATTTTGGCGAATATTCTAATTTTTGGATTTGGAAAATATTCATTTTTTTTGTTTTGTGGGATTTTTTTTGGAAAATCTTCATTTTTTGTTGGATTTTGGAAAATATTCATTTTTTGTGGATTTTGGAAAATCAGGGGTAATATTTCTTAAGATATAAACCGTTCCAAGGGTGAGTTAACTCCTCACCTTCAGCATTAGTTAACTTATAAGCATTGGCAGGAAAAACTTCTTTTATAACGAACGGTCCCTCCCAATTTGGTTGGAGTTTTGAACGGGGGCCACCCGGCTTAACAAAAATTCTCTTGATTACCATTTCACCGACTTTAAATTTTCTCTCAATTACTTTCTTTTGGTAAAAACGTGAGAGCCTATTTTGATAAACGCGCGCATGCTCAGCGGCGACCAGACGCTTCTCATCTAGGAGTTCCAATTGGGCAAGGAGTGAATCACGACGTTCATCAATAGAAAGTTCCTCATCCAATTGTACTGGCAGAGAGGGAATAAGAATCTCAGAAGGGACTACTGCCTCCATTCCATAAGTGAGGGCGAAAGGGGTTTGCCCAGTGGGAGTGCGAATGGAAGTGCGGTAGGCCCACAGAGCTTCAACCAGCTTGTCCGACCAGTCCGAAAATTTATTAGCCTCACACGTCTTTTTAACGATCTTGATCAAAGTTTTGTTAGTTGCCTCTGCTTGGCCATTGCCCTGCGGATAATAGGGAGAAGAATGATGCAATGCAATGCTATACCTGTTGCAGAGATCCTTGAGATCTTGAGAGATAAATTGAGGTCCATTGTCGGTGACGATGGTGCTCGGGATGCCGAACCTCGTGATGATGTTCTTCATAATGAATTTACAAACGGTTGATGCTTTAATTTCCACGTAAGCTTCTGCTTCCGCCCACTTGGTGAAGTACTCCGTTGCCGTGAGAATGAATGATTTTTGCTTGGTCAGGAGGTTCGAGTCACCAAGAGGTCCAATGATGTCAAAAGCCCACATGGAAAAAGGCCATGGGGAGGACGTAGGATGGAGTGAAGAAGCAGGAGAATGAATCTTGTCGGCGTGCAGCTGGCACTTAACACACCTACGAACGTAGATAGAGCAATCCTCTTCTAGAGTTGGCCAATAGAAACCTAGCCTAAGGATTTTCTTAGCTAGCATCTGGCTGTTCACATGACCACCACACACACCAGAATGCGCCTCTTCCACGACTTTCCAAGATTCATCATCATCGAGGCATCTCAATAAAACACCGGTGAGCCCTCTTCTGTAGAGCACACCTCCAACCAAAGTATAACGATGAGCCACTCTTCTAATTGCTTTCTTTTCCTCTGCGGTGGCTTCCTCGGGATAAGACTGATCATTACAGTATCTGGCAATCTCATAATACCAAGGTTTCTCTTCGTCAGCCAACTCTTCTTCCCAGTCCAAAAGCATGACCTCTTTGCCTTTAAGAGTTTCTTTCTGGTTGGCCTTCTCGAGCACCTGACCCCTAATATCAAGGAAAGCACGATCCTTAATAGCTGGAGTGTCACGCTGATGAATCAGAGGGACATGGAAATCACGCTCAGGAGGGAAGACTAAAGCAGAAGCTAAAGAAGCAAGAGCATCAGCTAGAATGTTCTGACTGCGAGGTACGTGAACGAAGATTAATTTGGTGAAGAGCTTGGCATAAGCTGAAGCGAGTTCCTGGTAGGGTTTAAGCTTAGGATTGATAGTGCGGCACTTGACCAACACCTGGCGCAAAATGAGTTGACTATCACCGACAATCCGCAAGTGAGTGACACCATATCGATGAGCGGTTTGTAGACTGGCCAAAAGAGCTTCATACTCGGCTATATTGTTGGTGACGGGAAAAGTGAGCCGAGCAGCAAATGGAATGGTGACCCCTTCAGGTGTTAAAAGAACCATGCCGATCCCTCTTCCTTGAGAATTAAGAGCTCCATCAAAATGTAACGTCCACATAGGATCAAGGGGTTGATTAATGGACATTAATTCTTCATCTGGGAACTCAGAATTAACAGGATCAAAATGAGGTAGAGGATGATGAGCAAGATGTTCGGCAATGGCATAACCTTTGATAGCTTTTTGTTGAATGTAAGTGATATCAAACTGGGAGAGGAAGCTTTGCCAGCGTGCTAAACGATCAGTGAGGACAGATTTTTCAAGGAGGAATTTGATTGGATTCATGCGTGCAATGAGGTGAACCTCGTGAGCTAGGAAATAATGTTTTAATTTCTGAACTACCCAAACCAAAGCTGCACAAGTCTTCTCCATGGCTGAGTACCTCTGCTCACAGGGGTTAAGAAGTTTAGACAAGTAGTATGCTGCCCTTTCCTTACTTTCTTCATCCACTTGAGCTAAGACAGCACCTACAGAGTCATCCAGGACTGAAACATACAGAATAAGTGGTTTGCCTGGAATTGGCGGCCTCAGGACAGGTGGATTGGCCAAATAATCCTTCAATCCGTCAAAGGCTACCTGACACTTGTCATCCTAATTAAACTTGACTCCCGGCTTGGTAAGCTCGTAGAACGGCCTACACCTTTGTGAGTGCTGGGAGACGAAGCGGCGAATGAACTGCAACCTCCCGATTAATCCTCGAACTTCCTTCAAATTCTTGGGAGGAGACATATCTCTAATGGCTCTCGCCTTGTTGGGATCGACTTCAATTCCCCGCTTGCTGACAATGAATCCAAGCAACTTCCCTGAAGAAACGCCAAATACGCACTTCTTGGGGTTCATTTTCAATTGATATTCTCGTGACCTCTGTAGAACCTTAGCTAGAACCCCAGGGTGCTCAATCCTTGTCCTTGATTTCACTACCAGGTCATCCACATACACCTCGATGTAAATATGAATCATGTCATGAAAAATCGCCATCATAGCCCTCTGGTAGGTGGCTCCAGCATTCTTAAGTCCAAAGGGCATAACCACATAGCAATATGTACCCCATGGTGTAGTGAATGATGTTTTCTCTTGATCCTCTTCAGACAGACAAATTTGATTGTAACCTGAAAAGCCATCCATAAATGAAAGAGTTTCAAACCCTGCCGTGTTGTCGATCAGAACATCAATATGAGGGACGGGGAAGTCATCTTTAGGACACGCCCGGTTGAGATCCCGGAAATCTATGCAAATTCGAACCTTTCCATCTTTCTTCATAACCGGGACAATGTTAGCCACCCAATTGGGATAGAGGACGACTCTAACAAATCGAGCCTTATGGAGTTTATCAACCTCTTCTTTCATCTTCAAAGCCATGTTAGGGTGGAAACGCCTCAACCGTTGTTTGACCGGGACAGACCCTGGCTTAAGTGTAAGGCGGTGTTCAACGAGCGCAGGGTCTAATCCAGGCATATCTTCATAGCTCCATGCGAACGTGTCCTTGTATTCTTGCAGAACCAAAATGAGCGCCTCCTCCTCGGAGGGCGGTAAATTCTTACTAATGAGGATAATCCTAGGGTCTTCCTTGGTACCCAGATTGATTTCTTTGGTTGGCTCTTCTACAGAGGCTGATGGTTCATCGAAACGTCTCATGCCACTAGCAAAGGCATCAGCCTCGTCCTCATAGTCTTCATAACTTTCTTCCCCCTCTTCAATAGGGTCTTCATCATTCATGATTTCATAAACGCCCAAACCCTCATGAGCAGCAACAGAATCTTCATATTCTAATTCCGGTAGGATGATCGGTTCTTCCACAAACTCAGGGATTGCTAAACAAGCTTGGCATCTGACAGCCAACTCCAACAAAAATCTTCGGGGAATCTGCTTACCCTTGGCCTTCTTATGTGGAACTATCCCCTGATTTTTATTATTAAAAGGAAAGGAGGAAGAATAGGAACAACTAGCTTGACTAGGGGAAGGAGATGAAAAAGCGGATACAGGAGGTGATACAGAGGAGGGCCCCTCACCAGAGGGGGAAAAGAGTTTTACCAAGGAATCTTGGAAGAGCGGCCCCTGGGTTGGGACGCACTCGGGAGAAAAATAGGAGGTCTCCTCAATAGAAATGGAGGATTGGGATGTTGGAGATTTGGCGTTTTTTTTTCATTTTTATATTTTCCTTTGTTTTTATTTTCTTTTTCCAGTAAGAAGCAATGTGAAGGGGAAATAGCAGGAGGAGTGGAGATTGCAAGATTGGAGAAAGATTTAATCAAAGATGGCCCACTCGGGGGCGAGATGGAGATTTTAGAAAATCGCTCGAGGAGCGAAGGAGCAATCGGGAGGGAAATCTGAATTGAATTAGGAGACAAGTTGATGGTAATTGGTGGTGGTCGCGGCACGTGACCAAACCAACGGGAATAGAGAGAAACCAACACAGATGGATGCACAGAAGTGAGGGAGAAAAGGCCGGCCCACAGCCTATCCACGGAAAAACCTTCTTCAAAAGGGACATCTGGCTCCCCAGTATCTGTGTAATCACTTAACATCTGCCTTTTATCTGTGATTGCTACCGGCATTTCAATCAGTTCTTGAATCAGCGGCGGCCACTCTGGATCTGTCGGCATGAACAGGCAGCTCAGAGAGATTGTGATGTCATTCATGTCAAACCACCTGTACCAGTCACATTCTGGATCACCCATTTTTCTTCTTTTATCTGGCCTTAAAGACTCCAGGGCCTTGTAGGTGGCTAGTGGGGCAATGTGACGAGCAAACTGTCTGGCGTGCACATCTTGACAATCAAGCAATGAAGTAATGACGGTAGTCTGCTCATTGTTCTGAATGCCACCGGTGATAAAATGTGTCTTTAAAGTCCAGGTGAGCGGCTGGCGGTCTGGTTTGAAGGTGGACGTCATAACAGCCCACGGCTCTCCTTCATTCTTGCCCGGTGCTTTATAGCCTAAGCCGCCTCGTGCAATCATCTTTTGAGGCTTAAAAGGCCTAATCCTGCCCTGGAGCTTGGCGCCCAGGCCCTTGCCATCTTGATATCCCATTTTCAATAGAATGTTCCAACCGGGGGTATTCATCATATTTTTCTTTTTCTTCCCCTTAGAAGGCAGGGGTGTCATAGCCACTGTGGTAACAGTCTCAGATAGCATCGGCCGTGGACGGGGAATGTCCAGCATAGATAATAACGGCTTGTTGGCAGGCCATATGGAAGGAACTGATGAAGCTACATGAATGTCTTCCTCTGGCAAGATCGGCACGCTGGTCACCTTGATAATGCGGCCCTTGTGCGGAAACTTGAGGCACTGATGGTTTGTAGAGGGCACTGCGTCAAGCTGCTGAATATAAGGGCGACCCAGAATGCCATTAAAAGTCGGATCCATATCCAGAATATGAAAATCTGCCGTAATGGTGGCTAGACCCAAACTGACTTTGAGAGTAATCATACCCAGAGGGGGTTTCTTTGTATTGTCATATGCTGTGACAGTAATGGTAGATGGCCGAATCTGGCTCTCAGGGATACCGCATAACTTCAGAGTGCTCGGAGGCAACACATTGATAGATGCACCGGTGTCTACCAAACACTGCTTGACGGCCACTTTGTTGATATCAACCGTAATACATAGGGCATATTTTCTTGCCGGTAGAGGTGCTAACTCATGTTCATGGAATGTGATTGCCGGCTGACTGCTAGCAGGGGTCAAGACTGTAATTATCTGTTCAACCGGAAGGTCTTCATTGACCATGACTTTCTGCAGGTATTCCTTCAGGGCCAGCTGATGAGTGGTGGACCTCTTGATCAATTCAAGAATGGAGATTCTGGCTGGAGTGCGGTCCAAGTGTTTTAATAAATCATACTGAGTTCCCGACACTGAATCTTGTTCCTGCTCTTGCTCTTGTGGCCCCTGCACGGGCTCTAGCTCTCTCTGTGGGAAAATACGGTGGAATATCCGTCCACTGCGGAGCGGCGCTACGCCTTGACGCGCCTCTGTCGGGGCAACAATAGGAGGAGGGTTGGAAGAGGAAGAAGGAATGTTGGTAGTAGAAACCCTGCTAGGGGATATCGAAGGGGAATTCAATAAAAGGGGCGCCCCTGTAGGAGGCGTAGGAGGAACATTTGACGGAGATTCCCGCGCAGGAGGCGTGGGAGAAGGGAGGGATATCCGAATGCGAGGAGTATTGGCGGGTGGTGGAATAAGGAGAGATCGTGGCACAAAAGGTGGTTGAACTGATGACGGAGGAACTCTAGCCGGTGTAGGAATGGTAGGGGGTGTAGCGGGTGCTGGTGGTGAGCGAAGTAGGAGTGGCCTGGACGGCGCGGATGTGGGATTGGTGGTGGAAGGTGGTGCGGTAGGTTGCGGAGGTGGTAAGCGGTTAAGGAGAGAGCGAGCCGGCAGAGCCGTGGGATTGATGGGGGTAGATGGGTTGACGGGGCGTAAAAGAGAACGTCCCGATTGAAGATTGACAGAAGAAGAAGGAGTGGTGCGCAAAAGGCGCGGAGTTTGATGTTGAGTTGGATCATTGTGAAATGCCCCGACAGAGGCGTTTTCTTCGTGCCATCCCTGCCCTCTCTCCACTTCGTAGAGAGACGTGACAGGGTTCACGTGTTGATTAGGAGCGTGCTCCAGCAATGGATTGCGGACGATCCCCATATCCTGCTGGGGTGCTGGAGCTGGTTGTGGCTGAACTTGCTGCGGAGCTGGCTGCTGTTGTTGCTGATTTTGCTGTTGCCGAGAAGCCCTTCTTTCTTTCATGGCGGCTATGTATTGTCTCATCTCATCCCAATTGATATCACCCTGGTCATTTAGATCGTAGATGTAATCTCTGAAATGGAAGCAACGATCCAGGTTGTGACCAGGGCCACGATGAAAGGCACAATAGCAGGATGTGTCAACGTTAGCGGGCCACACAGTTCTTTCCCTTGGTAAGGCGAGCAAGTTGGCGGCCATCAGGGCATTAAAAATATCGGGGAGACTTTCAGGGAGTGGAGGATAGTGGTCCCTTTTGGGGCCAAGTGGCGGTCTCCGTTGTTGTTGTTGGCCGTAGTTGGCTGGTGGGGGTACTTGATGGTATTGTGGTGGAGCTGGGGGATCTATGCGGGGGGCTTGGTTTTGTGATGGAGCGAAAGAGCGTTGAGGTGCGAATTGAGGTGGTGAAGTAGGGTTAAAATGAGGGTTTTGTCGTGGAGGTGGTGGTGGACGTGGGTTAGCTTGATTATGGGGGTTGCCAACTACGCCAACCTGCTCATTTGTGACAGTGCCCTCAGTCGTGGGCCCGCTGTTGACATTTGTATTCTTTTTAAATAGCCGAGGCTTCGGCTCAAACATGCCCATGATGGGCGAATCCTTCATTTGTGTTTGTATATAACGAGCTCTTTCATAGAGCTCTTCCATAGTTGTTAGCCGATTCATGGCCAAAATGTGCCGGAATTGAGGAGTTGCATTAGAAATAATCATTTTTACTTGCTCCTGCTCCGACAATGTGTCTTTTAATTTCTCGGCCATAGACCGCCACCTATCAGCAAATACAATGAAGTCCTCCTCGGGCTTCATTTTCTCGGCAACTAAATCTGTAACAGAAAGGGAAGGTCCCACCCGGTCTCTGTACTTTTGCAGGAATTTTTTTTGAATAACATCAAAATCGCCGGCATCAGCTGGCTCCAGAGAATAAAACCATTTGAGGGCTAGCCCCTCAAGGGATCTCCTGAATAAGTAGGCCAGGGAGGCCTTATTGTCTTGCCAAAAGGAAGTCTCATATCGAAAATCCTTTAAATGAATGAATGGGTTGCCTGTCCCATTATATCGCCGGAAATTCGGCATTTCAGAAGGTGGTAAATGGAACACCGGCAACGTAGGCAGAGAAATTTCCGGAGCATTCTTAGTCGTTGTAACCTTCTTGAGCTGTTCCTCCATGCTAGCCAGTTTCTGAAGCAAGAGAGTACTGGTATCGGGCTCGACCGGGGCCTGATTCTGAGCAAAAGAATGCGGTATAGGCGTTCGTAGAATCCGAGGAGGTTGGAAGGATTGATGCCTAACCGCTGAATAGCTCGCCTGCTGGGCCGGCATGGCCGCAGTAGGCGTTTGTGGACGAGAGGAGGAGGGATGCAAGACCGCCTGGTCATTAACAATCTGATGGCCACTCACGGCCGGAGGGGGATTAGAAGAAGAAAGAACCGACTTCCCTTTTAAAGCGGCCTGAATGGCTTGCCGCTGGGAGTCATCCAACTGGGAGAGAGCTTGGATCAAATCTGTGACATTAATGGATGGGGAAAGGTTCCCCGAAGTGTTGGAAAGTGGAACTTGAGACGAAGGGTCTGCCTCATGAGTAGTGGTATCAACCACATGAACTTGTGAGTAATGGGGGTGAGGAGGAAGGTAGTTCCCCTCATAATAAACAGAATCCTGGAGAGGGTCCTCATATTGACCAAATATGTTCTCATTCTCATCATCATAAGAGTACCCGTTGCCTGACATGTTGATGGTTTTACCTGATCGGAGTTTCATTCTTAAGAGAGAGAGAGTTTAATGAAGGAACTATCACAAAATATTTAATCCAAGCAAGGCAATCAAATCACCCAACTATGTTTATGCAAACAAGGTTGGCAAGAAACGCAAGATTTTAATGTTTGATGTTTGAATTAGGGTGGGTTATTTGTGAACGTTCACTCTTTTGCCAAATAAGACCTAGTTTGATCCAAGTGTAACCTCCGGGTCAACTAAGTTTTTCTTTCTCTTTAACAACGCATAGGTTCTCTAAACTCCAGGTACTTCAAGGGTACAACCAGCCCGGCGTCCGTGAGGGAATCCACGGGTGCGGGGACTTATGGAGGTCTTGGAAAAGGGATTTCCGGTCCAAAGAGACGGAATGCTCAATGGAGGGTAGTCCCGATTCCAAGAAGGGTGTGTGGATCCTAGGATAGAGAGAGGAGGTCTCTCAACCAAGCCAACAAATCAAGACAATCCAAACAGCAATATAATATCAAGATAGATGCCAAGCAATGAATCAGAGCCAATCTGTGAAAAAGAACAGTAAAGAAACGCCCTGGGGAAGGGCGTTTTCACAGCAGGAGGAAAAGACACGCCCTGCGGTAGGTCGTGACAAACAAGAAAACACGGCAGCATGGCTGCCGTTAAATGTTGTGAGGGGCTCACAGACGGTAAGAAAACACGCCTTGAAGTGAGGCGTTATGCGGAAAGGATGCCTCCACCGGAGGGCGTCAAAACTCAGATAAATGCCCTGCTTATAGGCATTACTAAAAACCTGAAACGCCTCTGAGGGAGGCGTTAATCCACAGACAATATGTGAAGCAGTAATTACCGGCAGTTATGATGAAAAGAAACGCCCTAATGCAAGGTGCTGATAAGAAATGAAACGCCTCAGGGGAGGGCGTTAATCCACAGGCAATATTATGAGCAAGAGGCAGACAGCAGTTATGGTAAAAGACGCCCTGGAAGTGGGCGTTAATCAATAAAACACGTCCCTGGGAGGGGCGTTAAATAGCAGACGATATGATGAGTAAGCAGAACACCAGCAGATGCAATAAACCCACGCCCTGAAAGGGGGCGTTAATCAATAACACACGTCCCTGTGAGGGGCGTTAAATCAAAAGACGCCCTTGTTGAAGGCGTTAATAAGCAGCAATTGACTGATCCGGGGAGTGTGCAGGGTGCACAGTAAGGGAGAGGGTACCGAGGGTACCGAGGGGAAAGGGCACACGAGGGTGCCTAAGGGGAGAGGACACACGAGGGTGTCAAAGGGGAAAGGGCACACGAGGGTGCCAATGGAGATGGTTATCAATAAAAAAAACAGTGGAAGTCCCACCGTGATCGCCAATTTGTAGATCGGATTAAAATCCGCTCTTTAATATATATAAAAAAAAAGTAATATAATGGTGAAAGCAATAAAATAGCACGAGGTGCTAATGTGGAGAGTGTGTGATCGCCAGAGACACGAGGGTCTCAAGAGGAGATGAATAAGAGGAAAGTGATCGCAATTACCTAGTAAAGATGGAAACGCGGGATGGTGTGGATTTCCTCCTCCAACTTCAATCGGCCGGCCGATGAAGTGGGTTCTCTTCAGTTGATTACCTTGTAAAAAAAAGACAATAAAAGACGGACAAAAGAGAGGGGATCAGCCAAGGTGCAGATAGTATCAATCCAAACTAACACAAAATGATGAAAAAGGCATCAACAGCGCACCTCTTTTTCGTTTTTTTTAAACCCCTAGCAGGGAACTAGGGAAAAGATATAAAAAATGATGCTTAATGCAATAGAATAGCTAACGACCGGGTGATAATGAGGAGATGTTAAGAGGAGATGAACAACGAAACAACAGATAGAACCCTGCTCTCCCTGACGAGAGTAAAGGGAAAACCGTGGAGATGCTTAAACGGATGCAGAAAGGATGAAGGCAACAGGCGCTTGATTGGATGCAGAGAAGGATGCAGAACGTGCCTGTTGAATGATCAACCTCTTAACCCTTTTGAGTTGTTAACCTTTTACACGATCAAACGAGATTTTCTTTTATAGCTTCAATCGGATATGATCAAACAAGGAAGTGATAAGAACGGGTAATGAGGCATCCTGGGAAGGATTAAGATCGAGCAAGAGTCCAAGGATGGTAGGGAACTGTGAGGGGAAGTTTAAAAAAGGAAGGACTCTGTATAAAACACGCCTTAAGCCAGGGCGTATCATTATAAATTGACGACCTGCCACAGGGCGTTTATTAAAACACGACCTAGGAAAGGCCGTTTCTTCCTGGATTTAATTTTGGAAATAAAAACTTTCTTTATTTGAAACACGCCTGGGATAACGGCGTTTAGTGAAAACACGCCCTGAGGAAGGACGTTACTTAGAAAATGCTTTTATTTTGAAAATAGATAATTCCAGAAATTAACGGATAATACCAGGAATTGACGCCCTCAAGTATGGTCGTCCCTTCTTTTGAAACGCCCCATGACAGGTCGTTACTTTCGGAAGTAACGCCCTTCGTCAAGTCGTGAATCACGAAAAATGCAGAAAAATGCATAAAATTCACAGAAAAATAGAAAAACTTCATGTTATAGGAATATTGAAGTCCACTTGGGGCGTTTACATAATGACATGAAATTTGATCAACATAACGTCAATTTTGGCGTGTCTACACCGGGCAGGGAAATGGCTTGGGACGGACCTTCCTTATGACCTGACCATCACTCGGGCCCTCCGAGCCTAGAGGCCGTCGGGGAGAGTTGGTTCCTCGAGTGTTTGTTTATTGGGCTTTTCTTCCCTGAGTGGGCCCTGTGGGCTGTCACCCGGGTGGGCTTGCCTCGTTGGACCCTGTTGGGTCTAGTTGGGCTGCTCTTTGGGCGGGCTACAGGAATCCCCCTCTCCACTTGTCCCCCTCCTACTCCCGAGCCATGAAGGCTCGGTCGAGTAGCTTTTGAGGCTTTGGACCGGCGTGGCTCAGGTGGGTGGAATTCTGTTGGCGTGGTGGAGCCACATGTAGTGGTCGTCTGGGCCCGTAATGATGATCCTGACGGATTTGAACTGAAGGGGCCCCCCTTTTCTCGGAGCACAGAACGACGCGCCGCCTCCCTCCAGGGTTTTATAGGCATTGGGCACTGTTCGTCGTTCTAGGCTTCTCAGGGTTTTGGGCTTTCCTTAGTTTCTTTGCTTCTGGGGCTCCTTGATGTGTCGTGAGGGCACAGTGGAGGCACAGAGTCTTGCGGCGGCGTTTGAGGAGTTGGCGAGGATAACCGCGGAGGCGGTCTGGCAACTTCCTTCCCCTCCGGAGTCTTCGAGCTCGCGCGAGGGGTCATCTTCCGGCTCAATGGCTGGTCTGCCTTTGGAAATCGGTGAGATGAGGCAGGAGCCCATCCCCAACTGCAGTGAGTTGGGGGAGGCCGAGGTGAGGAAGCTGGAGCATCACTTTCGCTTGCCTCTCAGGTACAGCTTTACTGCCGCCGCCCCGTATGAGACGAGTCTGGACAGCCGTACGGGGCACATTTGCACTTTCCTTCTGGCTTGGAAGAGTGGGTTCCGCCTTCCCTTCGAGCCTCTTGTACTCCAGCTTCTCGAGTTTTTCCGGTTGGCGCCTATTCAGTTGGTGGCCAACTCATATCTCCTTCTTTCCGCCTTTCGGATTCTCTGTCGTCAGCACAACATTTTTCCTTCCTTGGACCTCTTTCATTATTTTTTCGAGTTGAAAGCGCACCCGTCGGCGGGGAAGGGCTTTTACTTCATCCAGGCGAGGAGGAACAGGAGTTGCATCTCCCTCGCTGCGAAGGACTCCTCGCATAAGGGGTGGAAGACCCAATTCTTCTGGGTGAAGGCGGAGGCGACGGATGAGTTTTGGAGATGTCCGATCTCGCCCAATTTTCATCCGAATCTTCCCCCTCGCCCGGAGGAGTTCCCTGCCCACGTGGAGCGGCAGGTCGCTCATCTGCTGGGTAACCGCCAGTCGACCGAGGAGCTGGTGACGTCGGAGAACATCGAACGGTGCTTGCTTACGCGGTTGACGTCGACAGGTACCGCTCTCGAGGCTCTTCTTCTGGGATGGTAGTTACTTTCTTTCTCCTGACCGGGTTTTCTCCCTTTGTGGCAGACGTTAGGCGGGAACCTCTGGAGGAAGCTGCTGAGGTCATTGATCTGGGAGATGACTCGGCGGCCGATGAACCAGATGCTTCTGCGAGTCGCGCCCAAGCCCGAGATAAGGGCAAGGGGGTGGCTCCCGTGGGGTCTTCACGGCCAACTGGTACAAAGCGCAAGGATCCCATGGCGGGAAAGTTGCGGGAGGCCGTGAAGGCCAAGAAGTGGGCCAAGAAGGCGGGTCTTCCTCCTACCACCGGGGGCGACTCCGGCTCGGCGGCGCTCCCCTCTCGGGGGCAAGATGGGGCCGACCCCTCAGGGCCAGCTCCCCCACCTGCCAGGCGAGAGGGGGCCGAGGAGATCGGGGGCCCATCAGAGGGCGGCGATGGGTCGGCTCTCCCCCCAACGGAGGCAGAGGGGGCCGATGTCGAAGTAGCTGGCGCCGAGGCCGGGGGATTGGCTGAAGGCGGGGATGTCTCGGTCGGCGAGGTGCGGGCCGAGACAGGCAGGGCTGGGGGTTCGCCCGCTAGGGCGTTGCAGCCCCAGGTGCTTGGAGCTCCCGGTGCGGTCGGTCCCGCGGCGCCGGTCGAGGTTGGGGGTTCGCCCGGGGAGGCGTCGCAACCCCAACCGACGGTGACGCGCGAGGCAGGTTGGTTCCGTCACTCGAGCGGAGTCTTCTGGCGGGGTGCGAGGAGTCCCCTCTGTCGGAGCGGTCCCCTCTGTCGGAGCCCTCTGTCGGAGCCCTTGGAAAGGCTCGGCATTACGGGCGACCTGTATCGGGTCTGTCGGTCGATTGCCGCAAGGACGAAGGGGGGAGAAAGGCGCAATACCCCCCCACCCGGGATCCTTGATGTCTTGATGGAGGGCGGCCTGGTCATAGCTCGGTCGACGGCCTTGATGGAGGAGACACACGCCCGGACGGAGGCGGAGCGGTCGAACCTTGCCTGGACCCTTGGGGGCTGCGAGAGGAAACTGGCCCGACTCAAGGGGGAGCATGCGGGGCTCCGGCAGGAGTTCTCCGCGTTCCGGGAGGTGGCACAGGCGAGCCGACTGGAAGCCGGGGTGCTGACCGAACAGCTCGCCAAGACCCGACAGTCTCTCGAGAGGACACGCCGATTCCTTGACGAGGAGCGTCTACGTCGCCTCGAGCTAGACAATCGCTGGGAGCTCGAACGCGCCGAGCTGCTAGATCGGGCGGAGGTGGCGGAGCGTCTCTGAGCTGAGGCTGAGGCGGACCGAGCCCGGGCAGAGGAGCGCGCGGCCGAGGCGGAGCGGGCTCGGGTCGAGCTCGTCGGAAGGGCGGGGCAGGTCGAGGCGGAGGCAATCGAGCGTTACTGGAGCTCGGATGCTTACTCGGCCGACCTGGTGGAAGCTGGCCTACCCTATTACGAGGTAGCACTACGCCGGGGTGCTCGAAAGGGGTTCAAGAAGGGCTATCGCCGGGCGGTGGACTACGCCAATGAGCAAGACTCCGTGATCGAGTTCCCCTTCGGCCAGTGTTATGACTCGGATGAGTCGGTTTCCAGCTCTTCCTCGTCGGTCGGGGGAGATTCGGAGGGGTCGCCTCCATCGGGGTCACCGGCTCCGGGCGTTTCCGGAGGGCTCACGACCGAGACAGTTCTCGCACAGGCGAGGTCAGTGTCCGAGCCGGCCGTCACCGAAGGCGCCGGGGGTGACGCGTCTCCTTCCGCCGTTCCCGAATGTCAAAGTGGGCCCGAGGCCTGATGTACTTTCCCTCCTTCCCTTTTTGTCTCTCTTCCCTCTTTTTAGAGGGTTTCCTTTTGGTGTGATAATAAATGACTTGCTCTGTTTGAGTACCATCCTTGCCGTGATTTGGTTGGCAGATCTTGAGTGGTTGGGAGGTGCCGATATGTCCTGCCTGGTTTTCGCATGCAATTTTGGTAGGCTTCTGACGGGGCGTCTTTCCGTTCCCTCATGCTTTGAATGTCAGGCCGCTTCGTGAATCCCGCTAGGGCGGGGGACGAGGAGTTGGAGGTGCTTGTTCAGGGGAGAAATCCTTTGGCGTGTTTCCGAGGAGGGGGGGGGTCATTTAAGGCGTGTAGCCTCCTTTGGCCTATAAGAAGGACCGAAAGGCGCCCTTTCCTCTTCATTGCTTGCGATTTTCTCTAACAGTCTTTCCTCGCTCCTTCGTCTTCACTGTGCTTTGTGCCCTTGTATTCGGAGCATGGAGGATTCTTCGGAGGGTGACGCCACCGACGACGGGGAGCGGCGGGCTCCCGCTACCCTGTAATGTTGAACGGATCCCACGGTCGCCGCGCGTGCACGAGACGGGTCCGACGGTCGCCGCGCAGATCTGGAGAGGGCTTCGACGTGTGAAGGCACGGTTCTTGCCCTTTCTCAGTTCCAGCGTGGCTTCCGGGTGGACGCCGAGGCGGAGGATGGATGGGGGCATCAGGGGAGCCTGCCGTCACTTCCCTCCGTGTGAGGGGAGGAGGCGACTCCAGCTCCCTCCTAACCTCTCCCAGCAGCCTCTTTTTCCCTCTTCTGCTCTTCATTTCTTTCACTCTTCGGGGGCTGCTTGCTCTCTCCTTCCTTCCA